>CM031596.1:67498817-67516317 GCA_018398815.1 Conus ventricosus | reverse complement strand
ATGATGATTTTGTAAAAAGAAATATGAAAACAAAAAAGATAAGCAAAAATGATGTCTAGATACTGATGAAAATAACAAATTATAACCAAATATAAAAAAAAGTAGAAATAACAACGCTTATTATAAAGGAAAACTTTTACAGGATGGAAACAGAAAAAAGGGAGAGTTGATTGTGAAAAACTGGGAATGAATTGGATTTTTTTTTTTAAACAGAGAAAACAAAGGGAAAAACATAACAAAAACGGTGAGAAATAGTGTGGGCGATGGGGCTAAACGGGTGTCTATCTAAACAAATGGGTGATTGTGTGTGTGTGTGCGTGTGTGGGTGGGTGGGTGGGTGGGTGGGGGGGGTTTGAGGGCGGTATCATATTACAAAAATATTGATAGGCGTATTAGAGAAAACATATTCTTTACGATAATATTTAGAGAGAGGTAACAAAGCAGTTCGGACCCACATGCTATTAATTCATAACACAAATGCCATTATTTTCAAAAGGACATTAGAACATTCACAAATCTTTTCTTGGAAGATGACATCAGTGGCGTGGCGGGCAGTAAAGAAGAACTCTCACGCTTGCTCCATGACTGGGTGTGACATCAACAGGAAATGGCATGAAAATCAGTGCAAAGAAGATCAAACTGATGGCCAACAACAACGCTGCCAACAATACTGATCATTGTCCATGAACAGAAGCTAGAAACGGTTCAACAGTTCACTTACCAAGGATCTATCATGAGCACTGTCCAGACTAAAACGTACATAAAACGACTATACCAAAGCCATAAAACACAAAATCATACTTCCACGAGTTCTTGTGTATTCCATCTTCCAATACGCATGCGAGACATGGACCCTCATAGCAGATCGGGAAAGAAGAATCCCATGGCAATGAAACGTTGACGCAAGATAATAGCATCAGATTATACTGATCCTGCGCCAATGAACAAGCGCGTCAAACCACCAAGCTGCAAATCGGACCATATGACTATCTAGCGACACCAGGTACAAACACAAAACTACGTTGATCATGTCACAAGATCCAGTGGCTTCAGCAAAACGATCACCCATGGAACTGTGGAAAGAGGAGGCCGGAGAGAACGACAGAAAAGCCGATGGGTTCCCAAGATGGCAGAAGGGACAGGGAAAACATTTGCAGAGCCCAGGCCTCGCCACACAAACGACGGAACTTGAGGAACCTGGTGAACTCTGCTTCAGCGCGGTGTGCCCCAGTGACTGTCCACGGACGTTTGGGGAAAAGAAGACAAAGAGAAGATAATTCTTTGTTCCTGTTCCTTTTGCAGGGGATGCAAAAGACAGGTTATTTCTGAGTGTTGATGCCAAAGGGGGCACAGGATACCAGCCCTGGCGAGGACGGCAAATTCCTGCACGGTCCGATCAAAGTCATGTCGATGTGACATCGCGCTGTGTTTGGGATGACGGAAATGCCGTGCAAACTGATTTAGGTCGGTGGCGGTGGAGTTCTGGGACCAGTGTTCCAGGCTCGTGTGCGGGATGCCTCACTCTTTCTGATCTCGTTGCGTAGTCCACGGTGGATGGTATAAACACTGTTGTATGAGAACGTGCGTTTAAGTTTGAACGAGTCGTCCCGTTCCACGTTCTCACGCAATATTGTTTCAGGGCTCGTTCAAACTTAAACACGCGTTTTCATGCGATATTGCTTCAAGGCTCGTTCAAACTCAAACGCACATTTCCATGCAATCTTGTTTCAGGGCTCGTTCAAAGTTAAACGCATGTTTCCATGCAATATTGGTTAAGGGTTCTTCAAACTTAAACACAAGTTTCCAGGCAATATTGGTTCAGGGTTCTTCAAACTTAAACGCGCGTTTCCATGCAATATTGTTACAGGGCTCGTTCAAACTTACACGCACGTTCTCATGCAACATCGTTTCATCTAGGCTTGTTCAAACTTAAACGTACAGTCCCATGCAATCGTGTTTCAGGGCTCGTTCAAACTTAAACGTACTATCCCATGCAATATCATTTCGGGGCTCGTTCAAACATAAAATCATAATTCCCCTGCAGTCTTGTTTTATGCCATCCACTGTGAACTGTGCATGTGCAACAAAATCAATAATGGGTAAGACATCCCCCACACTCGTCCGAAACGCTTGACGGCGTGCAGCCGGGTGACGGACAGGTTTTCCAGCTGGCTTGGGAACGGGGTAGTGGGTGGTGTTTGTGTGGTAGTTTTTGTTGACTTTGGAACGGGCCTGCAGATCTTTCACTTGAGAAAAGGTTATCACCTGAGACAGGTGTTGACGTCATTTTTGAATAAGCCAGATCAACAGACTCCCTTCCCTCCTTCCCCTCTTCTCTTCCCGTCCCCTCAACGTCCCCGTTCCCCCACACCCTCTCCACTTCCCCATCCCCTCTCCCACCTCCCCCTCCTCCTCTCCCTCTCCCCACCTAACCCTCACCCATTAAGGAAATCCCAGGCCTGGTCAATTCACACTTCACCGGACATCGCATCGTCGTCGGCTGGCCATCGGTCCCATGATGTCCATTGCTGTACTGTCTTTTGCTGACCATCGGTCCCATGATGTCCGTTGCTGTACTGTCTTTTGCTGACCATCGGTCCCATGATGTCCATTGCTGTACTGTTTTTGCTGACCACCGGTCCCATGATGTCCGTTGCTGTACTGTCTTTTGCTGACCATCGGTCCCATGATGTCCATTGCTGTACTGTCTTTTGCTGACCATCGGTCCCATGATGTCCATTGCTGTGCTATCTTTTGCTGACCATCGGTCCCATGATGTCCGTTGCGATACTGTCTTTTGCTGACCACCGGTCCCATGATGTCCGTTGCGATACTGTCTTTTGCTGACCATCGGTCCCATGATGTCCGTTGCGATACTGTCTTTTGCTGACCACCGGTCCCATGATGTCCGTTGCTGTACTGTCTTTTGCTAGTGGACCCAGATCAAGAACCTGCAAAATGTCCAGACACTGATGGACAATGACCATTGTGGAAGCGCACCCGACGACAGTAGTGGAGATGGTAGGGGTGAGGAGTAGGGGGCACTGGAAGGATGCTGAAGGGGGGTGGGGGGTGGATGTGGGTGCCTTCGTGCCTTCCCTGACATATGTGATCCGCTCCACCCGGCTTCTCCCTTGACCATAGGGCACAGCAACAACAACGACAACAGCAACAACAACAACAACAACAGCAACGACAACAGCGACAACAACAACAACAACAACAACAACAACAGCAACAGCAACAACAACAACACAACAACAACAACACAGCAACAGCAACAGCAACAACAACAGCAACAACAACAGCAGCAACAACAACAGCAACGACAACAACAACAACATCAACGACAACAACAACAACAACAACAACGACAACGACAACGACAACAACAACAACAACAGCAACAGCAACAACAACAATAACAACAACAACAACAACAGCAACAACAACAACAACGACAACAACAACAACAACAACAGCAAAAAGAACAACAACAACAGCAAAAAGAACAACATCAACAGAATGCCGCCTTTACTGCAGAACGGTATAGCCATTTTGTTTTTAGTCTTGGGCAGGTTTCTCACAGTAGGATCACTGGAATACTTTCCTGAGAACCCGTTAAGTCCAAAATTTGGCACATGCAGTAAAAACGTTTGAGTCAGATATGGGTTGGGGGAGGGGGGAAAGAAGAGGGGTGTGTGGGTGTGGAGGCGGTGGTTCCGTGACACAGATAGAAAGAATGGGAACAGGGGAGGATGGGGGTGGGGTGGGGTGGGGATAGGGGGTGAGGGGGTAGTAAGATTTGTGAGAAGATAATGCTCGTCTTTCGGCGTTCCTGAAGAACTAATGGCCGTGTGTGAGGAAGGCCTGATGATGACACTGGTGAGGTGGGAGCTGGTTGTGTTGGGGGAATTACACAGTTGTCTGCCTCCCTGACGATCACTCCAGACCTTTGCTCTTCTACTCGTCTACTTATCCGTTTTTTATCTCTCTCTCTCTCTCTCTCTCTCTCTCTCTCTCTCTCTCTCTCTCTCTCTCTCTCTCTCTCTCTCTCACACTCTCTCTCTCTCTCTCTCTCTCTCTCTCTCTCTCTCTCTCTCTCTCTCTCTCTCTCTCTCCTGATTTTTTTCGTTTTCTCCTTCTCCTCTCTTTTTTTTTTATCCGTTTCTGACGCACGCGTATGTGCATACACACACTTCAGAAAAGGGATACCGGTCTTAGAATGCCTCCGACATCATCAGTTTTTCAGTCATTTTGAAATGAAGAAGGACTATTGACACTTCCACAGTCTCCAGCCATCCCTTGTCTTTCTGTCGTTGATCCGCGGCGAGAGCTCAAAGCTTTCAGAGTTTTGCGAACTGAATGCGACCGTTTTAAATTCCGTCCGTCCTCAGTCCATCGTGAGAGATGGGATGGCACTACACCACCAGAGTGGATGTGTTGTAAGTTCTCTGTCATCCGTCCTGTTGGCACGTTGGCTGTCACTTCTCTGGAAGATGGAATCAGATTTTTAACGTGTGTCCAAACCTTTTTTTTATGCCTCATGCACAAAAACATCGGCGTAAAGTCTTATCCGAACCACACAGAGGGAATCGAGCATAGTCGTAATTTTTACGATGCAATACAAGCATTTGCATCATCATCAAAGCCAAAGAAAGAAACCGAATTGAAAGGTGAGGCCACTTAACTTCCAAAGTGCTCAATGTACAGCAATGACCCTCTTCTAACGATACGTTATGTCCACCAGCCGCAGACGCGTCATTGGTCGTGACATACAGAGGCTAAAAAAATACCTAGCATTATTTGTTTGGCAGCACCCATGCATTCGTGGTAAAGAGGCAAGAACACCAAACACATGTGAACAAGACTCTGCAATGAAAAAACCAAAGTGGTGTCAGTCTTCTGGATGTCGACGCAGGTCTCTCTCTCTCTGTCTCTCTGTCTCTGTCACTGTCTCTGTCTCTGTCTCTCTCTCTCTCTCTCTCTCTCTCTCTCTCTCTCTCTCCTCTCTCAATTTTCTGGATGTTGATACCCTCTCTCTCTCTCTCTCTCTCTCAATTTTCTGGATGTTGATACTCTCTCTCTCTCTCTCTCTCCTCTCTCTCTCTCTCTCTCTCTCTCTCTCTCTCTCTCTTTCCACCCTCCCCCTTGAAATCTCCACACACATCCCTGTACCCTGTTCTCATCACCTGTGTCATAACGACATTTGCCCATTCCAAACACCAGGCAGGGAACTGACGCCCAGTCGTGTGGAATTCACCGTTCCTGCACGCGCTGTCATGAATCATGTGTAGCAGATGAAAACTTGTCACTTTGACATGAGCGTGTGTCGACTTCTTCACAAACGTCCTAAATGTGGGGTCATTATTCTCGTTCAGAACCCACACAAACATCATCCCAGTTCTTTATTTGTCTCTTCGTGCATCTTGTTTAGTCAGTATTTTATATACCCAATCAAGTGGTTTTTTGTCTATGGCCTAGCCAGGAAGCTAAAGGCAGAGCTGTGTACAAATTATAAATCTAAGACAAAAAAGGGGAAAAAACAGACCAAAGTCGTGTTCTCTCAGCCAATACGTATCTCTTTATTTCAGCTCTAAACTCACGAATACATGATCAATACTTATCTCCTGTTGTGTTGGTGATTGTTCAGCAATTTTCTGATTACAAAAACGAGAGAAGGGGTGGCATTACATAAGTATATACAACAAAATGGCTCAAGTTCTTCATTAATGAATTCCTTAATCTGCCATCACACTTCTTCTCTGAAAGGAGGAAGAAACTCTCTCTCTCTCTCTCTCTCTCTCTCTCTCTCTCTCTCTCTCTCTCTCTCTCTCTCTCTCTCTCTCTCTCTCTCTCTCTCTCTCTCTCTCTCTCTCTCTCTCTCTCTCTCTCTCTCTCTCTCTCTCTCTCTCTCTCTCTCTCTCTCCTGCAACCCCGGAAAAACAAGTTACCATGAATTACACACAGACGACACCTCCAGATCTTGTGCAATTTTCCTCAACGTGAAAAACGTGTCCAGGTGCAGACAGAATTAAACATTACCATAGAATTTGGCACGCAGTGCGAACAAACTCTCCAGGCTGGTGGTGATAGTGTTGCTTTTCTTCCCAGTGAAAGATCATCTTTTAAGGCAACTGAAAGGTGTCTGTCTTATTTCCCTTTTATTTATGAACCTGAAGTTTCTTTTTTTTCCCCAGACTGGATCCTGGATTTGGTTCGGATTGTGTTTCTTTCTTCTTCTTTTTTTCTTAATGTTAGCGTGATGCTTGGGTCAACATGTCTTTCAGTGACATCGGAACCAGGGGATTCAGTAGGCACTAGCCCCATCAATGAAAATATTGGGGAGGGATGCGGAAGGGAACCAGGGGATTCAGTAGGCACTAGCCCCATCAATGAAAATATTGGGGAGGGATGCGGAAGGGAACCAGGGGATTCAGTAGGCACTAGCCCCATCAATGAAAATATTGGGGAGGGATGCGGAAGGGAACCAGGGGATTCAGTAGGCACTAGCCCCATCAATGAAAATATTGGGGAGGGATGCGGAAGGGAACCAGGGGATTCAGTAGGCACTAGCCCCATCAATGAAAATATTGGGGAGGGATGCGGAAGGGAACCAGGGGATTCAGTAGGCACTAGCCCCATCAATGAAAATATTGGGGAGGGATGCGGAAGGGAACCAGGGGATTCAGTAGGCACTAGCCCCATCAATGAAAATATTGGGGAGGGATGCGGAAGGGAACAGACTATCTGCTAGATACCCTCCCTCCCCTTCCCTCCACCCCCTCCCCCCCCCCCCCCATCCTCTCCCTCATCCCCCGATATTTTGAGCAAAAGAACCGAACAGTGATTTGTGTAATGAAGACTGGACAAACTTATCAGAGTCTTATGACACTTACAGGTTGCCTTATAAATATATATATATATATATATATATATATATATATATATATATATATATATATATATATTCTCTCTCTCTCTCTCTCTCTCTCTCTCTCTCTCTCTCTCTCTCTCTCTCTCTCTTGACTGGACAACCTTAAAAGAGTCTTATGACATGTTTATGCTGCCTTATCTAGATACTCTCTCTCTCTCTCTCTCTCTCTCTGTCTCTGTCTCTCTCTCTCTCTCTCTCTCTCTCTCTCTCTCTCTCTCTCTCTCTCTCTCTCTCTCTCTCTCTCTAACAACGACATGATTGTGTTACTAATGTCCTAATGTCAGAGATCGTTCTGTATGTCATGTTGCACCTCACAGCCAGAGCCCACATGGTAGATCGTTGTAGAAGACAAGAACTTTAGACAAATCATGAAGGTGGTGAATGAAACCAACAAACCAATAAGCTGAGGTCGTCCAGAAGAAAATCACGTCTTTTTTTTCTTCAGTTCAGCAAATCACGAACTGTTCCCAATAAATCTTCCACCACTTGTACTCAGAGCTGAAAGCCGGCAGGGCAAAGTAGGTTGCACAGACGAACACCCACCTCAACAACAGCAGGTCCCATGGATAGTTCTGCAGCGTTTCAAAGCCGAACGGCCCAGTCCACGTTACGCTGTGCGACAGCTCTGCAAAACCATCACCACCTCCTTCAGTGAGAACATCAGCACCAAGAAATATGGCCACAGATGAAAGGACTCCATGCCACAGTCATTGCATTTCTCTTACATCACTCTGATAAAAAAAAAAAAAACACAAGACCTGGAAGGATTAGTCGGATAACTCAACAACAACAACACACACACACAAATATATATATATATATAATGCTGAACAATTAAGTAGTGGGGGAAAACAAGTGCAGGCTAACAATTCTTCAGTCATCATAGTAATGACTTGGCAAAGATTTGAACTTTTAGAAGAAAAAAAAATTGAAGATTAAGAAAATGGGGGGAATATATTATAGATATGAGAAACCCTTCACTAGCTGCCTATATATATATATATAATTATACATCGACAAAAAAGCAGAAGAGCACACAAAACAAAGTGTGAAGTAACGACGATTTAATGCACGACACAAAACAGGACAAGAAATTTTCGGCAAAATGCCTTCCTCAGCGACAAAAAAATACAGACATAAACATGCACAATACTCCCCTTGTGAAGCTTCACAAGGCATTTTGCCGAAAATTTCTTGTCCTGTTTTGTGTCGTGCATTAAATCGTCGTTACTTCACACTTTGTTTTGTGTGCTCTTCTGCTTTTTTGTCGTGTTTCAGTAACGCCGCAGTTTGTTTCATTTGCCGCTAATTATACATCATCAGGAACACAGACAAAACAGGACGAAAAGTGGTGAAAAAGACTCTTTGGTTCTGTCTCTGTCTCTGTCTCTGTCTCTCTCTCTCTCTCTCTCTCTCTCTCTCTCTCTCTCTCTCGCTAGCTATCTAGCTGGCTAGTCTTTCTAGCTAGCTAGCTAGCTGTCCATCTCTCCCCGTTGCAATTTTTTTTATGTTGACACCAAGCTCTCTGTCTCTCTGCCTCTCTGTCTCTCTCTCTCTGTCTCTCTCTCTCTCTCTCTCTCTTTCTCTCTCTCTCTCTCTCTCTCTCTCTGTCTGTCTGTCTGTCTCTCTTTCTCTCTCTCTCTCTCTCTCTCTCTCTCTCTCTCTCTCTCTCTCTCTCTCTCTCTCTCGCTCCCTCTCCACCCCTTCCCCACTACAATATCCTCCATCTGAGCCTGTTCTCATCACCTGTGTCATAACGACATTTGCCCATTCCAAACACCAGGCAGGGAACTGACCCCAGTCGTGTGGAATTCACCGTTCCTGCACGCGCTGCCATGAATCATGTGCAGCAGATGAAAACTTGTCACTTTGACATGAGCGTGTGTCGACTTCTTCACAAACGTCCTAAATGTGGGGTCATTATTCTCGTTCAGAACCCACACGAACATCATCCCAGTTCTTTTGTCTCTTCGTGCGTTCTGTTAAGTGAATAGGTTTACGTAGCAAGTCAGGCGCCGTTGTTTATGGCCTAGCCAACCACACAATTTATATCATAATACCAAGCAAGCTAAAGACATAGTTATGTACATCATAACACTAAGACCAAAAAAAAACGAAGTTGCGTTTCCTGAACCAGTATACCGCTTATTTCAGCGCAAAACTCATGAATGTATAATCATATTTATCCCTGTTGTGCTGGTTATTATTCTGCAATTTTCTTATTTTAAAAAAAATGGAGGGGTGGGTGGAGGGCGTTACAGCAGCATTCAATTCAAACAGCTAAAGTTCTTGATTTATCAATTCTTCGACCTGCTTTCACACTTCTTGTCTATTAGAAGGAAGACATTCCAACAGAATGCGATCTCTAAGAGCACATACGCGAGAACGTGCACACACACACACACACACACACACACACACACACACACACACACAGAGAGAGAGAGAGAGAGAGAGGAGAGAGAGAGAGAGAGAGAGAGAGAGAGAGAGAGAGAGAGAGAGAGAGACGCACACACACACACACACACACACACACACACACACACACACACACACACACACACACACACACACACACATATGAGCATGCGCGCTCTTGTGCACACACACACATGCATGCACCATCCATGCACTCACACATGCGTGCGCGCGCGCGCACACACAAACACACACGCGCGCGCGCGCGCGCGCGCGCGCGCGAAACCCAGCAAAAACAAATTACCATGAATTACACGCAGACGACACCTCCAGATCTTGTGCAATTTTCCTCAGCGTGAAAAACGTGTCCAGGTGCAGACAGAATTAAACATCACCGCAGAATTTGGCACACAGTGCGAACAAACACTCTAGGCTGGTGGTGATGGTGTTGCTTTTCTTCCCAGTGAAAGATCATCTTTCTTTCAAGGCAGCCGAATGGTATTTGTTTGTTTCACGTTTTTTCCCCCACAAACCGGAAGTTATTTTTTCCTGGACTAGTTCATGGATTTGGTTCGGATGTTTTTTTCTATTCTAGCATAGAACATGTAAGACCTATTGCTGGAGTTAACATTATTTTAAGGGACCTGAAAACCAGGAGATTCAGGGGTGGGGCGGGGGTGGGGGGAGTGTGGGGGGAGGTACTGGCCCCTTCAATGAAAATATTGTGAAGCAGGGGTAGTGTGGGGGTTAGGATAGACTATCTGCTGATCACCCCAACTCCCCTCTCCTTACAATATTTTGAGCGAAAGAGAAAAATATAAATCATGGAGTGATTTGTGTACTGAAGACCGGACAACCTAAAAAAATCTGATGACACGCTGCAATAGTCATACTCTCTCTCTCTCTCTCTCTCTCTCTCTCTCTCTCTCTCTCTCTCTCTCTCTCTCTCTCTCTCTCTCTCTCTTTCTCTCTCTCTCTCTCTCTCTCTCTCTCTCTCTCTCTCTCTCTCTCTCTCTCTCTCTCTCTCTCTCTCTCTCTCCAACAACGACACGATTGTGTTACTGATGTTAGAGATCTCACTATACGTCACGTTGCATCTCACAACCAGAGCCGACATGGTAGATCGTTCTAGAAAGCAAGAAATGTGGGAAAATCACAAAGGTGGCGAATGAAAGCCAAGAACCAAAAAGCTAAGGCGGCCCAGAAGACAACCACTTTTTTTTTTAATTCTGTTCAGCAGATCACGAGCTGTTTCTTATACATCATCCACCACTTGTTCTCCTCACTTTGAGCTTGCAAGGGGGGTTGCCCAGGTAGATGCACACATCTCATCAACAGAGGATCTCACGGAAATTCAGCAGCTATTTGCTTCATGGCCCAGTGTACGTTGCGCTGTCCCACAGCTCTCTAAAACCGCGCCTATTACTGCCTCTCTCGGTGAGAACAGCAACACCGAGAAAATTGGACACAGCTGAAAGGACACAGTCATGCCGTTTCCCTCATATCATTCTCTGATCTGAAAAAAAACAAACTGAGACCTGGGAGGACTGTGTGGATTACAAATCACAAAAAAATATACATCATCAGGAATAGAGACAAGACAGGAAGATAAGAGGTGGGAAGAAGATTGGAGACGAGGATGTTCACAGCCAGGTCAAGGTCATGAAACGCCACCTGCAACACAGACTCCGCTGCACGCACTGAATGGTTACCGAAAACCTGATGATGGGCAATCCCAGCCCTGACCGAAACACTGGGAAGTGTGCCTGGACTTACGTCAAATCCACAGTGAACTGAAGCGGCCAGTGTGTTTCCCCACGGTTAACAGCTAGCAGGTTACGGATACGAAAGGCAGATCCGAAACCTTGGACACATTTTCAGTCTGCAATCAGCAGCAAAGTCCCATGTTCCTAGAAACATTGAAAGTCATGGACAGGTTCAGCCCGGACCTTGGACACATTTTCAGTCTGCAATCAGCAGCAAAGTCCCATGTTCCTAGAAACATTGAAAGTCATGGACAGGTTTAACCCGGGACACTAGGGCCCCACCTTTCACACCATAGCCGATGTACGGACATCTGCAAGGGAGGTAAATTGTGTTAGAGTTCACGTTCAGTGAGAGTAACGCCGCCATTTTAACAGGACTGATGCTGGCAAGGAGCAGTCTAGCCCTCCACCAATCAGCTTAACATTTCAATCAGACAGAACAAGTCAAAACATGGATGTGAAACAATGTGCCTTTAATGTAGACAGTCGATGGATATCCCGATTGGTGTCCTGGTGTTAATGTAGACAGTCGATGGATATCCCGATTGGTGTCCTGGTGTTAATGTAGACAGTCGATGGATATCCCGATTGGTGTCCTGGTGTTGGCTCCGAATCAAATATCTGAATACATCTAGCCTGTTTGCTCAGCACATTGCAATGGACAGGCATGCGTTGCTTTCCCCTGAGATTGTTCCAAGAACAGGTCTGTTTTGCCCCATCAGTCAGCGTAAAACTTCATTCAGAGAGAGAATGCCAAGACACGGGTGTGACACGATGCGACTGTATTGCAGACTCTGTGTTACTGACAATTTGACTTCACTTATTATTGATTATCATTGATCGATTCAAATCTGTATGTCTTGGGTTTGGTGTGACGTTAGTTTACCAAATGACCCGTGCACAAACTGCATAGTGATCTCGACCCGTAAACTTGGAAAAGGTAATTTGCAAAGAAAAGACAGGCGTTATCTTCCCCTGATGGTTTTTTTCGAAAGAGGCCTTTCACCATCACTGTGACGGGGGTCGGAAACCTGTTTAAGAATTGGATTCCCTGACGGAACAGATGCTAATTTCTGAAAGCAGCAGACCAAATTGCCCCTGTGCTGATGCTTCTCTTCAAGGCTTCAGTTAATACTGGTACTGTCCCACGGGAATGACGAATGGTAAATGTCCCAGCAGTGTTTAAGAAGGATGCAAGAGAACGATCGCCGTATCCCTCTCCTACCGATAGGCTAAGCAAACTCTTAAGGCATTTAGTGATGGCAAATGATGGGGTTCACCAAGACAAAAAGAAATTTGAGAGAAGACCAAAATGGATTCAGGTGATGTCGATCATGCGAAAGTGAGTTGCTGAGGCTTGCGGGTGAACTCCCATGCAACATGGAAAAGGAAACACAATGGGACGTCTTGGTGATGGATTTCTCCGAGGCCTTTGGTCGTGTCTTCCACTCACACACAAACTCTCTCCTTTCAACTTTTATCGAAAATCATACAGTCATTGAATTAAGCAAACGATAGAACTGTTGCAGGAAACAGAATAGGCGTGGGTCTCGAGGTTCACTCCAATCCACCTGACGCAGGCTAAGAAAGGGGAAACCTGCTCATATTCCAAAAAGTGTGTAGATTTAGTTTTCAAAATGTAGTTTATTTGTAAATGCCACGTTGACGATTAACATTGCACCGTATGTGCGTATATTTAATACTCCAAATGCATTTTAAATGTTACACTGACGATTAACATTGTACCGTGTCTGTGTAGATTTAGTGCTCAAAATGTATTTAAAATGCCACACTGAGAATTAGCACTATACCATATGTGTGCAGATGTAGTACTTAAAACGTATTTTTAAATGCTACACTGACGGTTAGCATTGTGCCCTATGTGTGTAGATCCAGTACTCAAAACATATTTTTCAATGCCACACTGATGATCAACATTGTACCGTTGATAATCAGGGAAGGCCGGCTTTATTTGGATGCAGAGGGGATCCCCGTTTCTTCTGACAAGTCTCTTGGTGGCCAAAATGCTGTTGGTTGGTGGGGGATGAATGACGAAATAGACGGGAAGGGCGGGGGAAGGGAGAGTGGGGAGCAATAGAGGGAGGAGGGCGGGGGGGGGGGGGGGTCATCAAAATCCATTCTTGTTTAGCAATTGAAGTATACTCGACACCCCAGGACGGAGCGAGACAGAGGGGATGATGGGTAAGGCGGATCTCATAGTTAGTTTCCAAGTGAGGTGACGGCGTGCGGAAATTGAAACAAGTTTAAAAGAAAAATGACTATTCCGCGGAAAGAAAGACACAAACAAAATGCAAGACAAACGCAACGCATTTCGACCTCTTTGGTCTTCTGCAGGCAAGATAAACAACATTCAAGACAATGAAAACGAAGAATGAACAATCACTTATCTCCTCAAATTGGGCGTTTAAAAGACTCCACATCCATTTGGCGCCGCTCTGTTTGAGAAAAGAAGTGATTGTTAGTTCTTCGTCTTCATTGTCTTGAATGTTGTTTATCTTACCTGAACAAGACCAGAGAGGTCGAAACACGTCGTCTCGGCTTTGTTCTGTAATTTGTTTGTTTCTTGCCATGGAACTCATTCTTGTTCAGCTACCAATCATAAACACCAAACACTTGATGGGGCGGGGAAGATTTGGGGAAGTGTGAGTAAGTATATGCAGTAGCGATAGCGACGTGGAGGATTTTAGGGGTGAGGGGGGGGGGGGGTGGGGGGGGGGGGGGCGGGGGAGAATGGGGAAGGCGGGGTGGGGTAGAAGGTGGGGGAAGGGATGAGGGTAGTGCCTAAACCACACAGTGTTTGCCAGTTTTGTTGATGGTGTGTTTCTGCGACAATTATATTCTGGAATGCGCTCCATTAGGAGCTGTCAGATTGTTCATTTCTCGCAACTGGAGAAGTAAATGGAAAGGAATGGGCGGCCGGGGAGGGGAGGGGGGGGGGGAGAGGGGAGGGGGAGGGAGGGTTGGGCAGGGTGCGGGGTGGGATGGGGAAAGTTTGTTTCCTGTACCCCTAGATCTCCCCCCCCCCCCCTCGCCCTCCGCGCTCCCTCCCCCCTCCCCCCGCCCTCGTCCCCACCCCCACCTCCACCCCCGCGTCCTTCACCTTTCTGATCTTCGTCTGCCACTGATGACAATAACATGTTAACATTATTAAGCTGCTTGTCAGAGAACAACAGTCTGACAAGAATTTAAAAGTTTGCTTAAGATCAGGGAGGACGAGAGAGAGAGAGAGAGAGAGAGAGAGAGAGAGAGAGAGAGAGAGAGAGAGAGAGAGAGAGAGAGGAGTGAGTGAGGAAGAGGAGAGCGGGGGGGGGGGGGACGGGGGGGGGGGCAAGGCAGGGGGGAAAAAAGAGTCATTAAAAAGATATCTATAAATTCTTGTTCGACTTTCCCGAAGGAGGGCGCCCCTGCAAATAGCCTACTATCAATAACTACGCCATCCCCGGCATTCCCATTAGACTGACGTATACACTGCCTCTAAGACGGCTTGCTCGGAGCAGAAGTCCCCAAAAATAGATACTCCTTTGAAAATGCAGGTAAAACCAAAAAAGAAAGAAAAGAAAAAGAAAAAGGAAAGGACAGAAAAAGAAAAGACAAATGTGTCTGTGCCGAGTGTGATGTCATGAATGTAATCGATCTGTCCTTTGAGTTCTTGATTTGATTAGTCGATCATTGTCAATTTACTTTTTTAAAGAAAGATTTCACGTGCGCATCAAATGTCTGACCATACAAAAGAAAACGGACTTCTGAAATATTTTGTGACTCCTCGGCTGTCTGTGCATTCCTGTCTGTCTGTGAGTTTCTGTCTGTCTGTGTGTTCGTGTCTAGCTGTGATTTCTTGTCTGTCTTTACATTCCTTCCTGTCTGAGAGTTTCTCTCCGTCTGCGAGTTCTTTGCCTTTCTGTGATTTTTTTTTTGTCTGTCTGTAAAATTCATGTCTGTATGTGAATTCTTGCCTGCCTGTGAGTTCCTGCCTGTCTGTATTTCCCTGCTTGTCTGTGAGTTCCTGTCTGAGAGTTCTTGTCTTGAGTTTGTGTCGGCCTCAAAATTCCTGTCTGTGAGTTCCTGTATGTCTGTCAGAGATTTCCTTCTGTCTGTGTGTTCCCGTCTGTGAATTCCTGTCTGTGATATTTCCTGTCGGTGAGTTCCTATCTGTCTGATAGTTCGTGTCTGTGAGTTCCCCTCGTTTGTGACTTTCTGTCTGAGAGTTTCTGTCTGTCTTTCAGTTCCGATAATTCCTCTCTGTGAATTCCTGTCTTTCTGATCGTTCCCGTCTTCGAATTCCCGACTCCCGAAGAATTCCTGTCCGCCTTTGAGTATCTGCCTGTCTGTTAATTTTTCCACTTGTCTGTGAAGGGTTTTTTTGCCTGTGAATTCTTCTCTTTCTGTCCATGAGTCCCTGCCTCCCTGTCTATGAGTTTCTGCCAGTTCCTGAGTTCCCGCCTATCTGTGAGTTCCAATCTGTCTGTTAATTCTTCTCTGTGAATTCTTGACAGTCCGCGAGTTCTTGTGCTCTCTGACTGCATGTCTGTGAGTTCTTGCAGGTCTGTGAGTTCCTGTCTGTCTAAGAGTCGTTTATCAATGTATTCTAGCTATGAGTTCTTGCTTACCTCACAGCATCCCTGTCTGTAATTTTTTTTCCGTCCCTGAGTTCTTGCCTGTTCGCAGATTCCTGTATATCTGTGAGTCCTCGCTATCTTTGATTTGCTGTCTGTTGTTTCCTGTCTGTATGTGAATTCCTGACTGTCTGTGGGCTCTTGTTCGTCTGTGAGCTGTCTTGTTTATCGGTGAGTTTCTGTCTGTGGATAAATTCATTCTGTGAGTCGGAGCTATCCATGATTTCATTCTGTTTGCAAGTCCATGATCATCCGTGAGTTATTGCCTATTTTGCTTATTTGTGTGTCCGTGCTTGTTTACGAGCTTTCGTCCGTCTATGGCCTCCTGTTTTCGATATCCTGTCTCTCTCCAAGTTTCTGTCTGTGAATTCCTTCCGATCTTTGTGTGAAATTCTGGTTGTCTATGAATGCCTGTTCTCTGTGTGTGTGATTCTGCTTACTAATTATTATCACATGACTTTTCAAGGATCCACAAATTGTCGAATTTTCGCGACTTTTTGTTGTTGTTCATGAAAGCCTGGGGGGAGAGGGGGGCGGGGGGAGGGGTGTCCCAATGATAAAAGGGCTTTGTTGTTGTTGTTGCTTTGTGGTTTGTTTGTTTTTTTTGCCCTTTCAATGAGAAAAAAATATATAGATAGGCCTAGAGGAACATTCGAGTTGATAATGAAGTTTGCAACGTTTGCTCATACACGCGCTCGCGCGAGCTCACGCACGTACGCACACACGCACGCACACACGCACACACACACACACACACACACACACACACACACACACACACACACACACACACACACACACACACACACACACACAATCACATCACACACACACACACACACACACACACACACACACACACACACACACACACACACACACTACGAAACAACCAATCCAGAGTGTTTGTGTGGGCTTTTGGCCAATTCAGAAAGATGAGAATGTTTACTCAGATTCTCAAACGTTCAAGTATTTGACACTGATTTTTTTTTTTCAAATAGGAACAGAATTTTTGTAATGATTTTTTTTTCCATTACGTGTTTGTTTGTGAAAGTCATAGCGTCCTGAGCTTTTCTTTTCTTTTTCTTTTTAAACAGACCTTCGCTTTCTGTAGGTATGAATGCACAAACATGTCATCCACATAGACGACAACAGCATCCGCCAACAGACTCTCCGTATGACCGACCACATGGACAAGGGGCAGCGTGACCTACACGTCCTCCAAGGAGGTACCAAACCCCCTTCCTGCAGTTGGTTTAACCAACTGTCTGTCTGTCTGTCTGTCTGTCTCTCTCTCTCTCTCTCTCTCTCTCTCTCTCTCTCTCTCTCTCTCTCTCTCTCTCTTAATTGTGCCTTGATTTAATATGAGATAACCTTGTAATGGCTGTTGATCTGTCTTGATTTCAAAATTTGAAAGTCTGGTAATGTACTTTAAATTCGACAAATTGAATTTCGTCGTTTTACAACCACCTTTAGGATAGATCTCTGATAACCCGTTTCCGATAATCAGACCATCTTTGGAGATTTTTTTTTCTTTTTTGAATGATAGTCTCCTGACATTTATAGAAGTTAAAGCTCATTAATTGGTGGTTTTGCAGTTGTCGAGTCTAATATCGCCTCGGTGAATATAGATATCTATTGCAGGTATAGGCGCTTAGTTCTTTACGTCGTTCGTTCGCTGGGACTGTTGAAGTGACAAATAAATAACTTAGAGAACAGGAAAACCTTCATTCTGGGCCACCTTC
>CM031596.1:67470164-67497664 GCA_018398815.1 Conus ventricosus | reverse complement strand
AGAGAGAGAGAGAGAGAGAGAGGGGAGAGAGAGAGAGAGGAGAGAAGAGAGAGAGAGAGAGAGAGAGAGAGAGAGAGATTGAGAGAGAAAGAGGAAATGTTAAAATGCAATGTATGGTTTTTTTCTGTGTTTTTTTTTTTTTTTAGAAATCTTCCGTAAAGACGGTTCCTAAGTTATCTAATATTCCTGAAGCCGGTCATCCATCTTCTCCTGTCGCCATGTTCCCATTTCCTTTCTTCAGTGTTGACCGATGTATCAGACAGAACAAGAGGGCGGCATTCACACTTTCTTTTCTTTATCTGAAAGAGTGGGATGCAGATGTTAATGATGCAGAGGCGAAGCAACAGCCTGTGGTTGTGAACATCGACACCATTATCGTCCTTCATGGTTTTGGTGGGAGCGAGGGAGTGAGTGGGGAAGAGCTGAGTACGGGTGCTAATATGTCGGTATTTAGCCCCTCTCTCTCTCTCTCTCTCTCTCTCTCTCTCTCTCTCTCTCTCTCTCTCTCTCTCTCTCTCTATTGGTCTGTCAGCCTCAACCTCAAGCCTCAAGAGGGGAAATCTCAGTGATAATTCGCGCCCACAGAATCGTGTGGATGGTCATGGAAATGCCCACTTACTGCTATTCGGACCAACTGACTTTCGCTTAATGCAGAAGAAGAAATGCTCACAGTCCCCAGTATCAACCAAACCGTCACCGTTCCACCTGCTCCTACCACTGGTAACTGGACGTGCAAGCTCCGGTCAACAGAACGGGTTTTCACGATGGAGCAGCCAACCTAAAGATCTGCCCCAGCACACTTACACCACTGGACGAACAGACACTGTTACCTCAGCACCAGGTTCAAAATAACAGTGGTGACTCGGTACTGGAAAGAAAACTATGTGTTTTTTTTACGGGCTCCAGAGCTATGCCATACACCAGTGAACGGCCAAGCCCAGGCAACAAACAGATGGGCATGGAAAGCCTAGAGCCTTTAAATCCCGTCGTGCTGAACGACGAGATTTCCGGAAGGAGGTTCGTGGCACGTGGAACACCAGGGAGTCAGCCAGCGGGATAGACTCCATACATGACGACAAACGGCCGGTACCACACAGACCCATGCAGATGGGGTGTCCAGGCTCACACCGCCAAACCCTACTGATGGTGAAGCGGGACGCTGCAGGGGTGGATAGTGCTCGAAGAACCACTTCAGTGATGCCGACACCTAGGTATGACAAGGCCGGGCCCCTGCGACCTGTCTTTCCTGCGATTAACCATAGCGGGACTTGCAAACAAATCAGAAGAGACGGGGTACTTGGGGAACTACTTAAATAATTTTGATATTGTTACATAAGAGAAACAGGATTCACTTAATTCTGGCTCACCTTTCGCACCTCAACCAGTTTCGGGCGAAAGTGAGCAGAATAAAGGTTTTTCCTGTTCTCTGACAAGTAAGACGTCAATACCCAAAAAATTAACGATTATCTACAAACAAATACTACTGTTGCAGGGTTATCCGTTTTTTTAATATCTAATTTACTAACTTTTCAGATTTTGTTTTTGTTTAATTCCTATGTTTTTCTTGGTCGTTTCAATAAAACATCAATTTTCGCGCAAACTTTCTTACATAATGAGACTCTGTCATTTCATGTGAAATAACACTAACGTCTTTAAACTGTTCTCTAAAGTCTTTTAAAAACTGGTTATATTTCTGCATAAAATCCACAAAATTATCGAGCATGTCTTCCGCTGAAAGTAGTTTTTCGGACAAAGTGTTTTCTTCCCCCCCCCCTTTTTAACTATGTATTTTTCTGCTGAAACAGTATCTATAATATCTGCTGTCTTGCGTTCCCTCTCAAACATTATAAAAATGCGTTCTAGCATTTCACTCAGTTAAGTGCTGGGATCAACTAAATATTTTTCATCATTGTCCATATAAACATTCTTATCATGATCTGCTTGTTCCATTTAAGTGTTGGACAGGAAAAATCTCAAGATGATTTAAATCTATAACGATAAAAACTGTTTGTAATAACGTCTAGGACTAATATTGTTTTTCACAACCAGTCTGACCCACAAATCATTGAGCATGTGGGGTTTTTATCTTTAAGTTTAACTGCTCCATTGTTTTTATAACTGAATTTAATCTATATCACTTATTATTTTTTTCATACTCTCCGTAAAAACTTGCTTCAGTATATTAATAAACCTACGTGGCCTAAATGGGTATGTATTTATTTCCAATTCAGTTCTGAAGAGTGTTTCTATCTTAGTCAACATTGATTTTGTTGCTTGTTTGTTATGATTTAATTACGCCTCACCATGGTGAAGAACGTCGATGGTAACGTTCAAGGCGTTTATACGTTCTATGTTTTGCCAGCTAATATAATTCCTTTTATAAGATCATCCACTAACGCCCACAACCCCATCCCTCTCACATCTTTAAAAGACAGAAATTCAAATCATTATTTGTGTACGTGTCTCCTAATTTTCTGATATGGAAAGAAACTCTTTAATTTTTTTTTTTTGGGGGTTTATAGATGCTTTTTTTAAAACTGTGTCTTTTCTGTGGAGGATGTATGCTTTTTCCCATTCGAGCGTTATTTTCATATTTTCTTTACGACTATTGTCGTCCGGCAGAAAGACTTACATGTTAAGGGCCAGTGTTGAATGCTTTTCTGGTAACTTTTTTGACGGCTTTAATAATGTAAAAGGGCTTATGAATTCTATTTTTATTTCCCATTCTAAATATGGTTCTTAGTGCCATTGACGGTCAGGTTTCGAACTATTTTATATTCATATGGGCCCAACTTTATTTGCCTCTGAGATTGCGCTGTTGTTCTAGGTTTAGGAAAACTTTTTGCTGTCGAGACGCAACCTCACTTTGCGTTTATAATCACCATCTTTTGTTGTATCCAAAACCATACAAAGCAGCATATTTCACCGTTCTGTTCAAAGTCCGCAACGTCTGCAAGGGTCTTTTATTCCTAAAGTTATACACCTCTTGGAAGACTAATGTAATTCCGGATTTTCTGGGCCCACGCGAATTACACTGTTATTGCTACAAACGTATTATTTTATTTCCAAACAATGTGCAGGTTATCAAATTTCTACGACTTTTCCCCGTTTTGTCTTTGATTTTTATATTAAATGGTTGACCCGACCCTCCACAAAACTTAATCTTTTAAAATGTAAATTAGGGAATTGTATAATTTAAATAATACGCTAATATGCAGCTTTCACCTGATGGTAAGAGCCTCTTAAAAACAGATTGAGGGCCTTCAGTAATATAAGTTTCATCAGTGTCTCAGCTCAGCCATATGTACTTAGAGTTAATGATGTTAAAATTTTCAAGATCGAGCGGATTTTCTCCCTCATAAGGTAGTTTTGTTTGGTGTAACTACTATATCTATGATTGTCGCTTCAATATGCCCCTAACATTTTAGCTAGATTTCTTCAAAAAGGTAATGTACTACTTCTTCTTCAGGTTTGAAAATGTTGTTGGTGGGTGTCTAAATTGTTTTTTAAGAATATCCAATGTTTAAAATATTGTTTTTAGATTTGCATTGTTAAGTTTGAGAGTAAGTCGAAGTTACTCTTTGCTTCTTTTAGTGAGCAAAAACCCGCTAATAAACATCGGGTTATGGTTTAACTGGCTATCTTTGTCCCCTGAATGTTAACTTTTAGAATCGTATTATTATTTCTTGGATTCAGTTATATTAAAACCATACGACTTTGTAAAAT
This sequence comes from Conus ventricosus, assembly GCA_018398815.1. Lineage (NCBI taxonomy): Eukaryota > Metazoa > Mollusca > Gastropoda > Neogastropoda > Conidae > Conus > Conus ventricosus. The sequence continues at coordinate 67,493,938 of CM031596.1, read as the reverse complement.
TTTCAGGATGTGCAAACCCATTTTGCTCCGCATTCGTTATCAATAGCATGTTCTAAAAACGAAGGGGCGGTCGTGGGTTGTGTTTGTTACAAACATTTTTTTAAACGAAATAAATGAGTGCATTCAAATATTACTGATGCAATATATTTCTGCTGGGCCGCACTACAATCTTTAAAAATTATAGCAATGATACTCTTGAACATTGCTGTGACCAGACTGCCTCTTTTCATAAAAAGGTGAGTACTCCATGAAGAGCTAATCTTAACCCCCTATTGAAAACGAGCACAACCAGAAAGCGCTGGTTTAGTTTCCTTGACAGTTTTATCTAGATACAGTTAAACTTTGCTGTGTCTTGTGCATCATCTGGGTGTGTGTGTGTAAATGCTGATCATTTAAATCATTCCTGATCCTTTGGTGAGGGTCAGTGAATAGATTCATTTTTTTATTACACCTTCAGTCAGTATTTTGACTGAAAACTGCAAGCACCATTACCAAATGAAAAACGTTTAATCCATTTGCAACAGAATAGGACATGAAGGCTTTGAAAGGATCTGAAACGAATTCAATATTAACATCAAGGACAGACTTTAGAACAAAAAGTTGGTATCTTGATCTTGACATAGGCACCCCTTTATTTCGGGGCACGCACAGAAAGTATTAATATGTCTTGAAAACCTCCCTTTCAAAAATTGTTCAGCACTGGTCCATAGAGCAAGAGCATAAAACCGCATGGACAACATTAATCTTAGACACTTTAAGGGCCTAACTAGGGCGGGAATAGAACGAAATAAACGACTCTTATTCGTTCTTACGTTTGGTGTTTGCTAAGGCTCGAAGCACAGGCATGATCGAGCATAACTGATCTTCTACTGGCTTTGACTCGCAAAAACAATAATTAGCAAATTTAGTGGACGCCAGTAATTCGCTCAGTGTGTTTTACCTTCAAAGTATTCAAAGGTACCACATGTTTTACAATTCGCAAGATCGAAAAGTAGACTTTGCTGTTGGCACTGGTTTTTGACATGCTGCCTTCTTGACCTCAGATCTCAGGTTGAGAATAATAATAAACTATATATAATGAAATTCTTTATAGGCTATTAGCAGGCAATGAAACAGAGGTTGGAAAACGACATAATCTGAGCCCAGTTATATTACAAACAATAAATGAACGCCCAAGTTTAAGTCATCTAAATCCTGTAGTACAAACCCCCAAAGTCACATTGAAAAGACTCAGCAAAGCTCGCGGGGACTCTGTTCGCGCATGACAATGAATATGAAAAAGGACAGCGCTTGTTCTTGGATTAACTGGGCATAGATTCTTGGTCTTATCTTACTTAAATAGTTAACCCAACATTACAAAAAACTATTGCCCATAAGTGCTCGGCCATTTAAAGCCAACTACTTTGCTTGCAGTAGACAAAAAGCACCAAGCTGACAATACTCCCCTAATATTCCTGGTAAAGCGGTTTACGGCTTTACCAGACTAATTTTTTTAATAAACTTGCAGATGATCAGAAGCTGTTTTTTTTACCCATGATTTATCGGCGGAGGCGGAGGCGCGATGGCGATGGAGGCACTGGAACTTTGACCTCCACAGCCTGTAATAGACATCACCAGTGTACTATTGCAAATCCTAAGGCTGTTATACGCTTGCCTAATGTGACTCCCTGCTTATACAAAACAATGGTTCTTATTCGTTCTGCTTCGCGTTGCGTCTTCATATAAAATTTTTTCGAAGTTCTCTTATTCATATTCATTGAGTTCGTAATAGGCTCGGTTGTAGTGGTCCTTATAGTCTTGATGATCTCTCTTGTTCCAAGATCTTTTAGTCTTTGGGTTATTCTTTCTTTAATACAGGCCTAAGTTGGCGTCATCAGCCTCAATCGAGTTTTCTTTTTCTCTTTTTATACTTGACCATCTAGTTCACCTAGTTTTGATAAATTGTTTGTTAATTCGCCTCTGATGGTTCATTAAAGCATGATCAAGGGACCGCTATTTCTCGCCATGGGTAGCGTGTGAGTTCGTTGTATAGTCACTTTATAACGCTGTTTCTTCTGAAAAACGGTTTTCGCTTCTATTGCATTTATATTTCATCTGCCGATTGATTTAATCTTACGTTCCATGTTTTGTAATTTGGTTAGCTGTTGGGAGTTTTCCTGCAGCGTGCTTGAAGTTTAGCTAACTGCCATCCTATCTATTTCGGTCTTAAAAAGGCCAAGGCGATTTTGATCTTTCACACTGAGTCTTTGTATAATTTACTCTTGGCTAAAAACTTTGATGGGTCGGGTTTAGTTGGAAAAGAATTTTAATTTTTTTAATATTTTTTTTTAAAAATAAACCGACAAGTTGAACCTTGATCGTTTTTACATGACAAAGGACATCTGCTAATTCAAATCATTTGGGTCTGATAAATTCGGAGGTTCTTGGCCTAAACTTTTGTATAATGCGTTCGGACCGTACTTGCTGTTTAATTCACGCTGCAATGAGAGCGTTGAGCGTGCTGTGTAAAAGGTGCATCATTTCACTCATGGTGTCTATCCAGGATCAAAAACTTCATAATCTTCTTCATCTTCAATTCCTGCCTTGTTTTTAAATGATTTACTTTTTATTTTGCTTCATAAAAATGCACTACAAACATATGGCTAGATTCTTGACCCGCTAGTAAACAGAAAGAGCCCCATGGTGTGAAGCGGAATTAAGCGAATATTTGTTCACAAATAATCCATCTACTATTGATGCGGTCTATTCAAATTCTTACTGTCAAATTACCAGACTAGGAGCGGGTTGAATGTGATTGTGCCAGGCTGCTGGCCCGTCTACTTTCCAAAATAGAACTCGTTTCAAAACAGACCCAAACAGGACGTTGTACCGAATCGGGGGCGTGGCAATCGTTAGAAAAATTTCTATAAAACTTGAGGTGGCAAGAAATATTTTCTTTACACAAATCCTGACATATTTTTTACCGAATCTGTTCTTGGATAAGGGAATGAAAAGGGCTGATCTTGCGTTTCAGAAATCGAAAAATGAAGAAGCACTGAAAAACATAGAATAGGCGCTGGAGATACAAAGACGGCAAAAGTTGTAGGCCCGTAAATTTTGCGATATGGAAATCGCTTTTCCATTTACCCTTAGATTTTGTGTTGTTAAAAGCGCATGCCCCCATACCTTTAAGGAGCATTAAAAGACGATTGTATACGAAACTAACTTTTAATGAATACAAAGTGTATTCAGTCAACAGTACACCGAAGCAAAGTACAGCATTTCTGCATTCGTTAGAGTTTGCGTTGTTAGAAACATGAATTAGGCAAGGATGATTGAGCACCAATAAAGACTAAATTAGCAATATTTACGAAAGAGTGATTCTTCATACAACATACCCCAGAAGCAGGGCAGACTTATATGGAATTTTAGTTTTAGCGTCGCAGCACTTTCGCTTAAAGGTATTTTATTTGCGGTGTGAAGATGAAGGAACCGTTCAAAAAGTGCCAACGTGAAAGTTTTTTATCCTTATACTAACGAAGTGCAATGTACATTTGACGGTAGTCCTAACCAAATCTTAGCTTGCGGGCTGGACCTTATCATCATCTTTGTCGGAAATAAGGGAAATTGTTTGAGGATGGGAGGTTGTTGATAAGTCCAACGGTCTGGCCTTGTGTCTAAATATGTTACATCTTCCTCAATGTTTGGCTTGATGATTAGTTAACATACAAAATACGGTTTATGGATTGACACTAAGTAAACAGAGGATATCAGTTGCATGGAAGCGGTGAGAACTGTGAGAAGGACGGTAATAAACATTCAAAATTGATAAAGAGAAGAAGCAGATAATACCGCTTAAATGTACATTTGTTTTTATTTACCATGGATGCGCAGTGGAATATTTAGAGGAAAACAGATTAAATTATGTACTATACTAATTTATTTTTATTTTTACAAAAGCATGTCGTTAAGGTTTTATCCAAATGTGCCTACAGCGCCGCCAATTAAGAAAGATAGTTGTAACCTAAAATTAAAAAACTTCAAGATAACAATAATTACGCAAATGCAGCTGTACTAGGAGCAAGACCTTTCAAAATACCGCCCAAAACCCCCCAACGAAGGTATTCTGCCGCCTTTAATGCTGTACATTATGTTAATACTGGAGCATCGACTATTAAGTGCTCTATCAGCAGGAACAAGTGTTGGTCTCTTTGCATCGGGCTAAGGGCTCCCGCAGCTTTTTACATCTAGGAGGTGGTCTTTACTCTCGGTCTGTGGTCATTAGCTGTAAGTGCGGCTGGCAAAAAATTAATAACTAACTCAACAAGCACACAGCTATGGTTTCAACAATACGGCTCCTAAACTTAGACTCGTTCAAACACTGGACAATAAATAAAGCGTAGTTGACTAAAACATCAAAGGATGAAGAATTTAATCGTTTACAGGCGAATTTGATGACTAAAAGACAAAACGTTTGATCTCAATGAAGGCGGTGGACAATCTTTTTCATCAAACAGACAGACGCGAGCAGATAAAAAAGGATTGGCTTAAATAACGTAAATAGAGACTTTAAAACTCTGTTCACTAACAGCCTGCATTAATACACCCAAAAAGGTTTTATCTTTAGTTATGAGTCCAAAGGCACAAAAGACACGTTGATATTAATTCTGATTAAGGATTTTTTGTTTTATTTAAATAATATTTTGTGTTAGAAAGAAAATCACATGGTATGATATATCGTATGTGACCTGACGAAATGTTTGAAGAATGCTTAAGAGAGAGCACGTTTATCAGAGCACTGAATGAGTATTGATATTAGAAGTCTTGACCCAACAAAACGTACAGGCAAGCGTTGTTCATGCTTTTCGTGCTATTTCTCAAGTTTCCAGGCAAACTACAATAGCCCGCCAGTTTTAGTAATGTTAGCTGTTTTAATCGACTATGTAACAATAAATGAGATAAATATAGAAGTCGGGGTCTCAACTAAACAGAAGACTATTCTTTCCATAATGACTTAACCAACAAGGTTGGGCAGACGAACTGCTTACACAGTTTGCTTCGATGCCGCTGAAGAAGCCAAAATGAGAGGCTCTGGTTGGTTCAGAGGGCGAAAGTTCTTTGAGATCAGTATTAAAACAGGTAAGTTAATGCGCCGATTGTTGGCAAGTCCTACATTCACTGCCTGGAGAGTGGTAGCGATAAGAGCAGTTTTTCTAAACTAAAGAAATTCAGACAATTCAAATGCTTTATGTGGTGTGTTCTCGCAAGGCTGCAAATTTTATTAATTTTTTTTTTCCGCTAAAAAACGCAGTGAGAGTATCTAAACTACAGCCTACATCAAAGACACTTAACTTTAGTGGGGTGTCCTTTCCTGTTGCGTGGATTCCATTGATCGGTTTTGAAGAAAAAACAATCCAATAACTGTTAATGTATACTCATGGATGAGGAAACAAAAACCTATGCCAATTAAAGCTGTCCAAGAACAGCACAACAATTGGCGAACCAGACATTATAATCATGTTGACTTACGACTGATATTTTCACAGCAGGGCTTACCGCAATTACACATTGATAGCACGATGAGTAGACTAATGATGCATACTCAAAAGGTTACATGGCAAAACAAGAATTCTGTAGATTGTTTAACATAGAAAGCATCTGTTTCAAGCCGCGAGCGAACATAAGAAACATTGTTGTATAAGTTTGTAGGATGTAATACGGAACTAAGGTCACCTCCACAACGGATTAAGTTAGTTTTAAGAAACTGGAAACGGATGCAAAATTCACCATTGTTGGTTTACGCAGAATTCCGAATCAATCATTGTTCCTTATGATGGGCCCATGCGCCACAAAAACTTCGAAAATACTGTCTTATTGAGTAATCATCTAAATATTTGTTCATTTGCTTTCACGTTTTGGTCAGGTCGGATGGCGTTTATTCAAAGCCAAAGTATATAGAGGGGCCCAAATGCCGCAGATTACTTCTTAGAACATGCAGCAAGTGCGCTTTGACTGTTCTAATAATCTAAAAATTATCTGGAAATCATTAATGAGCCTGCAAGACCAACAACAGTATGATCTGCACACATATTGTTGGATTTGCGCGGTTTAGGTCTCTCATCAGAAGCAGAGAAAGAATCCGAACAGTAAGGACCTGATCACATTAGCGAAAAGTTCAGAGGTGCAGCGCCCACTCAGTTAATTGCATTCTTCAAAACTAATGTTTGTTACTAAGAAATGGTAGTGCCCATCTTCTTTCACAACTTGCGAGGTTTACGACTCTCATCTTATAATGAAAAGCAGTGGACGTTGCCTTCTGAGTGTGTATGCATTGCACAGTCATCAGAAAAGTACATGTGCTTTAATCTAATAACATGTCTTTTTATGGACTCTATGCAACACATGTGGTCATTAGAGTCACTGGCTATGGCCTTATATGTCCTGCCCAATAACCAGAAGAATATTTTGTCCCAATCTCGTTAGAAAGGGGGCGTTACCCTTTGAGTACATGAAACAGTTGGGACAAGGTTTGTCCGATGAGACGCTACCGCCTAAAGGCGCCGTCTTTTTTTGTCTTAGAGAAATGGACATCAGTGATTCTGATTACAAATGCTCAAGATGCGTGGCAAAAGTTAGAGTGTAAACGTTGGGAGACTATCTGACTCCGCTTGATGGCAGTTCGATGTATGTTTGTTGGCGGGACGTCTTTGAACATTATAGGGAATAAGACATGCATAAACATTATTTCCTGGTTCATGCGCTTTATATTCTGCGGAACGGGAAGAGCTGGGATGCTTTCTTAAAGTTTACTGGAGTAGTTACAGATTGAGTTATTGTCGGATTTACCAACTTGATTCAGATGATTGAAAATCGGATTGCGGTGAGGAATTAGTATGGCGGTGCTTCATTACTGTAAAGCAAAAACATATACTTGGAACGACTATGTTCCAAGTAAAAAGGTATAACTTTTTTTGTATTTAGATGCAAACAATTGTATGGTGGTTGGGGCTTATGGCGCAATCATTCCGTTACGCAACTTTAAAAGGTACAAGGCGGCGATCCGAATAAGATTCAAAAGGCATTATTAAAGTGGTTGGGCCCCAGTTTAATTTAACGCCTAATTCAACAGACGTGGTTTCATTCAGGGTTGACTTAGAATATCATCAGGAAACTCCTGACTGCATAATGGACTATCCATTGGCAGCGAAAGTATAAAGACGGTTCAAGAGAACCACCTTATACTTGTGCCTAATCTTCGCAGCAAAAAAAATTATGTCTGTCATATACAGACTTCTACAATTTTATTTAAGGCATGTTTGAAGTTGTCAGCGGTTCATAGGTTTATTTGCTTTGATCAAGAAACAGTTCATGAACCATACATCATGGAATGAACACTGTTCTTAGAAACTTTTATCGCAGATGCTTCAGGAAAAAGACTTTTTCATAGCTGATGAACAACAGCTGTTTTGGAAAGACTATGGAGAATCAGCACAAGCGCAAAGATGTCTAGATTGGTCACAAGTGTATGAAGGCAATTAAGATGACTTCAAAACCTAATTATCTGGTACTTCTTTAGAAGTTTTCATGATCTGCTTTGTGGCTAATGATGAAAAAAAAGTAAGGTCAAATTAGACAAGCCAGTATGTTTTGGGTGTACTGTTTTGTATTATCAAAGCTTGTGATGTTGAGTTTCTTTATGACTACTTTAAACCTCGTATCCGTTTCCAGTCGTACTTTACACAGATTCAGATAGTTTTGTTATAGAATCCTACTGAAGACTCTATAAAGACATGGAATTAGTAGTGGCTAAAGGGGCATGAGATGTATGAACGTCGATTATCCTAAAGATTCGCCTTTGCATTCAATTACTAATAAGAGAGGTTTTTAGGAAAGATTGAAGGATGATTATCGGAAAGGTGTCAACGGAGTTTTGTGGTTTTCAGGTAAAAATAATGTACAGTTATTTCGAGCAGGAGAAAATCATTAAGAAATGCAAAGGGAATATCTCGCAGCGTTGTGCTGTCTAAATATCACATGAAAACTACAAAGATAGCATTGTTTGGCATTATGACTTCTTCCATCATGACAACGTAAAATGCGATCTAATCTACATGGATCAAACACAACAGTTGTAACAAAGAAAGTCGTTAGATAGAACAATCACAAAGGACTCTGTGTTTGTTAATCTCTGGAGTTTCATATGCAATTGGGGCACTGGAGAACCGTAAATTAATTAAAGCGGACACTGTTGTCTGGTGGGATTTTCTGCAGTAATTTCTTTTCACAAAAGATCTTTGAGGAGCTGGTTGTTTTGTTGTGTCTGTTTCTCGGAATAATACACGGGGCGGATCATTTTTAACAATCTTTTTTTATTTCATCATGGATCATCACTCCAAACCGGATCGGTTGCCTGATGCGAAAAAGTGTCCCCTTCTGCTTCCCCCGGTATATAAAAGGTACCTTACTTTCAAACAAAATGGTAATAGTTTGCCGGATGAAGAATCTCCTTCAACAGCATTTATTGTTTTACTTTTTATTGCTTGTACGGTTTTAGGCCTTTATTTTCTTTTATCTCATGAGCGCAAAAACAAAACTGAGGGCATCAGGTCTTCTAACCCTTCGTGATTGCGAGAGTTGTCAATAAGCTCTCTGTGATACTGGTAGGAGAAAAGTCTTTTGGCCTACTGTTGTTAATGTTTTCAACTAAAGCCTGTGATCTCGTGAACTCACGGAATGCTCTTCTAATAGGTAATCTAGTGTTTTATACATTAATTGATTAACTTGGCCTTTAAAATTTTTTTCCATCATCGACTTTGATTCATGCGAGGATAAGTTAAAGGGCCTCGTTGATTTTCTCAGTTGTTAATAGCGACAGCAAACAGGCAGAAGCACTCTTTTGTGTTATTGTTCTGCATCTTTGTATCTTGAAGCTATGTCAATGACTGTGAGAAGTGCGTACTTAATCATTTTCGTCTATTTCCTATTCAGAGGGTCTAAATATAGAAGATTCCTTTTGTTGGGTGTCGTTTGGAGTTGTATTTGACCAATGTGTGCTCTGTATTCGTCTAGGTGAGGAAATAAATGTGCCAAAATCGCGCCTTCTTGTTTAGATCTCCATTCTTTTGCTGTTTTGTTTCACTGGATCCTGTGCTTGGATCTTAGCTTTTTAATTGCTGCAATCCCTTCCAATATCTTGGGCGGAATATTAGATTTTGTTCATTTTTTTTTCTAGCCAATATTATGTGCAACAAAAATACCGACGGTTCATACCAACGAAATATAAACGCGGATTTCTTGTTCATTTTGTTTTTCTGATGGTGATAAAAGTCACTGAATTTTGGTGGGGGCAATGCTGGTTTGGTTTGCTGGTTACTAGATAATATTGTTTTATTGCTTGATCAACATCTTTAAATATGTAAGCTGCATGCCCTGTTTTTTCAGTGTGTCCATTAATAAATATACTAACTGCTAAAGTCTCTGCTTTTACATAGGGCGTCTCTTGTGCAGATGCTAGTTCCTCCCGAGCTTTGGTAGGTATTTTTCTCTCGCCGTCATCCCGCAGTTTACTAAATGCATAATTTCTTCCGCTAAAAGCAAGCGCATTCACCACAGCGCGCCTTTCATTATTGCGAGTGAAGCATTTTTTATAAATGTATTTTTTTCTTACATACTTTTTAATGTCTGGACTTTTAATTGCTTAACTAGAAACTCTTTCGTATGCAAACGAAGCTGCAATGATAGCAATTAGCTTTGCTGAATCCTCAAAGTCTAGTTTGCAAGAGCTGCTGGTTTATCTTATAACAGGCTTTTAACAAGCTTGAGTATCCTACACTATAGGTCCACCAATAACAGCAGAATGGCTTTACATGGTTGGTAACAGTTGTTTTTCTGGTGCTTCATTTTTATAAAAATAAAATAACTTATAAGTATCTAAATAAAACATGAACAGTGATGATCTCCTACAGCTACAAGGCAGATTAAACCTTCATGAACTTATGAATCGACCAGTGATTGGCCCCAAGCTGTTATACCCAAAAGAGAGGTTGTATTCTTTTGGCAGCGTGTGGAAAAAACAAAAAACAGTTACTCGGAATGTATTCAGCATTGAAACAGATTCAACAGATGTCGCCGTCAAGATCATTTTAAAGTATCATAACAGGTAGGATGCGCGATGAGGTCTAGAATACAAAACAGTAAAAAGTGTGGGGCAAACGGTTCTTAGTTTGTACACCTTACATAGTCAGTGATTTCCTCCCATTGATTCTGAACAAAGGCTTACGTATGTTTTTAACGCAAAAGATCCAGTTTACAAAAGTCATTAGAGTCTCTTGGGTGTGATCCTTTACTACAGATGTGGAACAATTGTTAATCGCCATTAATCATGGGATTAATTACTTTTAATCATATAGATTTTATTTCCCTTCAAATGACCCGAGTGGGAATATCAGCTGAACAGAAAACAATGAATCAGGTGGAGAAAGTAACCAAGCCAGAAAACAGCAGAAAACGCGAATCAGGTGCGAGGCCATTAACATCCTGGGCGTGTTGAAGCGGAAAAAATTTAGCTGAGTGGAACAGACAAAAAAAAAATTAATTGTTACAGATATAAACTCAGCATGAAAACATACTCAACGCCAACGCCTGAACAAGTTGATTCAATGCCCGCTATAAAAACTCCATGTGATACAAGGGCACCAAAGATCGTCATGGAATAGTGATACTTAAACAAAACTGTTTTCCATTTTTGGCGCCATTGCTGCTGTTGGGGGCAGTTTTATTACGGGTATAAAATATATACACAATGGCAGCAGAAAACAAAAAGCAACCAAAAAAATCTGAACCGTTAATACAGAGAAGACACAGCACGCCAAAAACCGTCAACAAAACAAAAGATCATTTGATCCTATTTATAATGCAATAATATTTTAAGAACTTAATTTTAAATTTTTTTATAAAAATAGATCTTGGCGTATTATAAATGATAAACGTCAATAAATAAAGGACTTGGAGTCTATAAAAGACATTTATAGACCAGATTTGTAATCAAATGTGGATTGTCTTGCTTAGGATGTATGACCTTCATTAAGATCTTGCAGAAAACGCTGAGCAGACTCCTCAACGATGACGCGTTTTTTGAGCGTGTGTGTACTATTTATGAGACATCTGCTATTTAAAAATAATAAACATAGATTGTATTTTTGATAATTTATATGAACTTGGTTTGCTACTTAAAGGATGATTAGTTATTATCTTGAGGCACTTAATCATGAATTAATTCAAGAACTTAATCAAGAACTTATTATAGAACTTTGAAGTATTAATTAAAACTTAATTAAAACTTATTAAGAATTGGGGTGACTTGACTTCTGTGACTTAAGGTAAACTTAAGTTTAGAACTTAAAAGTGACTTAAGTGTGTGCATGCGTGGGTTGGGGGTGGGAGGAGGAGGTGTGCATGCTGTTGGGGGGGGGTGGGAGGAGGAGGTGTGCATGCGTGGGTGTGGGGGGTGGGAGGAGGAGGTGTGCATGCGTGGGGTGGGGGGGGTGAGGAGGATGGTGTGCATGCGTGGGGTGGTGGGTGGGGCCCATAATGCCCTCAGTTTACACGAGCACCAATACATTCCTGTTAGATCATGTGCTGAGATATAGAACGTTTCATGTATAATTCGGTTATTTATAGCAAGGCTAACGTCCCCCACAGTCCTCTTGCTGCTAAAAATTAGCCGATTCATGTATAAAACGGCCCTTTTTATAGCAAGGCGGATTTCCCACAGTTCCTCTTGCTGCTAAAAAATTGCGTTAATGTATAAACAGCTATTTTTAGCAAGGCGACTTTTCCCGCAGTCTCTTTGCTGCTTAAATAAGCAGTTAATGTATTATAAACGGCTATTTATGCAAGCTGACTTCCCCACAGGCCGCCACCGCTACGCAATATACCTCTCTCATATGGTAGAGTACTAAGGTCTGCCTAGCCCTATATAGTTTGTGTGCTGAAACATTTCTGAAAGATCGCCATGCAGTTGCTAAGGGAACACTGAAGGGAAGAGGAACTGGTTAGTATTAGAAAGTATGAAAAGCTATACTACATCTTAATTCAACAGATTAGCTTGCCACACGAACACTGAATCTGTAGTTATACAATCATTCAGGCTAATTAAAACTGAGACTTTTTTAATTGGGAAGGAAAGCAAAAATGTTTTAAATATAAGTTTTTTTTGCATAGGCTACGAATCTAGCAGTGTTTACCTTCCGCCTTAATGAAATGATAGCCATGTCTTTTTAAAACAGCGGTTTAGCTGTCTCCAAGCCTGCTACCCAACAATCAACGCGTGATGGTCTGTTTGCTCTCGGCAATACTTTCAACCTTGCAGCGCCATTTATTAGATAATGAACAATCTATCGATAGCCAAAACACGTATTAAAACATGGCTACATTCTTGTTTCTATTTCCTTAAACCAACAAACCTTTAAGATAGTCGTTCATTTCCAAAGCAGTTTAGTTCACTTTTTCGGTTTTCTTGGAAAAAAACAATCTCCCCACGTGTGTCACAACATGCTTCGCCTAATTCTTTCAAAAATACTCTCATTGCACAGTTAAAGTAAAAACTTTTGGCCTCGAATAAAAACCTGTTCTTCAGCTAACGTTTTAGACATTTTAAAATTAACACAAGTGTCAAAACTCTGTGGTCACAACAGAGGGCGCAAGTCAAAACACACAGCCTCTTGTCGCGGTGGCCTCCAAAACAACAATAGGCGACCCCTGTGTTGTAGCGTGACCAGCCTCGTCTACGGCGTGTCGACGTGGCAATTTTCTGATGCAATGTTGTGCAACAGCCGAGTGTGCTTAGTTTAAACAGCGCTGGATTAGGTGCTTGGATTGCAAACTGCGCGAGCGTAAATTAGTGATCAGGTTTCAGCACCGTGTTTCGCCTGTTTGTGTACAAAGTTTGTAGGTAAAAAATTAGACAGAAGAAGTGTGCGGATTTTATGTCTTTTAATCTGGAGATGAGAGAAAGAGAAAGAGGTGTGAGTGTGTGTGTGTGTGTTGTGTGTGTGTGTGTGTGTGTTGTGTGTGTGTGTGTGTGTGTGTGTTGTGTGTGTGAGTCTGTCTGCCTCTTCCCTTCCTTCCTTCTCTCTCTCTCTCTTCCGCACAGAAAAGGCGGCTTTTAGGGCCAATTTCCCCAAAAAACTCGGTGGTTGTGCAATGTGGAGCCAGTTTGAAGTTTCCCTGGTCTCTCACAACAAGAAACATTCATGGACCACAAATTTTTGTTATGTTGATTGTTTTTCCAATTTTTGTTAAATTCGTTCTCCCGCTTTGAAAATTATTCTCATCACGGCGTTTGGTCAGGTGGTGGCGTAGTTGTAATGATAAAATAGAATTGACAATATTCTTAAAGTATTTCAATGTGAATGTGATAATTTAGTTGCAGTCAGAATATGACAGTGTAAACTTTGGCAGTGCATCTGACATACTGTACGTATCTGTGTATGTTACCACCTTATGGTTGCCCGTTATTATGGAACACGGCGGAATCCAGTTGGCTCATACAACTGGATGTTGAAAGGATTATTTGAGATTCTATGGGAGCGGATACTATCTGTACTTGTTTGTAATGGCGACTTTAATGGGTCGAAACAGGTAATGTTACAATTCATCAAAACAGGTCCATTTATCTCAGATTTTGTTATGTTGTTTTTGGTTAGGCGTCTTCACTACATTCATAGACACAAAGATATATCATGTGTGACGTAGCGGACAAATGATTTTGTCAGTAAGTTACTTGATATGTGCGCACTGTTTAACTTGAAAATATTAAATGGGTTAAATTTTTTGGTGTTCCGAGTCGAGGGTTCTGGGATTTTCACATACTTATCTGAAAAGGGTTCATAGCGCTTATTGTTTATTTTTCTCTTTACGAGCTTCGATCTTTGCAGCAGCTTGACGATGGCTCATAGGAGACAGAATGAGTCAGACCACAGCCTGTTGAATTGTATTGTAAGACAGGTAATTCCATGTTAACCCACTGTCAACAACGCTGTCCAGATGGAGAAGATTATTTGGTCAGAAGACCAAGCACACATGTTCACGACTCTTAAGATCAGAACAATTTTCAGGTCCCAATTGAGTTGGCAATTCTCTGATTGATATTGGATCTAGATGAGTCGCCGTGGATATTTTCACTTCATTATTAAAGGTGGCAGCTGAACCAATGAAAGGAAAGTGTTTGTGGGTAACAAAGTGCTCGTAAAGCCAGATGGTTTGATAGGAGTGCTTTTCAAAGAAAAGGGAAGTAATAAGACATCTTCGATGGGCTAGAATAACTAAAGATAAGTTGTCTACGTTAAATACATCGGTATGTAGAAAGGATACAGGATATGCTCGACATGAAAGAGCGGTGCACAAGAGAAACTTGGATTTGAAAAATTTTTAAGCTCAGCGGAAAACTCCCAGTCAGTTTTGGAATGAAATTTAAACAAAGAATAAAAGAAAAAGTGTTGTTCTAAATGACATAACTAAGATAACGAGTGGGTACTCAGCACTTTTGATTCAGTTTTCAACCGAAGGATTTGTTGTTAACGGAGAGATTGCCTATTTATTTATTGATTGAATCTGACGTAACGTTATTTGACCATGTATTGGTGGAGCGCATAGTGATAATGAATTCAGTAAAGCGATATAAACACATGAAAATAGAAGCTGCGGGTTTAGATGGTCTTTTGCCTGAAATGCTGAAGAATGAAGAGCAAATAGTTATACCATTACTTGAAGAAGTTTTTCAAACGCTATATTCACTAGGAGCTTTATTTCCATAAATCTGGGCGGAAACCCCGAGGCAAGCATTAATTCACTGTTATACGAACTTGAGGGTGATGCCAACATTTTCCTGACAAATTTCAGAGGCATATCTCTTTTGAGTGTTCTTAGTAAGGTTTTTTGCACTATTTTCAATGGCTGGGTGACCTTTCTATGGGCAGAGGGAAAACGGCATCATTTGTGGAAAGCACATGCAGGCGTTAGAAATAAGGCCGCTCAAGATAGATCATATATTAACTTTAAGCAGTAATGAATAAAATTTGCAGAAGAGTACGAAACTATACGTGGCCTCATCGATTTCAAAAAAGCATATGATACTGTGAATCCGTAAGGTTTTAGTGGGCCCCACGGTTCTGCTCCGAGCAGGCGTGCGACCGGTAGGATGCTAAAAACGTTTCAGGCAATGTACACAATGTTCAAAGCGTGTGTTTTATGCTCATAATAATATACGTTACTCAAGTTACTTTGAATGTTACAAGGTTTTTAAGCAAGGATGTGTTATTAGTCCATTATTATTTTCTTTGTTAATAAATGAACTTGAAAAATGACATAAATTTTAAATTGGTAAACATGTGCTACCTCACATCAGTCGATAGCTGAGCTATTCACTTTTGCTGCTTTGTGATTGATCTCACCTTCTTTTGGCTTCTACTGCGATTGGGATATACAGCATCCAGCTGAATATTCTCAAAGAGAAATCTGAGAAAGATGGCGGTATAAAGTAATTTAGGACAAGTCAAAAAAATTTTTGTTTTTCAGGAAGGGGGGTTTCAGCTTAGGGAGAGATGGTTTCTGAATGGGCACCCCGCTAGATGTTGTTAATTCGTACAAATATTTAGGTCTTACTTTGTCTACTAGACATAGATTTTACCTTGCCATGGATGAACTAAACATTAGAGGAAGAAATGTAACAAACGACTCCTCCTGTGCACACTAAAAAGAAATTGGGGGTAATTCTACCGGTTTTTTCTTTCAAACTTTTTGATGCAAAGGTTGGTCGTTGCCTCTTTATGCTATGAGTTATGTTACCCCCTCATGGGTACAAAGCTTACCTCAGCTGGAGCTAAGTCCAGCTTGTAGCATGCAAAGACTTTTTACCATGTAAGAAACAAATCAGCAAACGACGTAGTATATGGAGACTTGGACGTTTTCCATTATGAGATATCAAACATGTTACCCGTGTGTCTCAAGTACTGGTTTAGATTGTTAAAACAACGGTTACCAGATTTTCAATGAAAGAGTACATCATGTCACACTGTCTATGCTGAAAAAGGCCATGTAACATGGCCACACATGTCAAGAATATCTGTGTGAAAATGGATTTCAAGAAGTATGCGTATGTTTGGTTGTGGTAATGAATTAGGTTTCATAAAAGAAATTAAAATTAGATTATTTAGTAATTTCTGCCATCAATGGCGAAACCATTGGATTTCAGTCCACGGTTGTAATGTATGGTAAATTGAAACACATGTTTTCTCGAGAATAAATATATCTGAATTCTGGTATGTTGAAAAAATACAGGAATGTTCTGGCACAATTTGAATGGGTGTTGTCCCAATTAAATGTTACACAGATTCGCCTTTTCAACTACAGCGAAAACACGACATGCCTGTTTGTGTTTAAATTACCACGAAGAACGAAATTGCATTTTATGTTCAAGTGCCCTTTGTTCAATTCAGATCAGAAAGTTGCATAATTTTGACGTGAATGCGGGTGAGAATGTGGAATGTAAATTTGATGTGTCTTTATACTACTGAACTGCCCGATCAAATAGAGTCAAATTTGGCAAAATTCCTTTGTCTTGCCTTCAATATTTGTAAAATCCTCTTCGACAATACCAACATGTGAATCAGAAATATCCTGATTACATAAATTTGTCAGCCCTATTATAAAAATTGTCTGTCCAGTCAGGTTATGTTTTTCTCTGTGGATTAGAGGTTTTCCCTGTTGTTTGTTCCTTTAGAAGTGAGGTATGATTTGTGTTCCTCCATGAAGGGGCTGTTGGCACTATAATCCTTAAATTTCAGAGTTCAGAGTTCAGAGATCTCTCTCTGTTGGTCTGTCAGCCTCTAACCTCTCTCTGTGTGTCTCTGACTCGTGTCTCTGTCTTCTCTCTCTCTCTCTCTCTCTCTCTCTCTCTCACTCTTCTCTTCTCTCTCTTCTCTCTCTCTTCTCTCTCTCTCTTCTCTGTATACCTATCTATGCGTCTCTCACACAATGCCTTTGCTGGGAAATATGATTTTTTTTATGAAGGAGACCCCCTGTTTCAAAAGTGTGCTGACACAAAATGGAGAGAGAGTGACAGACGAAGAGGAGGAGTGGCCCAGGTGATAGAGTGAGAGAAAACAGAGGAGAGAGAGAGAGAGTGGATTTGTGAGAGAGAAGAGAGAGAGAGAGAGAGAGAAGAGAGAAGAGAAGAGTGAAGAGAGAGCTAGAGAGGAAAGAGAGAGTGAGGAGATGAGAGGAGAGTGGGATTGCGAGAGAGAGAGAGAGAGAGAGAGAAATATTTTAAAATGCCAATCTCTTCCCACCATATGGTCCCTTGGTTATCAAATATTCCTGAACGCATATCAATCTCCTGTCGCGGGTTCCATTCCTTTCCTCTGTGTTGACCGATGTCTGAGACAGAAAACTTGGGCGGCATTCAAAACTGGGCTTTTTAATCTGAAAGGTGGGATGCTAATGTTAAGATTACAAAAGGCGACAAGACAGGTTGTATTTGTGTACATCGACACTTGTCATTTATGCTTGATTTTTGTTTAAGAGGGAAGCAAAGTGGAGGGCGGGGGGGGGGGGTGGAGGGTGCGTTTTGTCGGTTTATGCTCTCTCTCTCTCTCTCTCTCTACTCTCTCTCTCTCTCTCTCTCTCTCTCTCTCTATCTTTCTCTCTTCTCTTGGTCTTGTTCTGTCACGTCTGTCGTTCGTCTCAATCTCTCTTGTATCTGTCTCTCTGCTCTGGTCTCTCCTCTCTCATGCTCTGTCATGTATGTATGTTTATCTGTCTCTTATGTCTGTCTGTCGTCTCTCTCTCTCTCTCTCTCTCTCTCTCTCTTCTCTCTATCTCTCTCTCTTCTCTCTCTCTCTCTCTCTTGTTCTGTTGTCTGTCTCTGTTCTCTATCTCTCTCTGTCTCTGTCATCTCTGTCTCTGTCTCTCCTCTCTCTTGCTCTGTCTGTCTGTTTATCTGTATCGGTCTGTCTGTCTGTCTGTCTGTCTGTTGTCTGTTGTCTGTCTCTCTATCTCTCATATCTCTACTCTCTCTCTCTCTATCTCTTCTCTCTCATCTCTCTCTCTCCATAGCATGGCATCCCAAAGCCGCGGCGATGGTTAAAACCCTCCGCTCCTCTTCTCGGCACAAACCAGCCCATAACTAACTCTTCTCGTCCTCTTCCACAGCGACTCGAGTCCACTCAAAGGATTCTGTCGTTGCTCGGCAAACTCACAATGCCACGCGCTCAGAGGATCGCTGCACAGAGGAAGGCACTTCGATTGTAGTGCTTGTTCTGAGCAAACGCAACAACACCAACTAAGCCGTACCTTCCTCCACTCCTGGTATAAATTAATTGCCTAGTCGCAGGGACCAGGACGGTTGATTGTCTACATGAGGAGGAGTAGTATTCGCCACACGTCGTTACAACCTAGACTTGCCCTTTACTGCTTTACTAAGGGTTTAGGTATAAAATGGCACAGGCAAGGAAAGTTCAGGTGGTTTTCTGTCGTATCTTTGATGAGTTATGAGGGGTACAGGGTTGAAGTACTGGTCAAGCTACAGAAAACTATGCTCTATGCTTCATTCGTATGCTGGTTTAAGGGAGGGCGTTAGGACTGAAAAAAGACGTCATGCCCCACGCAAAACAAACCAAAATTACGCACAACAATGAAAAAATACGGATTGCAAAGTAGCACTTATTTGAATGGCGGAAAACGACAAAATGTCGTTTTAAGTGTTGTTGAATAACAAAAATTACAAAACACACACACACACATACACACACACGCGGGCTCTCACGCCCACACGCACGCAGCACAGCGCACGCACGCAAGCACGATCGCACACAAACACACACACACTCACACACACACACGCACATGCACTGCACGCACGCACGCACGCACGCTCGCACGCACGGAACTCACACACAACACACACCACACACTCACCACACGCACATGCACGCACGCACGCACGCACGCACGCACGCACACACACACACAACACACACACACACAACACACAAACACACACACACAACCGTCTGTCCCCGGAGGGCTATCAGAAGGAAATTGGCAAGCTAGAGAGAGAGAGAGATTGTGAATGACGAGGTATGAGAGACGCGTGAATGAGAGAGAGTGAGAAAAACGAGCAGGGAATATTAGGCAAACCATTTTCAGTACGTGCATCAGTAGTCAGTTATTTAGTGAACGGACACTCGACTGTGTGGTTTGAAGTCTTCACAGTGCAGGTTACAGCTTCCCTTAAGAGTCGGCTGTTGGACTGCAACATTGTTTTTTTTTTAATTTCTGTGGCGCCTTTAGGTAGCAGTCTTGTGATGCTATTTATTGTGCTACGTGTAAATCATTCAAACCTATCGTCAGTCAGTTTTAAAAAAAAATGGTCTATAGGTAGGAGCGTATGATACTCTCCCCCTTCCTCTCTCTCTCCCCCCCTCCCCCCCCCCCCCCCGATTCTCTCCGGCTTATTTTTTCACCTCGTTTAATCCCCCATCAATTCCCTCCCACCTGATCAAAACTACCCCACTCACTGCTCCCCCTGCTGGTACAGCCTCAACTATTACCCTCACTGTCAAAAACTGCCCCCCATTTAATACTCTACATCGGCCTCAAAACAGCCCCCATTCATTACTCTCCCTGCTCAAAACTGCCCCCCTGTTCAATACTCTCCCTGCTCCAAAACTGCCCTATTCAATACTATCCCTGCTCAAACTGACCCCCATTCAATACTTCCTGCATCATTAAACTACCAATCCCATTCAATACTCTCCTGCGCATATTACTACCCAACTCAGTGCCCTCCCTCTGATCAAAACTGTCTCCCATTCAATACTTGTCCCTGCTACATATACTGCCCCACCTCAATTCCGGCTCCATGCTCAAAACTGCCCCATTCAATACTCTCCCGCTACAATTTGCCCCCTCTCAATATCTCCCCTGACTCAATCCCCCCCTATTGCAATACTGTCCTGATCAATACTGACCCCTATCAATTCCCTCCCACTGCTCAAAAACCTCCCCCATTTCAATACTGCTCCATGCTCAATACTTGACCCCTTCTCAATACTCCCCCTGACTCTAAAACCTCCCCCATTCATTACTGTCCTGTCATTACAGCCCCCCTCAATACCACATCCCCTTCTCAAAAATCGCTCAATTCAATAATCTCCTGCTCAATAGTGCCTCACTCAGTAACCACCCCCCCCCCCTCCCCCCGCTCAAAAATACTGCTTCCATTAAATACTGTGCCTGTTCGATACTGCCCCCAGTCAATATCCTCTCCCTGCCTCCAAAACTGGCCCCATCTCATTTAAACCCCCCCCCCACCCCCCCCCCCCTTTCCCCCCCCCCGTTTTGGGATTTTGACTGCCTCTCGCAATTACCCGTTCCCCCCCCCTGCTCGATATACCGCCCCACATTCAATTCCCTTCCCCTCTGTTCGTTACTGTCCCCACTCAGTACCCCCCCCCCCCCCCCCACCCCCCCCCCCCCCCCCTCCCCCCCTGCTACGATACTCTCTCACAAAATTCCCCTCCCCCTGTCTCGATACTACGCCCCACTTGTATACCCTCCACCCTGCTCGATCTCACCAACTAATACTCCCCTGCTCGTTACCTCACCCACACTCAAATACTCCCCTGCTCGATACGCCTCACTCAATTACTCCCTGCTCAAGACCGCCCCCACTCTATACTCCACTGCTCAAGACCGCCCCCATCAATTACACCCCTGCTCAAGACCGCCCCCACTCAATACCACTCCCACCCTTCGCTCGTTTACTGCACCACTCAATACCCCCCCCCCCCCTTCTCTTCTCGATACTCCCCTTCTTTTTGCCGTTACGTACTCCATCCTCCTCCCCTCAACGGACACCCATGATCAATATTCCCCTGCTAGGAAACCCCCAGCTCGATATTCCCCTTTTCTTCAATACTCCCGCATGCAACCGGAAATAACTCTCGTTATTCTGGGCACTGGGAGTACGAAAGGAAATGTCCCAACTCCACAGCTAAAATACACAGCACGGGCTCACAAAAGATACGTTGCCTTAGGGGGAGTTACTGGGCAGGGGGGTATAGTAGTAAACAGACGGCGCATATACAGCACGGAATCTATCAGTAAGGGGGAATACCAAGCTGAACCACTATCAGATGAGAAAGAATCGGTGGGCGAGTGTTTGATGGCGAAGAGGAGGGAGAGAGGTTGATGGATGGGAGTATTGAGGAAGCGAAAGGGTATACCATATAAGGCAAAATCTCTTCTTGCATTGATGTTTGACGTTGTGTCCCAATATGTATTATGTTTGCACTATTTTCTACATGAGCTTATGTTTTGTCTTCCATTTTTTGCAATATGTACATACCCGAGGAGAGAGTGAGGGGTGGGGAAGAGGGGTGGAGGCGTGGGGGGGGGGGGGGGGGAAGGAGAAAGCGAGGGTTTGTACTTTCTGCGATGCACGTTTGACAATGTGCCCTGAGCTTTTGCTTGCACAAGAAGTTTTTGTCTGTTGTGGTTCCGGAACTGGTAGCGACTGGAATCCCTACCCGCCTTTTCTTCCCCTGGGCATTTTCCTTGGCACAGAAAAGGATGGGTTAAAACAGGTCCGTATTAAAAAGTTTCCGTTCACGTACAAACACACACACACCTCACCACTCACACACACACACACACACACACACACAAACACACATCACACGTTGTATCTTTGTCTGTCTAATCTGTCTGTCTTTTCTTTGTGTTTTCACCACAGTGTCGTGTGTGGGTGTTGTGTGTGTGTGTGTGTGTGTGTGTGTGTGTGTTGTGTGTGTGTGTGTGTGTGTGTGTGGTGTGTGTGTGGAGTGCTGCGTGCGTATGGTGTGTCGAGAGTGTAGTGTGTGGTGTGTGTGTGTGACTCGCGCGATCGGCGCTCTTGCTAAAAAATGTGTGTAAAGAGGGTTATGTATATGAGTTATAGTATACGTTATTTATATACGTGTCCCGTGCCTATTTGAGTTTTGCATGCAGTATCCACACTCCACACACACACACTCACACACACACCACACACACACAAACACAAACACACACACACACACACACACACACAAGCGCGCAATGAATGCATGCATTCATGCATGGGTGACTCAACAAAAGAAAGACAGACAGATAGGACAGACAAAGAGACAGACAGAAAAACAGAGAAAAAAAGGAGAAGGAGAGGGATGATGTAACAGGAATACGCAAAACAATGTTATTTTGCTTTAAGGATAAGTCCCCATATATTCAATACAATCAAACAAATGATTAAAGATCACATAGAAAAACAATTTCATAATTATTAAAGTACTTAATTAATACAAGTGTAAGAAGCAGCCGCAGTCTTTTTCTCTGATTCATTGATAGATACAGCCAGGATCAAAGCGAATGTTTTCTTTTCTTGTCGACAACGTAATAAGCTTACTGATCTTGAAATCGACTGCTTTGGTAAAAATATATGGTCTGGATAAGTGTTGGTTCTGAGAAACATGTAGAGCAGGACCAAGCTTAACAAAAGGAAACAGAACTTTATCTTCCTGTTGGCTAAAGCCACACAAATCGGCATGTCAATTCATCGTGGAGCTTGGTATATCAGAATCGTTGGCAATGCTATGTCAGAAACACCAATCTAAATTTAGCTAATGAGCTCACAATATATCGATTCATTTCCTGTTGTATATGGTTCTTACCCATGAGTAATCTTGAAAAATGCCTGTTATGTACGAATATCTATCACTATGACAGACTTTGATCATGCCTGTTTTTGTTCATCTACAATCAATAAAAAACTAACAACTCTGATACAGTTTGGTTAAAAACAAAACTCAAACCCATCCGAATTAAGCAATGACGTACCCGGAAGCCCATTTTCTTCATACCATCATTATTTAGTACAAAGGCATTCTGGTTGCCTTTTGAAAGGAGATCCTATACGTTTCAATCATTCCAGTTAGTTCAGCCATATATTTAATGCACTCTACTTCGAGTTTAGATTATTTGGTGTCTTCAGTGTTATTTATAATTCACATCGTTGGGAGTTCAGATATAAGGTTTAATGGCCCGGTCCCACTGGCCAATGGAACAAAAGTATTGCAAAAAAGGACACAGCGGACGAGCACATTTTCGGGGTTGGCTCCATCCGTTTCATCCGCTCCAGAATGGACAAAATGGTGTCACGGGAATAGAAATCGTACCTCGGCCGGAAAGATCATCCGTTCTAAAAGTTTTGTGCCAGCTCAAAACTTTTTGCGCGGATGAAAATCACAGTGGAGGAATGACTCGATGGGATAGAGCGCTAATGAAATACGTATTGCAATGAGTACACTGCGGATGCTAGCGTTTTTTTCTCAACGGTTGGCAATATTTTTTTCGTTTTAAATCCTCTTTGCATCCGTAAGTGCAGTGGGACGGGGCTTAAGAAGCTCTTATTGCATTATTATTGAAACTATCTCTACATTGACACTTTTCTCAAAAGCCCCGTTTCTGCATCAAACGACATATGGCTGAAGTGTGAGTCAAACATCTTTGTACAAATACTAAACGAGTTCATATCTAATTTACACAAAATGTGAATGGAAAACATGTACTCTTTGTAACTCTGTTTACGTTATAATTGGCATGCAAAATTAAAAAGTGAGTTTTCTTGTGAAGTACATTCCAGAAATTATTTGTACGCATTTCACGATAAAACTCCTTCGTCAGTAAACGTCCATCTCTCCGACTGACCACCGAGT
>CM031596.1:67462664-67467664 GCA_018398815.1 Conus ventricosus | reverse complement strand
CTCACTCAGTACCCCCCCCCCCTCCCCCCCGCTCAAAACTGCTTCCATTCAATACTGTCCCTGTTCGATACTGCCCCAGTCAATACCCTCTCCCTGCTCAAAACTGCCCCCTCTCAATACCCTCCCCCTGTTTGATACTGCCTCTCGCAATACCCTCCCCCTGCTCGATACCGCCCCCATTCAATACCCTCCCCCTGTTCGATACTGTCCCCACTCAGTACCCCCCCCCCCCCCCCCCCCCCCCCCCCCCCCCCCCCCTGCTCGATACTCTCTCACCAAATACCCTCCCCCTGCTCGATACTACGCCCCACTTGTATACCCTCCCCCTGCTCGATACCTCACCCACTCAATACTCCCCCTGCTCGATACCTCACCCACTCAATACTCCCCCTGCTCGATACTGCCTCCACTCAATACTCCCCCTGCTCAAGACCGCCCCCACTCAATACTCCCCCTGCTCAAGACCGCCCCCACTCAATACTCCCCCTGCTCAAGACCGCCCCCACTCAATACCCTCCCACCCTGCTCGATACTGCCCCCACTCAATACCCCCCCCCCCCCCTTCTCTTCTCGATACTCCCCCTTCTTATTGCCGTTCCATACTCCCTCCTCCCTCCCCCTCAACGGACCCCATGTCCAATATTCCCCCTGCTAGGCAACCCCCAGCTCGATATTCCCCTTTCTCAATACTCCCCGCATGCAACGGAAATAAACTCTCGTTATTCTGGGCAAGGGGTACGAAAGGAAAAGTTCCCAACACCACAGCTAAATACCACAGCACGGGCTCACACAAAGATACGTATGCCTTAGGGGGAGTACTGGGCAGGGGGAGTATTAAACAGAAGGGCATATACAGCACGGAATCTATCAGTAAGGGGGAATACCAAGCTGAACCACTATCAGACTGAGAAAGAATCGGTGGGCGAGTGTTTGAAAGGCGAGAGGAGGGAGAGAGGTTGAAGGATGGGAGTACTTGAGGAAGCGAAAGGGTATACCATATAAAGGCAAAATCCTCTTCTAGCATTGATGTTTGACTTTGCTGTCCAAAATGTATTATGTTTGCACTATCTTTCTACATGAGCTTATGTTTGTCTTCCATTTTTTGCAATATGTACATACCCGGGAGAGAGAGAGGGGCTGGGGAAGAGGGGTGGAGGCGTGGGGGGGGGGGGGGGGGGGAGAAGCGAGGGTGTACTTTCTGCGATGCACGTTTGACCTGAGCCTGAGCTATTGACTTGCAAAGCCGTGTCTGTAGTGGTTCCGGAACTGGTAGCCGCCAGGAATCCCTACCCCGCCTTTTCTTCCCCTGGGCATTTTACCTTGTCACAGAAAAGGATGGGTTACAACAGGTCCGTATTAAAAAGTTCTCGCTCACGTACACACACACACACACACACACACACACACACACACACACACACACACACACACACACACACACACAGTCTGTCTCTTTGTCTGTCTATCTGTCTGTCTTTCTTCTGTGTGTTCACCCACAGTGTGTGTGTGTGTGTGTGTGTGTGTGTGTGTGTGTGTGTGTGTGTGTGTGTGTGTGTGTGTGTGTGTGTGTGTGTGTGTGTGTGCGTGCGTGCGTGCATGCGTGTGTGTGTGTGTGTGTGTGCGTGTGTGTGTGTGACTCGCGCGATCGCGCTCTTGCTAAAATGTGTGTAAAGAGGGTTATGTATATGCATAACGTATACGTATATATATACGTGTCCCGTGCCTATTGCGTTTTGCATGCAGTATCCACACACACACACACACACACACACACACACACACACACACACACACACACACACACACACACACACACACACACAAGCGCGCATGCATGCATGCATGCATGCATGGGTGAACACAACAAAAGAAAGACAGACAGATAGACAGACAAAGAGACAGACAGAAAAACAGAGAAAAAAGGAGAAGGAGAGGGAGAAGTAACAGGAATACGCAAACAAATGTTAATTTTGCTTTAAGGCTAAGTCCCCATATATTCATACAATCAAACAAAATAGATTAAAGCACACATAGAAAACAATTTCATAATTATTAAGTACTTAATTAAACAAGTGTAAGAAGCAGCACGCAGTCTTTTCTCTGCTTCATAGATATATACAGCCAGACCAGAGCGAATGTTTTCTTTTCTTGTCGACAACGGTAATAAGCTTACTGTCTTGAATCGACATGCTTTGGTAAAATATATTGTCTGGATAAGTTTGGTTCTGAGAACATGTAGAGCAGGACAGCATAACAAAAGAAAAGAACTTTATCTTCCTTTGCTAAGCCACACAAACGGCATGTCAATTCATCGTTGGCAGCATTGGAATATCAGAAACGATGGCAAGCTATGTCAGAAACACCAAATCTAAATTTAGCTAATGAGCTCACAATATATCGATTCATTTTCCTGTTGATATATGGTTCTTACCCATGAGTAATCTTGAAAAATGCCTGTACTGTACGAATCTATCACTATGACAGACATGATCATGCCTGTTTTGTTATCTACAATCAATAAAAAACAACAACTCAGATACAGTTTGGTTAAACAAACTCAAACCCATCCGAATTTAAGCACTGACGTACCCTGGAAGCCCATGTCTTCCTACCATCATTATTCAAGTACAAAGGCATTCTGTATGCTTTTGAAAGGATCCTATACGTTCATCCATTCCAGATAGCTTCAGCCAATATTTAATGCACTCTACATACGAGTTTAGATAATTTGGTGTCTTCCGAGTTCTTTATAAATCACATCGTTGGGAGTTCCGATATAAGGTTTAATGGCCCGGTCCCACTGGCCAATGGACACAAAACGTATGCAAAAAGGACACAGCGGACGAGCACATTTTCGGGGTTGGCTCCATCCGTTTTCATCCGCTCCAGAAATGGACAAAACTGGTGTCACGGATTGACATCGTACACGGCGGAAAGTTCATCCGTTCTAAAAGTTTTGTGCAGCTCAAAACTTTTTGCGCGGATGAAATCACAGTGGACGGATGCTCGATGGATAGAGCGTATGAAATACGTATGCAATGAGTACACAGCGGATGCATAGGTTTTCCAACGGATGGCAAGTATTTTTTCGTTTTAATCCTCTTTGCATCGTAAGTGCAGTGGGACGGGGCTTAAGAAGTCTTAATGCATATATTATGAACTATCTCTACATTGACACTTTTTCAAAAGCCCGCTTTCAGCTCAAACGACATAATTGCTGAAGTTGTGAGTCAAAAACTTTGTACAAATACTAACGAGTTACAATCTAATTTACACAAAATGTGAAAGGAAAACATGGTTACTCTCGTAACTCTGTTTACGTATCTTGGCATACAAAATTAAAAGTAGTTTTCTTGTGAGTACATTCGAATTATTTGTACGCATTCACGATAACAACTCCTTCGTTCCCGTAAGTCCATCTCTCCGACTGCACGAGTGTTCGCCTTCTCAAATACGATTACTTAATTCACATCAACTTTCATTCTCGTTGCTTGCTGCTGAATATAAACTATTTAGCTGTCGCTGGAATTATTACCATCGTGGATATGATTAAATATAGGAGGGGAAGATGGGAGAAAGAGAGGTGGGGGAGAAGGAGGGGCGAGCAGAGGGGAAAGGGGAAGATGGGAGAAGAGAGGTGGGGAGAAGGAGGGGCGAGCAGAGGGGAAAGGGAAGATGGGAGAAAGAGAGGTGGGGGAGAAGGAGGGGTGAGCAGAGGGGAAAGGGGAAGATGGAGAAAGAGAGGTGGGGGAGAAGGAGGGGCGAGCAGAGGGGAAAGGGGAAGATGGAGAAAGAGAGGTGGGGGAGAAGGAGGGGTGAGCAGAGGGGAAAGGGGAAGATGGGAGAAAGAGAGGTGGGGGAAGGAGGGGCGAGCAGAGGGGAAAGGGAAGATGGGAAAAGAGAGGTGGGGGAGAGAGGGGCGAGCAGAGGGGAAAGGGGAAGCGAGTGAAGAGAGGTGGGGGAGAAGGAGGGGCGAGCAGAGGGGAAAGGGGAAGATGGGGAAAGAGAGGTGGGGAGAAGGAGGGGCGAGCAGAGGGGAAAGGGGAAGATGGGAGAGAAAGAGAGGTGGGGGAGAAGGAGGGGCGAGCAGAGGGGAAAGGGGAAGATGGGAGAAAGAGAGGTGGGGGAGAAGGAGGGGCGAGCAGAGGGGAAAGGGGAAGATGGGAGAAAGAGAGGTGGGGGAGAAGGAGGGGCGAGCAGAGGGGAAAGGGGAAGATGGGAGAAAGAGAGGTGGGGGAGAAGGAGGGGCGAGCAGAGGGGAAAGGGAAGATGGGAGAAAGAGAGGTGGGGGAGAAGAGAGGGGCGAGCAGAGGGGAAAGGGGAAGATGGGAGAAAGAGAGGTGGGGGAGAAGGAGGGGCGAGCAGAGGGGAAAGGGGAAGATGGGAGAAAGAGAGGTGGGGGAGAAGGAGGGGCGAGCAGAGGGGAAAGGGGAAGATGGGAGAAAGAGAGGTGGGGAGAGAAGGAGGGGCGAGCAGAGGGGAAAGGGGAAGATGGGAGAAAGAGAGGTGGGGGAGAAGGAGGGGCGAGCAGAGGGGAAAGGGGAAGATGGGAGAAAGAGAGGTGGGGGAGAAGGAGGGGCGAGCAGAGGGGAAAGGGGAAGATGGGAGAAAGAGAGGTGGGGGAGAAGGAGGGGCGAGCAGAGGGGAAAGGGGAAGATGGGAGAAAAGAGAGGTGGGGGGGGAAGGAGGGGCGAGCAGAGGGGAAATGGGAGAGATGGGAGAAAGAGAGGTGGGGGAGAAGGAGGGGCGAGCAGAGGGGGAAAGGGGAAGATGGGAGAAAGAGAGGTGGGGGAGAAGGAGGGGCGAGCAGAGGGGAAAGGGGAAGATGGGAGAAAGAGAGGTGGGGGAGAAGGAGGGGCGAGCAGAGGGGAAAGGGGAAGATGGGAGAAAGAGAGGTGGGGGAGAAGGAGGGGCGAGCAGAGGGGAAAAGGGGGAAGCGAGTGAAGAGAGGTGGGGGAGAAGGAGGGGCGAGCAGAGGGGAAAGGGGAAGATGGGGAGAA
>CM031596.1:67447664-67457664 GCA_018398815.1 Conus ventricosus | reverse complement strand
TCGAGTCAAGAGCTAACCTCCCTCAGCGATGGCGGCCAACATGCCACGCTGCGTCACAGAGTGAGCATACTTCAAACTAAAAGAAATGAAGCACGTGCGACAGGTTTAAAAAGACAGGCGAGAGGCCGATAGACAGCAAGTTCGAGAGAAAGGTACCAGCCACCCATGAACTGCAGGATGAATAGCACGGGCAGTGGAATTAGAGAGAGAGAGAGAGAAAGCAAACCGAAGTTGAGCTGAACTACACCAAGGTGCAACGCACCACAAGCCACATTAAGGGACGGATACACGACAACAGCAACGACAATAAATAAATGAGTAATTCCGCCACCTAGATGGGTCAAACGTCGTAGGCCTCGTGACAAACTCGTGACAAACCCCCCTTCTAAAAGCATCTGTTTCTCTGAGATACAGTGCTCCTTTGAACCTTGACGCATGTGCAAATTCACAACAATGGGCCCGAACCAACTCTCTGTGCTCGACAGAGTACGAGGAATCCAATACAAACATTCTACGATAGGAATCATACAGGGAATACATACTACATTTATCAAACAACTAAGCAAACTTTCCAACAATGAAAGTAACAATCCGAACCATGGTGATTCACTACCGTTAACATCACTGAAGTGAAAACTGGTCAGTACACCTGATACAAAGACCAAAAGGGGATATAACCCTGGTTGAGGGGAAGTGTCCCTCTGACCGATTTTCCAATGCGCTGACAACGGAGCTCGGCTAAGATAGTCAGCATCCGTATTACAGGAACCTTAATATGACGAAAAAGTGAACGCATGACTCTGCTGTTCCACTGCCTAATCATGAGTCGACGACTGACTGGCCAGATCCGGTCCAAGCATGGAGAGGATGATGATCGCTCTCCAGTACAAAACTTCGGCCGTACTTCTTCTTGGGCACGCCAGTGCGCGTCCAATCTGCCTGAGAGATTCAGCAACAGTAGGGGCATCGATTAGTCCTAAGCGGGGCAGCCTCTGGGTATCGACTCGCAGATTTACCACTATCGAAGTGTAGCGGTGACCGCGATCGGATGGAGGATTAATGGGGTCCCACCAGGTCGACCCCACCTTGCTGAATGCCTCCCAACCCGTGGCACTGACCCTAGGGGAACACGCTTCAAGCGACCCTTAGGCGTTGTCCGTTGGCAGACATCGCAAACTGCGGCAGTACTGCCTAACCTGTGAGTTCATCCCTGGCCAAAAGAAGGTCTTGTCTTACTCGCTCGAGAGTCCGCTTGGAGCCCATATGACTGCATGGGGGAATCGTGGGCCTGCCGGAGCACAGATTCTCTCAAGCTTTGGGGGACAATAGTTGCTTGGCCACACGATCTGCCTGAGTGAAAACCCTAAGAGGTCCCTTGTGGAGCTTGAAGCTCACCTTGGCGTGTCGGGCAGACTGAGCAGGACGACCTACCAGTTGTCGCAGGCGTTGGAATCAAGTCCCTGGCCTGAAGGACGGATAATGCTAGCAGGATCGGCCCTTGCCAGAACCTCGTCAGAGATCGGCTGAAGAACGGGACGCAATTCCTGTTCTGCTTCTTAGCTTTGGCGCGTGTGGCGACTCCCACACACGCCTGTACGGGCAAATCCGTAGACACGGACTGACTGCGGTCCGTCTGCGAAGGTGATAGTATTCCCTACGATAAGGGAATACAGAGGTCGCTCCACCGCGATGGCCCATACTTCGCCACAGAAGTAGGGGGTGGAGATAGAAACGAGTACTGAAGGACGGGTGGAGGTAAAACCAGCCTCCAACCCGCACACATCGTAACTGGCGCCCCGCGGGCCTTAGGGGAAACTAAATCCTTTATCCACAAAGAGTGTTGATGCTCCGAATCCCTGATGGTGTCGACCAGGATGAACCAACAACAGAAAGAAACACTGGACACTCTGTACCACCAGAAGCTTGGATGGACCCACGTTAGCGAGGCGCGAGGATGCTGGAAAGGACTATCCCCATGACTACCAGCGGCTTTAGGGCAATCTTTCCTAATGTGGCCGGGACGACCACAAAGAAAACAAAATCGGGGGTGCTGAGGTCCCCGATGAAACTGCCTGCCTTGTTCACCCCGCTAGCAGTTGTCGGCGCCTTATTGCCACTAAATCCTGTGGAGGGCTTCCTCTCCGTATCTGGGCGATGCCCATAAGCCCTGCGAGCTTCAGCAAACACCTCAGCGGTATGAATCGCAGCCGCGAAATCCTGAGGTGCTGTCTCGCCTATTCCGGATCCTCAACTCTGGGGACACAGTGTTGGTGAGCTGTTCAATGAGGATCAGATCTCCAGCTCCAACTTAGCCAACTGACGCCAGTACCTAGCGTTTTGCGCAGCCTATCACCAAACTGCACGAAGGTCTCGTCGTTATTCTTCTTCATGGACCTGAACTTCCTCTGTACGTCTCTGGGGTAAGGTGGATGGAAACGCTTACGCAGAGCCAACTGCATGTCTGCATAAGACGCAACCTTCATTTAGAGTGAGCACACACTCCCTTGCAGCACCCGACAACCGAAAAAAGGTGCATGGCCTTTTGTTCCTCAGACAATTGGTATGAAGTAGCTACTTTGTCAAAATGTTCTAAGAACATATCTATGTCTCGCTAGGTCTGAACTCTGGAAGCTTTAACTTTGGGCCTCTAACTCTATCACCTGCTGGTGATTAACCCCTGACTTACAGATGCGGGAGACCGCGAAAGAAGTTGTTCCATCTCCTCCCTACGCAGAGCCTCCATCCTGTCTAGTTCTTCCCTACGGAGGGCAGCCTCTTCCCTCGCTGGTCCTCCTGCCTGGCAGCCTCCTCCCTGCGCAGAGCAGCCTCTTCCCTACGCTGAGCAGCCTCTTCCCTACGCTGAGCCTCCTGCCTGGCAGCTTCTTCCTTACGAAGGGCCTCCTGTCGGGCAGCTTTTCTCTACGCAGCATAGCCTCTTCCCTATGCAGAATCTCCTGTCTGTCAGTCTCCTCTCTGCGCAGAGCCTCTATTCCTATCCAACTCTTCCCTACGCTGAGCAGCCTCTTCCTTACGCTGCCGCTCCAGATACATCAGGACGGAGGTGATGTCCTGGGCGGGGTTCACCACTCCCGACACGGGAGGATGACCCGTCTGACCGTCTGACCCGTCCCCTGGGTCTCGCCTTCCCATGAGGAAAGTCCCCGGGGCATACTCCTTACGAGGGGAAGCATGGAGAATAGGGGGCTTTGGTTTCTGCGACTCAACAGAAGCCCACAGTTGCTCGCTATACTCTGACGCTTCCGAGCGGAAGTGCCAGTAGGGGTCTCAGCAGGAAAATCCCCTAGCGAAGAAGAAGTGAAAGTACTCGCTGGACTATCGGCTACTGCACTGGAATAAGTGGAAGTCACCGTAGTCGATGTGCTGGTACTAATAGTGGGGACTACATTTAGAAGACCCTTCTTCTTCGACGCCCGAGTAGCATACCACCAGCACCGGACGTTGCCATGACAACTATATCCTACAGTTATCAAATACAGGGGAAAGACAATTCCACTTGAAAAACAAATATTTTAGGGGTGTGTGTATATGTGTGTATGTATGTGTGTGCGTGTGTGCGGACAAGTTCCGGCTGCTCCCACTCTGGCAACACCGCGCTCTACAAACACGAGCAACATGTGCGGTGGGGCTCACCGAAAAAAAAAAAAAAAAAAAATACTATGTCCGGCTGCCCCCACTCTGGCAACACCGCGCTTACAGCACGAGCAACAGTGCGGTGGGGCTGGCCGGAAAAACAAACAAGCGACGGAATCCGGAGAAGGAAAAAAAAAATGTCACTACGTCCGATACAACCCCCTGTACTCAATGACCCGGTAGAGAAAAAAAAAAAAAAAAAAAAAAAACTGACTAAATACAAAACAGGAATGGAAGACTGAGCGGCAACAGAAAGGCAAGACTTACGGCCGTACTGCGTGAGGTACCGGCGGAAGGAGGTCTGGACGCGGTTCGACTCCCCTCGGTCTCACCTCGACCCCCCGGTCACACCGGATGTTCCCTCAGGCCACAAAAAGACTCCTTCACTCTAGAGTCACCCAGCCAACCACCACGAACAAACCAACAAACTGACTAACATATACAAAACAGACAAACTAAACAGGTACTCCGTGAACGAGAGAGACAGCCAGAGCCCTTCACATCCCGGACGAGCCCCCACAATTGTCACGACGACCCTGGAGGTCTGCCCTGACAGGATCGGTCTAGGTGGGAGTGAAGGGTAGTGACTGACCACACACGCCTCGCAAGAGCCCACACGAGAAAAGATTACGATACAACACCCCATTTATTCACACCAACACACACAGTTCATAAATAAGCATTCCAACGCACACAACATGCACAATCACAATCAAGCACTCAACACACCAACATGCACAATTATAAATTAACATTTTACCATACGACGTACACAATCACAATTTACAGCCTTCTGCAATATGAATATACACAATTTATAAAGAAACATTTCCAGCATCCATCCCTTCCCACACTCTGGAGTGCCTCCACACCCTGCCTCCGTCAAGTCTACTGGGAGCACCCTATCGCACTGGGTGCTCCGAACCGGGTCGGTTCTCGCAGGGAGTCGCTCAAAGCCGACACCCTCGACACACAAGCAGGCAGTGAGAGCGCGTCCGGGGGGGGGGGGGGGACGTGGCGCTGTTACTGGAGGTCCTGGACGGGGGTCAGGGCCGGCCAGCCAAGACGGCGGGCTCCTCTACCAGTCCGCGGTCCGCCAGAGCGTAGCCTCGACCAGCGCGTGGCACCATCCAGTCCGCGGTCCCAGCCAGAGCGTGGCCTCAACCAGCACGTGGCACCATCCAGTTCGTGGTCCCAGCCAGAGCGTGGCCTCTCAACCAGCACGTGGCACCATCCAGTCCGTGGTCCCAGCCAGAGCGTGGCCTCAACCAGCACGTGGCACCATCCAGTCCGTGGTCCCATGCCAGAGCGTGGCCTCAACCAGCACGTGGCACCATCCAGTCCAGACTCCGGGTGAAGCCCCCGGGAGGGGGGGGGGGGGGGAAACGTAGCTGGGAGGAGAGAGAAAGGGGGGAAGGAAGAAGGAAGGAGGAAGGAAGGGTACAGCTACCCGTGGGTGACCAGAAGAGGCGGGTCAAACGACTCTCTCTGCCCTCTGTCCAGTCGAGAGGACAGAGGCACAGGTGCGGAAAAAGAAGAAGTGATGTCCCTCTCCTACAGGCCGACTGTAGGAATTGAAGATACCGACTGTACCCTCGATGATACGGTGAAGAACCAAGACCGGAGCAGGCGCTCCCAGAGACATCTTCCGCTCGAGTCAAGAGCTAACCCCCCTCAGCGATGGGGGCCCAACATGCCACGCTGCGTCACAGAGTGAGCATACTTCAAACTAAAAGAAATGAAGCACGTGCGACAGGTAAAAAGACAGGCGAGAGGCCGATAGACAGCAAGTTCGAGAGAAAGGTACCAGCCACCCATGAACCTGCAGGATGAATAGCACGGGCAGTGGAATTAGAGAGAGAGAGAGAGAAAGCAAACCGAAGTTGAGCTGAACTACACCAAGGTGCAACCGCACCACAAGCCACATTAAGGGACGGATACACGACAACAGCAACGACAATAATAAATGAGTAATTCCGCCACCTAGATGGGTCAAACGTCGTAGGCCTCGTGACAACTCGTGACATTCGTGTTACAAAGCGCTTGAAGTAGACATCCTGAACAATGCGCTGTATCAGTGTGCATTCTTAGTATTAAAAGAAACACTGTCTGTTCTTTTTCTGTGAGAAATCTTGGTCAGTCATTCACAGTACTACGGAATAGCTCTTAAGTGTAATAGATTCATTCATTCTTTATTGGGAGCGAGTTAAATAGATAATAGAGAATTATCTACAGGAATAGATATGCATATAGATATATAGATAGGCAGATAGATAGATAGGCAGATAGATAGATAGATAGATAGATAGATAGATAGATAGATAGATAGATAGATAGATAGATAGATAGATAGATAGATAGATAGATAGAGCAAAAGATAAATTATAGATTGATTGCGAGAGACAGACAGACAGATAGGCAGGCAGACAGAATGGCAGACAGATCTTAGAGATAGATAGATAGATAGATAGATAGATAGATAGATAGATAGATAGATAGATAGATAGATAGATAGATGGATAGATGGATAGATGGATCGAGAGAGGGAGAGAGAGAGAGAGAGAGAGAGAGAGAGAGAGAGAGAGAGAGAGGAGAGAGAGAGATATGAAGATAGAGCAAAAGATAAATTATAGATTGATTGCGAGAGACAGACAGACAGGCAGGCAGCTGCAGGCAGACAGATAGACAGTCAGATAGAATCGCCAAGCAGACTCGGAGAAAGACAAATTTTTCACGGCATTAATGTTCCTTTATTACCAGAACGATTAAACTCACCACATACACACATACAGTGATGATAATGGCACAGCCACTGTTAGGTAGGCACTCAAGGTCCGACCAGCGCGTTGGGCTAAAGTGTAGGTTAGGCATCTGCTAAGGCGTAGCCACGAGACCCTCTTCTTATATTTTCTTATCTAAGTCATTAATTCATTTATCTATCAGCTTTATATCATGCGTAGTGTGGCCTCGAAACTTAGCGGATGTGGTGTAGCGTATATGGACTAGTCCGCTCATAATGACACCTCCTTGATGAACCAGAAACTGGAGCTTTACAAAGAACATTTAATGCATACATTTTGACACTTTTCTCTCCAAGATGTGACCATACATATTTGCAATCTATTTCCCGTCTTGTTATAAGGCTGATGTCACTCACAAACACATATCGCCAAGCTTTGGAGATAAAGGACTCAGAAGCATGTGTCAGAGAAGGGAGAGCAACGTGGGGAATGGACCGTCAGTTACACGGAATATATTCATACACGAACAGTGCTTTGTCAATTCAATGGATCAGCGCACGCTTCGTCCCCTAGATTAAGGAAGTGTGCAGTGTAAAATGGGAATCGCATTGTCGTACGCACAGATTACCAGATATAAATGTTAGAAAAGACAGAGATAAAAAAGAAGAGAAACTTCGGGAGCCTTATCTTTGTTTCATTTTTGTCCGTTACATGTGTTGCTATCTTTACATGAGAGAAGAGAGAGAGAGAGAGAGAGAGAGAGAGAGAGAGAGAGAGATTCAGATTCAGATTCAGATTCAGATGACTTATTCATATGATAGGCCAAGGCCCATAATAAAGGGGTGTATGAACATTCGTAACACAATAAGAGAGACACACAAAAGGACAGACAGACAGACAGGCACACGGACACACACACACACACACACACACACACACACACACACACACACACACACACACACACACACACACACACACACACACACCACACCAACCACACACACACACACACACAGTGAGAGAGAGAAACGTTAAAATACCTAACGTCTGATTCATGTTCTGTCCACTCAAAACAATCCAATCTTCAGTACATGCAATATGAGAGAGAGAGAGAGAGAGAGAGAGAGAGAGAGAGGAGAGAGAGAGAGAGAGAGAGAGAGAGAAAGAAGAGAGACAGAGAGAGAGACAGTAGAGAGAGACAGAGAGAGACAGAGAGAGAGAGAGACAGAGAACCTTTAAACACCTTTGGTCTGAGTCATCTCCTGTCCTCTTAAAATGAATTAATCTTCAGTACTTGCAGTATACATATTGTCTCTCAGGGCGACAGATGAAACGAGAAATCTGATCTATATAGTACTACCATTATTTTCCCCCAGCATTATTCACTGCTGACGTCGTCTGATTGGAGTGCATAAAGTTCACAATCCTCATTTCTCCTCCGATGACAGTGGAGAAGATAGTGAAGAGAACGGAACATATGTCATATGACCGTGGTTCGCTTGATCAAACTTCGATCCATGCATTAATTCACCCTTCATCCTCCTGTGAAGAATATATCTTTTGTCTGCGGATTGATGGATTCCAACAACATGTCTGATTCCGTTTCAAGGAAGGCTAAACGATGATAGAAAGCTCTACGCTCAGAGAGAGAGAGAGAGAGAGAGAGAGAGAGAGAGAGAGAGAGAGAGAGAGAGAGAGAGAGAGAGAGAGAGAGAGAGAGAGAGACAGACAGACAGACAGACAGACAGACAGACAGAGATGCCATGCCACATAGACCGAGTCAGCCTTACTGTTGGCACCCAATAGCCAATGGTTTGTGTCAGCACAACGGGACAGTTGAAACGGAAAGAAAGGTGGCAGAGTGGTTAAGACGTTCGCCTGCCAGTCCAACGTGTGAGAAGTGCGTGGGTTCGAGCCCTGCCTTTTTCGCCCTTTCTTTCCCAGTTTGAATGACAAATCGAACTGAACGTCAAGTCCATCGGATGGGGACTATAAGCGAGTCGGACCCGTGTGTATTCCTGGACCCCTGCACACGTTAAAGAACCCACGGCAGTTGAAAATCGAAAAGAGCAGGGGGGTTCCCGCTGCCCTGGCAGAATTGATGTAAAGTAAAGATAGCCGCCTAGTATTTCTTACCAGGCCGCAAAAATTGTCATTTACTGTTATCGTGTGCCATCGTGTACCGGTGGAAATGGATGACACGTATAAAACATCGTATGCATCCTATGTGAGAAACTGGAGGAATAAATGAGATAAATGAAAATGAGTGACTGATATTTGAATGGTACGGGAAACGACTGAATGAGCGCCAGTAGGCTGCTCTTCGGTCGGCTCTACCTGGGTAGGCAGCCCGTTGAGTGAGTGAGTGAGGTAGTGCGTTTATTGTAAAGCGCTTAGAGCTTGGTCTGTGACCGAGGATTGGCGCTATATAAATACCCAATATAACGTCCGACGCCATACGTGTAGACCTGTCCTTTCCAAATGTAACAGAACATTTCAAACGGCTAAACTATCTCCTGCAAACAATAACTCGTCAGTTTCAGTGTCAGAAGTCAGTTTCAATAACTAGTCTAGTCTAGTCAGTTTCAAGCTTAGAAGATTAATGGCTAACATAACGCTTTCACATAACAGCGGAAAACGCGTAAAAGAGCTGAATACAATCACCAACATCTCGGGCAATCGACAACATAACTAATCTCTTCATTTTCTTCCAGCTTCCCAAACAATCCATGGGTACACTAAGTTGTGTTCACATCATGCAGTAGACATATTTCACGCGGTCTTGAGGTACAGAACCGATTGTACGCACCTGTCCCTGACTACCGTATTGTCACTAGAGAAACTAAAAGATCTAGACACAGGTAAGTACTTGTTCAATCTATCCATGCATAAGATCAGTGTAATGCTATGAGGCTTCAGTTCTGTCTGGATTTGAAAAATGGGAAGAAAACAAATGAAAGCAAAATCGGAGAAAACAGAATGAAGGAAAAGAAAACACGGATTTTTTTCTTCCTTTTTGCAAATAGGAAACGAAATAAGAACAAAAAAGGTGCTGCGTGGATAGGAAAAGAAATAAGAGCAAAAAAGGTGCTGTGTGGATAGGAAAGGAAATAAGAGCAAAAAAGGTGCTGCGTGGATAGGAAAGGAAATAAGAGCAAAAAAGGTGCTGTGTGGATAGGAAAGGAAATAAGAGCAAAAAAGGTGCTGTGTGGATAGGAAAGGAAATAAGAGCAAAAAAGGTGCTGTGTGGATAGGAAAGGAAATAAGAACAAAAAAGGTGCTGTGTGGATAGGAAAAGAAATAAGAACAAAAAAGGTGCTGTGTGGATAGGAAACGAAATAAGAACAAAAAAGGTGCTGTGTGGATAGGAAAGGAAATAAGAGCAAAAAAGGTGCTGTGTGGATAGGAAAGGAAATAAGAACAAAAAAGGTGCTGTGTGGATAGGAAACGAAATAAGAACAAAAAAGGTGCTGTGTGGATAGGAAACGAAATAAGAACAAAAAAGGTGCTGTGTGGATAGGAAACGAAATAAGAACAAAAAAGGTGCTGTGTGGATAGGAAACGAAATAAGAACAAAAAGGTGCTGTGTGGATAGGAAACGAAAT
>CM031596.1:67420164-67425164 GCA_018398815.1 Conus ventricosus | reverse complement strand
TTCCTTCTCCGTCGCTCAGCCCCTCCATGTTTATTCAGCAATGTCGTAAACGAAAAGCCTTTATTTTGCCTTCTCGAATCTCTCCATGTGGATGTCATTTTACCCTCTTCAAACAAAACGGAACACATCACGACACCTCTGTGTGTACTTGCGTTTGAAATGTGTTCACTCGCGCGCGCGCGCGCGCGCGCGCGCGTGTGTGTGTGTGTGTGTGTGTGTGTGTGTGTGTGTGTGTGTGTGTGTGTGTGTGTGTGTGTGTTGTTGTTGTTGTTGTTGTTGTTGTTGTTGTTTTGTTTTACGTCTTTCCACATTACGTGATATTAGACGAAAAAAAAAAGAAACAAAAATCGGGGCTGGGAAAAAAAGGTTAACACAACGAGTCAAAAGAATTAACTTATCTACAACTATAACACAAAAATAGAATATCCACTTAATCAAAGATTTAAAAAAAAAATAATAAAAAAATAATAAAAAATGAAAATTAAAAAAAAAATCTACACACACACAACCAAACAAAAAGAAAAATCAAACATATAACTCTTCTGTTCTGTCTCACCACTGACTGTTATCGATCATAAGTATTTGCCAATTGGACTTTTAGCTAAGTGCAAAAAGAAAAGATATGTTTCACTTGCTAACAGGAAAACATTTTGAATAGGCTGTACAGACGTATTTGGAATAAATTTTTTCAGTAAGTTACACACAAGAATGTGATCAATTGAAATGCTATGACCATATATACAATGTATATTTTTGACATACTTTGTTTTCAAACAATCCAATTTCCATCTACAGATCAAGGAACTTATCTGACGTCTACGGTAAATGTTTTGGTCGTACTTACTTAACATTTCATACATATTTTTCATTTCATCGTTTAAACCAAAACACCCACTTCTATCAAATGAAAATGAGAAAATTGTACTTTTTCTGCCAAAGTATAGCACTCTTGCACTGACATAGAGAAGTTTAAAAAATGCGAATCCGATGATCGTTTTGCTCCTCTCTTTGCTAGAACATCAACCTTTTCATTATAATATAACCCACAGTGGGAGGGCACCCAAAGAAATGTTATTTCGGTGTCTCTGACTGAGAGGAAATGTACTAAATTATTTATTTCAGTGATCATCTCAGGTCGAACATTTAATTTAAAATTCTTCATTGCAGTAAGAACTGACTTGGAATCTACACATAAAACAACTTTAAATAAATTTTGAGGGTAATCCACAACAAACTTTAAAGCCATAATTATAGCAAATAACTCGGCCGTGAATATAGATTTGTTTTTTCCGAGATAATAAGACTTTTCTTTGTTAAGGCCTGGGATAATGTATGCTGCACCTGCATGTTCATCGATTAATGATCCATCAGTGTATATCTTCAAATGGCTGGAATAGTGATCATGCAAATGCATTTTGATATTGGATAACAATAAATTAGTGTTTTCAGCTTTTGTTAAATCTGTATGCTCAATATCAAAATGTGCTCGTATTAGTTTCCAGGGAGGGACAGGAGACACAATAGATCTGTTTGCAATAGATGTTAGTTTGATATCTGAGGATTCTAAAATCGAGGAAGTATATGTTCTAAGAGTCGTTTGAGATGATATATTTTTAGCCCTTTTGGGAAAATCAGTGTCCGATTTAATATTTATTTCAGGGCCTAAATTATTGTCTATAGAAGAACTTCTTATAACAAATTTGGTGCATGCAAGATTCCTATATTATTCCAGTGGTAATATCCCAGCAGCACTGTATGCTTTTGTACAAGAGGCATGGACTGGTAGTCCCATGGCTATCTTATATGCTTTGGAATCAATACTTTGAAGTTTTTTCAGTAAGTATATGGGTGCACTGAAGAACACCTCTTGTGCATACGTTAATTTAGATCTAACCAGTGCGGTAGAAAGGTGCAAGAGAGTAATTGTGTCCTGAGCCCAAACATGCTTGCTAATAATCTTTAATAGATTTAAAGTTTTTCGTGCTTTTGTTAGAATATGCTCTATATGAAAATTCCATGACAACTTTGATGTTAAATTTACTCCAAGGAATTTCACCATTTTTGTATATTTAATGGGTATGCCGTTGACTTGAAATAAAGGCATATTAACTGGATCAGATCCAG
This sequence comes from Conus ventricosus, assembly GCA_018398815.1. NCBI lineage: Eukaryota > Metazoa > Mollusca > Gastropoda > Neogastropoda > Conidae > Conus > Conus ventricosus. The sequence goes on along the minus strand of CM031596.1, from coordinate 67,423,040 downwards.
TATTAAATAACATCATGTGTGTTTTTTCAGTTGATTTTTGCAAACCATTTTCAGTCATGTAAGCAGAAAGGGTATTTAATTCTTTTTGATATAACTTTTGATAAAGTTTTGTGATCTGACAGGTGTACATTTTTTTAATGTCACTTTCATCCATATGCATATGTCATCTGCATATTGGACTAGTTCTATGTTCTTAGTAATTTTTGTGGGTAAATCGTACATCAGAATATTAAAAAGTACAGGGGCAATAACAGACCCCTGAGGAATGCCCATGTGTAATTTTCTTCTTGTAGAGTAAGAGTTCCCTACCTTTGTTCTAATATATTTATTTTCTAAGAAGTCTTTAAGAAAATCATAAATGTTTCCTGATAATCCGATCTCTTTAAGTTTATAAAGCAAACGAGAGTGCCATACTTGATCATAAGCTTTAGTGATATCAAAAAAGGTTGCTAGTAAGCATTTTTCTCCTGGAAAACTGGTGTTTAATTTGAGTGGTAAGTTTGACCAAATGTTCAATAGCACTTCTACCCTTTCGAAAACCTGCTTGGTTTGTTGGGATAACTTTGTTCTTTTCACAAAAGTAGTTCAGTCTATTTAAAACAATTGTTTCATAAAGTCTCCTGATGTGTGTGTGTGTGTGTGTGTGTGTGTGTGTGTGTGTGTGTGTGTGTGTGTGTGTGTGTGTGGTGCGTGCGTGCGTGCGTGCGTGCGTGCGTGCGTGCGTGCGTGCGTGCGTGCGTGCGTGCGTGCGTGCGTGCGTGCGTGCGTGCGTGCGTGCGTGCGTGCGTGCGTGCGTGCGTGCGTGCGTGCGTGCGTGCGTGCGTGCGTGCGTGCGTGCGTGCGTGCGTGCGTGCGTGTGTGTGTGTGTGTGTGTGTGTGTGTGTGTGTGTGTTCATTGGGGAGAAGGGGGAATGGGGAGAAGGTGGGAAGCGGAATGTGTGTGAGTTGGGGGGAAAGGGGGCATACATATTCTGTCTAATATTTACTTTTTGCTTCCCTCTAATATTTACGTTCATTTCGGAATAAGATTCGATGCACTAGTCATTATCCATTCATGGAACTAGGCAGGAAAACAGCGATCGTACAGACGATAGATCCTGTACAGATTGTTAAATGATAGTCATAGGGGACGCACTTAATACAATCGTGGCCATATCGAGTTCTATTTACTTTTTCTCTGAATTACAAAAACAATCTTTATAATGAAAATAAACAAATGTTCAGCTTAGCGACGTTCATAAAGTTAAGAGAGCATATAATCAGATCATGAGCGTCCATCTTTGGTTTTGATCTTAATACATTTTGTGTTCTTTGTGAGTTTAGACTGTTTCAACGTGCCCGTCGCATAGTATCTTCCATCAAAGACGAACATAATTTTCAGTCTCGAAACTTGTGTGGGCATTTTCTTGCTGACGTATGTTCTTGTGCTGAGAGCTTGATCTCATGCATTATTTTTCCCTTTATACACCCCCCCCCCCCCCCCCAAAAAAAAAAAAAAAAAAAAAGAAAAAAAAAGAAAGAAAAAAAAACACCATTCCGTCCAGATCGTAAATCTACAAGTTCTCCGGCGACGAAGAGCAAGTTGATCCAGTCGACTGCAAACACAGTTGAGAATACCGTGTCAGAGAAGAAACAAAACGCCCGAATATATGTGGCTCACCTCCCCCATCCATCCTTCCTCCGCCCCCCTTATCCATACTTCCCATGGTTCCTCCCCTCCCCTCCCTTCTTTCCACACCCACCCCAACACTCCACACTGGGTTCTCTCATATTCCAGTGCCCATGCTCCCGCCCGGTTCCATCTTGTCTACCCCGCCCACGATCCGCCCACTGCTGTCCAGGGGATATCATACTGAATTAATGTTGTACATCATTGTTCTGGAATGTCCGCCGGGTGGACAATGATGGACGAGGGAGGAGAAATGTAGGAAAGAAAGAAAAGGTGTCGGGGGGGGGGGAGTGGGGAGGGGCAGAAAATAAAAGAGTGAAGAAAAAAAATGGGGGAGGAAGAGGAAGAGTTGAATTAGAAGAAACAAAAGAAGACGGCCAAAGAGAAAAAGGAGAAGATGGAAAGAGAAGAAGAATGCGAAGAAGAAAAATGCGAAGAATGCGAAGAATGCGAAGAAGAAGGTAAGGTAAGGTAAGCTAAGGTAAGATAAGCTAAGGTAAGGTAAGGATGCTTATAGCCCAGCCGACCGCAACGGGCCATATCAGAGCTGTCACCGCGTTGAAGTCAACTCACAAGTCATTCATTCACACAACTCTTTACAATACATCTTCTAAAAACACACCCGAAATTTTGTTAGAAATCTTTCCACTGTGAAGTCACAGTCGGAGTCTGATAAATTCATTCATAATGGGCCGCGGCCCGTTATGAAGGACTGCGTAAACATTAAACAAACCATCAATCGTGAACGAACATCAGCTAACATTCATAAAAAGAGAAATTGCGAACTAAGACAAACAATTATACACGGAGACAAATGAAAAAAAACCCACACGAATAGCGTGTTCCTGAGATGTGGCTAGTCCTCCAACATTTACAAGCTTGATGGAAAATGTGGTACATCACAATGCCTGTATGAGGACATCAGTCAACGCGGAATCAGGAGACAGTACCGACAGTCCATGTTAGGTTTCATTAAGTTTTCATGAATATTTCTGTGGTCGCATCTGGACATCACAAAACAAAATGTATACATCACAAAACAAAATGTATCTCGAAACAGAGGAAAATCTTCCTTTTGACATTTCTGTATTGAAAGCTGTGCACAATTATTACTATCATTATCATTATCATTATTGTTATTATTATTACTATAATCATTATTTATCATTATTTTTATTTTTGTATATTATTATTATTATTATTATTA
>CM031596.1:67407020-67420064 GCA_018398815.1 Conus ventricosus | reverse complement strand
TATATATATATATATATATATATATATAATATATATATTAATATAATATAAGTTTTAGGCGCACATTTGTGGTGCAAGCTCATATGGCTAAGATACATTTATAGGTATCAATGATTTTAGGGAACTCATACCATCAAAATGTGTAGGTATTGCTAGATGTTTAACATACAACTTTATGCAGAGAACGGTTAGCATACATTTACTGTTAAGTTATACAAGGAAGATATCCCTTTACAGGATATCAGACAGACTGGCTCCTGTGTATTAGTTTTGAATAAAAGACAACAAAAAATGGCTGCCGTTTTTAGTAACCAGAAAAATAAGAGTTAAGATTGTAAAATTATATATGTAGGTGAAATGGACGTTCTGATTATTTTCAAAAAAAAAGTTTCAAACATTGTGATTCCATGGATCAAAATCTGATGGATACTTTAACCACAAAGACCATACATGAAAACATTTCGGTTGTTGAAGGTTGTGGATGAGGTGTTATAGAAAAGAGACGTGTAGCAACAACAATAACAAAAAAGACAAAAATGAACCTCATCGTCCTGCATGCCAGTGAAGCCCGCAAAGAACACACACATGATAGAGATTCGTGTGGTGAAATACTCAAACACGCAGTGAAAAGCGTCGAGTTTGATTAAAGCGCTGTGGATTCCGTTGACTCAGTGAATGTGACAGGCATCAAATAGATTTTTTCCCCTGTCCCATCCTCCCTGCTGTTCTGGAGCATTATCTCCATGCCTCTCATTCCGGCTTCCTCCCTCCCCGCCCTTCCCCTCTCCCTGCCCACACACATCAAGGTTTGGGATATTGCAACCCAAGCACTGGTAATCCGCAGGGAGTAAGCAATATTGAGTCGTCCTGAGGCAACCCACCAGAGGAGACACTACGCTGCTGTCGACTGTCTTCGATGGTCCTAGGTGGTGCCTGTTCAGATCTAAAAACCACAGGACACCGTCTACTTAGCACCCTATGTTGACGACAAAAGAGTGCTAAGTCGTAAAGCTAGCGTGAGACAATGTCCCCCTCCAGAGAGCGCCACCATGTCCATCCAACGACAGTGCCAGTATCGACGACTTTGACGAACCCACCACGGCATGAAGATGGGGACAAAAATCAAAATTGAGTTACCACGCGAGCAGGGTATGACGGCCACGTCATCTAAGACTTTTGTTTCAATAATCATCAATGAAAATGAGAAAAATAAAGATGGTTTGGAATTCCATTCCAGTCAAGGCCTACAGGACAGGGCAGTATTCGTGGTTCCTTGCTCAATCTCTCTTGTCAACCGGGCCCTGGAGATACAGACACTTGCAGTGTTGTTCAGGAAATTTAGTACTTTCAGAGAAGCGTCCATCAAGTGGCTGAAACTCTGAACGGTTCCAGTGTTCCCAGTTGAGCCTCTAGCAAACTTTAGTTAGGAGCAAAAGTCGGTGGGGCACGAAACATCTCACAAATATATGTATATCATGGGAATTGAACCTTCGACCTCCCCCAGCTCGCTGGTCTGCGACATGCCAAAGCGGCTGGTGGTACTTGACAGGTTTATGGAACATAAAAACTTGCGCGACAATGCTTCCGAAGATCTTTCGATTCACAGACAGACAGCCAGACAGACAAAAGAAGAGGGGGAAGGGTGGAGAGAGCTGAAAGCCATTCGTCCGACTAAAGCTGTAGACGACTGATCTATGGGAGCAAGGTGTTCAGAGAAGTTTCGAAGCAAAGCCGTTAGGAAGTTGTGAGTTTAAGATTTAAAGGTCTTAGGGAGGGAAACTGTACAGGATCTGTGAGAGATGTGGCCTCCTAAAGGACGTCCTTGAAAGGACACAAGGATTTGAAACAGTTTAAGAACATTTGTTAAACTTTATCAGAGCTTTAGTAGCCCCTCACCATCAACAACCCCAACTCTCTCTCTCCTCTCTCTCTCTCTCTCTCTCTCTCTTCCCTCTCTCTCTCTCTCTCTCTCCTTCTCTCTCTCTCCTCTCTCTCTCTCCTCTCTCTCTCTCTCTCTCTCTCTCTCTCTCTCTCTCTCTCTCTCCCACCGTTTGTCTGTCTGCCTCCTTTTCCGTTTTTTTTTTTGTTTTTGTTTTTGTTTCTGGTCAGTTCCTGCCCTCCTTGCCTCCTCCTGTTGATCAGACTGGTCAACAGATGCTGGCACTTGCTTACCTGTTACTGGAGGACAAGGACAATCAAATGAAAGAGCCCTGTCCACTGGCTCCAAGGACTGGCGATTTTTTTTCCTTCTGTCTTCCCTCCCCTTTTTTCAAGATTGGGTCCGTTGATCCTTTTTTTCTCGCACTATTGACAGAGGTCACAGCAGACAAAAGCATTGATCAGTCGGTTTCCAGTGCTATCGTATGCCGCTCACATCTCATCAAAGCGGAAAAAATGGTTAAAAGACCAGATATCCATCTGTTGGAGCTAATGACTAACAATAGTTTCCGAAACATGATGTATGGTTGAATGCTGATGATAAGCTGAATGATTTACAAAGCATACTGAATACAGTTTTCACTTCTGGATCATGTATGGACTGAATCATAAGTTTCCGTTATGTGATCAACAGACCTCCTAATCTATTTAACAAACGTGCGGCGGTAAAGACTATGAATTGTTGTGGTAAAGACTATGAATTGTTGTGGTAAAGACTATGAATTGTTGTGGTAAAGACTATGAATTGTTGTGTCTGTCAGCCGCTCTCTGTCTATGCCTGTCTGTGTTTCTATCCGTCTGAAGAATCTGTATGTCTTCAAATGTGTAATTTTTATAAGTTTGTCCGATAACACCGAAGATAAACGTATGATGAAATACGTACACAAAAGTAAAAGCTCAAGAGCTTTAAGGAGACGTGGATACTGGTTGAATCAATTAATGGCACGAGCATTGGATAACTTTGTGAAAAATAATGAAATTTCTAAGACTTCAGACTTTCGGGAACGTCTTAATATATAACAAAGTTAAACAAAAGGAGGCGATGATGGGAGAGCTTATAGGCAGATATATGTGACGAACAGTGTGGGGAGAACTTTAGAAACCAAACCACGATTAGCCTAAACTATTTTTGCAATGGATACTTGTTAGATGAAGATTTAAATATCTTCGAGAATCAGACTTTGGAGGATTTTAGAGACGCGGTCTCACAAAGAGCGTCCTTAACAGAAAAGTACAGAAGACTAAGGAACCAAAGATTAAAAGCTGTTTTAGGACAAGGTGTTTGAAAGTGCAAGATTTCAAAAGAAATCATCTGGCATGGGTTTCAAATAACCATTATGAAAGACTTACAGAACCCTCTCTCTCTCTCTCTCTCTCTCTCTCTCTCTCTCTCTCTCTCTCTCCTCTCTCTCTCTCTCTCTTTCTTCTCTCTCTCTCTCTCTCTCTCTCTCTCTCTCTCTCTCTCTCTCTCTCTCTCTCTCTCTCTCTCTCTCTCTCTCTGGGGGGAGAGGGGAGGGTGGAAGTTATCAGCTGTTTATGAGTGCAGACGTATTGCATGTTCTCTCGCGTTTAATCCGTAATACAGTAGTACAGGGGCGGTTTTCAATGTTTATGTTTAGCAGAGACAGTGGTGAAGTGCCATGCCTTCGGCAGCAGCAGGTTTTCGGTGCGTTAGTGGGTGCATTTTAGCAGCATATATCAAAGTCATTGCCAAAAAGGCCCAGAGCAAGTTGATAATTCGTCTCGCCATTGTGAGGTTTGCACTGAAAACACAGTGCCATCTTGGTTTACTCCTCTCTTATTTGTTTTTGGGGCAGTCTGCTCCTGCGCTGTGGAGACATCTAGAGCAATCCAGGACCCAACCCTCCTCCAATCAAGAACAATACCCGACAGTTAGGCTGATCAGTACAGGAACAAGTCGCAGGGTCAGCCTGGAGAATCTGAGTGATGTCGTGACGACCATGAAAACGATAGGTGGCCAGATGAACGCAAAGCTGGATGAGGTGACGAAGGAAGACCGTGACAGGGTGTAGGAGGTGAACCGACTTTTATTCGAATGTTCCGTTACAGATTGGTTGATAGCAGATGGCAAGAATGGACTTCGCATGTGAATCATGATACTAGATTTTTTTTTTGTCCTCTTTTTCTCTCGTTTCTGAACAAGATTGCCTTTACTTTCTTTTTCCTCCAGACTTGTTTTAATGAATCATATTTCATTTTAAACCAAAAAATCAGATTACAAATATGGACTGCAAACGTATACATAATGCAATAAGACAATAACAGCAACAGCAGAACGTAATCATCATGATCATCATCATAATGATCATAATCATCATCATCGTCATTATCAACATCATCAACATGTTACTACTGTGATTACCACCATTACCGCCATTACTACTACCACTACTACTACCACTGCTACTACTACTTATCGTAATAAAATGATAACAATGTCAGTTCCTTAATGAGCGTTATTTGCGTTTCTGTGTCTAATCACAGACATATGTAAGCATAGTAATAACCACAAAGGACAAACACGCACGCAAAAAATAATTGTTAAAGAAATAAAACCAAAATGGCAATATCGTACTACATTTGATCTATGTAAACAATGTGACTCCTTTTACTGAATTTCGAATTACTTGTCGATGAAAATGTACAGACATCCGAAATTTATAGTGACAAGATTTAGATTTGGAATATCGGATATCTTAGCGCATCGTTTTTGTTACAGGCAACATTGTAATTCTGATCTTCCTTGTCCATCGTGGAAACACGCAAGTGAAATCAAGTTCATTTTGTACTGCAGTACACTGCCTTGAATGATCTTAGAGATGAGTTCATTCCTCCTAGATATTATAGATAACCGTCTGTGTTTGACTCAACTTACTCACGGCTTGCATTAAACAGAATGTTGTTTAAAAGTTTGCATTGTACTTACACAAAGCTTTTAAACTGCGGCGCGTAGCATGTTTATGATTATGTGCTGTTTTCATGTTGTTCTTTTTTTTTTACTTTTTCATATGTTTAATCCACCCCCTTCATAAAAGGCCATGGTCTATAATGAGCAAGTCATCCATATTCTCTCTCTTCTTCTTCTTCTTCTTCTTCTTCTTCTCTTCTTCTTCTTCTTCTCTTCTTCTTCTTCTTCTCCTTCTTCTTCTTCGCATTCTTCTTCTTCTTCTTCTTCTTCTTCTTCTTCTTCTTCTTCTTCTTCTTCTTCTTCTTCTTCGTCTTCTTCTTCTGTTTCTTCGTCTTCTTCTTCTGTTTCTTCTTCTTTCTTCTTCTGTTTCTTCTTCTGTTTCTTCTTCTTCTTCTTCTTCTTCTTCTTCTTCTTCTTCTTCCTCCTCCTCCTCCTCCTCCTCCTCCTCCTCCTCCTCCTCCTCCTCCTCCTCCCCACCTATCTTTTCTTTCCATAACTTTGTCCCTTCGTCATCCTCTCATCTCCTTGCTCCATCCTTATGCCCCTCTGTCCATCCTTATCCCCTCTGTCCATCCTTATGCCCCTCTGTCCATCCTTATGTCCCTCTGTCCATCCTTATGCCCCTCTGTCCATCCTTATGCCCCTCTGTCCATCCTTATGCCCCTCTGTCCATCCTTATCCCCAATAGTCAAGACTGGTGAAAAAGAAGACACCTTCTCGCTTTACTTCCCTGTCATTTGCAACAAAGACGATTGAATACCACCAGAGTTAAACGCACATGACACTCACGTTTCCCATCGGTTCTCTGTTCCGCTGCACCCTCGGACAAGCTACAGATATTGGTTTCTTTCTGATTTACACGGAGGAGAACGCAGCAGGCAAGAAACATCGATCAGCTAATTTCCAGTTTTGTCGTACGCTGCCCATATCATGTCAAGGCAGACACGTTTCAGAGTGAAAGACAATGGTTCAATAGCTGGAGGCAGTCATGGACGATGGTATCAGAGAGATGGACATGTTTGAGATGGTGGTAACTGGTTGAATAGGAACGAAGCAAACCTGATTAATATTTTATAATCTGGACTTCGAATAGACAGAGTTTTACAGTATTTAAAAGTTGACATAATAGGAGTCGTAATCTTTTAGTGTGCTAGCACGGGAGGTAGAGCACGTCCCTCTCTCTCTCTCTCTCTCTCTCTCCTCTCTCTCTCTCTCTCTCTCTCTCTCTCTCTCTCTTCTCTCTCCTCTCTCTCTCTCTCTCTCTCTCTCTCTCTCTCTCTCAACAGGTATCTGTCCAGATAACGAGTCTATACTATGAATGGTTTTGTAAGAGTGACGGCAAGAATATGATGCACTGTGTTTTATGTGTTTGTCTGACAACGCAGTAATGAAATACATTAACAACAAAAAAGGTCCAGGGACTTGAGCGGGACGTGGAAAGCAATTGAGAAATAAATTGATATTACAGTCACTGAATAGGTTTGTGGAACACTATGAAAACTTCCGAGACAATAATTCAGAGGGTTTTCTATTCAAAGACAGAAATACAGTCGAAAGAGGGATAGATGATAGAAATAATCAGACTAAGCTTCTAGAAGATTAGAATATTGGGTAAGGCGTGTAGAGTCTTTTCAAAGTTAAGTCATGATGAACTTCAATCTTTTTTTTCGCCTATAACACTTATGAGAATAAAATTAACAGATCTCACGGACGAATACCTCAGAGGATTTGAGAGACGTGGGTGCAAAAAGGATGTCTTTGATAGAGGATTACGGTGGAATAGTGGTGCAAAGCACCTCGCTCGATTCTGAGAAAAGATATAGAGACTAAGTCATCAACGACGATTTTAAATGAACGTTATCAAAGATCTAGAAACCCTCAATCCCTCCCCCACCCTTGCCCACCTCTCTCTCTCTCTCTCTCTCTCTCTCTCTCTCTCCTCTCTCTCTCTCTCTCTCTCTCTCTCTCTCTCTCTCTCTCTCTGTGTGTGTGTGTGTGTGTGTGTGTGTGTGTGTGTGTGTGTGTGTGTGTGTGTGTGTGTGTGTGTGTGTGTGTGTGTGTGTGTGTGTGTGTGTGTAGAGCAAGACATGAATGTCACGAGAGTTTGAGACAAGCTGCATGAAGGGGCAGAAAGTCTGAGACAAGTTCATGCTTATCGTAAACAATGCTGAATAGGAGAATGAACATGATGCTCTATAGAGTTCCACGATGGTCTGAGACCACATGAGAGTAGTGTACTCTGCACTTTTTCTTACATTATATATCCTGGTGATAACAAGGCCTGAAAGATTTTTTTCTTTTAACAGTGTCAGGATCAGGACGTTTGATGAACATTCTCACAGATACATCCGTTAAATGGATGAAACTTTGTTGTGTGGGATCAGTAACCCCATAGGAGCCTGCATCACATTGAACAATTCAGGGGAGCGTAAAAAAAAAAGAAGTAGAAGTTATCGACCACTCTGGTGCTGTGGTTAGTTTTGTGGGTTGTGGACGGATAATTTGCACGGTCGATTCCCATTAGAGATTCAAAGACACAGTGGAAGAAGTTTTGGCCACGGTCGTTAAGAATATATCTTATTGTCTGACCTGGGAAGAATGGACACTCTTAGACAAGTCACATTAACACCTATATTCGTTCTACCACATTCCCAGTCAAAGTTTGGAAAAATGAAATAATTGCAGAGTTTACACAAGAGAAATGTAAAAGAGAGAGGAGACGGGGGTGTTATAGAGAGAGAGAGAGAGAGAGAGAGAGAGAGAGAGAGAGAGAGAGACAGACAGACAGACAGACAGACAGACAGACAGACAGACAGACAGACAGAATGAAAGAGAAGAGGGGCAAATAGAGGAAGAGAGAGAGAGAGAGAGAGAGAGAGAGAGGGGAGAGAGAGAGAGAGAGAGAGAGAGAGAGAGAGAGAGAGCGAGAGAGAGAGAGAGAGAGAGAGAGAGAGAAGGGGGAGGGAGGGGGAGACTGATGGGCAGACGTAGGGGGAGAAGGGCAGAGATAAAATGATGAAGACGCCCAGATGATCTATCACCCATCAAACACCGATGTGAATCACAGAATCTTTGGCGAACGTTTTGGAGATTCTACATCCATAGAAGAGCGAAGAAGATTCACCTACTAGATGGTCTGTAGACATAGGGTTGAAGAGGTGGTCTGTAAACATGTTCATGTGAGATTTTCTATAACCCACTACCGCATTTCATCCACACGTTGCTGTGGATGCTTAAACCTGCAGCCTTCCAATTAAATGTGCAGATTTCTGAACATTCGTCTACAGCACACATCATTCCTTCTTCTTCTTCTTGTTCTTCTTCTTGTTGTTGTTCTTCATCTTGTTCTTCTTGTTCTTGTTCTTGCTCTTCTTCTTCTTCTTCTTCTTCTTCTTCTTCTTCTTCTTCTTCTTCTTCTTCTTCTTCTTCATAACGAAAACGAGTGGTTCACTGAAATAACAAAAACAACTGGTTCACTTTTATAATAGAAACAATGGAGACAGGTCATCCAGCAGTATCTTATCTTTTTTTAAAGGCAGTTCTTTGCTAAAAAAAAACATTATTCACTCATGCAATCAAACAACAGTAACACTGCATGTGTATGGTAGGATAGAAAACCAGCATTGAAAGATACAAATCTGAACAGTTTCAAAATCTTTAGAACCTCAAACCATCGGGAAGTTAGTTTTTAATCTTGTTTCTATTCTTTTTTCTTTCTTTCTGCGTACGCAGGCTGATACTCCTGCGGACACTCCCCGTATAGCCAGGCAGTGGAGTTTTGTGTGTATGACCCTTTTTTATCCCGCCATTAAGGCAGCCATACTCCATCTTCGGGGAAGGTGCATGCTATGTGTCACGTGTCATCCATACCAACGGCCAAACTGGCCTTCTCTTCCGAAAGTTGGTGATGGGATTTTACGTGTGTGCAAGATGTTATGCGTGCGTTCACACACGGAACCTCGGTTTATAGTCTCATTCGAAGGACTATATGGGGAATGGAGTCAGAACCAATGTTAACTCCGAGGGAAAAATCCCCCTATACCGAAATTCGAAACCGCAACCCCAGGATCACGAGTCCGGCGCTCTACCAACTGAGCTATCCGGCCCCCCGTTGTTTCTATTCATTTGTTCTTTTTTGTTTTGATTCTATTTGATTTCTTTTGTTTTGTTTTCTAGCTGGCTTTGTCATGTCATGTTTGCTTACAAGACATTTTCAAAAATGACCTTGGCGAGTGTGATTAAGAGCCATTTAATGGTTTTCCAATCTCCCAGGATGTCGGATCATCCAGGGACCTTTTCGGGCTTTTCCTTGTAAGTCAGGATGGTGAGTTAGCAAGACACGGACAGATCCTCTTCCCTAATCCAGGCTTATTTTGAGACTCGGTGCTAGCTGACAGTTAACATTGGCAATGCCTCTGATGCCTCGTTAGGGCCTGTGGTTGGGGGCATTGTCCAGTCGATACTTTATTCCCTTGCTGCCTGTCATACTACCTCGCCAGCCCCCACCCACATCTCTGTCTGATCTCCACCCTGCGCTCACACGCACGCTCTCTGGTGTCCGCCTGGGGAGGTATGCCAGTTCATCTGTGTTGCTGCTGGGAGTTCGACGTGGATGTGAAGGGGGAGCAGTTACCCTGACCCGTTGATATTGATTTGGTGTCAGCTTTAATGAAGCTGATTTGTTGGGGCTGCTTTCTTCTTTTGTTGGATTCCACAACGAGAGCCACACACACACACACACACACACACACACACACACACACACACACGCGCGCGCGCGCGCGCGCGCGCGCGCATGCATACACGCTTGCTCTCTCTCTCTCTCTCTCTCTCTCTCTCTCTCTCTCAAGGGGGAGTAAAAAGATGGCGGCGTGTCAACAGCTTCTGTGTGGTGCTCCGTCTTCAATACTAATTTACAACGTCAGGTTCTTCCGTTGGCCAATAGGAGTGTGATGGTGGGGTGTCTCATGGTACGTGGAGCGATGGAAACTGAAAAGAATGACTGACTTGGGCTTGTGGAGAGCAGAACTAGTCTTTCATGTGTCAATGGACAAGGCGGGATATGCGCTGACATAATGTCCGATGTTGCTTCGGCTCAAAAGTGTGTCTGCAGAGTCTCAGATGACAGACACGTTCTCAAACAGCGACACGACCAGCAGTTCAAGAACGATTAACACATCCTCTTTGAATCGTAACAGGTCATGGACGTTGTTTTCACCAAAGGTGGCTGGATTGGCGTCGTGTTACCGTGGTTGCACCGCCTGTCGGGCCGATGGAAGATTGTCCCTCATCCCCTTCCGCCGTTGCAGAGACTGCACCGTCTCCTAACCCCTGCTGACTGGGCTGCACCTTGTGCAAGAAGGACCTTGTGTTTGTTATTGCGTAACTGTGGCTTTGTTGCAGTTCCAAATCCGGCTTCTTGTTCATGACGTCATATTTGTTCTCTTTTAGATTTACAGAAAATTACGTCACTTAGTCGGCAAAACCCGAGTTCTTCTTCAATTTAACGTATATCCACTTAAGTGATATTAGACAATGTTAGAGGGAAAGGGAAGGGGGGGGGGGGGGTAGAGGTATTAAGTAATATCTTCAAAGGCTTTGAAGGAACCCGAGTGTGTCCACGAGTGGCTTTCTTTTTCTCGACATGTTTGATTAGCTTATGGACTCCCTATCTACAGTCAAACAGAATGAATCATAGATTATTGCAGTTTTTCCTATAGTATATAGATTTGTACAATAAGTAGTCAAGAACAGCAGAAGCAGCAATGGTGGACCTGCTAACGTGGTGGGCCGCCATAGGCATTTTCGATGGCAGACGAACGGTCGGTCAAAGTCATTCGAAATAAGGTGGAGACTTTTGATCTGGATAGCACTGACGCACATGATAAATCCCAAGCAATTTCGATTGATGTTATCGTCATATTTGTGCTATGTTGTATCATCATAGCGTTGATGAACAGTTTCATGTGAAATGTAGCCAAGGTGATGTCCATGGATGGGGTTTTGTTGTTGAATATGTGAATATGAAAGGAACTGAGTTTCGCACAGCTTTGAAGTGCAGCAACACTCGTTTGTGTCAGGCCGACCTGCACGTACAAATCATTGTCATAACTTTTTGTATCGTCCATTCTGTGTTCTCGCTCAGCGGACTCTTACTTAGCGGTGACATTGAGACAAACCTTGGCCCCAACCATGACCGACAAGAAATGTCGTCAGAAGATAGGACGCCGGCGACTAACTTGACGACAGAACATGAAGACATCTTTAACAGACTTATGCAGGCAATAAAGCAACAACTCAGCAACAATCTTCACCCGTAAGAAATGACTTGGAGAAATTAAAGAGGAACTAGGCCAAGTAAAAGTAGAATGTGAAGAGATAAACAAAAGACGTGACAAACTGGAAACTGAACACAGGCAATTAAAAGAGACAGTGACTGACGTAACAACTGACATCAACACCTGTTTGCCGCGACACATGAAAAGAAAGGAAGACGTACAAAATTAACTGAAATGATAAAGGAGGTGAAAGAAGAGGTTGAGAAACTAAACACAGACACCGACAGATTAGTCTTTCTCTCGACGAGATGATCTGCGCTTTTTCGGGATTCCCCAAAAGCAGCCCAGTGAAACATTTGACACATGTACGATAGCAGTAGTCGATGTTCTAAACAATACAGATGATCATAGGCGCTGGCACAGTAGATGACATTGAACGAGCACACCGGACCGGCAACGCACGTGAAGGTCAAACTAGACCAATGATTGTCAAATTTAGAAGGTGGAAAGACAAAATGTCCTTAATCGCGAACAGAGACTCTCGGCAGCAACTTCTAGATGAAGGAGCTCGAGTGGCCAACGACCTTAACAAAGCACAGGCCCAGATCGTTGCAGAAGCTAGGAGGGAAGGAAGAGAGCCTTCTTCAGAAAAGGTCGGTTGGTTATTAGCCCCCAACTCCCAGAACCCCGGTCATATGCTCAGGTGGTGGGAAGAGAGGAGCATGCAGTGCTCTCACAAGTCCAACGAGTAGTCATGGAATGGCACGTGTGCAAAGCACCACAATGTGAATCAGCAGGTGTGTCTGTTTCAACAAGCAGCAGATCGAGTCCCGTCTAAACAAGACCTCGATGCAGAACGAGCAGGGCGGTGTGAGCGGTGTTTCATCCCCCTCTTCACGTCACGGTACCCGGCCCGTCCAGGATCAACGACAGCGTGACGGCGGTGCCAGCGGTGGACACGCCCCTCGCAGTGGAACATGGGGAGAGCGACATGAGTCAGCCAAGGCCAACCGGGTTCTCCGTATCCTGTCATTGATGAACATCGGGATAGCGACGCACGTACACCACGCAACGTGCCAGACAGACAGGCAGGCATACAAACGCCTGTAGGAAACAAGTCAAGCAGGTTCACAGGTTCGGGTCGAGGCAAAGGGACATGCGGTGGTGTGAACGACAGGAATCTGTGTTCAAGCGCCTCAAAAAATAAATAGGACAGGTCCGACCATCCAATTCAGTGAAGTTTCTTAATTACAATGTCGAGACTTATATAGTAAGATACAGGATGCTTTTTTCATGAATTATGTAAATACATTCGATCGTGTTGCTCTCACTGAAACCTTCCTCGACTTGTCATTTGACTATAGCAATATATTCACTGATTATCTTAAGTTTCCTGTACCACCAAAAAACTATCAGTTCATGGAAGGAAGTCAGGAGTGTGTGCTGTTAATAAGGAAGAGTTTTCATAACAAGGTTAAAGAAACAAAGCTTAGTTGTGACAATGCTATTGCAGTAAAAACTAGATAAAAGTATATTAACACTGATAAAGATGTAGTCTTGGTTGCTTGCTATGTGGTCCCAGAAGGAGGCCCGATATACAACGATAAATTGATCAAAGATGTTCTAATAATGGAAGAAGCCTTATTATCAAAAGTTTGAAAAGAAATGGATACACTTTATTTATGGTATGGGAGATTTGAATGCCAAACAGGATGCAAACAGCTGAAAATGAAATTATGACAAACTATGTGAGCTGTATGGAGAATGTCAATGTGGATGACGACAATTGCATTCGTTGCTCTAAAGATTCAGTTATCAACAATTTTGGCAAAACGTTGTTGGATTTCTGTATCATGTTCGACTTGAGCATTTTTAAATGGTTTTTGTGATAGTGAGGGT
>CM031596.1:67394520-67402020 GCA_018398815.1 Conus ventricosus | reverse complement strand
GTGCATTATTTCAGAAGCCCGTCATGATATAATAATGCAGACTGCCATCACAATCACTCTTCTCTCCCCCCCCCCCCCCCCCCCCCCCCTTCCTTACAAACTCCCACCTTCACCACCACCACGCATACACAAACACAATTCCAGCTCATCACCCCACCCCCCACCCCCACCCCCACCCCCATCCCAATCTCCCCGCTTCTTTCCCGTGCCTCTCCCCAGCTTAACAACCTTCTGGTGTCCATATTCGCCAAGCAAGATGAAGTTACGGTTCATCCCCCTACATCCCACCGCACCCTTACTCTCATTCCCTTCCCTTGGCCATTACGGACAGCGCAACTTTTTGTGAAGTCATTTTCGTTGCTAAATAACAATAATAAGATTCGCAGGTCCCTCCTCTCCCCCTCCTGCCAACCCATTTCCTCCCTTCATGCCCCTGACGCCCTCTCCATCCTCAACCCTCCAGACCAGTTCCATCGCCATTGAATACGCTTGTTACCGACTATAGACCCATAAAGAGGAAAACGGACAAGCCTCTCCTCCAGTCTCCCCACGGAGAAAATGATTCTGTCCTGATGAAAATAGGAATCTGGAAATGTACAGTTTGGGGACAGTAGAGCTTTCGGAGTGCATAGCTTCAAAAGTGTGTGACACGTTTTTGTACTGCATCATAATGTATTGATACCTCTTGTAAGTAAGATGTTTCCATGTGCGTCTGTTGGCTTATCTGTCTGTCTCTCTGTCTGTCTGTTAGCAAGATTACGCAAAAAGTGCTGAACTGATTTTACCGAAATTTAGGACAAAGATAGAGCTCGGCTCATGAACGAAGCAGATACATCGTGCAGTAGATTGATGATGTGACAGAGTTCTGCGTTTTTCTCGATTGCCTTTTACTATCCAGATGAAGAGCATCAGAAAGAGAGAGAGGGGGGGGGGGGGGGGGGGGGGGGGGAGAGTGAGAGAGAGGGGCGCATTGAGCACGTAAAACTGATACAAGACCGGAAATGAAATGAGGTAGGGAACAGTAAACGATAAACAGTAAACAAGTGGGGTATGTTTTGCTCCCATAAGGAAACCTAACACCTGTAACTTTTTTAATTTTTTTTTAATTTCATTTTCCCAGTTTCTCCATCTTCAAACTCCCCTCCCCTCTCCCCTCCCCTCAAGTCCAAATCTTTGCCAGACAGTTCAGTTGTTGGCCTGCGCTTGTTTTTCCCCCACTATTAGATTGTTCGTCTATGTATTTGTCTGACTTTATTCAAGTTTAAAAGGCTGATACAAGACGTTAATATCAATGTTCATCTCACAGAAGAAGAAGACAACAACTTTGCAAAAGGTGATGGATGTGTCTTTGTCTGTCCACGCAATCAAGGGAAGGGAGGATGGGGTTGGGGGATGGAGTCAGGGTTGTTGGATTACTGGGGATTGTATTCAGTGCCTCACTCGTCCGCTGCACTGGCCATCAGATATTCTTCCTCCGTCGGCCACTCCGGCCAGACTGCTTGTCATCTTGCCAAATGTCTCTGTGCTGTCCGTCGGCCCTTCTGTTGATGACCTGTTCTTCTTTCCTCCGTGTTTTTTCTTCGTCTCTTCCTCTTGTTCATTCTTTCTCCGTCCCCCTTTCCGTCCACCCTACATAATGTTCTCTTGTTTACCTTTTTTTTTAACGTTTTTTACTTCTTTCTTTATTTTTCTCTTTATTTTTCTGCTATTCCTCCCTCCCTCCTTTCCTCCCTCCCTCCTTTCCTCCTGCCTCTGTCTCTCTGTTTCTGTGTCTCTGTCTCTTTTCCTCTCTCTGTCTCTCTGTGTCTGTCTCTGTCTCTCCATCTCTCTCTGTCTCTGTCTCTCTCTCTCTCTCTCTCTCTCCTCTCTCTCTCTCTCTCTCTCTCTCTCTCTCTCTCTCCCCCCCCCCCCTCTCTATAATTCTAAGTCTATACATCTGTGTCTGTGCGCACGAACATGTGTGTTTGTGAGTGCTTGAATATGAGTGTACGTGTCAGACTGCGGATATGCCAGAGATCTTGTTTGTGCGAGTGTGAGTGTACACGTTTATGTCGGTGTGTATTTGTGTGCGCACGGCCCATACATGTGTGCATAAGCGTGCACGCGCATGTGTGTATGTCTGCTTGAGGTGTGTGTATGTGTGTGTGCGTGTGCGTGTGCGTGTGTGTGTGTGTGTGTGTGTGTGTGTACACTTGCCATGCGGTGGAAGGAGGTAAATATATACATTTGAGTGGAGTTGCGATTCAAAGAAGGTTACTCAAAGATGAATTTGATGAATAAGAGAGAATACGGTGTAGAACGGAAAATGCTCATACTACAAAGAAAACGTGTATTGATGGTTCACACACACACACACACACACACACACACACACACACACACACACACACACACACACACACACACACATTGAACGAATTAACGAACCGGACGTGAACAGTGAGCTTTAGTGTCCTGTCACCCTTCTTAAACAGTCATAAAAGCCACCGGTGAAAACTGCAGCACTCAGTACCTCGTTGGCCACCGTTTGCTGCAAGGCATTTAGCGCAGCATCAATGCATGGAGTCCACCAGGGTCCGTAGAGTGTCCTGTGGTATGGCCTGCCACTCTTGCTGAAGGAAAAGACTGATCTGGGCCACGTCAACGGGAGGGGAATGGTTGTTGGCTACCCTCCGACCAAGAACATCCCAGAGGTGCTCAACTGGAGCCAGATCGGGTTACCGAGCTGGCCACTGCATCCTGATGATCCCCTCTCGCTATAGATAATCGTCCACGACACAGGCTCGGTGTGGCCGGGCATTGTCGTCTTGTAGAACCGCAGCGTTACCCATGGCCTGAAGAGCGGGCTGGATCAGAGGGCGCACAATCTCATCACGGCACCGTACCCCTGTCAGCGTGCCTTGAATGACGTAAAGGGGAGTTCTGTCTTGACGACTGAAGCCATCCCAGACCATTACAGAATCCCCTCCGTAGCGATCCACCTCACGAACTGTGGCATCAAGAAAATGCTTTCTCGCCCTTCGCCACAGTCGGATCCTGCCGTCGCAGGCCAAGCAGAAGCGGGACTCATTAGAAAACAGAACCTGAGAACATTGCTGTCTTGTCCAGCGAACGTGCTGACGACACCAGTCTGCACGGGCTCTGACTTGGAGTTAGAGGTACTCGGACTGCTGGTCTCCGGGAAGACAGCAAGAACTCATGCAAACAGTTGCAAACTGTCCTTCTGCTGACATTGACGTTCGAAGTCTGCATGAGCCCACGCCTCAGAGTGGATAAGGTGACGGTCCGATTGTGTAGTGCGGACAGCATGAGGAATCGGTCATCCTGTCTGTTGGTACACCGAGGACGACCTGGTCGTGGCCGATCCAGTACACTTCCATTGACCTGGAACCTCTCTAAGAGACGTTGGCTGACGGAGTGAGACACGTTGAGGCGCCTGTCAACCTCGCGGCCCGAAATCCCCTCGTCAATCAACGCTGAGGCGCGTCCACGATCTGCACTGTCCAGTCTTTGCCTATGTGCCATGCTCTTTGAACTGGCTTAAAAGGCTATTCAGTCTACTGATTTATAGCCAAAGACGGTTGAAATGTGTTCATCTTTTTCGAGCCTTGCACGTGCATCATGAATCAACATAGACACTTCGCCCTTTTTTAACGACAGCCATTCAGATTAAGATTTTTTACGCTTTTGGCACATGCAGCTGAACTCCCATCTTGTAAAGCAGTGGGTTGTTTTGTGTTGTGCAGCCATTGAGGTCTGTCTGGTCAATGTTTATAACCGGATTTGGGTAATTGTTAATTGGTTTCAGGTCTATTAATTACAAGAACAAAAAGGGACGTCAAAAGGAGAGCTTACCCATAACGTTTTGCAAGCAAGGCTTGCTGATAAAGAGTTCCTCAACATCCATGGATCTCCCCTTTTCACTGTACTATCTCTAGCTGTCCCTCTTATTAGGGCTGCCTTTCTTGGTGGGGTTTTGTCTGTCTGTCTGCCTGCCTTTCTTCGCACCTTCCTCAGTCTCTTTCTTTCGTCTTTTCTTTGGCTTACCACTCACAACTCAAAGACACACTGAATGATGCCAGATATGCAAAATGTAAATAGGAACAAGTCCAGTCGCTGTTGACATCGATTTCCGGCCAGTGAAAGTGGAACAAAGGTCAAAAGGTTATCTTGGTATATCTTTATTATCTGTAAAAAAAAAAATTAAAAAAAACAAAAAAAAATTAGCCTCTCCTTTAAGCTCAAGCCTATTATGTAGAGTAATGAAGTCACATCTGGACTGATTTTCAACACTTAAAATTTTTCAACATTTCAACATTTGTCCCAGTCTCTGCCACCGGAAAGAGAATCTATACTCTGGTGGCAACAGGAAACCTTGCACACAATGAATGGAAGGAAGAAAAAATCAATGCCCTCAAGTTGTGATCAAAGTCCAGTCAGGCTGCAGCAATGAAGGAGAACAAGAGATCTCTTTTCCGCATCCCACCAACCCGTGAGTCGACCATTAGGAGTTCCTCAGCTTCTCTAGTTCTTCACTCTCCGTAATGTTGTGTCTCACCAGACCTCCCGTTATGGCTTTCTTTCTTTTTTTTTTTGTCTGTTTTGTCTGTCGTGTTATGTCTGTCTCTTCATTTTTTTTTCTTCCTTTCTCTATTATTTTTCCTTTTTTTTTTCAATTATTTTTTTCATATTGTCATTCTCAAGCCATTTAGTCTCTCTTTCTTTCTCTCAGTCACTGTTTCTTTCTTTTTTCTTTGTGTGTGTGTGTGTGTGTGTGTGTGTGTGTGTGTGTGTGTGTGTGTGTGTGTGTGTGTGTGTGTGTGTGTGTGTGTGTGTGTGTTTCGGGGTGTCAGTTCTCTGTGTGTGTGTGTGTGTGTGTGTGTGTGTGTGGTGTGTGTGTGTGTGTGTGTGTGTGTGTCTGAACATTCATTCTTTCTTTCACTTGTTAACGCTACACAACCTTTTTTTTAATTCATTCTTTCTCTCCTTATTTCTTTCACTTTCTCTCTTACTTCCTCAGTCCTACCTTTTTCACATTCGTTCATTATCTATTTATTTACTTACTCCATAGAATGTTTCTTTATGCATTTCTTTTTCTAATGTATTATTGTTCTTTTTTCATATCTTTCACATTTAATTCGTCCCCCCCCCCTCCCTATCTTTCTGCTCCCCTCTCTTTCTGCACCATAATAGTGTAATAGTGGTGTGTTGATAAACAAAACATCGTTGACCTTTCAGTAAATATTGCAAGGTCTCAGAACATAAACTTTTTTTAATCTCTACCATTACCTCTGCTTTTTTATCCTGATCATCGAGTTCCTTTTAAACCATAGGCAGATGCGAGAACACGCGTAATTGAATTGCGGTTGCTTCTGTAACAGGCTGAGTGAAGAAATTAACTGGTATCTGATTATGAAAAAAAAAAGGTTTGTATTAATTCGTCTTGTTTCAACTTCTTTCAATCACAGCAGACAGACTTCCAAAGGAATGGGGGAAATTGTTCTATAAGAGGCCAGTGTGGTGTGGTGCAGTACGAGCGGGTGAGGCTGGGTTGTGGCGTGGTGTGGAAGGATATGGAGTGACGTTGTGGAGTCATTATGGTAAAGTGATGGTGTGGTGTGTTCTGGTGTGACTTGGTGTTGGTATATCATGACGGTGGCGTAATGTGGTTTGGAGCAGGTCAGTGTGGTGCGAGGTGATGTGGTGTTGTTTGGTGTGGGTCTAAAATGATGTGGTGCGGCATGGCATGGTCTGGCATGGTACAGCATGGTATCGTGTGGCATGATGTGGTGTTGTGCACTGTGGTGTGGAGTGCCATGATGTGATGTGATGTGATGTGGCTGCATACTTTGATGGGGCGTGCTGTGATATGATGAGGTGTGACATACACACAAGAAAAGACACTCTATGGACCTGCGTGAAGCGAAGGCGGATGAAGTGGAGCCAGCATCAAAAGTCATGCCTGGTATACATCTGTTACCAATGACAAACACTTCCTTCAGTGCAAGACTGTTGTAAATTTGAATTATCGACGTGACATCTAGGCGGACTTTCGGAACTTCCCCCACTTTCTGCCAACTGAAAGAAAACCAACAAACTGGCAACTTAAGGAATTTTGTGCATACAGAGCAGGCGGAAAATCGATAACCTGCAGGGAGGTGATCACAGTCCCGCCAGACTGCTGCAATGAAAAAAGAGGAAAGAGATTTGCTTTCCGCACCGCACTAACCCTGGGCGGACCATCAGGTGTTCCTTAATTAACTTCTTTGAGGTTTCCTGATACGTTGTGCTATATTTCCCTGTCTCATCAATCCCTCTGGTTATGGTGCTGTTTCTTCGTGGGTTTTGTTTGTTAATCTGTTTTTCGTTCTTCTTTCTTTCCTTTTTTTTTTTTTTTTGTTTGTTTTCTTTTTTTTTTTTTTTCATTTTTCATGTTTTTTTTTAGTTGTTTGTGTTTCTTTGTTCGTGTTTTTATTTTTTCACTTCAATCTTCCTTCTTATTTTGTTCCTGTCATTTTTTGTCATACGTTTTCCTTTGTTTTTTCTTGAATATTTTATTTCTTTTTCTTTCCTTCTGTCGTCCATTCTGTTTTTTTTCTCTGTGCATTTTTTTCCGTCAAGTTAGTCTTGAATTTCTTTCTTATAACCATATTTCTTTCTGTTTCGTTCATAAGTTCATGCTTTTCATCTAGCTTTTTTCTTTTCATTCCTTTCATATTTACCTATGTATTCATTTATGAATTTATTCACGTGTGTATTTGTTTATTATTTGTCTGTCTCTTCCCTTCTATCTTCTTTTTTACGTGTTCTTTTTCTTCGGTTCAGTTGTCATTCTTCTCTATTTCTTTTTTTTTCTTCTCTATTTCTTTTTTTCATTCATTCTTTTTATTTCTTAGATCTTGATTTTTTTTTAAATTATTTCTATTTCATTCTTCTGTTGTTGTTTTTTTTCTCTATTTCTTTTTTCATTCATTCTTTTTATTTCTTAGAAGTTGATTTTTTTTTTGTCATTTTTAATTCTTTCTATACCTTCACAGAGTAAAGGTATTGTGATAATGGAAAAAAAAACATAATTTCTTTCGCTAAAATATTGCGAGGTCTCCGAATGCGAACTTCCTTTTTCATCTGTCCCGACATCTTTGATTTTCAGTTTTTATCACTGATCTTGTTCGTAACTAAAGCCTTGACGACGAAACACGTGTGATTGAATTACGGTTGCTCTTCTGGTGTGAACTTCTTTCAGCCGAGGCAGATGGGCTTTAAAGGAATGGGGAACATCAATTTAATTCAACAAGAGTCTGGGATGGGGAGAGTATGGTGCAACAGGATGGAGTGGAGAGCGCTGTGGATGAATGCGGTGTGCTGTTGGAGTGTCCTATGAGTCCTATCAAAGACTGTACGCCCTCCGTAGGGCGAACTATCTTTGGTCCTATGGTGTGGTGGGATGTTGTGTCTTATAACGTAGTGTGGAGTTGTGTTGTTTGGTGTGGCACGATGCAG
>CM031596.1:67382020-67384520 GCA_018398815.1 Conus ventricosus | reverse complement strand
AGTCAGTAGTTCTGACCTCGATGACATACATGTGCAGCCATTTACAACTGCCACTAGAAAGGACCACACGAATATGCCACACTTTGCAGGATTCTACTCAGTGTTGATGTTGAAGTTATGCCACACTTTGCAGGATTCTACTCAGTGTTGATGTTGAAGTTATGCCACACTTTGCAGGATTCTACTCAGTGTTGATGTTGAAGTTATGCCACACTTTGCAGGATTCTACTCAGTGTTGATGTTGAAGTTATGCCACACTTTGCAGGATTCTACTCAGTGTTGATGTTGAAGTTATGCCACACTTTGCAGGATTCTACTCAGTGTTGATGTTGAAGTTATGCCACACTTTGCAGGATTCTACTCAGTGTTGATGTTGAAGTTATGCCACACTTTGCAGGATTCTACTCAGTGTTGATGTTGAAGTTATGCCACACTTTGCAGGATTCTACTCAGTGTTGATGTTGAAGTTATGCCACACTTTGCAGGATTCTACTCAGTGTTGATGTTGAAGTTATGCCACACTTTGCAGGATTCTACTCAGTGTTGATGTTGAAGTTATGCCACACTTTGCAGGATTCTACTCAGTGTTGATGTTGAAGTTATGCCAATCTTTGTTTGCCTGATGATGGCTTTGGTTCTTCCTTTTTAGCAAAGATAAGTTGCCACTCCCTGTCTTAGTATTGTTTTTTGTTGCGTTTTGATGGGGGTTTGTTTTTAAACATGCTCTAATTACACGTTTCGCACAGGACCAGGTTCTTGGTCAACTGTCGGTGTAACACAATACAGGGCATTGCAATGCGACGCAAAATCACATAATTTAAATCAAAAGTTAGTGGTCATGTCTGCTCTCTTCCCCCCATCCGAAATCAATACACTACTGTCTGTTCTGTGTGACAAGGTTTTGTCTGTTCATAGTGTTTCCAGTACATTTGGTTGTGCCTGCTACATGTGTGCATGGGTGTATACCAGTGTTTACTAAGCGTGTGTGGAAATTAGAGGTTAGGTTTCCCTGCTTGCACTTAATGCATGTCATTCCTCTTATATTGTGTTTCTCAATTTTATCTTTCCTCTCTTTTCTTTCTCTTCTTGCTTTTTCTTTTCTTCGACACATCATTTCCAAGGCAGGATTCAATGGATGATGCTGGATTTTCAAAACGTAAACAGAAACAAATCCGGTCCCTGTTGACTTCAGTTTCCAGGTAGTGAAAATGGAGCAAACGTCAAAAGTCCATCCTGGTGTACATTTCCTTTCATTTCAGCTCAAGCCTACTGTTTGAGGTAATGAAGCCACATTTGGATGGATGTTTTTTTTTTACATTTCCTCTCCTTTCTGTCAACTGAAAGAACGTCTACTGTCTGGCAGCAGCAGGAATCCTTGCACACGATGCCGGGAAGGACGAAGAATCAATGCCCCGGAGGGAGTGATCAAAGTCCAGTCTGACTACAGCAGTGAAGGAGAACAAGAGATTTCCTTCCCGCATCCCACCAACCCGTGAATCGACCATTAGCACTCATTCAACTGGTATGGTTCTTCCCATTCCGCTGTGATATCTGTCACCGTCTCTTCAGTCCCTCCCGTTATGGCTTTCTTCCTTGGAGAGCTCTCTCTCTCTCTCTCTCTCTCTCTCTCTCTCTCTCTCTCTCTCTCTCTCTCTCTCTCTCTCTCTCTCTCTCTCTTCATGTCTGCTGGTTTTTTTCCCCTTCCTTTCTCTGTATCTTTTCTTTTGCTTTTTGCTTTTTTTACTTTTTTTTTGATTTCGATCATTTTTCGTGTTTTGTTTCTCGGACCATTCAGTCTTTCTTTCTTTCTTTCTTTCAGTCACCGTTTTTCTTTTATTTTTTTTTTCTATCGTCTGCGTTTGATTTTCTGTCTTCCATTATTTCTTTCTACATGCAGTCTTTTTACAAAGAGTATTACTTTTAATTATCAATATTACCCATCTTCCTGTAATTAATTCTTTCTCACTTTATTTCTTTAACTTTTCTCTCTTATTCCCATTTTCTGCCGTTTTAATATTCTTTGATTCTCTATTTATTTACTTATTCTGTTGAATCTTTCGTTGTGCATTTTTTATGTGTTTTTGTTCTTCCTTCACATCTTTCATGATTAATTCATTCGCTTTTTCTTGTTTGTTTCTATCTTTCTGTTTTCTCCCTTTCTCATCTTTCTGTTTTCTCCCTTTCTCGGTGGCATGATAAGGTAATGGTGGGGTGTCTATGAACAAAAAGTATTCAAGTTTTGGTAAAATTGCAAAGTCTCAGAATATGATTTTTTTTTTTTAATCTCTACTGATGCCTCTGCTTTTTAGCCCTGATGATCGAATTCGTTCGAAACCAAAAACAGAGGGGAGAACACGCGTAATTAAACCGCGGTTGCCTCTGTGAGGGGCTGAGTGAAGAAATCAACCTGGTATCCGACCAAAAGGAAGCTCTGTACTGATTTGTCTTGTGTCAGCTTCTTTCCTTCGCAGCAGATGCACTTTCAAAGGAAAGGGGGATG
>CM031596.1:67362020-67364520 GCA_018398815.1 Conus ventricosus | reverse complement strand
TCTTTGTTCGTTTGTTTGTTCGTTTCTTTGTTCGTTGTGTTGTTCGTTTGCTTTTGACGACTCGGTTCATGGAGTGGGTTGCTTGCCTACTATAATTTTGTGACCAAGTGTTGGCAGGCTGTTGATGTGTGTGTGTGTGTGTGTGTGTGTGGTGTGTGTGTGTGTGTGTGTGTGTGTGTGTGTGTGTGTGTGTGTAGAGTAAGATAAGATAAAATAATGTTGCTTATAGCCCAGCCGACCGCAAAGGGCCACATCAGGGCTGTCACCCCGTTAAAGTGTGAGTGTGTGTGTGTGTGTGTGTGTGGTGTGCGTGCGTGCGTGCGTGCGTGCGTGCGTGCGTGCGTGCGTGCGTGCGTGCTTCGTGTGTGTGTTTGTATGTGTGCGTGCGTGCGTGCGTGCGTGCCTGTGTGTGTGTATGTTTGTGTGCGTGCGTGCGCGCGTGTGCTTGCGCGCACACACACATTCACTCCTTCACGAACGCACACGCGCACGTGAAGGAGTGAATGTGTGTGTGCGCGCAGTCGTGTGTGTGTGTATGCGTGCGTGCGTGTGTGCATAAACGCGTGTGCGTGTTGGCATGTGTGTGCTTACGGGACGAGAAAGTTATATCGACCCTCTGTGTTTTGAGTTGTATGAAAACAATGGACAGGCACACACACACACACACACACACACACACACACACACACACACACACACACACACACACACACACACACACACACACAGAGAGAGAGAGAGAGAGAGAGAGAGAGAGAGAGAGAGCTGGACAAGCAAATAGAACAGGGGAGATAAGGCGGGATGGTGTGTCTCTAACATGCATTTTTTCTCCCCCGCAAAGCTAACAAACCTGAAACTGTAATGTGGAGTATTTGAGAATGCAGTCAACGAGCTGTATCGATCTGCACACAACAGACACTGACATCCGAAGCTTTGGGGAAAAAAAAACAAAAACAAAAGAAGAAAAGAAGGAAATCTTATGTCACTGTAGGCGATAGTTGAAAATGATTTTGTCATGCAATAGGCGAGTGGCTAGATGACTGAAGTAGCCACATCGAACCCAAGCGCGTGCCTAGCGAGTAGTGTGAAGCGTTTCTTTCTTTTATTTTTTCTTTCTCTGATTGTCCGTTGTAATATGTGTCTAGACCCTGATGGTGGTTCCACTCCTTTCGTGTGTATACAAACGCAAAAACATTAAGCAGCACAGCACGTGTTAAAGATCCTTTGCGGTTTATCGGGTTCAGTGGGGTATGGAATCATGAAACTATCACACGTGAAAGCGACAACTAAGATTGGCTTAATAAGTAGAAATTAAAGAATATTTACATATACAAACGGTCTACCGCTATTTGCCAAAGACTCACAATAATTGACGATGCCTGTCCGCTACTCTTTGAACACCCATGATGGTCTCCACCCACCCTCTCTCTCTCTCCCTCCCTCTCTCTCTCTCTCTCTCTCTCTCTCTCTCTCTCTCTTCCTCTCTCTCTCTCTTTCTCTCTGTTACTTTCTAAAGACCTCAGATACTCTTCAATACGACTACGTACGTCCCTGAAGAATCATGACGATCTGCAACAGCTGTTGGCTACTCACTGAAGATAGATTGTGTGTCTGCAATACCTTCTTGCTAGTTCCTGAAGAATCTTGATGATCCGAGGAACTGTTTGAAGAATCAATCTGCGGTTCCTGTCGCGGTAGAAACATGAAGGTCTGCAAGACACGTCTATTAGTTACTGAAGAGTCATAGTAGCCTGTCTTTTCCCAGCCAGCGGCTCTCAGAAGAATCACTGTGGATGGTGAAACCTGTTCGTCACTCCCTGAAGGATCATGATGCTCTGTGGTGCATGTTTGTTATTTGTCTGCGGTGACCATCTGATTTGTAGATGAATCAATATTGTCTGCTGTAGTGCCTGTCTGCTAGTTGCTGAAAGATCGTGATGGTCTGTGCTAGCTGCCTGTTACTTTCTGTTGAATTGTGGTCTGTGCTAGCTGCCTGTTACTTTCTGTTGAATTGTGGTCTGTGCTAGCTGCCTGTTACTTTCTGTTGAATTGTGGTCTGTGCTAGCTGCCTGTTACTTTCTGTTGAATTGTGGTCTGTGCTAGCTGCCTGTTACTTTCTGTTGAATTGTGGTCTGTGCTAGCTGCCTGTTACTTTCTGTTGAATTGTGGTCTGTGCTAGCTGCCTGTTACTTTCTGTTGAATTGTGGTCTGTGCTAGCTGCCTGTTACTTTCTGTTGAATTGTGGTCTGTGCTAGCTGCCTGTTACTTTCTGTTGAATTGTGGTCTGTGCTAGCTGCCTGTTACTTTCTGTTGAATTGTGGTCTGTGCTAGCTGCCTGTTACTTTCTGTTGAATTGTGGTCTGTGCTAGCTGCCTGTTACTTTCTGTTGAATTGTGGTCTGTGCTAGCTGCCTGTTACTTTCTGTTGAATTGTGGTCTGTGCTAGCTGCCTGTTACTTTCTGTTGAATTGTGGTCTGTGCTAGCTGCCTATTACTCTCTG
>CM031596.1:67347020-67354520 GCA_018398815.1 Conus ventricosus | reverse complement strand
CCTGAAGAAGTTTAGATGCATGTACGACTTTTCCCTAAACACACCCACACCACACGAACATAGATAGCCAGGCAACAAGTTAAGTTTCTACTTTTTTTTTCTTTGCTACCTGAACCGTGGAAATCAAAACAAATACATAATATAGAACGAGCTTGAATTTACAGCCTAAAGCTTGAATTACAGCCTAAAGTTCTCGCCACCACCAAAGGGCGCACAACAACACCACGTACTACACAGTCACAACAACTCAATTCTTTTCACACAGCAGGTCAGGCTGACACCCACAGCAGTGTCATCACGGACAGTCAATGCCCTTGGCCGCGTCCGGCCCGAATCACACAGTCTTCACACAGATCAGGAGTCACTCGCGAAAGCAGCTTGTGGTGTCCTTCCAGGAACTCCCACACAACAGAACACACGTCAACACGACGGAAAACGAAACCGCTCACGGAGATAGGTTCGTGGAGTCCTTCCAGGACTCCTACACAACAGAAGAAACACAAGTCGTCGTCCCGACGAACTCTGAAGCCCTTTCACACTCCAGCTCGTCGCTGACCTCACGTACAGGCTCTTCACCGACATCTGGGGGAACTGATAGCTACCTTGATTATCTACCCCACTTCCAACACACTTATCGTTCTTGTTTGTAACTAACAGTCACTCTTCACATAATACATTTCACTGGAACTAGATGAAAATACCCATAATAGAGTCAACAAAATTTCAATACAGTGGGTGCATTACAATAGAAAATGTTCTTTGATTAACACCATGATTGTTTACATTGAAGGAAAGGATTTCCACATGGAACCCTTGTTCAAAGTACCAAGAATACAATTATTACATACAGAGGTACGAATTCCGTGTGTCCCATTTTATCAAGAAAAGAATGTTTTTTTTATCATATCACGTCATCACATACGTGTCCAATTACATTTCAAGAGACGATTTCCGTTCGTCCCTTTTATCAAGAAAAGAATATTCATCATCATCATCACTAGACGTGTCTAATTACATATCAAGGAACGATTTCCGTTCGTCCCTTTTTATCTTCCACAACAAGAATCAGAATACATTTTCAGACAATTCACGCACAATAATTTTCATTGCTCACTTCCAGAGCTCACCAACACTCACATCATTATACTGTAGGAAAAAGATTAACATTATCTTTTTTCCAATAATACAGTGATTTAACTAGATCTTTTTTTCCGATCACATGTCAGTATACATATTCTTTCTTCTTTCTACTCACTCCATTCTCCTCGTCCTCCTCTCAACTCACATTCACTAACTACATCTTCCTACTGTTACTCTAGGTCTCGTCAAATCATAAGATATATCAAGGGAACAATCAAATATTTTTAGGACTTTACCAAGATCTGTAAAGTTTCCAACCACCTGTAGAAAAAACAACTTCATTAATGCAAATCCTAACTTCAAATCAATTATCAACACATACGCGACTGCCAGCAAAGACCTTCCTTCAGTCTCCCTTCGGCTCTCTGAAACTGTTGCTTGGTCGGTAGCTCTGAGGAGACTGAAGGGAAATCTTCGCTCACCTGACTTACGCAGATGAGTGGCTGTCAGGTGAACAGGCCAACAGGCCATGTTACCTGTTACGGTCAAAAATGTCCCCAAAATTTGGGACCGGGCAAAATACGGTCCATCACAATAGTCATGGTGATATACTTGTGGTGAATGCTTGTAAGTAACTTAGTAGTTGTTCCTCGACAAAGCTTAGCTTTAGGTTTGCTTGCGGAGAACTGACATCTGGAACTCAAAGATGCCTTAACAATACCCCATTGATACCCATGTGCACCAGTGGTTCTTTTTTGGAGCTGAAAATCTGGGTCTTGAGTCTAGTTATACTTACGCTTACGCCCTTTGAAGGCGATAACAAACTTAACCTTATTTGAACAAACACTGCTATTTTATTTCATTCCATCCCCGATACTGCTCCCAAGTCTCCTGTCACTGGTAACCCCCCTTTTGCGAATGGGTCTGTGGCTATCACAATAAACAATTTCAGAGATCAAAACTCTCTCTCTCTCTCTCACTCTCTCACTCTCTCTCCTCTCTCTCTCTCTCTCACTCTCTCTCTCTCCTCTCTCACTCTCTCTCTCTCTCTCTCTCTCTTCTCTCTCTCTCCTCTCTCTCTCCCCCCCACACACACACACTCCTCTCTCTCTCTCTCTCTCTTCTCTCCTCTCTCTCTCTCTCTCTCTCTCTGTCTGTCTCTCTCTGATAATGTGCTCAGATATACACACTGAGGGGCGAGAGAGAGATTCAAACATTCGTTAATGTAATGGGGGTAAAACAAGAAAGAAATAGAAAGTAGAAAGCTAAACACAAAAGGAATTAGAAAGAATTTTTTTAAGTGCTACAATCTTCCACCCCCCCAGCTCCTCCCCCCCCCCCTCCCCGTTCCCACCAAAAGTACATGTGATTATGTGAGCAGTATGCTGGCTCACACACATGCAATGTAGCATAAATAGTTCACATATTGACATTTGCATGCACTGATATAGCGTCTCCAATCAGTAGCAAATCATTTTAAAGCAGCAATACTTGTAAAAAGCAACAATCACCTTGGGAAAGTAAGTAAACTGCACAATGGTGATGATGAAATGTTAACACATATGGGGATAGACATTAGTAATGTGAACTACACTGCATATCAATATTACTAGTTAGAGCGTGCAAAGTATGTAAATAATTTTCTGGTGTAAAATCCTGCCGGTCTGGGCTCCGATGACATTTCAGCTCGGGAGGAAGTGACTTTCAGAGAAGTATACCAGAATAACAAAGACTTGTTTAAAATGGGTCAATTCTAGTATGGGAACTTGGAGTTTTGTAGAATTTCTTGAATTCTTGTTAAAGTTAGCTAAGAGTTGTTCTAGTATGGGAACTTGGAGTTTTGTAAAATTTCTTGAATTCTTGTTAAAGTTAGATAAGAGTTTGTAGGGTTGTATCACAGACTTGTTTTAGATATGTCAATTATACGTGTGGGAACGTAAAGTTTGGGAGGTCATTTCTTGGTATGGGAGCCAGGATTTCTGTAGAGTTTCTATAACTTATAGTTTGTGGGGCTATTCTAGACGCAATTTTTGGCATGAACATGCCTTTATTGATAGCAAGCATATCCCTTAATGGAAGAACTCCAGTTTTGAATACAGTCCGATTCTGTTAGGCTCAAGGATTTCAGAACTGATTTAAGGGAGGGGTTGTGCGCTGGTTGAGTATAATAGTGTCGAATAGTAATTGATTGAAGAGTTTATGTGTGCATCCATGAACAATTTTCTGGCGTGAAAGTTCAAAAAGTGCTTAGTCCTGCATAACTGATAAATTTATTTAACGGGATTTTGTTCAGCGGCAATGCTTTGATGTGATGAAATATTGTTGTCAACCTTTATACCTAGGACATGGTGATTGTCTACGTTTTCAATTCTTATATTGTTAATGAAAAAATGTAAGGAATTGCTTTATGTTTTGCCTTCTTTGACGGAGTTTGTTATGAGCATAGCTTTAATCTTACTGGGGTTTAGTGACTTGTGATTCACACAGCACTCTTCACTTATAGGTGTCAACAGTCTTTTGTAATGATGCATACACGGTGTTAAGTTTAAAGCTGCTTGTATGAATCGTGATGTCATCACCAAAAAACATTCATAACATTTTTCAGTATGAAGAGAGAGATCGTTTATGTTAGTAGAAAATAGGAGATGACCTAACATTAAACCCTGGGGTACCTCCTATGTGACATGTAAACTATTTGGTATTGAAGAAGTAAGAAAAAAAAAGTTATTAACGACTGTCAAGGAATGATGAATTTCGTTGGAGCTCATTTCCTATTATACAATACAATAATAACTTTTTGCATCATAACAAGATTGATTTTCATTAATTTTCACATGCCAGTAATCTACTAAGGTTGTTTGAGCAGTATGTCATCAACTATTTTTCACTTAGTACATTATTTGACTGAAGATGATCATAAATGTGTTCATTCAGGCGATTTTCTAAAGGTTTGGGTAGTTCTGGCAAAATAGATCTTGGTCTGTAACTGGTTAGTCATTTTAGACAGAAATGACTTTTGCAGCTTTGAATAGTGTTGAAAATGACATTTTCAATCCCAGGTTGTGGATGTATGTATGTGTTTCAGATATGACTGGAACTAAAGTTCTAGAATTTTACCATTACTTCCATCAAATCCACAACCTCCTGTCTCCTTCAAATGACCATAAAAAAAATAATAAACATCAGTTACATGCATTAGGGATACCGACAGTCGGGAATGAAGATTCTTGGAGTTGCAGAACACTGCTAATTTTTCCAGGTAATTTAATTGAGTGAGATTTTGTTTTATGGTACGATCTTCAGCGCTTGTGGAATGTTGATTGTGTTCGTTTGGCGTGACTTTGCTTATATGGCATACTTAGATTGGGATATTTTATTCGTAAGTTCATTTACAACATTTCTTGTTCGGAAGAAAGAGACAGACAGACAGACAGGAAGACAGAGAAAGAAAGTTTATGAGTGCGTGGAAGGAGGGGGTGGACGAGGAGAGGGGAGGCGGTCGAGGGAAGGGGGTCAGGAGGATAAAAGGGCTAGAGCTTGCACATTTGTGTGCGTGGGTATGTGCGAATTATTTGCTTCGGAAATTTTCCCCTATGAATATGTTGCCCATAACTGACACATTAATTTCCAGCGGCAATGCGCCAGATTCTCCCCTTGAGAGAGGCGAGCGAGCGAGCGAGCGAGTGAACGATCGAGCGAGCGAGCCAGAGAGAGAGAGAGAGAGAGAGAGAGAGAGAGAGAGAGAGAGAGAGAGAGAGATTCAAATGTAATTAGCGTTTGTTGCCTCTGCCATAGAGGTAAGTATTCACCCGCGTTTGTTGGTTGGTTGGTTTGTCAATCAGCAAGATTACAACAACAACAAAAAACAACTACAGAACTGACTTTAACGAAATTTAGCAGAAAGATTGAATGTGGCCCAAAGGATGATCACAATCAATTTTGGTGCGGATCCGGATCACCAGGCAGATCCAGGATCTGTCTGGCTGTGACAAAGTTCTGCGCCCTCCCTGTCTGACTGTGACAAAGTTCTGCGCTCTCCCGAGTGCTCATCTAATTATAAAGAGACCGACAGATAGATACATAGACAGACAGATAGACCGATTAATAGACAGACAAGCAGACATAGATAGAGAGATAGATAGATAGATAGATAGATAGATAGATAGATAGATAGATAGATAGATAGATAGGTAGGTAGGTAGGTAGGTATTTGTAGCATCTTAAGAAAGCATATTTGTCTTCTGATTCACTTCTCTATTTTGTATTGTGAATTAAGTAAGTTTTGTTTGGTGCTCTGTTTTGTGTCTATGTTCGTTTTTGGCTCATGATTTGTTTTGTTTTGTTTTCCGATGACCTGAAAAGAAACGATTCTAGCAGCAGAACGTACCAGCAAAATTGCAGCAAAATTGCGTCTGTAACACAAACAATTTTGTGATGGATTATCCCCCTTCTCTTAATTGTTTCGTTTCCTTTTCCCATATTTCATTTAGGCGTGGTAAATGTAGGTCTTTGTATGTGGGCGTTATATATATCAACAATGCTTTGTATCTCGTGTCAGTTCTTTACATATAAATATTTCTGTCTATCTGTCTGTCCATCTGTGTACCCATCCATCATTTTACTCTGTGAATGTGTGCATCAATTTACCAATCCGTGTATCTGCTTTTTTTCGTGTAGTTAATTTAGTATCACTCTACTTTTCCGTTCTTCTCTCCATGTACGTGTACTTGTCTCTCTCTCTCTCTTTCAATCTAGTCATTTCATCTCTCTCTTCTCTCTCTTTATCTCTCCCTCTCTCTATATCCCATCTACCATTCTGTCTACTGTCTATCTATCTATCTATGTCTCTCCGTTTGTATATCTGCCTGCCTGCCTGTCTATTTGTCTAACTGTATAATTGTCTTTTTTTCTCTCTAACTCTGTATCTATCTCTCTATCTATCGATCGGTCTATCTGTCTGTCTGTCTGTTGTTTGTCTCTGCGTCTATCTGGTTGTCTGTCTGTTTGCCTGTCTATCTGTCTATCGATTTACTTATCTGATTGCCTGTTTCTTCTGTCTGCTTATCTATGTGCAGGTCTGTCCGCTATCTATAGAGGTGTTTGCAGATCTGTCGGTCTTTCTGTCTCTCTTTTTCTGTCTTTTTACTGTTGTCAACGTATCTGTCTGTCTATCAAACTATTTCTCTGTCTGTCTATCTATATATCAATCTATCGATCGATCGATCGATCTATCAATCTGTCTACCTCTCTGTCTGTCTGTCTGTCCGTCGGTAAGTATGTCTATCTAACCTACCTACCTACCTATTCTATCCATCTATCTGTCTGTCAATCTATCTATCTGTCTATCTATCTATCTATCTATCTATCTATCTATCTATCTATCTATCTATCTATCTATCTATCTGTCTGTCTGTCTGTCAACGTAATATTCCTTCCTCTCTGAACTATGGAACATAGGCTCTCCCAAATCGAAAATCTTAACATCCACATTGTTTCCATTGACACCTTAAACGAGGCTCCGGTTGCCGAAAATAGACATTCACTTCCTATCGTTCCACCAGAAGAAGATAACTGCGTTTGGTGCGATTCTTTGTGTTAACATAAACATGGCACTTATAGCCATTTTCGGCCTATATGATATTCCTAGATATTCTCTGCGAATAGTGAGCGATGCAATGCTTCAAGCTAAGGATGGGGGGGGGGGGATGTTTTTTTATAGCTCATGACCGCGATGTCTCCACCCCACCCCACCTCCCTTCCCCTCTTTACTTCCCTTACCATTCTTTTGATTCCCCGTCTTCCATTCCTTCTCCCCTTTCCTCCAGGACTCCCTGTAGAACGGTGGGTGCCAGACAAGGTAACGTGAACTATAATGCTTCCGTCGCACAAATGGAATTTGAATTTGATTAACAGCCTTCTTATCATCGTCTTGTTATTGTTGTTGTTGTTGTTGTTGTTCTCCTCCTCCTCCTCCTCCTCCTCCTCCTCCTCCTCCTCCTCCTCTTTCTCCTTCGCCTCCTTTTCCTCCTCCTCCTCCTCCTCCTCTTCCCCTTCCTCCGCCTA
Organism: Conus ventricosus; assembly: GCA_018398815.1. NCBI lineage: Eukaryota > Metazoa > Mollusca > Gastropoda > Neogastropoda > Conidae > Conus > Conus ventricosus. The sequence goes on along the minus strand of CM031596.1, from coordinate 67,347,377 downwards.
CTCTTTCTTCATGTGTCTAAACATGATGCATACGGTCGAAAATGCCGTGTACATTGTTTCCTGTGTGCATGTAGTCAATATCCTTCTGCCTGTTTTGTCTGTCGGTCTGTCGGTCGCGTCGGTCTGTGTCTGTCTCTGTCTCTGTCTCTCTGTCTCTGTTTCTCTCTCTCTCTCTCTCTCTCTCTCTCTCTCTCTCTCTCTCTCTCTCTCTCCTCTCTCTCTCTCTCTCTCTCTCTCTGTCTTCGGAGACATACAAAATGTTGTTTGCTCATATGTGTGTTGTTTATGTCGTTGCTGTTGTTGTTGTTGTTGTTGATGTTGTTGTTGTTGTTGCTGCTGCTGATGTGCGCGCGCGCG
>CM031596.1:67324520-67329520 GCA_018398815.1 Conus ventricosus | reverse complement strand
ATGAAGGTGCATCCTATCAAGATCAGATTATTTCATGTAGTTTCTGCCACCTAGAAGAGAAGATATGACTAAAGGTGTAGAACTGTGTCAGCCCTTAGCTAGACCAATAGAAAAAGATACAGAGAAAGAGAGAGGAGAGAGAGAGAGAGAGAGAGAGAGAGAGAGAGAGAGAGAGAGAGAGAGAGCGATGAAGGGGGGAGAGAGAGGGAGAATACGGGGGGAATAGAGTGTGTGACACACACAGAGAGAGAGAGAGAGAGAGAGAGAGAGAGAGAGAGAGAGAGAGAGAGAGAGAGAGAGAGAGAGAGTTTGTGACAGAGAGAATGTGACGGCGAGAGAGAGAGAGATAGAGAGGGACAGAGACAGAAAGACTTACAAAAAGACAGAGGGCGGAGATGCATACCTACGTGCATAGATCTTTCTGTGCAAATAGACCAAAGCAACAGGACTGAAACAGACTGCAGCGGTACTGCCAAGTCAGACTACAAACAAACATAGAAAACAGGGTGGGAGGGAGGGGGGGGAGGGGGCAAGTAACGCCTGTTTCATCAACAGGCGTCACGAGTAAACATAACGTAACAGACAATACTTCACACAGGTCTGTGAGCAGGAGAATGAAAGCAAAGCAAGACTGTTCCTTCACTCTACGATGAATCTGGCGTGTGAGGCGTTCATTACAGCAGCATACAAATTAACCCGGTATGTGGGGCTTTCATTACAGCAGTATATAAATTAACCAGGCATATGGGGGCTTTCATTACAGCAGCATACAAATTAACCCGGTATGTGGGGGCTTTCATTACAGCAGTATATAAATTAAGCAGGCATGTGGGGGCTTTCATTACAGCAGCATACAAATTAACCCGGTATGTGGGGCTTTCGTTACAGCAGTATATAAATTAAGCAGGCATGTGGGGGCTTTCATTACAGCAGCATATATATAAACCAGGCACGTGGGGGCTTTCATTACAGCAGCATGCAAATTAACCAGGTAGCCTATGTGGGGGCTTTCATTACAGCAGCATACAAATTAACCAGGTATGTGGGGGCTTTCGTTACAGCAGCATACAAATTAACCCGGTATGTGGGGGCTTTCATTACAGCAGCATACAAATTAACCAAGTATGTGAGGGCTTTCGTTACAGCAGCACACAAATTAACCAGGCATATAGGACTTTCGTTACAACAGCATATAAATTAACCAGACATGTGGGTGCTTTCATTGCAGCAGCATACAAATTAACCAGGCATATGGGGGCTTTCATTACAGCAGCATTCGAATTAACCGGGCATGTCGGGATTTTTTACAGCAGCATACAAATTAACCAATCATATCGGGCTTTCATTAAAGAATACAAATTAACCAGGCATGTGGGGGCTTTCATTACAGCAGCATACAAATTGACCAGGCATGTGGGGATTCTATTACAGCAGCATACAAATTAACCAGGCATATGGGGCTTTCACTGTAGCAGCAGAAGAATTATCCAGGCATGTTGGGCTTTCATTACAGCAGCCAATAACCCGATATATGATGCTTTCATCACTACAGCATACAAATTAAACGGGCATGCAAAGCTTTCGTTACAGCAGCAAAGTAACCTTTTCTGTTCGTTGTGGATGACTGTGCACCTAGCCGTCAGACCTTTCATAGTTATTCTTCTTGGCGGAAATTGTATCATTTTTATTACTTTATTACTTTCCAAACATAACTTCCTTTTCTTGAAATTTAAATAAACAAGAGGACGTTTAACCCTTTCTATACGATGTAGGTGTGAGCACACCAATACTTTATAAGAAGCAATCGCATTAAAAGCTATCGATGTATGCACACCCACACAATACGGGAAACGTTGTTAATCAAATTTTTGGTATAAAAAGTATAGATGAGCCCATGTTCAATTATTCAGAAACAAATAATCACTATGCGTTCTATATCACAGTGCATGGGTGCGTGCACAAGCACATTCTTATCGCCTCATTCAGAAAAGATTAAATAGAATACCTTGTTTCCACAACACTTGCTAGTGAAATTGTACGATAACATCATAACTTTTCCGATGTTGACAGTATCCAGTAAGGTTAACAATAAAAGTGGGAAAATAGGAAGGAAGATGGAAGGATGACTATGTGACGACATTCTTTGACTAACACTTAAAGACAATGCTAACTATATTTTTGAAAAGAAGGAAAGAAAGAAAGAAAAAATAGGACAGAAAAGTAAAGAAAAGAAAGAAAAAAAAAGGCAAATCCTTAAAACATCAAAATAAAAGCAATAAAGAATGACCGAATGTATGCATTCTTCGTTTTCGTCTTCTCCTTCTCCTCTTTCTTCTCCTTCATCCTTCTTCTTCTTTGTCGTCATTGTCGTCGTCGTGTTATCGTCATCGTTGACAGCATCTTCGACTTAATTTCTCCGATCATATATTTTCTAATTTTACGCACTGTTTCTTCTGCTACTTCTTCTTCGCATTCCTCGCATTCTTCTTCTTCGCATTCTTCTTCTTCTTCTTCGTTGTACTTTCTTTTTTGTAGTTGCATTTGCACGTCCTCTTTTCTTTCATCACATGTTTTTCCACTCCTTTTTCGCTTTAGGTAATCCTTCTGTCGCATGTCTCTATTGATTTATTTTCTGTCTCTGTGTGAATCTCTTGAATAATGAATCGAATGCGTCACGGTGCAAATTTATTAGAAGAAACAGCAGCATCTTAGGGACAAGAAAAAAATCCCATACAAGTTCTAAAACCAATTATGGCTTCATGGGACGGCGGAGACGAAGAAAATAATTAAAGATAGGAAAAGAAAGAAAATATATAAACACTTTTGTATACACAGAAGGGAGAGACTCTCTCTCTCTCTCTCTCTCTCTCTCTCACACACACACACACACACACACACACACACATACACACACACGCGCGAGCTCGCACATACACACACACATGCATGTGCGGGCGCATGTACGCACGCACATACACACGTACACGCGCACACACATGCACACACACACACACACACACACACACACACACACACACACACACACGCGCGCGCGCGCGCGCGCGCGCACGCACGCACGCACGCACGCACGCACACACGCACACACACACACACACACACACACACACACACACACACACACACACACACACACACACAGATTCATTGATATTTTAATGTCAATAGCAGTACGGCCATCATGACATGGGGGCGTATTCACCCATGAAAAGGATCTAAGACATGTATTGCGACTAGCTTTAAACAATTATGACCATTGTATATATGTGGGTACAGCTTCATGTCAATATTCTACATACATACACACATGCATATACGTGCCTACGCATATACTCATATGCATACACACACACACACACACACACACACACACACACACACACACACACACACACACACACACACATACACATTCAAGTTAGTTACATTCATAATCTCATAACCAATGGCATAACCAATAACCGCCGGGCACTGAATAAGGAAGGAATTTACCTAACAGAAAATCAAATCAGCGTGTTTTTTCTAACTCTGCATGCTTCGGCAATGTATTTTGCTAGAGATCTGATCAACATCTCATTTTCCAGTGTCAGCACACGAGCTAGATTGTGGCTTTTCGCAGCAGGCAACTGAAACAAGCAACATTTTTCGCGTATTTGTCTGTAAGCTTTGCAGTGGAATATAAAGTGGCACTCGTCTTCATTGTCATTCAACTTACATACTGGACAATTATTAATTGCTGTTGTGCCGGGCATGAACCATACCTTGTTTGCCTGTAGACCCAAGGTTCTGGTTCGAAAACGTGCGAGTACAGTTCTATGCCATCTGTCTGTTACTACTGATAGGTACTTTTCAGCTTGCAGGTTGCTGTTAAATGAAAGGAACGTTTCATATTTATCATTTCCTTCCATGTCAGAATGCCAATTTTGTTGAAACATACACACCAGTCTATCTTTCAATTCGGAAATGAACAGCTTATCGTTCCCTACTTCTTGACTTACCCAAACAACGCCAAACCCCTTTTCTGTCAGGGATTTCTTTACTTGGACACCCAGTTAAACTTCCCATTCTCATGTTGTTGTAATAGCATTTTATAGGCCTGCTTACACAGTCTTGTTTGTGGTAATTTCAAAAGCTTTAGCCAATATTTAATACATTTAATGTAAGTGTGTATATATAAGGGATATCTCCCCGACTCTGCATAAACCATTTTGTTAGAAGAATGTAATGGGACATTTATGAAACGCTTTATCGCAAATGTGTGTACCTTTTCAATTTGATTGGTGTCAAGAGTGCCCCACACTTCCGCTGCATACGTTAACATGGGAGTAATCTGAGTGTCAAAAAGTTTCCAAAATATTGATGGTTCAATGCAATTCAACTTCCTTAATGACTTAAGAATTTCAATCACACCTTTTTTCCCTTTTCTACACACTTCTGCCAGTCCCGCATTAAGACTTAGCTTAGTTGTGAATGTTAATCCAAGATATTTATAACTATTTGTCACTCTTACCTCTGCACCACCGTACCACCATTTTTCATGTCTGGAAAGATGACCCCCCATTCTAAAGACCATAATGTTTGTTTTATCTAGGTTAACCGTTAACTGTAATCGGTCCGCTTTCTCTTTGAGAGTGGTCAACTGGTTCTGCAAACCAACAGTGGTATCAGAGAGCAAAATGACATCATCTGCAAACAGCATGAGGAAGATTTCAACCGTACCTGGTATCATTTGAATACCGTGCCTGCCGTTTTTGTTAATTTCTATCGCTAATTCGTTCATAAGAATGAGAACAGCTGAGGGCTTAGTAGGCATCCCTGCTTGACACCACGAGGACAATTAAAATTGTCTGAACATTTACCTTTATCGCGCACAAAAGCCACCACCGAAACATACACTCCTCTAAGAGCCTTGTACATTTTCCCTTTAATGCAATTTTTTCTCAAAATATTCCAAAGAATGTTCCTGTTTACAGAGTCGAAAG
>CM031596.1:67304520-67322020 GCA_018398815.1 Conus ventricosus | reverse complement strand
TGCTTTCCCCATGGCATCTGTTCTAAATCCTGCATTTACCGATGCATCTTTCTGGAATCCTGCATTTCCCCATGGCATCTGTTCTGAAATCCTGCATTTCCCCATGCATCTGTTCTGGATCCTCATTTCCCCATGGCATCTGGTACTGAATCCTGCATTTCGCCATGCATCTGTTCTGGAATCCTGCATTTCCCCATGGCATCTGTTACTGAATCCTGCATTTCTCCATGGCATCTGTTCTGAAATCCTGCATTTCCCCATGGTCACCTGTTTCAGAATCCTGCATTTTCCCCAGGGTAGCTGTTCTGGAATCCTGCATTTTCCACATTGCAGCTGTTCTGGAATCCTGCATTTTCCCATGGTATATGTTCTGAGTCTTGCATTTTCCTATGGTATATGTTCTGGAATCCTGCATTTTCCTATGTATATTTTCTGAAATCCTGTATATTCCTATGGTATTGTTCTGAATCCTGCATTTTCCTAGGTAATTTGTTCTGGAATCCTGCATTTTCCTATGGTATATGCTCTGAATCCTGCATTTTCCATGGTATATGTTCTGGAACCTGCATTTTCCTATGGTATAGGTTCTGCAATCCTGCATTTTCCCATGGTATATGTTCTGAAATCCTGCATTTCCGCATGGCATCTGATCTGAAATCCTGCATTTCCCGTAGCATCTGTTCTGAAATCATGCATTTGTCCATGGTAGCTGTTCTGGAATCCTGCATTTCCCCATGGTAGCTGTTCTGGAATCCTTAATTTTTCTATGGCATCTGTTCTGGAATCCTGCATTTTCCTAACGATACATGTTCTGGAATCCTGCATTTCCCCATGGCATCTGTTCTGGAATCCTGCATTCCCCCATGGTAGCTGGTCTCTAATCCTGCATTTCTCCGTGCATCTCTTGTGTATTTCCCAGGGTCTATTTTCGAGTCCTGATTTCCTAACGTAGCTGTTCTGGAATCCTGCATTTCCCATGCATCTGTTCTGGAATCCTGCATTTCCCCATGGTTCTGTTCTGGAATCCTGAATCTCTCCTTGGTACTGTTCTGAACATCCTGCATTTCCCATGGATCTGTTCTGAAATCCTGCATTTCCCATGGCATCTGATCTGAAATCCTGCATTTCCCCGTAGCATCTGTTCTGAAATCATGCATTTGTCCATGGTAGCTGTTCTGGAATCCTGCATTTCCCCATGGTAGCTGTTCTGGAATCCTTAATTTTTCTATGGCATCTGTTCTGGAATCCTGCATTTCCTAACGATACATGTTCTGGAATCCTGCATTTCCCCATGGCATCTGTTCTGGAATCCTGCATTCCCCCATGGTAGCTGGTCTCTAATCCTGCATTTCTCCATGGCATCTCTTGTGCATTTCCCCATGGTCGCTATTTTCGAGTCCTGTAGTTCCCAACGCTAGCTGTTCTGGAATCCTGCATTTCCACATGGCATCTGTTCTGGAATCCTGCATTTCCCCATGGTTTCTGTTCTGGAATCCTGAATCTCTCCTTGGTAGCTGTTCTGAACTCCTGCATTTCCCCATGGCATCTGTTCTGAAATCCTGCATTTCCCCATGGCATCTGTTCTGGAATCCTGAATTTCCCAACGCTAGCTATTCTGGAATCTTGTATTTCCCCATGGTAGCTGTTCTAGAATCCTGCATTTCCCCATGGTAGCTGTTCTGGAATCTAGCATTTCTCATCGCTAGCTTTTTGAAATCTTGCATTTCTCATCGCTAGCTGTTCTGGAATCGTGCATTTCTGAACGCTAGCTGTTCTTGAATCGTGCATTTCCCAACGCTAGCTGTTCTGGAATCCTACATTTCTCCATGGTAGCTGTTCTGGAATCCTACATTTGCCCATGGTAGCTGTTCTGGAATCGTGCATTTCCGAACGCTAGCTGTTCTGGAATCCTACATTTCCTCATGGTAGCTGTTCTGGAATCCTACATTTCCCCATGGTAGCTTTTCGGGAATCCGGCATTTCTCCATAATAGCTATTCCGGAATTCTGCATTTGTCAATGATAGGTATTCTAGAATTCTGCATTTCTTTATGGTAGCTATTTTGGAATTCTGCATTTTTCAATTTTAGCTGTTCTGGAATTCTGCATTTCTCCATGGTGGCTGTTCTGGAATTCTGCATCTCTCCATGATAGCTATTCCGGAATTCTGCATTTCTTTATGGGACCTGTTCTGGAATTCTGCATTTCTTCATGACAGCTATTCTAGAATTCTGCATTTCTCCATGGTAGCTGTTCTGGAATTCTGCATTTCTCCACGGTAGCTATTCTGGAATTCTGCATTTGTCCATGGTAGCTATTCGGGACTTCTGCATTTGTCAATGGTAGCTGTTCTGGAATTCTGCATTTCGTTATGGGTCCTGTTCTGGAATTCTGCATTTCTCCATGACAGCTATTCTGGAATTCTGCATTTCTCCATGATAGCTATTCTGGAATTCTGCATTTCTCCATGATAGCTATTCTGGAATTCTGCATTTCTTTATGGGTCATGTTCTGGAATTCTGCATTTCTCCATGATAACTATTCTGGAATTCTGAATTTCTCCATGATAGCTATTCTGGAATTCTGCGTTTCTCCGTGATAGCTATTCTGGAATTCTGCAGTTCTTTATGGGTTCTGTTCTGGAATTCTGCATTTCCCCATGTTAGCTGTTTTGGAATTCTGCATTTGTCCATGATAGCTATTCTGGAATTCTGCATTTCTTTATAGGACCTGTTCTGGAATTCTGCATTTCTCCATGACAGCTATTCTGGAATTCTGCATTTCTTTATAGGACCTGTTCTGGAATTCTGCATTTCTCCATGATAGCTATTCTGCATTTCTCCATGGTAGCTGTTCTGGAATTCTGCATTTCCCAACGCTAGCTGTCCTGGAATCCCGTGTTTCCCAACTTTGGTTTTCTGAAATCCTGTATTTCTCTAATGCCAGCCGTTTAGGAATCTGCGTTTCCCAGCCCCATGTGTTCTTAAACCTTACCTTTTCTAGCGCCAGGTGCTGAGAAGTCCTGCACCTCTCAATGCTCGTGTGTACGGAAATTCTGCATTTTCTGCCACTAGCTGTTCTAAAATCCAGCATATTCCAATGCTAGCTATGCTGGAATCCTGCATTTCCCAGCTGCAGCTCTTCTGGAATCCTGTGTATTCCACCACCAACTGTTCTAAAATCCTGCATTTCCCAAGCCAGCTACTATGCAATCAAGCGTCAGGTATTCTGGGATCTTGCATTTCCTACACCAGCTGTTCTGGAACCGTACATTTCTCATCGCCTGCTGTTCTGAAATTCAGCATTTCTAAACGGCTATCTGTTTTGCAATCCTGTATCTGCTGGCACCAGCTGTTCTGGAATCCTGAATTTCCCTTTGCCTGCTGTTCAGAAATGTAGCTTTTTCCATCATCAGCTATTCTGGAATCTTGCATTTCAAAGTGCCGGCTGTTTGACATTCGACTTTCTTAGCGCCAGCTGCTCTAAGAGTCTGTTTGTTTTTTTTTTTCCTAGCCTACTCTGTTTCATAGCCACTCTCTTCAAAGGCATGTAAGGTGATCATTTCTAAAACAGTATCCTTCTCTCTCTCTCCTCTCTCTCTCTCTCTCTCTCTCTCTCTCTTCTCTCCTTCTCTCTCTCTCCCTCTCTCTCTCTCTCTCTCTCTCTCCTCTCTGAATCATCAAGGAGTATATGTTATCTTCAAAGTGTAAAGCGCTCGCATCCTCTTTCCATGACATCGAGCGCAAAAATCTTACAGTAGCTGTCCACTGGGCTGGTGTAAAGTCATGACTTCAGCGCAGAGAATGCTCAATCCATTGGTTGCTCGTTTGTAGCTGAGTTTACTTCCTACCTCACCGAAGAACATACCAGGTGAGAATTCCTACTGTTTTATGTATCAGTCAGAAGGCGATACAAGTTTAGGTGCGTGGGAAAAAAAGATGATATCAGTAAAAGATCAGAAAAGAATTCCTGTCTGACCTCTAGCCCTGAAAGGCAACTTTTGTAATCAAAGATAAACTGGATTTGGGTCAGAAACGAGGCTCATACAGAGACTAGATTGTTTGAACATCGTGTGTGTATTTTTCTTCATCTCTGTCTCTTTTATTATATACGTTAACACGTGTCGGGCTGCGTGACACGCCAAAATCTGTCAACTTCCTTCCAGTTGGTCGGCTATCTGATAAAATGCCATTGACGTGTTGATGAGGCAGACTGGGATAACCATCCCTTGGCTGCCACTCCGCAGAGACTTGAGTCTGGAAAGGAACAGCTTGTTGTGAAGAACGGGGCAAACAGTACGGTCATCTCACTTTGAAGATGCCATCTTTCCGAACTAACAGAGCTGATCTTTCAGGTCAGTGTGACCGACTGACTATGGCCCTGTCTCTGACTGCTGGCCGACACGCCAGTGCGTGCACTGTGTCACCGCTTCTCTGGTCCACTGCCCTGATATGTATGCGAACCATAAAGACTGGTCTCCAGATAGCGGGTGAAGTTATAGGGTGCTTTGTGGTGTCAAGTAAGTCACTTTTGTCAAGAAAGGGCTACGAAAGTCACGCTGGATCCGATCAGTATTCGCTGGTCTGCACGTTGAGGTGAAAACTGCAGTGCGTCAGGAATGAGGTGGAACACGCTCTTTGCGAGGTGCAGAGTAGGGAGCACCGAGGGAGAGGCGGCAGATCTCTCGCGAGGGACACCAATGTGAGAGGTCAGTGTCGGGCAACACAGTCAACCTTGCGTCCTATGGATGACGGTGGATCTAGCCTGTGTTGCCGGGGGACGTTTCCTGGAGATGTGAGGCGGTAGGTGATGGAGCGCTGCCTGACTGCAATAACCGTGGGCTGAAAAACCATGTCTTGGGGTCGGCATTGCGGGCACCCCTCTCGGGGTTGGGCTGAGAAGTTGCCCTCTTGGCCGTAGTCAGTGAGGACCTTTGGAGGGACCCGTGCTGCCCTCCTACGACGTCCATCCTGCTCTCTCTTTAGGGCGGCCTCACGTGGCACAGGACCATCGCTTCCCGAGCATGAAATAAGACAGCCTGGTAGCTTGAATAAAAAAGCTTGTTTTTTTTAGGCGAGGAATACCGACGCCTACAGTCGGTCGACTGTCACGGTCAAAATTCAACTCAACCAAATTCGTGGTCAATCGCCACCAGCCCAGTTGGACCTAAGCCCTAACTCAAACATTCTAGGCGTCAGGAAGACGGGCCCATAGGTCGGGTCCGGCCAATTAAGCCTAGTGGAGAGGTTTCACCGAGACAGTCCGACCCACCTAGACTGACTAAGCGGCTTTGACCGACGCCTCGATGTCTGCCCAGACGGACCTCAGTACCTGGGCCAGCCTTATCCGGCCACTTTGTGAACCAGCGTCATTGTCAGTTTAGACATCGTGACGCCCACCCAGACTCAGCTGGCCAATTTAGATTGACCAGTGTCCACCACTTAAGCCACACGGCACCAGTTAAATAGGAAAGGGGGGAAGGTAGTGTGTGGTGGGGGTAAAATCTAGCTAATCAATTAAATGACCAATTGACCACCACAGAGAGTAAGGCGTGTAGACGGGACTGTCGTGATGTGAATATCCAATGGAATTAGAGGGAGATAACTTAGGGTGTCAGGGGTAAAAATACTGACCAATGGTACTGGCCCTTGGACACGGGGTTAGAGGATAAAGGAATGTGTGAGGGAGAGAGAAGGGGGAGGAAAAGGAACAGACAGAGAGAGAGAGGGGGAGAAGTCTGGGAGAGTAGGCTCTCGCCTACAGGAAGAAGAGGAGGAGAACGAACAGAGACATAGAGATGAGGAGGTTTTAGGTGTAGTCTCTGCACGAGGGAAAAAGGCAGAGAGATGAAGAGAGGAGAGAACGAGGGAAGAACGAACAGAGACAGAGAGAGGGAGAGGTTCTAGGTCTGCTTGAGAGAAAAGCAGAGAGATGAGGGGAGGAGAGAAGAGAACCAAGTTGAGAGATTAGCATGAGATAGTCTGCAGAGGAAGGACTGAGGAGAGATGTGGAGAGAGAGAGATAGTTGCTAATTTATGAAGAAGAAAAGAAAGAAAAGAAAAAAGAAAAGAAAAGCAACCATGTCCATTTGATAAGAGCAGACTAGAAGAGAGAGAGAGAGAGAGAGTGCAATGCGTTAATGCAGGAAGAAAGAAAGGAGAACAGATCGATGTTGATAGTCACTGTTCTACCCTAACCGGGGGTTCGACCTCATACCTGGCAGCGTCACTTCGCCAAGCAGAACCACAGACCAACGCCAACAGTCTCACCTGACCAGGCGCCATCAGACCAACACCAGTGCCGGCAGTTGTGTCGTGTTGTGAAAGTGACAGTGAAAAGAAAAAGAAAAGAAAAGAAAAGACAGTGATTCGTGAATAGTTAAGATCACCTGGCCAGGTAAAGTAGAAATCTGTTTATACCCGGGTTAGTTAATGATGTTTTAGATAAATGATTTTGTGAAGTTCAAGGAAAGAGAGAATGTTTTATTTTGTTTGATTCTATATGCATTGATGTTCTTTCTATGATCATGTATAGTAAAGTTATAGACTTTACTAGTGGTTTGATGTGACGAATGCATGATATATGAATGAGGTTGTAAGCAAGCTGTGAGTGTGTTTGGGCTGTGCGCTAGTCCTTCCTCCACTGACATTACACCGAGGTTGACAATTTATTGGCGAGCCTGCCAGGATATTCTGGCCCATTTATTATAATTGTTCAACTTCTCAGAGGAAGCTGGGTGGGATTCAAGTGTTGTAATCCTAAGACAAGGGGTTGTCTTACTGTATGTTCCCAAGATAGTTAAATACTAGGCTTGGCATGGCTTCCAAGATAGTTAATACTAGGCTTGGCATTTCAGCCCCAGAGTACTCATTTCGCACAGATTTCCTATAATTCGCTCTCATAGTTGGGTCAGGCGCTGGGCGTCTTATAAAAACTAATTACGTTGTCCCAAGCTAATATTATCATTCATAGGATTGTGCTATTACGTCACTCGTGTCGGAAACCACCAGTTTGGCTGTCGTAGTAATAAAATCTTGTTCAAAAAAAAAGAAGAAGATATAATGGCGGAAGAAAAGAACACCCCTATTGAACAACTTGTGAGCGTCGCTCGTGATTTAGGCTATTCGGGAGAAGAGTTGCGTGCATTCGTTGAAAACCAACAAAAGATGGAAAGAGATGAACGCGCGGAAAGACGCCGTGTTGCCGTAGAGATAGCATTAGCAGAGCAGGAAAGGACTAAAGCTAGCGCAACGCAGGAAACAGAGAGAGTAAGGCAAGCGCAGGAAACAGAAAGAATGAAGCAGGAAACAGAAAGAATAAGGGAAGCGCAGGAAACAGAAAGAATGAAGCAGGAGACAGAAAGAATAAGGGAAGCGCAGGAGACAGAAAGAATGAAGCAGGAAACGGAAAGATTAAAGGTTCAATTAGAATTAGAGAAAGTGAGAATACAAAGGGAGACCACCGAGGATGGGAGTTCAGTTTCCAGTGACTCTGTGCGCAGCTATGCCCCCCGACCCAAGTTGCCAAAATTCTCGGAAGGAACCGATTCGATTGATGCATACATCAGTCGTTTCGAAACGTTTGCGGCCAGTCAGGGTTGGCCCCCAGAAGAGTGGGCAGTCATTTTGTCGGCGTTACTGACGGGTAAGGCGTTGCAGATTTTCACTGCGTTACCAGCAGAACACCAGTCTGATTTCGGCGCTGTGAAGGAATCATTGATGAAAGGATTTGACCTCACAGAGGAGGGGTTCCGGAAGAAATTTCGTTCAGCTAAATTGCAAGCAGGTGAGACGTACACTCAGTTTGGTGCACGTCTAGATCACTATTTTGAGAAATGGTTAGAGTTGAGTGGTACGAAGAAGGAGTTCGCTGAGTTGAAAGAGCTAGTTATGAAAGAACAGATTTTGTCAGGTTGCGGCCCTGAGTTAACCATACATTTGAAAGAGAGACAGCCAGAGACAGCAGGGGAGTTGTTGAAGTTCGCAGAGGTGTATAGAGAGGCACGTTTGGGCACTAAGGTGCAGGAGAAACAGGTGCTAGGCACAGGGGAGAAGAGTGCAAGGAGACTAGGAGAGTTTTCTGCAAAGTCTGCAAACCCAGTGGTGGGGCAGAAGGAAGGGCAAAGGGAAATTAGGTGTTTCATTTGTCACAAGAAGGGACATGTGGCGAGGGATTGTCGCATGAGGTTCCAGAAGGCAGCAGCCTTGCAAGAGGTGGATAAGGGTCGTCAAGGGAAACGACCTGCAGTGGAACCAAAAGGGATTCAGTCGGAAGAGGGTAGAGTGCAGCCTATGGCTAGCACTGGGCAGCAGTCAGTGTCAGGGATGGAGGGCACTAGGCTGAGTGGTTCGTTACCAGTGGAAGAAGGGTGGATTGGCCAGCAGAGGGTGAAAGTGTTACGAGACACTGGTTGTTCATGCGGTGTAGTACGAACAACGCTGGTCGATAAAGGGGATTTGACAGGGCAAATCCAGACCTGTACTCTAATCGATGGCACTGTGAGGGAGTTTCCAGTTGCTAAGATAGAAGTACGTACCCTTTACTTCTCAGGCGCGTTGTCTGCGTTGGTAATGGAGAAACCCCTTCACGATTTGATCATTGGAAATATTCCAGGTGCAAAGGATCCAGGGGATCCTGAGTTGTTGACTGCTACAGGGGCAGCAGTTCAGACACGGAGCAAGAAGGAGGAAAAGGTTGTTAAACCGTTAGTTGTTCCAGGAAGGAAGTCGGGCATAGATGTGTCGCCTGATGAGTTTAGGGCTGCACAGGAACAAGACCCTTCGCTCGTGAAGTCTTGGGAGTTGGCAAGAGGTGGAGAGAAACAGGAGGTTAGAGGAGGTGAGACAGAATTTCTTGTGAAAGGCGGGCTGTTGTACCGAGTGTTCACCAAGGGGAAGACAGGTGAGGTGACCACTCAGTTAGAGGTACCAGCATGTTATCGTGACACTGTCATGTCAGTGGGTCACGAGTCGCTCATGGCGAGTCATCTCGGCACCGGTAAAACGGCTGACCGAGTCTTTGATGATTTTCATAGGCGCAGCAGCAATCATTGATGAGGTGAAAGAGACCCAGCAGAAGAAGGGGGATTTTGTTGCCTAAGTTTCCAGAAGAGTCATACAGGGATGTGTCACTGTATGAAGGGCTAGACAGTAGGAGTTCCTAGGTTTTGTTGTCGGAGGCGACACAAAGCAGCCGGAAAGAGGAAAGGTGGAGAAGATGATGAATTCAGAGAGACCAAAGACCAAAACAGAAGTCAGGAGTCTGCTAGGTTTTATTGGGTTTTATAGGGAGTTTGTTCCAAATTTCGCAGCAATCACGAGTCCTCTCAGTGATTTGGTCAAGGCAGGGAAACCGGCAGTGGTCGAATGGTCAGACGCTGCAGAGCAAGCACTGCAGACGGTGTTGGAAAGACTAGGTTCCCGTCCCATCTTGAAGCTACCAGATATGTCCAAACCATTTTTGTTGCGGACAGATGCCTCAGGTGGTGGGATAGGTGCAGTATTGTTGCAGGAGCATGAAGGGGTCGAGTTTCCTGTGAGATATGCTAGCAGGAAGTTGACAAAGTGTGAAGAAGGGTACGCAACAGTAGAGAAGGAGTGTTTAGCTGTTGTGTGGGCCGTGCAGAAGTTCCACAAATACTTGTATGGGAAAGAGTTCGTGATAGAGACAGATCACCAACCACTCAAATTCCTGCAGGAGGCGCAGTTGAAAAACAGCAGAGTTCTGCGTTGGGCAATGGCACTGCAGCCCTACAGGTATCGAGTGCAGTACATTCCCGGTCGACAGAATGTCGGAGCTGACTATTTAAGTCGTGTAGTCTAGCAAGCTGCGACTCAGAGGAAGTCAGTCGTATCCGGGGTGCTTTGTTGATAATATGTGTTGATGACAGTTATGTTGATTGGATATGGGTTCATTCCCAGTTGGCTATGGTTCATATTTTTTTGTGTGAGACTTGTTTATATTTTCTTTGTGAGATTTGTTCATGTAAATGTAGTTATGCTTGGAGCATACAGTCGCTTGTGTAGTGATGCATTATTGCAATAAGTGAGGATGAAGATTCCTCAGTGAAGTGTCATGGATCGTGATCATATTATATTGTGCTTTTCATAATCATTGTGAAGAGAAGATGTGGCAAATCCGCAGGTAGGGAATTGCATAAGTGCGCACAGAGGTCGTTATAGAATGAGTTGAAATAACGCAAGAGCGCACGTCAATGATAACTCATTGGAGTGGTATTCACTAATGGTATATTTTATAATTTATAAACCGTTGGTTGTAAAGTATTTTCCAAACTTTGCGCGTGTAGCTGTGTGTCAGCAAATTCGGTTGTTGTCTTTTTTGTACCGTTGTTTTGAGACAATGCGGAGCATAGTCTTTTGCAAGGGGGAAATTGTCACGGTCAAAATTCAACTCAACCAAATTCGTGGTCAATCGCCACCAGCCCAGTTGGACCTAAGCCCTAACTCAAACATTCTAGGCGTCAGGAAGACGGGCCCATAGGTCGGGTCCGGCCAATTAAGCCTAGTGGAGAGGTTTCACCGAGACAGTCCGACCCACCTAGACTGACTAAGCGGCTTTGACCGACGCCTCGATGTCTGCCCAGACGGACCTCAGTACCTGGGCCAGCCTTATCCGGCCACTTTGTGAACCAGCGTCATTGTCAGTTTAGACATCGTGACGCCCACCCAGACTCAGCTGGCCAATTTAGATTGACCAGTGTCCACCACTTAAGCCACACGGCACCAGTTAAATAGGAAAGGGGGGAAGGTAGTGTGTGGTGGGGGTGAAATCTAGCTAATCAATTAAATGACCAATTGACCACCACAGAGAGTAAGGCGTGTAGACGGGACTGTCGTGATGTGAATATCCAATGGAATTAGAGGGAGATAACTTAGGGTGTCAGGGGTAAAAATACTGACCAATGGTACTGGCCCTTGGACACGGGGTTAGAGGATAAAGGAATGTGTGAGGGAGAGAGAAGGGGGAGGAAAAGGAACAGACAGAGAGAGAGAGGGGGAGAAGTCTGGGAGAGTAGGCTCTCGCCTACAGGAAGAAGAGGAGGAGAACGAACAGAGACATAGAGATGAGGAGGTTTTAGGTGTAGTCTCTGCACGAGGGAAAAAGGCAGAGAGATGAAGAGAGGAGAGAACGAGGGGAAGAACGAACAGAGACAGAGAGAGGGAGAGGTTCTAGGTCTGCTTGAGAGAAAAGCAGAGAGATGAGGGGAGGAGAGAAGAGAACCAAGTTGAGAGATTAGCATGAGATAGTCTGCAGAGGAAGGACTGAGGAGAGATGTGGAGAGAGAGAGATAGTTGCTAATTTATGAAGAAGAAAAGAAAGAAAAGAAAAAAGAAAAGAAAAAGCAACCATGTCCATTTGATAAGAGCAGACTAGAAGAGAGAGAGAGAGAGAGAGTGCAATGCGTTAATGCAGGAAGAAAGAAAGGAGAACAGATCGATGTTGATAGTCACTGTTCTACCCTAACCGGGGGTTCGACCTCATACCTGGCAGCGTCACTTCGCCAAGCAGAACCACAGACCAACGCCAACAGTCTCACCTGACCAGGCGCCATCAGACCAACACCAGTGCCGGCAGTTGTGTCGTGTTGTGAAAGTGACAGTGAAAAGAAAAAGAAAAGAAAAGAAAAGACAGTGATTCGTGAATAGTTAAGATCACCTGGCCAGGTAAAGTAGAAATCTGTTTATACCCGGGTTAGTTAATGATGTTTTAGATAAATGATTTTGTGAAGTTCAAGGAAAGAGAGAATGTTTTATTTTGTTTGATTCTATATGCATTGATGTTCTTTCTATGATCATGTATAGTAAAGTTATAGACTTTACTAGTGGTTTGATGTGACGAATGCATGATATATGAATGAGGTTGTAAGCAAGCTGTGAGTGTGTTTGGGCTGTGCGCTAGTCCTTCCTCCACTGACATTACACCGAGGTTGACATCGACCAACACAACAAAGTGGACATCAGTTCACACGGAACCAGAACCACGAAGTGCTGGACACCACTTCAGCACGACGAAAGAAGAGGACCCACTCTCCACTCTGGAACGAAAACCAGAACAAGATACAACAACACGCGTCCAGAACCAAGCCTAAGACTCCTGCCAACGACCAGGCATTCTGCCACCAAAATTACAGACTTTGGATTGGGACACAATTCTTTAAGGGGCCCAGCGGAAATTCGAACCACAACCCGAAAATCACCAGGATTACGAGAACTGAGCTGTTTCGACCCCTGTTCAGAATATCACCCACTAAGCCCAGTGCTGACAGTAACTGCTTTGTTGCGGAGCCACCAAGTCCGTCCAGCAACAGCCCCCATGAGCCTGTCGATACCGACGACTGAAAACATGAAATTACCACGGACTGGCACCGGAGAGGAAATCGAAACTGAAATCACCATAAGAGCAGGGCATGAAGGGCCACAGAATTCAAAACTTCTTTTCAAATGACGAGTACTCTGAATGAAGATGATGAGGATGGTGGTGTAGAGTTCTGTTCTGGTCAGAGTGTACATGACAAGGTTGTGTTCTGTTCTAACTCTTTCAATAATGTCGATCGTCGACTAGGCCCGAGAGATTCAGATACCTGCAGTTTTGGTCAGGAAATTTTAAGTAACTCAGAAACGCTTTCATTAAGGGGACGAGGCTTGACTGTGTGAATCCAGCCTGCCTTTTTTTTTACCCCATAGCACACTCAGCTCTGAGCTTACAGATTGAAAACTGTGAAAGAGAGGGAGAAAAAAAAGAAGAAAAGTCTGAAAGAGAGAGTGTAATGCTTTTTAATGTATTTAAGAATTTAAATCATGAAGAGACTGCGTGGCATCTGACTGATAAAGAAGGAACAGTCAGACAGAGAGACTTAGCAGGCAGGAATGATGACAGACAGACTGGTAGTAGCAAACACACTAACGCAGAGAAGAAAAACAAAGCAGACCCGAAACCGAAGCCTTTGTGCGCGGGCATCCTTTTGTGCGGAAATCTGAGGGGGATGCTTCACCTGTCCATTCTTAACGCCGTTTCCTGCGTCATTGAAGAGATTCTGTAATTGGTGTGCGGCTATTTTTTTCCGTTGCATTTCGTCAGAGAGAGAGAGACAGACAGACTGATCGACCGACAGACAGACAGATAGAGAGACAGCGACATGAACAGAGACAGAGACACAGAGAGAGAGAGAGTAAACATTTTGAGAGTTCAGTTCTTAAGCACGAGAACAGTGTTTCCTAAGACTCCTCAAAGTCTCGTGGACAAAGACCGCAAGACCATCGCTTGTAGTGGACCATACTGGACTACAAAAGCAAGGCCCCTCTCGCGCCACAATGAAAAGCAAGAAGAAGAAGATGTTGTCTGGCCGCCCGTGAGCTCACAATTGCAACCGTAGAGTGCAGACGACAGAGAGGAAGAAGATGTTATGTGGCCGCCCGTCAGCTCACAATTGCAACTGTAGAGTGCAGACGACAGAGAGGAAGAAGAGCCGGCCTGACAACATCATGAAGTAGCCCTGGGCATCCCAGTCCTTCTCTGTGCTAGAGGAGACAGACCAAAATGGATGCAGCTGTCACTATCAGTGTCCCGCATGTCCCTCGTATGTCCTTGTAAGATTCAGGGTTACGACGTACAGATTCACCATTGCCCAATTCTCCACTGAATAACAAAATTACTTATTTTTTTCAGTTTCGTAAACATGTTTTCTTTTAATTGTCAGTTCCCTTTGTTCGTTAGCGCCATTTTGATACTGATGATTTACATAGACTTCCGAGTGTACGTGAACTGATGAACATCTATGCGCACTGGTCATTGCACTGTTTATTCATTTTCGTTGGCTTCATCTACCTGTCTATCTATCTTGTCTCTCTGCCTGTCTATTTATCTATCTAGAACCTAGCTAGCTAGCTGGCTAGCTAGTTAGGTAGCTAGCTAGTTAGCTGTCTGTCTGTCTGTCTGTCTGTCTCTCTCTCTCTCTCTCTCTCTCTCTCTCTCTCTCTCTCTCTCTCTCTCTCTCTCTCTCTCTCTCTCTTTCTCTCTCTCTCTCTCTGTCTGTCTATCTATCTATCTATCTTTATCTAGCTAGCTAGCTATCTCTCTGTCTATCTTTCTATCTGTTTATCTGTCTGTCTATCTGTCAGCCATGATCCGACCCTCTGCAGTCAGCTGAGCAAAAACAACATGATTCTCTCTCTCTCTCTCTCTCTCTCTCTCTCTCTCTCGGGGGGGGGGGGCGTAAAAAAGATGGCGGCGTGTCAACAATTCCTGCGTGCTGCTCTCACTTTAATATTCGTCTAGAGCGTCATCTTCTTGCACTGGTTGACAAGAGTGTGCCAGTGAAGTATCTCGTAGAATGTAGAACGGTTGAGACTGACAAAATGATCGATTTAAGCTTGTGGAGAAGCAGAATTGGTCATTTTCATGTGTCGATGGGGAAGGCGCGAACCCGAGGGGTGTGCCAGGTGAGCGAAATCGAGACGTGTCAGTGGCCGATGTTTTCACCTCTTTCCTTGTGCTGCTGTCGTTGCTGGCACTGCTCAACTCTCTGATAACAAATGTCTCCGCTCTCGGGTGTATCGGCGAGTCAGCGTCCGTGCCTTCAGCAGAAAGGTTTACCACCCCAGCTCCAAGTGTGACAATGCCATGTGTGATGACAGTGTGTAGCGACATTTTGTGTCTCCCGCACGGAGCACCCGTGCACAGCCAAGCGCTTACAATTCTGTGTATGCTGTATGCCGCGTGGTCGTTGAGACGCATTCTACTGTCCCACGATGTGGAAATGAACCCTGGCCCGCTCCACACAGATGTGGAGGAGACTTGTGAAAATCAGAAGATATCGGCCGCCTCCACACCGGCTTCGACTGCGGGTCACATTTCACCTGACATGGCACAACAGATTCTGCAAGCCATCGAACAACAGAGACAACAACACAGTGACGAGACCAACATGATTCGTAAGGATCTGTCAGCTATTAAGTCAGGACTAGAGCAAGTCAATGTGAAGTGCGATGAGATTAACGACAGGTGCGATAGGCTAGAGCAAGAGAATGTACGACTATCTAGTGCCATGTCAGACATAACTACTGACGTCGCTAAACTACATACGGAAACGAACAAACAAAAAGAGGCTACAAACACAGTGTCAAAATCAGTGGGGAATTTACGTGAACAGATACAGAATCTGAACATTGAAATCGATCGGTTAGAAGAATATTCGCGCAGGGACAATCTTCGGCTGTTCGGCATTCCACAACAGAGTTCACGTGAGGATTACGATCAGTGTGCGAAAGCGGTGGTGGAAGCTCTCAACAGCGTTGACGGACCAAAGACGTGGACTGATCAGGACATAATCAGAGCCCATCGAATAGGCAACGGGTCTCCCAAGCCAATGATTGCTAAATTTCGCAATTGGAGAGACAAGCTGGAAGTCATCAAAAACAAAGACTATAGGGCGCAATTACAATCGCAAGGCATACGTGTTGCAAACGACTTGACGAAACGGCAAGCAGCAATGGTGGCGCAAGCAAAACGTGATGGGATGTCCGCCTACTTCGTACGCGGCGTCCTGACGATCGGACCTAAACAAGACCGGAGACCTCCCTCGGTGGCCCCGACCAACATCGCACACGTCAACACGGAAGACGGGCAGAAGGGTCAGAACCAGGTAGCAGAAACCGACAACCAGGAGACAAGAGATCCGGACCCGAGTCAAGCTCAAAGCATCTACACACCTGCGAAGGGTAACGGGGATTCCCCCCGTCACGTGATGTCGGATGTCACCCACCCAACCAGTTTCCAACGTGCCAGCAAGGACAAGGCACGGATGACAGACCCACACCTGCACAACACCCCACACAGACCGATGGAAGGAACACATGGGGCAGAGAGGGGCAACACGCCAACAACGCCAATGTCACGTCAACAAACTCCCGCTATAATTAGCAGTGGGGAAGCCTCGCGTCATGTGACCACGGACAACACCCACCTAGCCAGTTCTTCTCACAGCAAAAGGGGAAGGACAGAGAAGGAGATGGGTGGGATGAAATCGACCTCGGCTTCGCGTGGTGAGGGACAGCACAGGCGTGGTGGGGGAGGGGAAATAGAGGGAGGGGGGCAACACGTGCAGACCGTAGTAAAGACAGACAGCAGACAGAGTTGAAAGGTTACCTGTCAGTGAACGCTCACACTCACACATTTCCCGCGGCCACTGGTAGTGACAGTGACGATAGGCGAGCGTTGCGATCTGGGTCACGCTCCAGTGACAAATAGGACAAGCATGATCAACCGGCAACGCGATTATCGTTTTTGTGTTATAACATCGAGGGCCTTTTGAGTAAAATTAATGATTTATCTTTTATTAATTATGTTCGTGAATTTGATTTCGCGTGCTTGACTGAGACTTTTGTTGGTACATATGATTTCTGCAATATGTTTCAAGATTATGCAAAATATGATGCTCCTGCAACGAAATTATCTTCGCACGGAAGAAATTCAGGTGGAGTTTTGGTGCTGGTAAAAGATTGCTTTTCTCAGTTTGTTTTGCAAGTTAGAGTAAAGTGTGATAATTTGATTGTTTTGAAATTGGATAAATGTTTATTTGATATGGAAAAAGACGTTTTATTCATTGCTGGTTATGTGCCCCCTGAAGGCAGTCCTTATTATAATAACTGTGACATGAAAAATGGCATTCTTATTTTTGAAGAACACCTGTCTGACTTGCTCGAAAAGGAAGATATGTATGTTATTTTTTGTGGCGATCTCAATTCTAGGACAGGATATGAACAACTGAAAATTGAAAATATGATTGATTATTTACACCCTAATGAAAACCTGGATTATGATGAAGAAGTAAAGTTCCTACGATGTTCTAAAGATAAAACTGTTAATGAATTTGGTAAATCACTGTTGGACTTTTGTTTCATGTCTGGTTTAATAATATTAAATGGTTGCTGTCAAGGGGATTCACATGGCGATTTTACATATATTTCACCGCACGGAAGCAGTACCATTGATTATTTTATTGTGTCTGAGGAACTACATGGTTATTGTGACATGCTTATTAATGAACAATTGTATTCTTGGCACTTGCCTGTTGAAATGCGATGGGAGAAAGGAGAGAGTGTTGTGGAAAGAGAGACAACAGTGCGTGGCGAGGAAAAAGTTGTGTGATGTGAGGAAAATGCACAGATATATAGAGAGGAACTGGAATCTAATACGTTTAAAGAGAGCATGGAACGAGCAAACAATTTTTTGGATTTTGATGTAAATGAATGTGTTAATCTTTTTTCGAATGCGTTATATGGAGCTGCTGCGTGTATGGTTCGTGTGGTTGGGATGTATACAAAAAAAGTTAACGATTGGTTTGATTGGAATTGTGAAAGAATGAAAAAACAAGTCACGGGCCTCCTCAGAAGGTATAGACGTTCTAAAACAAACCTTATTGAACGAAGACAAAGTTACGTAAAGGCTAGAACAGATTATAATAAATTAAAAAAAGATAAAAA
>CM031596.1:67297020-67299520 GCA_018398815.1 Conus ventricosus | reverse complement strand
GCTGTGAACATCAGCCCTGATGTGGCCCTTTGCGGTCGGCTGGGCTATAAGCAACATTATCTTATCTTATCCTGCTGTGAACATTGTACAAAATCAGCTCTGCTTCCAAATACTTCTCTCTCTCTCTCTCTCTCTCTCTCTCTCTCTCTCTCCTCTCTCTCTCTCTGTTTTTTAAAATCTTTTCGGTTTACGATTTTACATCCCACTCAGCCGAGATGTGTGTGCACGTGTGCGTGCGTGCGTGCGCGCGCGCGCGCGCGCGTGTGTGTATGTGTGTGTGTGTGTGTGTGTGTGTGTGTGTGTGTGTGTGTGTGTGTGCGTGCGTGCGTGCGCGCGTGCGTACATGCCTGCGTGCGTGCGTGCGTGCGTGGGTGCGCGCGCGCGCGCTTGTGTGTGTGTGTGTGCGTGTGTGTGTGGTGTGTGTGTGGAGGACGAGGGCAACATGGGAGCTGTTATTATGTCAAAATCGATGCCGTCTCTACATGTCAAAAGATCGGTTTCTGGATTGAAAGCAAAAACGACCTAAAACCTTACATACTTTCCTTAACATATCAAATCAAACAACAACAAAAAATTCCTCTCGTGTGCAAACTTAAGAATCACATCTAATCCTACGTTGAAGGTTCAAGTCCTATTGCATGGCGGCCGTAGGGGAGAGAACTCTCAACAATCTACCTTGTCTAGGGCTGGGCGTTTAAACAGAGGGAGCTCAACCATCTTGCATTTCTTTTGCCTTTCTTTAGCTGAATCAGGTACGCTTCTACTGCAGTTTCAGTTTCAGTTTCATCAAGGAGGCGTCACTGCGTGCGGACTAGTCCATATACGCTACACCACATCCGCTAAGTTTTGAGACCACACTACGCATGATGGATAAATGAATTATCAACTAAGATGAGACAACTGAAGAAGAGGGTCTCGTGGCTACGCAATTGTAGACTGAGGCGGTCAGACAGTTTAAAATCCGACCTCACGATTGGTTGGTTCGAATCTGCGACTGTCAGCACCATAAAGATGAATACATTAACCATCTGACTGAGTACAAACTATGTACCCGAGAGACAAACAAACAAACAAAGAAACAGGGCCTAAAAAAACAATACCCTGTTCTTTTATGCTTCTTGCTGGGTGCAGGATACCCAAGGAGTGGTGTCAAGCCTCGAGGACTAGAATGAAGCGCAAACGGAATTCAGTGAACGCAGTTTTCAGCATGTTTGTGTGTGACATAAGCGGATTAAAGAACCCCATAGCGTCAGATAATGGCCGAGTGAGCGAAGTGCGCCAGGCTCTTTACGCCCATGTGCTTTGTCTGTAATCCGTCTGCACAAGCCATTGCCAGACTTTTGCGCTCTCTCTCTCTCTCTCTCTCTCTCTCTCTCTCTCTCTCTCTCTCTCTCTCTCTCTCTCTCTCTCTCTCTCTCTCTCATTATCCCGCCTTCATCGTGTCTTCACCTTCACTTGCATTCTACTCCCTCAGTCTGTCTCACACTCTCCTGCCTCCATTCCCTCTCTCCTGCTTCTTGTCTTTGTCGCCCCTTTCTGCCTCTCTTTCTCCCCTCTCCCCCCCCCCCCCCCCCCCCTGTCCTTCCTCCAGTTCCTCCATCCCTATGTCTCTCTGTCTCTGTCTGCCTCTCTGTCTCTGTCTGTCTGTCTGTCTGTCTGTCTCTCTCTCTCTCTCTCTCTCTCTCTCTCTCTCTCTCTCTCTCTCTCTCTCTTTCTCATGGCCCCGCAGGTTTCTGAATAGCAATGTTGAAAATTCGTACGATAAAATGAAAGATGTTTCATTTACGAATTACGTTTGTGCCTTTGATTTCATACACATTTTACTGAGACATTCCTTGATATTGCATTTGCTTACAGTTGTTTGTTTATGAATTATGTTAAATCTGTTTCAAAAACTCTCTGCTCATGGACGGAAATCTGGTAGTATATTATATTGTTTGTCAGGAACAGCCTTGAACGGTATGCTCCAGAAATGAAACCGTGTAGTGGCACTGGTGCCGTGAGACTTCACAACCATTTTATCATCTGGACAGGGAAGGGATGTAAATTTCCATTGCATGCTACTTTGTCCTTTAAGGAGGACCGTTGAAGAACTCAACTGAGCTGAGGGTTGGGATTTCAATTCGAGAAGAAAATCACGTTCAGCGTGTCTGTAAATATGCATTATATTTCATGGCTAGCATTCAAACCTAGTTTCGCCCAATCCAGACCAGAAAGAAGTGAGGTGGGGGCGGGGGTAGGGAAGGGGAAGGACGACGACAGGAAGAAAAATCGATATGGGGTGATTGGGGAATGCAAAAGCAGAATTATTGAGGCATCTTGCGAACTATGTTTTTTTGTTTGTTTGTTTTTTGTTTTGTTTTGTGTCGTTTGTTTGCAGAAGCAGCTTAACTCTCACTACCATCAGCACCACTGCCACCTGTTTCCTTAAAAATGCACCACCCACTTTAAAACTTAAGGCGATTTGCGTGTGGATTTTTCAGTTTGGTAAAATTTGGAG
>CM031596.1:67289520-67292020 GCA_018398815.1 Conus ventricosus | reverse complement strand
ACACACACACACACACACACACACACACACACACACACACACACACACACACACATAACCTACACACTAGCGCGAGCGCACACACACACACACACACACACACACACACACACACACACACTAGCGCGAGCACACACACACACACACACACACACACACACACACACTAGCGCGAGCACACACACACACACACACACACACGCACACACGCACACACACACACACACACACACACACACACATTTGCAAGTACGTGTGCATGCATGCCCACACAGAACTGCTTTTGTCCCATCAAAATTGACCTAAGGTCAGGAAATCTATTTCTTGCACCGAAATGTCTAACAGAGAAATAACAATATAATACATTCCAAGTCATATAAATATATAAACAAGATTAGGAGGGACATGTTCTTGCGTCAACTGCCGCAACTTACTGAGAAGTGGTATTCTTCAACAACAACAAAAATCGACACTACCTGCTGCCATCTCTGCGCATAGTAGTACAATTCAAAACTTCAGTGAAAGTTAGAAAAGAAAACAGATCTCATATTCATTTTCTTCCCCGAAAGAATAAAGGAGATATACCCCAGGGCAACAATACTTACACCTCAGACAGAAAGGGGCGCAGCATTCTGTCCCATTCTTTCCCCTGGGAATGAGCAAGGCAAATTTCAACATGGACAGTTGTAATTTGAAAAAGAACGAGACCCCTCACCTGATGGAATTGTTAATGAAAACAGTGTCACGGTAATCAGAGATGGATGATTACTCGATAATCAAATGACAGGTACGGGCTCTGTAGTTTCTGGTGCAAAGAAAAAGAAGAAAAAATGTATGCTGGAGACAACTACTCTTATTTTCACCACAGAGCTGTGGCTGTTTTCTTCGCGCTGCCATAAACTGTAAACCTCATGATTTTTTTCCCCTTTAACCTTGTCTTTTTTCAACATTTTACGAAAACAAAAAAATCTTTTAACGTGTTTTTGTTTTGTTTGTTTGTTTGTTTTTAGGTTGGGCCTCCATCCTCTTCTTTTTTTTCCACCTTTTTTTTTTTCTCCAATACGTAACCACAATTCTTGCGCACCATGCAAAGTCTATATGTTCTATTACTAATAGACATTCTCTGATGGACTTAAAGTGTTTGGGCGTTTGATGCAAAGCGTCAGGGTTTATGTATATTCTATTGTTTGGTGTAGTGACACATTCACTCTGTGTATGCAAAAGAGAGAGAGAGAGAGAGAGAGAGAGAGAGAGAGAGAGAAGGAAAGGACAGAAGAAAAAAACACAAACGGGGAGAGAGGAAGAGAGAATGAAAACAGACAGACAGCAAGATAAAAAGAAGGAAAGAAAAAAGAAAGAAAAAAAAAAGAAAGAAGGCAAAAAGAAAGTAGGAAGAAAAAAAAATACACACGGAAGCAAATGTATTGTAGTAACTACGTAACCTCCTCATGGTTTTGTTTCAACTCCTTCTGTACGTTAAAGCCATGATCTGGTCTGCTCTCACTGAAATCAACAAAGCGAAAGGAAATATCTCCTCAGATAAAAGCATATAACATAATTAGTTTCCGGGTGCCGAACAGTTCAGGTCAACTTTCTGTTGGCTTCCATTTCAACGCGGTGCTCCAGGAAATCAATGGGCAGACCGACTATCCAGAAGAAGTGCAAAGGAATGCAAAGGGTTATGTAAAGGTCAAGATCACAGTGTCTGTTAAACAGAGGAAATCGACTTTTGAATAAAACACGACAAAGAAGAACGTTAAGGCTATAAGACGTGAAGGTGATAATGACATTACGTTTCTGTGCGGGGAGAAAATGGTAACTCTACGAACTGTGTTACGATATCCATTCACACAGCAGTTCCTTCCTGATTCTCTGTCATACAGCAGCTATTCTGTGAATGATACCGACGTTTTTTTTATTGCTGACCTCGCTTCTTTTCATTGTCTTCTTCTTCTTCTTCTTCTTCTTCTTCTTCTTCTTCTTTTCTTCTTCTTCTTCTTTTTTTCTTCTTCTCTTCTTCTTCTTCTTCTTCTTCTTTTTCTTCTTCTTCTTCTTCTTCTTCTTCTTCTTTCTTCTTCTTGGCCTTCTTCCAGTATTTTTCTTCCTGTTCTTTTTTTTTGTTATAATGACCAAATTTACTCTTTGCAAATGTATCAACTCTGTGTGTGTGTGTGTGTGTGTGTGTGTGTGTGTGTGTGTGTGTGTGTGTGTGTGTGTGTGTGTGTGTGTGTGGTGTGTGTGTGTGTGTGTGTGTGTGTGTGTGTGTTGTGTGTGTGTGTGTGTGTGTGTGTGTGTGTGTGCGTGCGCGCGTGTGTGTGTGTGTCTGTGTCTGTGTCTGTGTCCATGTCTGTGTGTTGTCTGTCTGGCAGGCGGAGACAGCCAGGCCATTCAGAAGCCCACCAACCACAGTGACTCTGACGGGGCGATTCCCTCGGAGGATTTCAAGCACATCGCCAATTTGGGCCCCGGCGGTCACGAAAAGGTCAGCTGCAGCTGTCAG
>CM031596.1:67272020-67277020 GCA_018398815.1 Conus ventricosus | reverse complement strand
TGGGGAGTCACGTGGCCTAGCATACATATTCTATCAACGTTCATCAATACCAGAGACAGAGATGAAAAAACAAGAGACGAAGTTCACACAATCGTGTTTCTGATTCAGCTACGTTCTAGATAAAAACCCACTTCGTCTTTTATACAGAGAAGGTGTACGTTGCCTTTAAGGGGTAAAAATGAAACAGGCCCTTTTCTAATCCTGATCATCAGTTCCACCATAGAGTTGAAATAGTAACATTTTCTCTAACTGGTCGAAGACTCGTCCCGAAACTAGTTTCAAAGTGAGATGACTGCAGTTGGAAATTGAAACAAACTTAAAAGACAAAAAAAAAAAAAAAGATTTCGCCGGAACAACAGGGACAAACAACCTGTGTTCTGTGTTGTAATTTGTGTGTCCCTTTCGTCCGGCGGCCATAGTTTTTGTTGTTGTTGTTTTTGTTTGTTTTGTTAAGTTCGTCACGCAACTGTTTCTCTCGAATGGTGGATATACTGTGGGTGGACATGTTGACGAACGGACTAATGACCACAAGACAGGGTGGATTAGGGGAAAAGGGGAGCGAGGGGAGTGAACACGGGGATTTGGGGGTCCTCCCCTGGGGGGTACAGGGGTTAATGTGCCAAAAATGCCATTTTAGGCCCACCGGGGTGGGAGGGGGGGGGGGAGTCCGGAAACTCCGGAAATATCTCCTTGACCTGGCCCTTCAAGACAGGAAATGGAAATGGAATGGAGACTTAGCGCACAGGACATAACAAAACATGATAGGTCACCATGCTCACAACTCCAGGCTGATGTGGCTTACGGCACCTGCTCTCGTAGCGCGTATGCAGAGACGAGGAACACACACAAAAAACAAAGGAATCTGTCCTAAAAGAAAAGGAGTTAAAGAGTTAAGATGTAAGAAAAGAAACACATGTTTATACGCTGTCACTTTTAATTGTATAGGTAAGCTTTTAGCTTACTTTCTATTCATTCCTTATGTTTAGTATCTACTTACTATGCACTAAACGAAAAGGTGTCGCAAGCAGTTTTAAATTGTAGTTATACGCATGTAACTGTTTCATTGCAGAAGCAGTCGTAACTATTCCTGTTTTATTATAAGCACGGAGAGCATATAATACACAACGAAAAAAAAAATCAAAACAAAAAGACAGCAACGATCTAACCCCCCCTTACTTGGTATGTTTAACAAAATGAGCACACTCATTCTTAAATTACAAAACTAAAAAATACTTGAGACTTTCCTTTAACAATAACAGAAGTTCTTGTAAACTTATTTATTTTGGACTTTTTTTACGATAAAAAAAGATTTATTTTCAATGACATACTGTCAGAATCGCACAAGAACACAGCGCCACGAGTCCCTCTTCCCTGCTTTGACAGTTATATCATGACTACAGGCAACATTTGTGGGGAAAAAAGCGTATTTCCGTGGATCGCATCTGATTCTTCCGGGGGAGAAAACCCGCAAAGGAGGTTTGCTTGAAGAAGGAACTTTGTCACCGTCCTTTCTCTTCCCACCGTTTTCCACCCCCCCCACCTCCACCCCACCCCACCCACACCCTCCCTCCCTCTCTCTCCTCTCTCCCCTCTCCTCTCTCTCTCTCTATCTTATATCTTTGCTGGGGAACTTCCCTTCTCTCTCTCCCCCTCTCTCCCCTCTCCCCCCCCCCCCTTTTTTTTTTCTCTCTCCCTTTTCCCCTCTTTTTCCCTTTTACTTCCTCCCTCTCTCTCTCCCCCTCTCTCTCTCCTCTCCTCTCTCTCTCTCTCCTCTCCCCTCTCTTTTCTGTAAACGTCTTTCCTCTCTCTCTTTTCCCTCCCTCTCCCCTTTTCTCTCCCCTCTCTTCTCTTTTCCCCCAACTCTCCTCTCTCTCTCTCTCTTTTTCCTTTTTCCCCCCCTTTTCCCCCCTCCCTCCCCTCCTCCTCCCCCCCCTCCTTCACCCTTCCCCCCCTCTCCCCATTCCAAAAAACGCCCTCATCCCTTGCCCCCCTTGCACTAGGACGACACGAATTACAAAACAACAACAACAAAAACAACAAAAAAGAAAACCCTAACCTCGCTGACCCCACATTACCCCCTTCCTTTCCCCCCCCCCCCACCCCCCCCCCCCCCCCCCCCCCCCCCCCCCCCCCCCCCCCCCCCCCCCCCGATCCTTGCCCACGCTCCCGCTTATGCCCAAAAACCCCCAATCTTCACTGTTTTTTCCAAAAGTAGGGACTTTGGGTTGCGTTGTGGTCTTCCAGACTGCGAGCAAAAAAGTAAAAGCGACACTTTGATCCTTCCATCTTCCTGTCTGCTGGTTTGTTTTTGTCGTCGTCCCCTCTCCTCTCCCTCCTCCCCTCTCTCTCTCTCTTCTCCTCTTCTCCTCCTCTCCTCCTCTCTCTCTCTCTCACTCCTCTCCTCTCTCCCCTCCTCTCTCTCCTTTTTCTCTCTTCCCCCTTCCTCTCTCTTCTCTCCTCTCTCTCTCTTCCTCTCTTCTCTCCCCTTTCTTGTTTCTTCTTCTCTTTTCTCTCCCCCTCTCCTTCTCTTCTTTTCCCTTTTTTCCCCCCTTTTTTCCTTCCTGCCCTTTTTTCCTTTTCTCTCCCCCCCTTCTCTCTCTCCCCCCTTTCTCTCCTCTCTCCCCCTCTCTCTCTCTCTCTTCCCCTTTTTTCCCTTCTCTTCTTTTTTTTATTTTCCCCCCCTCTCTTTCTCCCTTAATTTAAATTTTTTTTTTTAAAAAATAAAAATTATGTTTTTAACTGTTTGGGGTTCCCCAAGCAATAATATTATGAAACCTTAGTAAGTCTACATAGAGAGCGTTGAAATTGGGTTTTTTTAAAGCCGTCGACGCTGTTTTCGTCTGATTATAAGGGGATTAATATTTTGCCATTAAAAAAAAGAAATTTGAGTAAACAAAGCTGTCTTCAATTCAAAACTGTCCCCAAAAACCACACCCCCTTACTAATATTTTTTAAAAAAAGAGTAATAACCATTCGCTAGGGTATACCACCCCGTCCAGAATTGCTTTTTTTAAAATAGTCTGATTTACCCCAGGGATTTTTTTGGGAAAGCCCTTTTATAAAATCGACGTTAATACATCTCAACATTTTAAAAAAGGTATCACCGTTTTTATTTAAAGAATAGAAAACAAAAGTCCGATCGAGTTTCTTCCCATGTGATCTTCTTCTTTTTTCCTTAATTTTTTTTGGGTTGGGGGGGGGGGGGGGGGGGGGGGGGGGGGGGGGGTTTCTGTGAGGGTATTTCTGGGTTTTCACCTTCTCCTTTATTTCATGACTTGATTTTGAACTACCCTTTTTTATTTATTTTGTCATTTGGATTGGCAAATTTTGTTATGTGTCTCTCTTCTTCCTCTCTGTCTCTCTTCCCCTTTTCTCCTTCTCTCTCTCTCTCCTTCTTTCCCCTGTCGATCGGCTGTTCTGTCTCCCCCCCTTTCCCCTCCTCTCTCCCCTCTCTCTCTTCTCCCCCACTCCCCCCCCTCTCTCTCTCTCTCTCTCCCCCCCCCCCCCTCCCCTCTCATATTTGTCACCTAGTTGATCTCCTTTTTTCCTTTTTGTCGTTCTTGAAGTTTTGGGGGGGGGGGGGGGGGGGGGGGGGGGGGGTGTATGGGGAATTGTTTTTTGCTGCCGATTGGGATTTTTTGGTGTCTTTCAGCTTTTTTTTTTTTTTTTTTTTTTTTCCCCTTCATTCCATGACTTGATGTTTTACCACTCTTCTTCATTGTAGTTTGTCATGTGCCAATTTTTTATATGCTTCTCCTCCTCCTTCTCCTCCTCCTCCTCCTCCTCTTCTCCTAAGTCTTCTTTTTAATCTTCTTCTTCTTCTTCTTCTTCTTCTTCTTCTTCTTCCTTTTCTTCTGTCTCTCCTTGTGTCAGAGACTCCGTCTCTTTATTCTGTGTCTGCAAGTCCCCACCTCTCTCTCTCTTTGTGTCGCTCTCCATCCCTCCCTCTCTCTCCACACTCTCTTCCTTAGTTATATTGTGCATTCTCTTATTCTAAATTGCCATGTATTCATTGTTGTTTATGAGTTTATATGCAGTTCGATGCAATGATTTCTACCATGTATTTATTGTTTGAGGGCTGGATGGAAAAAAGCCACTGACTGGTGCTTATTCTTTTCCCTCATTAAACAACATTTCGTTCGTTCGTTCGTTCGTTCGTTCTCTCTCTCTCTCTCTCTCTCTCTCTCTCTCTCTCTCTCTTCTCTCTCTCTCTCTCTCTCTCTCTCTCTTTCTCTCTCTCTCTCTCTCTCCTCTCTCTCTCTCTCTCTCTCTCTCTCTCTCTCTCTCTCTCTCTCTCTCTCTCCTTGTCCCCCCTCTCATACTGAGAGAGAAAAGGATGTCATGCCTATGCACGGATGTTTTTTTGTTTTCGTTGTTGTTTTTGTTTTTGGACCCGCGCACATTTACATCGTAATCACAATACACACGGGTCTTGTGTGTATTAGCAAGCTATCGCATCCATCGTAATGCATCTTATGCATAAAGATGTGTCCATTTGCTCAGCCTGAGGACAGCATTTTCCTGTGTGAATCTTCTTTTCTGACATTGACGTGATGGTCAACCCAGCTTGTGGCAGGACTTATTCTGGATGAACCACAATGGTCTTCGAAAATATGCTCAGCATCACTCTGTGCAGTAGCGCTTGTCTCCAGTGTAGTTCTCTGGAACTCAGTCACTGTGCTCTCTGTTGGAATCGTGACAGGTTGAACACTATGTGGTTCTTTTTTTTTTTTTTTTTACTAAAAACAAAATAGACATGTACTCCAAAGAAGATGACCATAATATTCTTACTTCAGATTCTGAGTATAAAACTCTCGTTTGGAGTGTACTGGAGATCAGAAGTACACGGTCAAATAAATGCTGGATTTGAAAATGAATTGATAAATAAAACTGAAAAGATTTCTTTTTTCAAAAAATGAAAATTCATATGGATGCTGTCCACTGAATTTTATATTCAAAGAATAGACACAAGAAAGAACACAAAATATACTTGGGACAAT
>CM031596.1:67262020-67267020 GCA_018398815.1 Conus ventricosus | reverse complement strand
CCAAACGTGTGCTGCAAGTAACATACTGTTTAAAAGAGGGGAGTGTTTTTCGCAAATCGCACTGGTTGAAGTCGCCAACAACAAAACAAGGAGCATCAGCTGAGATGAGTTGGAGATCACGGATGACTGCGGCGATCCCTTTCCCTGCACGTGCAGCAGACGCCTGATCAAACACGGGGGCGTACACCACTGTCAGGAAAATGCGACCGAACTCACGTGGCAGGTAGCGAGGTCGCAGAGAAACTGTTATGAGTTCAAATTCTTCTGTGCTCAGTCTTTTTTTCACAGACACACTCGCACTGTCACACCAGTTTTCATTGACATACAGGCACACGCCACCACCCATTCTTTTCCCCACTTTCTCGCAGTCTCTGTCCATTCTGTAGGGTGTGCCAAAACCATCAATCGCAACACTTTCATCATTAACGTTTTCAGTAAACCAGGTTTCAGTAAAACAAAGAACACAGGAGTTTCTGAATTCACTTAATATATATATATATTGAATTATAAAACAAAGCTTGTGTGTGTGTATATAATATATATATATATATATGTGTGTGTGTGTGTGTGTGTGTGTGTGTTGTGTGTGTGTGTGTGTGTGTGTGTGTGTGTGTGTGTGTGTCTATCCCCACCCCCACCACTCCCTTCACCTCACTCTCCCCCCCCTTCTCCCTCATCCTACTTACTCCATTATCCTCCCTCTGCTCTCCCCACTCCCCACTCCCACCCCCACACCCACACCACACCCCCGCCGTGCTTCCACGTTCTAGCTCAATACCTTATCAACATTAATTTTCATCGGATTCTGTTCCGTATCAGCCAGCTAGGCCTTTTTGGGGAGACAGCTGCAGAAGAAAGGGCTCGCCAATGCTCCCTCTGACCTGAGCTTCTACAGGAATGAAATGAGAGAGAGACTCCTGTTTGCTCTGCATTGCATTGCGTTGTTGTTGCTGCTGTTGTTGTTGTTGTTGTTGTTGTTGTTGTTGTTGTTGCTGTTGTTGTTGTTGTTGTTGTTGTTGTTGTCGTCGTCGTCGTCGTCGTCGTCGTCGTCGTCGTACCCTGGCTTAAAGACTCCATGGATCATGTGAACAGCCGAAATACTTGAACACTATGGTACAGATGCATCAGCTGGGGATGAGAACATTACGTGTGTGACCGTTTTTGATTACCCGCCACGTGGGCAGCCACACTCCGACTTCGGGGATATGGAGACTGATAATGTTATGCTAGGAGCTTGTCACAACTGGAGACAATCCCCGCATAACCATGAAGAGCATAACAACATTTTGATGTAGCCTGGGTGTTGTAGGCTATGTCACTTGGCCTAACACAGCCTTAAGCCAAGGCGGTATTGCGTTGCTGTGATTGTTATTTTGATTCATTTGTTCGTGCAGAAGAGACATTATCATACTCCCAAATTTTCATCTTTGAAAGCATGTGTGTGAAATTGCCCTTGTACTGGATTGCTTTGGAGGCCGTTGGGTGTGATATTCTCATTTGGTGTCGAAACCAGCACAGAATCATGGGTGGTATATACCTGTTACATTCTACGATTTGAATTGACGCGCTCAGACTAGAATCTACTGAAGAGCAGCACCCAGATGACGAAAGTCGTTTATTGATAGGCGTTAAAAATGCGTCTGGAGACAAGACCAAATTGGATGGCTCTCACGTGCTATAAGAGAAGGTTTTATCATTTACATTAAAAACCATTACCTCCTCATCAGTTGCCTCTTCCTTGTTCCCACCCCATTTCCTCCTTCCTCCCACCCCTTTTTTTCTAAAAAATCTGTACTACGTCATTTTCATAATGGCGGGGGCATTTTATATCTGTGAGTGTCTTCCCCTACCATGTAGTTGTTCTGTTAGAAACGTTGACTGGATTTCAGCAGTCAGGACAATAGTTCTTTACAATGCCTGAACGATTAGTGCCCTAAAAAACATTTCAGGTATGAGTGTCAACTGCAAGGCCTGTATGATAAAAAAGAAAATTCAGAAACATGTAAATAATGGAAGCCATCTCCTGCTGCAAATAAGCGTACTTCACTTCCGGAGAATAGGTAGATTTTTCTTCTTTTTTTATCTTCGTCTTTGAAACAAAACAACACACACTGAGTGTGGTTCTTTTACACTTTTCGATCCTACATCTGTGAATGTATTTGGTACAATAGGTTTAACTGATAATTTGATGATAAATGTTTTTATCATATCGAAATAGTACCGCTGGGTGTTTTAGTGGACTTTTTATGCAGTTTTCGCACTCTACCTTTGTGATTCTTACTAAATCACTGAAGAAAAAGAGGAAAACAAAACAACAACAAACAAGAACCAAAAAAAAAATTAAAAGGGAAAACACTTTTCTAAGTGATGTTGAATTGTGCGTTGCTAGTTCCTCAATTTGCGTTGTATGATAACGCATTTCAGTGGAAAGAGGGGGTGTTGCTTGTTTTTGCGTGTTAATCGTACTGCATTGCGTTGTGTTGATTGCTGTGCGCTGCATTACACGTGTTGTTTTGCATCAAATGGTGTCAAACTGCATTTTATTGTGTGTTATTGTGTTGCCCTGCCTTGCATTACATTGTATTGCAATTCATAATTATTGACATATGATATTATGTAAAAGTCTTGTATAAATTTTGTCATCGCAATATATTTCTGGGTATAAAGTTCAGATTCTTTCCATTGGGACAGCTGATTGCAGTGCAGCGGAACATGTAATTGTCTCCTGTTCTTTTCTCAGCGTACATTTTGTTTTGTAAAACATCGAAGTAGGATGTTTTTCTCCGGAAATTTCAAAAGGGAAAAAATCCCTTTTAGCCGGAGACTGTTTTAAGCTAAGTACAGGCTGCTTCACCTAAGTAGGGACAGTCATTTATCTTTTTATTTGATAGTCGAGCACGTAGCCACTCGGGTTTTAGCAGAGAGGGGGTGAATGAAGACTTGAACCATCAACGAGGGGATTCCCAGTTTTCTGGCTGTGTTTTTCTTAAATATTGGGCCACTACCTATCCCTGCGCTGACTTGTCTGCACTCAGTGCTAGCACCGAATTCTTGAATTCATCAAATTCACGCGGTACAATTACCCACCCCCCACCCCACCCCCACCTCATTCCTTTCAGTCCCTCTTCTCTATCTCTCCCTCCCTTTCCCCCTCCCAAACTGTGTCTTCTGTCCCCAACTTCACTCCCTCCCCTTCTCCCCTTGCCTACTCCTCACCAGAAATCCGTTCTTCTTTTCTCCTTTCACAAGTGATATCGATCGACTCTTGTTTGCTATTGCCGTTTTCGTGATTTTCTGGAAACGTAGAAGGTAGTCTGATGTTCTCTCTCTCTCTCTCTCTCTCTCTCTCTCTCTCTCTCTCTCTCTCTCTCTCTCTCTCTCTCTCTCTCTCTCTCCCATATGAACACAGTACACACATATGTGAAATCACACACACGCGCGCTCGCACACGCACGCACGCACGCACACACACACACACACACACACACACACACACACACACACACACACACACACACACACACACACACACACACACACACACTGGCACTCATCATTGTGAGCAAAGTGGAAAGAAAAGGGCAGGGACAAATTTGAAATGTCGGTAATGTTGAAAGTGAATGAAAATTGAAGAAAGAGGATTCCCGAAATCAGCAGTTCCGTTGCCCATCCTATGCTGCAGCTGCTCCCCAACAATGGCCACTTTACCTTGGTGCAACTTCACGGCAGGCTGCTGCGGCAGCTGGCCCAACAGAAAAACGTTTGGTGATTTCCTCCGTATCCATACACCCCCTGCTCGATAGTCCCCCAGCTCAATACTGCCCCCCGCTCGATATTCCCCTTGCTCGATAACCTCGTGCTTGTTACTGCTCACTATCCTTCACCCCCAGTTCAGTACTCCTTGTGTGCAATATTTATTTTTTTGCCGTCCCATCTTCTGTGCACCCACGCCGCTCATTCCGACACCCCCCCCCCCTCCCCCCCCCCCCCCCCCCCCGTCCACAGCCACAGCCCAGTCAGTGCCGCCGCAGCCCTGGCACCGGCAATCCACAGGGAGCAGTCAATGTCAAGTCGTCAAGAGGCAACCCACCGGAGGAGACACTGCACTGCTGCCGAGTCACTTCGGTGGTGTTCAGTGGCGCCTGTTCTGATCCAACATAAGCAAGACAACACCTACTTAGCCCCCTGCTGACGACTATAATCGCTTAGTCGCGGAGCCAGCGTGAGTGAGTTCTCCCTCCAGAGGGCGTCACCACGTTCGTCCAACGACGGCCCCCATGGACTCGCCGGTACCGGTGACCCCGACGGAACCAAACCAAGGCCACAGACGTGGAGAGGATACCGAAACTGAGGTTACCATGAGAGCAAAGCATGAAGGGCCACAGAATTTAATATATGTTTTTTTTTTATGCTAATCGATGAGAATGAAGATGATGAAGATGATGCTACGGATTTCTATTCCAGTCTGAGACTGCATGATAGGGCTGTACTCTACGCGTATACGCTTCCTTTCATAACATATCCCAGCGTCAACCAGGCCCGAGAGATACAGACACCTGCAGTGTTGGTCCGGAAATTTGAGCAACACTCTCAGAAACGAATCCAGTAAGTGGATGAAACTCAACTGTGTGGTCCCAACCTTCCGAACTGAGCTCGTAGCAAATTCAACTCTGGGTAAGAGCCGGTCGGGGCAGAAAAATCGCATATGACTCTGATGGGAATCGAACCCACGCGCCTCCTTCCCGACGTTAACCACTTCGCCTCGGCGGCTAGTCCTTGTGTACAATATTCCCCATGCTCGACATTTCCCTTGCTCGATATTCCCACCTGCTCAATACTTCCCTCCTACGATGGAAGGAAGCTCTTGTTCTACGGGAGGAAGGTACGAAAGAAAATCTTTCCCGTATCACAGCTATAAAGACTACACACGCGGGCGTGCATAAACACACACGTGTCATGGGCAAGCAGGGGGAGAGTATCGAGCAGAGGGGAGTATTGAG
>CM031596.1:67252020-67257020 GCA_018398815.1 Conus ventricosus | reverse complement strand
TGTCTTCCCTTCAGATGGCCGAGTTGAAGAGTTGAATCGGCGAGACTTTTTCTTCTTCTTCAGTCGGTCTTCCATACATAGGTTTGGTTTGCTGTGTACTGAAAGGTATCGGATGAAGAACTGCGCACAAAGTTTGTGATTGAATTGTAAGGGAAAAGGAGCAAATATGATGGGAAAGGAGGGGTAGGGGATAGGAGTACTGGTGGAGGGAGGGAGAGGGTGCGAAGGGGACGAGGGTGGGGAAGGGGAAGGCGGTTGAAGGAATGACGGGAAAATGTGTGATTGCTGTTTGATGTTGCCGCTGGACAAGGCGAAAATTTCTGTAGAAGGAGAAGGGATTGCTTCTTCTGCGTGCCTTTCTGCTGGTTTGTCTGTCTGCCTGTCTGTCTGTCTGTCTGTCTGTCTGCCTGTCTGTCTGTCTTTTCGCTTGCTTGCCTGTTTCTCTCCACGCATTTATTTCTTTGTCACCAGTGACACTGTGTGTGTGCGTGTGTGTATGTGTGTTGTGTGTGTGTGTGTGTTCGTTCGTACTTCTGTTTAACGTCTGTTCACTTTGAGTGATATATAGACGTAAATGAAAGAAGAGAGTGACTGACTGACTGAATGGTTAAATGAATAAGCCTATGTGTTGTGTAAGCATGAATGTAGGCATTTGTATGTGAGTGTGTAAGTGTATGTATCTGTATGTGTGTCTAAACTGAACAATAAACAAATCAACAATCTTAAATACAACAATTAGTGGGGGGAAAAAAACCCCAAACATATAGCAAGAAAGCAAAAATCCTTCACTATCTTAAACAAAATGAGTTAGCTCAAAAGTATCTAAATAAAAACTCCAATCGGACTATGTATTAAGTATTCAGCAATTTCGATCAGCAGAGAATGATTCGAAAGTAGATCTTGCAATTTTTTTTTCAGAAAAAGTATTGGATCGTAATGATGTTGGTAAGAAAGTAGTCAACTTGTGACAATTGAATAAAATGTGGTTCAGTGTTATTTCTTTACCACAAATACAGTTAGTTATCTTACTAAACTTTGTTTTCAAAGCATTTAGCTTTAATCGAATTATAAGGGAAGATATTTGTCTGGAATAATAAACTGGAAGATCAGGCATTTTTCTTAATACAAGGTCTATTGGAAAAGCTTCCCATTGGTTGGATGAAATCTCGGTTGACGTATCAACATTTGTTTGAGCTCTCTTCCGTGCAGTCGATTCAAGGGTACGATAACATTCCACAACTGACGGTTTTATTTTCAACTCATAAAATGACCCTACTTTTTTAGCACTTTTTTTCGCAGCCCTATCAGCCAGTTCATTTCCAAGTATACCAGTATGCGAAGGAATCCAGCAAAATTCTATAGTAGTGCCTTTAGACACCAGACAGTATAAAAGATATTTGATTTCAAACACAAGGTCGGGTCGTGTCGATATATTAGAGGAGTCAAGGGCAAGTAGGACTGATTTTGAATCTACAAAGAAAACTATATGAGCGAAGTTAATGGGAAGATCTGTTAGAAATTCCATTGCCATCATTATAGCTACTAATTCGGCTGTGAATATAGATAAATTGCAACCCAGAAAGAACGATCTTTGAATTTTAAGGGAAGGAATAACAAATGCTGCACCAACATTTCCATCATCTAAAAACGGAACCATCAGTAAACACTTGAAAATGATTTTGATATCTTTCGTATACATGTGATTTTGCTAAATTTGTGATGATATTAACATTTACCCTTTTTGTAATATCTGAATAACCAGTATCAAGAATAGGTTTTGGTATCTCCCATTGTGGAATAGATGAAGAAGATGGTTTTTTAGCCACTTCTTTAATATCTATTTTTGAACATTTAATCAATTCAGAAGTATATGTAGCTATTGTTTCTTGCGATTTAATCGTAATTGCCCTTTTTGGAAAGTCAGTGTCCGATCTAATTTTTAAATCTTCTTGAATGTAATTATCGCCAGCACTCGATTTTATGACAAATTTTGATGCAGCTAGTTCACGATAATCATCAAGGGGCAAAATTCCAGCTTCTCTATATGTCTTTGCGTTTGAGGCATGCATAGGGATACCGAGAGCAAATTTAATGGCTTTGCAATCCAAACTTTGTAATTTTTTTAGAAGAAATTTTGGAGCGCTAAAATACACTTCTTGACCATATGTAAGTTTTGATCTGACAAGAGCAATAGAAAGATGAAGCAGAGTTTTTGAATCCATTCCCCAGGGTAGTCTGCTTATGATCTTTAGTAAATTCAAACTTTTCCTAGCCTTTGTTAATATATATTCAAAATGAATATTCCAAGATAATTTTGGAGTAAAGAAAAGTCCTAAAAATTTGATACTTTGTTTATATTCTAAAGGTTCCCCTAGAAGTTTAAAGACTGGTAAATTTTCTGGATTGCTTCCTGCATTAAACAACATCATATTTGTTTTTTCAGTGGACAAGGACAGACCATTTTCTCTCATATAGTTCCCTATGCTATCTAAATCTCTTTGATATAGTCTTCTAACATAATTCTGTGCTCTTTGTGGAGTTGACTTTTTCAGAGTTACTTCCATCCACATACAGATGTCATCTGCGTATTGCACTAGAACGACATTTTTGGAGACTGCTTTGGGAGGTCGTGAATAAGAATGTTAAAAGAATAGGTGCTAATACTGAACCTTGCGGAATTCCCATGTCTAGTTTTCTGAGTGTTGAGTGTCTTCTTCCTACTCTGGCTAACATATTTCTATTATTTAAAAATGATTTAATATAATTGTACATGTTTCCAAATATTCCAATCAGTTTCAGTTTGTATAACAAGCGCCTGTGCCAGACTTGGTCATAGGCTTTTTTAACATCAAAGAAGGTAGCGAGTATACTTTTCCTACGAGCAAACTGACGCTTTATTTGAGTAGATAATTTAACCAAGTGCTCAACTGTAGATCTTCCTTTCATAAATCCAGCTTGATTAATTGGTATTACATTGTTCTTTTCACAAAAGTGCATGAGCCTATTTAAAACAATTTTTTCTACAAGTTTACCACAATGGGAAGTGAGAGCTATAGGCGGTAGCTGTTTTTTGTCATTCATAGGTTTTCCAGGTTTTAAGATTGGAACGACTATTGAGTCTTTCCATATTTGAGGAACAACGCCATTTTCCCAGCAGTTCTGAACTATATGATGTAGGAAAACAATGCAGTTATCAGGGAGATGTTTTAACATTTCATTGCTCACAATATCAAGACCAGCAGAGCATCTTTGTTGCTGATACCATATATTGCACTTTTCAACTCTCTGATTGTTATCGGTGCATTAATAGAGAGATCATTATCAGGAAGAGGGTCTGAATAGAGAGGCTGCAATTGTTCTTTTTCTCTATATATTTTACAGTTTTGAGGACAGACCGTCTGATTTTACTATTCATAGAAAACATATCCACGAAGGTTTCCGCCTTTTCTCCATCAGAAGGAAACTTATTATCATTAGATTCTATTGGATAGCTTGGAAGTCTAATTCCATTTTTCATGCATTTCACTTTGTTCCAAACCTTATTTAAGTCTTTATTATCTGTAACTTCCTTTGTGCAAAAAGAATTCCAATATAGCCGTTTTGCTTTGGCTACTACATTATTACTGTGTGTCTTTGCTTTCTTCATTTCCATATGACTTTCTTCTATTAACTGTTTGCGTAAATTTTCATCTAGATTTTTTTCTGTTTTCGCCTTAATGTACTCCTTATATTTGTCTTTTTTAAAATTAACAGCTTGTTCACATTCATTAGTCCACCAGATATTCCCTACATGTTTAGACTGTTTTGTGGTTTGTAGTCTTGGGATTGATGAATTAGCTGCCAAAATAACTGCATCCTTGAATTCTGAATATTGCATGTCAGTATGCTCTTGCATACATTTATCGAAGTTTTGACAAGCTAGAATAGTTTGAAATTTATCCCAGTCTGCACACTTATAGTTGTATTTCACTGGAGTATCATGTACATTATTATTACCCTGAATATTTTCTTTAACAATGGTCATAATTATAGGCAAATGATCGCTACCTAAACGTATCTTTACATGTTTCCCATGTACAAGATGGAGCAAGTTCTGGTGAGATAAAGGAAAGGTCTATAGCTGTAGCTCTATGTTTGGATATATCTGGGATCCGGGTGATACTGCCATCGTTAAAAGGTGGAATGAACTATCTACGATGTTTTCAACAAGACGATTACTGGTAACCGTGTTACAATCATTTTCCCAGAATGGCGAGTGAGCATTAAAGTCACCCGCTATTAACCACTTATTACAATGTTGATCTTGAATAGCGCGTAGCCAGTCAGAATTCTGATCATTCGGGCCTTTAGGAAAATATACTGACATAACATGCATTGTAAAAGAATTACGAAGTTTTATATTGGCTACGCATGCATGTACATCACTGACAGATTTTGGGATTGGTGATACACTTATGTTATACTGAAGCCCTTCACGTATATATATTGCGGTATTTACGTGACCGTTGGAACTTCCCTTGTCGTATACTGGAGGGAAATAATAGTTAGGCAGACTGGGCAGTTTGGAAGGGATAACATTCAACGATTGTAATATCAAAACTTCGTATGGGTTTGAAGAAAGATGATGACGTAAGTATGCTTGGTTTGTAGTTATAGATCTACAATTCCACTGAAAAAACGACAAGTTATGTACTATCGATTGACTATATGAAGACATTATTTAAGAATCATATGAATTCTACAAAGGACGTCAAATTAAATACTTAATGTACTAAGAAATGTAACGCATGAATCTAAAAAGAAATCACATGAATAACAACTTCAACAACAACAAAAAAAAAAAAAAAAAAAAGAAGAAAAAACACACACAAAAAAACAAGAAAACTGTGTGTGCTTATGAAAATAGTAGGCAAATACAATGAGAATAACTATTTGTTCTGTACACGTCTTCAAGTAAAGAGGATAGGTAGTTTGACACTACAACCGTCTTTCAGACGAAA
>CM031596.1:67239520-67242020 GCA_018398815.1 Conus ventricosus | reverse complement strand
TGGGAGGTTGCCACCCAGACCTGATTGGTTATCTCCCCGCACGCCAAGGAAGTGACGTTTCCACACACATCTCGAGGTTTCTTGGTCTGTCTGTCTGCAAGATTAAGCAGAAACTCCGGAATCAGTTTTAACAAAACTTCGTGGAAAGATGGAATGTGACCCATGGACGAATTCATTAACTGTTTGAGCAAATCTGGAGTAAAAGAGGGATCCGGACTATTTTCACGTTATTTATCTTTTCATTTTCTGGAAGGGGGGCGGGGCGGCAATTTCTCGAAAAATGATGTATCGATCTCATTGGAAAAATAGCGGGCTTGTAAGTTGTATTGATAATCACGAACTTGTAAGATTTTACAACCCGGATTCAGTTACCGAAATATCATTCATGAGGTGGTTCGGGAGATAGTTTATTGGTAACTGCATGGTAACAAACTGAGCAAGAAACATGTAACTACCACCAAAGTGTAGCTAATGCATTTAGGATTCAATGGGGCACAGTTTAGATCTAGGTTTGGAGCAAAGTGGATGGAATCTGACTAAAGCAAGGAATCTGAGGGACAGGAATGTCAAAAAGACAGGGTTCTGGAGAGAGTCAAGGTGGGATCCGCGAGTCACCACACACTCACGGAGAAACACAAGGAGGCAAAGATAAACAACTAAGACAACACTTTATTATACAAGGACAAGCACCAACAAAAATCAGTCACACTTTTCCAATCACATTCTGTGGGAAAGGGCCATACAGAAGAATGAAAGAAAGACAGAAGGAAAAGAAGAGGGGAGGAAAATAAAAGTCAGGAAAAAGCGCCTATTGAGAAATCTGAGCTACCTACACGGTTAAAAAAAAAACGTTTCCCAAAAGAAAATATAATCCAAAACAACCCCAACCTTGGACTCCCCCCACTCTATTTCCACCTCACCTCTATACCCAACCTAAAATGCTACCACCCTACTCAACCCAAAGAAGAACAGAGGAGGGACATTCCCAGCATAAAGGACCTACCACACAACATGTACACATAACTAATACCAGAGATGAATATGTTAAAGACCGATACTATGGTTTCCTTGCAGAACAAGTTTTCTTATCTCCTAGCGCACAGGAGCATGTGCCACAACGTGTTACATCCGACACTCCCTACTCATTCAGCAGGGATACTCCTCCAATACTAACAGACAAATGGACCAGTAGCTTCAGCCTCAAAGTTTCTCCCACAAGGTCCTTCAAGGGGTAGCGAACCTTGGCCACAAATTCCGAGAGTCGGGTTACAGTTACTCTCGTTGCAAAAACGCACATACAAGGGGCAAGGGGACACAGGCCACACTCTCTCCAGCAACAATCGCACGACACAAAAACACGAAGGAACTCGCCGTGGAGCGGAGGACGAGAGTCCTTGCAGCGCCACAGAAGACACGCCAACAAGGTTCACTGCCAGGGGATCTGGCGGGAGTTCTCCAACTGACGGCAATCTCCGTGGCTGGCGAGGCCTCGTGCAGGCACCGAACGAGGGGGGGGGGGGGGGGTGGAAGGGGGAGGGGCCGATCTCGGCCGGGATGGCGTCAATGGCCCAGCGCTCCCAGGGCAGGAAGGTGCAGAGAAGGTAGAAAACGTAGGAAGGTGGAGAAATGGGCAGGTAACGAAAAGGTGGGACAATACCAACGGGAAAGTGATGAAACAAACTCTGCAAACCAATCATGGTCTGGATATAGTTCCAGAATCCGGAGCTGTGTGGAGTGTCTTATGTGACTATGCTAGGAGAGGTAAGTACTGACAAACCCCCTCCCTCCTTGTTAACTTGCTCTGTTTACAGGGACGAACCCTCTTAAGCTATGTATTGATTGTTCTTTTTCTGTCTCCTTGTAAATTCTACTATTCGCCTCAAACCCCTCCTCTGCTTACAATGTGAGGGACTGCAATCAATTAAAGGAAACAATTAAGGAGCAATGATATCCAAACTCCACCTCTCTGATTTCCCTCTTTCCCTCATTTCCGGAGGAAGTATTACAGGTTGCAAATTGCTATACACAAAAATAAATGCGCAAGCATGTGATATTGATATTCATTTACACAACTCTGAGGTTATCAAGGAATCTTAGAAGA
This sequence comes from Conus ventricosus, assembly GCA_018398815.1. Lineage (NCBI taxonomy): Eukaryota > Metazoa > Mollusca > Gastropoda > Neogastropoda > Conidae > Conus > Conus ventricosus. The sequence goes on along the minus strand of CM031596.1, from coordinate 67,239,919 downwards.
GCTGAAAGCCTACGCCAGTTCCGTGATTCAGTCAAATTCTTGTATCAAAAACTCACAGCATCTACAATGTACAAAATTCGCTAATTAACTGCTCAATAGTAAGTATCAAATTTATGCTCATCAGCATAACCACACGACATATAACATCAATATTGTGCAATAACATAATCCTACCCTGCATCAAACAATTCAACAAGTATAATTTAATACCTTTCCATGCACACCTCCCTTCTCTCACGCCCTACATTTTCACGCATCGAGTCAAAAACACGACACCAACAAGGAGCGGGCAATGGAGAGTGATAAAGAGAATGAGAGACAGAGAAAAAAGAGCAAGAGACTCAAGTGTCCTCTCAGTTGTTTCCAAAGCTCGACAAGAAAACAGTAGCTAACAAACAT
>CM031596.1:67232020-67234520 GCA_018398815.1 Conus ventricosus | reverse complement strand
AATCCGGATTCAAAGGTGCATCCAATCTTTTTCCACTTTTTTAACTTTGCAAGATATTGCTTTTTTCTTCTTTTTTTTTTTTTTTTGGTGGGGGGGAGGTGGTCTTGAAAGATAATGAATGGATCTCAATGAAAAATTGATAACTACGAACTTGAGCGATTTTAAGTGGATCCGAATTACTACCTGGATACAGTTACTAAAATATTCATTATGGGGGACGGAGGTGGTGAGATAGTTATTCAGCAACTTCACACTAACAAACTAAGGTAGCAACTTGGAACGACCATCAAAGTTTGTTTGATGCATTGAGGATTTAGTGAGCGGAGTTTTGATATATGTTTGGGGTAAGGTGGATGGGATCTGAGTAATGCAAAACAGTATAGAGGACAAGAACAGTATTCAGTTTCATTTTCCCACTTTGTCGAAGTCCCGTTCAGTCGTGCAGGGGACAAACCTCGTCTTGGCGAGCGAATTGTTCAGTTGGCTGGGATGCCCACTCAGAGAACAACCTATACCAGCTTCTCCTTGCATGCTGTTCACCAAGGTAGGCCTACTGACTGTACGTAGGCTTTGCCTGCCAGTGAGCCGCCATGTGGGTGCTTACATTTCATGATTTATAACTATCACTGGTAAAATGGGGTGAGCAGAGTCAACCCGTGTTCAAAAGGCAAGACACAGGAAAGTGAACGCCTTCTGTATGCACAGCGGGTCTGCATCTTGCGAAATACGAAGATATTACTAGTTTCCATCGCTTCTCTCCACTTTTACTGAATGGTAGAAAAGACTCGACCATGCCAGCTCCCCTGTGTGCCCATCTAATTCCAGCTGAAAGAATATAACACACATGTTTTGATTTTGATCGATGATGGCTTCAACCAGATTGTTTGGAAAGATAATCGAGCCAGTAAGATGGGAGGAAGAGAAAGGGAACGGGATAGAAAGGAACGTGGAGTGAATAACGGGAAAATACACGATGGATCTCCTGTCTCATGATGACGAACCTTGGGAAGAGTAGTTATCGACGGGGGTTTAGATTCGGTGCCACTACTGGGATGAATGTTTAGATAATGGGAAGGAAATGGGATTACTTTGGGTGCCGTTGTGCTCTATCTGTTTCTTTGGCTGGCTGTCTGGATATCTGGCATGTTTGTTTGTGTCTTTGTCATTGTTACAGCCTCTCTCTCGAGATACAGAGAATGAGAGAGAGAGAGAGAGAGAGAGAGAGAGAGAGAGAGAGAGAGAGAGAGAGAAAGAGAGAGAAAAAGAGAGAGAGAAGGGGTGGGGAAGACAGACAGACAGGAAGGAAGTCCAGTCAATGTTCATCAAGACATGGCCAGCACTTGATGTAGCTATCTGATAACTGTATTGGTATTCCAAATGATAGGCAAATGATAGTCCACTTGGACTTTGAGCACTCTGGGTCTGATATCAGCATGTCTTTTTTTTAACTGTATGGCATGAAGAGCTCAGCATGTGGACAGATGAGTGTGCCCTAGGAATGTTTCATGATTACCTCCACAACGGATGTTATCTTTGTACCCACGTCTGCTGGTATGTTTTTCTGTCTGTCTAAATTAATAAACCAGTTTCAACAACCACAAAAACTTGGTGAACGTATGGAATGGGGCACAATGACAGATCTGTTTAATTCTTAATTTGGATACCTGGTGCAGGTCTGGATGAAAGGGTGAACAGGTCAGTAAAGCATTGATCAGACAGGTAAGTAAAGTATTGAACAGCCATGTCAGTACTGATCAGACAGGTCAGTAAAGTATTGATCAGACAGGTCAGTATTGATTAGATAGGTCAACAGCTACACAATGCGCTTTCCGAACTCAAACATACATATGGATATAATTAAAACTCAAAGTGGTTTGAAGATAGAGGCCATTGGACTATATCAGTGGGATGACTTCATACCTAAAATATAAACTAAAAATGCCAGAAAATTGTTTCTTTCATACCTTGCTTTGTAACACGACAAATTATGTTTTAAAATCGGTACAACTTTGTCTCAATGCTTACGTTTTATATACGAATTTTTCTGAGCTTTTTTTTTAGTCGTGATACCCATGGAGCATGTTATTAGATTTAACTGGAATCCCGAGGAATGTGAATTTTTTTTTTTAAATTAGTATTTCTTACGGGTTTACATTTTTGGCACATTGAAAATAGATTTCTGTTTGAGTACAATCTCTTCAAAATGAGCAATGGCAAAGGCTAACATACTTTGATGCACTGAAGCGTAAAAAGCAACCATTTGACAGTAACAGTCTCATCCTAATTCTAGTAAATACATTTCTTTCATACATGTTTTAAGTTTGATGCAGACACAGTAAGTGTTAACTTCTGATTGAAATTGGAAGAGATACCGTTGAAATCATATTTACCAATAGTAGTATGCCTATCTTCTGAGGAACAATCAAAAAGGCTTTATTTCAGTTGAGAAGCAAATGCATTATCATTACAAAGCCTGGCATGCCCCCAAAACCAAATGTGT
>CM031596.1:67224520-67227020 GCA_018398815.1 Conus ventricosus | reverse complement strand
TTGGGGTTTGGATTCGCTGTCACTGTGGGATGAATGTTTAGATAATGGGGAGGAAAGGGGATTACTGTGTGTGCCGTTGTGCTCTGTCTGTGTTTCTTTGGCTGACTGTCCGTGTATCTGGCTTGTTTGTCTGTTTCTTTCTCATTGTTACATCCCGTGTTCTCTCTCTCTCTCTCTCTCTCTCTCTCTCTCTCTCTCTCTCTCTCTCTCTCTCTCTCTCTCCTCTCTCTCTCTCTGTCTCTCTCTCTCTCTCTCTGTCTCTCTCTCTCTCTCTCTCTCTCTCTCTCTCTCTCTCTCTCTCTCTCTCTCTCCTTTTTTGCACAGAGAGAGAGAGGAGGGAGGGGGACAGACAGACAGAAAGAGGCAGACAGACAGACAAGGAAAGAATCTGATCAATAGTCACCAAGACCTGACCAGTACGTCATGCAGCCTCTCTGATAACTGTACTGGTATTCCAAATAACTTACAGGGGAAAAAGTTACTCGGACTTTGAACACTCCAAGACTGTCATCAGCAAGTCTTTTTGTTTACACGTACATCACACGAAGCTCAACATGACGGCAGATGAATATTATGTCCGAGAAATGTTTCACGATGAACTCTGCCAGGAGGGGGGGGGGGGATAATCCTTTCAACCCACGCCTGTTGGTATGTTTGCCTGTCTGTCGGCAAGGTCACAGAAAAACTACGCAACCAATTTCAAAGAAACTGGGTGAAAATATGGGATTTGGCACAATGACGGATCCGTTTCATTGTATGTGGATCCATGGTGCCAGTCTGGATGAAAGGGCGGATCCAGACAAGATCTGTTGAACCTTGGCGGAGGTCTGCGTGTTCCAAAGTGCCCTTGTGGTTAGTAGTAGTAGTAGTAGTAGTAGTAGTAGTAGCAGTAGTAGTAGTAGCAGCAGCAGCAGTAGCAGCGGCAGTAGTAGTAATGTATATTTCAATATCATCATAATTAATACTAGTATTATCAACATCCATGAGGCATGGATTGGACTGCTTGCCTAGAAAGGCCGTACCTTATGGTGACACCGATGTTCCTTTTTTGTGCGGCTGTCATTATTCTGGATTGTTAGCTTAGTAGGTCAAGCTTTATGGTGACTTCGGAGTTTGTTGCTTAGTTTTTGTATGTTTGGCTAGTTTAATACTGATGTCAATATCCGTATAATATTCGGTCGCTTGGCCCTGCTTTATGTGGCCTCGTTGTTCCTAATCTTGCAAGGCATTGTAGGATCATTCACTTACCTATATCATGCCGTATAGGGACATTCGAATCTCTTTCTTTGATTTGTGATGATAACGTTAAGTATTCGTTAACGGAGGCCCTGCTTCATGGTTAAATCGGATTTTCTTACTTTTTTTTTTTTTTTGTAATGACATGATTATTCTTGGACTATTCATTCTGTCAAGGTTAAAGTTTGCTTGATGACGACGTCGTTGTTCGTTAGTTTTGTGCTGGGGTCATTATTCTTAGGGTATTCTCTCGCTCAGGCTTGCCTCAAGGTGACAGAATTGTCTCGCATGTCTGTACTGACGACAAACTTTCTGAGATTTTCTGCTGTCTTGCGTCTCGCGTTATAATGACACCGTCGTCTCGTAATTTTGGATTGTTCACTCCCTCATGTCTTGTTTTATGAAAACAATGGAGTCCCTTGGTTTTGCTCTGTAGCAAACATTCTTTGGATTAATGGCACACTCAGATCTTGCTTTATGGTGGTATCGTAGTCCATTAGTTTTGTACTGATGTCAGGCATTATCGCATCGCGTGTTTCTTGATAATGACTTCAGTAATTATGTCAAACATTCTTGGATTAGTCGCTGTCGTACGCGGTGCTGTATGGTGACATCAGTGTCTCTTAGGTTTGGATTGTTCACTCACTTTATGGGAACAACGCAGTCCCTTTGTATTGTACTGTTATCAAACATTCTTGCATTATTCATTCACGTCTTGCTTAGTGATGACATCATTGTCTCTTCTTTTTTTTTGTTGCTGTTCACTAAATAAGTTTTACTTTTCTGGAACAACGGAATCGTTTTCTTTTGTACTGTTGTCAAACACTCTCGCATTATTCACTCACGTCTTGTTCTATGGTGACATCATTGTCTCTTAGTTTTGGATTGGTCACTCACTCGTGTTTTGTTTTAGCAGAACAGCTGAGTCCCATGGTTTTGTACGGTGCCAAACATTCTCGAATTATTCGCTCGCTCGAGTCTTGCTTTATAATGACGTCAGATTCCTTTAGTTTTGTATTGATATCAGGCATTATCGGATTATTCATTTGCTTTGCTCATGTGTTGCTTTAAAGTGACATCAGTCCCTTAGTTTTGTACGGATTTAAAGTTGTTTTTTTATCATTCACTCACTCACGTCTTGCTTTATGGTAACATCCCACTTCAGATTAGCATTGTTGACATCAAGCAGTCTTTGATTATCCACTCACACCACGTCTTGCTTTATGGAAACACCCAACTTCCTCAGATTAACACTATTGACATC
>CM031596.1:67214520-67219520 GCA_018398815.1 Conus ventricosus | reverse complement strand
TCCGAAAGACTAGCTCTGAGACCACTGTTTGAGGACAGGAAGAAAATGATGATGATATCAGAGATAATAATAAAACAATGGATACATACTTTTTGCATGTCAACTGTTCTATCTTCTCGTCCGATCAGAAAGAATCATGTTCACTTCCCACTTGATTTCTTTGGGGGGGATTGCCTATTACCTTTTCACATTTTGGGAGGGAGGGACGGGGACAGCGATATGGCTACTGTGTCCCATATCCCCAGTGGTACTGTTTTGAAATAATATAGTTTAGAATGTATAGCATTCTGTGAGGGTTGTGGGAGGATTCGACGAAGAACACTTTGACGGCAACAGGAAACATGGATAAAAGACAAAATGGTGTTTGATGAGAAGACATACTTTGGCCAATTCAATACGCTGTTCCCAGTGACTTCACGGAGTTAAAGAAGAAGACGAGAAGGAAGATGAGGAGGAGTAGAAGAAGGACGATAAGGTGAAGGAGGAGGAGGAAGAGGAGGAGGAGAAAAAGGAGGAGGACGGTGACGACGACGAAGCAGAAGAAGGAGCAGGAGGAGGAGGAGGAGAAAAGTAAGAAGAAAAAGAAGAAGAAGAAGAAGAAGAAGAAGAAGAAGAAGAAGAAGAAGAAGAAGAAAGAAGAAGAAGAAGAAGAAGAACAGCAGCAACAACAACAACAACAACAACAACAACAACAACAAGATGATGATGATGATGATGATGATGATGATGATGATGATGATGATGATGATTAAATTTCTTTGACCAGTTGCGTTCTAGGCAATGAGTACAAGAAAAACGTGAAGACAGAGACAGAAAACAGGATCTGTTGTTCCCAGCCACACCTTCGCCTCACTGAGGACAAGAGGAGTGTCTGGGTTTGTAATGGCAACCGCTCCTGTTACTGTAAACTGATTAGGAATCGATGTCCTTCTCCCTTTGTTCTCCTGTTACAGCCCCCATCCACCTTCCTCCTCTCTTTCTCTCCCTCTCTCTCTCTCTCTCTCTCTCTCTCTCTCTCTCTCTCTCTCTCTCTCTCTCTCTCTCGGGGCAATGGCCTAAATATGATTAAACTTCCCGTATCTGTTTCCCTATGCCCCCTCTCTCCCTCTCCTGTCCCTGTCTCTGTCTCTGCCTCTCTCTCTCTCTCTCTCTCTCTCTCTCTCTCTCTCTCTCTCCTCTCTCTCTCTCTCTGCCTGTCTGTCTGTCTGTCTGTTTGTCTTTCTGACTGTCTGTCTGTCTGTCTGCCTCTCTATCTATCTATTTATCTATCTATCTATCTATCTATCTATCTATATAAGCTTATATATATATATATATATATATATATATATATATATATATATATCTGCCTCTCTCTCTCTCTGTCTCTCTCTCTCTCTTTCTATCTCTCTCACTCCTTCCCTCCATCCACTCCTTGCTCTCTCTCTCTCTCTCCTCTCTCTCTCTCTCTCTCTCTCTCTCTCTCTCTCTCTCTCTCTCTCTCTTCCCCCACACCCCCTTTCGCCCTCCCATTCCTCTTCCACCCTGTGCCCTGTGTCATCCCAGTGTGAATAATGAGATTAATGTTATTGAACGGCCTCCTTCCTTCAGACCCGCGTCGATCTCTCTCTCTCTCTCTCTCTCTCTCTCTCCTCTCTCTCTTCTCTCTCTCTCTCTCTCTCTCTCTCTCTCTCTCTCTCTCTCTCTCTCTGCTCCTGGCTTCTCACTTGAATACTTGAATGGAGAGTGGCATAAAAAGGCTGCCCGTCTTCCATTCCTCCATATTTCCTTCTTGCCTTCCTTCCTTCCGTCCTTCCTTCCGTCCTTCCTTACATCCTTCCATCCTTTCACCTGCTTTTCTCCCTTCTTTCTTTTTCTCTTTTTTTTCTTGCTGTTTTTCACATTCTTTTCTTCCTTCCTTCCTTCATTCATTCCTTCATTCATTCATTCATTCATTCCCTCCTTCCCTCCTTTCATCTGTCTTTCTTCCTTCTTTTCTTTGCTGTTTTCCACATCCTTTTCTTCCTTCCTTCCTTCCTTCCTTCCTTCCTTCCTTCCTTCATTCATTCATTCATTCCCTCCTTCCATCCTTTCATCTGTCTTTCTTCCTTCTTTTCTTTGCTGTGTTCCTCTTTTTTTTCGTCCTTTCTTTTTTTCTTCCTTCCTTCTTTCCTTTCTTTCTTCCTTCCTTCCTTCCTTCCCTCCATCCTTTTTGCTTTTCTTTCTTCCTTCTGTTCTTTGCTCTCTTCCTTGCTGGTTTCATTTCCTTCTTCCTCTCTACCTGACCTTCCTTCCTTCCTCCTTCCCTTCTTTTTTTCCATATTTGCTTACCCTCCCTCGTCCCTTCTTTCTTTCTTCCCTCCTTCGACCCTTCTTTCTTTCCTTTCCATCTCTCCTCCCACCCCACCCCATCCCACCCCCTCCCACCCGCACTCCCACCCCACTGCCAGAGTCCCCCCCCACCCCCCCCCCCCTTCTCTTCCTCCTTTTCCTCCTCCTTCCTTCTTCTTTCTTTTCTTCTTGTCTTTTTTCTTTTCTCTCCCTCGCCATTGTCTTTCTTTTCTCTCCCTCGCCATTGTCCTTCCCTTTCTTCTCTCTTATCTTTTTGTTCTCTGACGACTGGCTTCTCCCACGCCTACGAGCCTTGCGTGGGTAGGCCAGAAGAAAGAAGTCCCGCAGCCCGTTTCCGTAAGTGACAGATTTCGGTGAATCCGAAAACTGCTGACGCTTTGGGTCAGTCTGATTCGGAATGAACGATCGAACGTCAAACTCCCCCAGGGGATTGCTTCTCAAGGCTGAGGGCTGTGGGTGGGTGGATTTCATTTCGATCAGTCATGCTCCAGACCCCCCCCCCCCCCTTCCCACACCCCCACGCCCCCCCCCCCCCCAACCCCCACTCACCCTCAATCTCTCTTACCCTCCAGTCTCCTTCCACCACTCCCCCTATCCGGTCCCTTTCTTACTACCTCCACCGCTGTGCGTTGTGATTCTCTGTAAGTTTTTTTTTTTTTTTAGGATTTTTATTTGGCATCTCTGTCTGTTTGTTTGTCTGTCTGTCTGTCTGTCTGTCTCTGTCTGTCTGACTCTCTCTCTCTCTCTCTCTCTCTCTCTCTCTCTCTCTCTCTCTCTCTCTCTCTCTGTCAGTCTGTCTGTCTGTCTGTCTCTCTCTCTCTGTCTCTCTGTCTCTTTCTCTCCCTCTCTTTCTCTCTCTGTCTCTCTCACGCTCTCTCTCTCTACCTCTCTCTCTCTCTCTATCTCTCTCTCTCTCCCCCCCTCTCTCTCTCTGTCTTGTCTCACTGGTGGCAGACACTGGAATGTTGCAAGCTGAGTTGGGCAGGGGTATCTCTCTCACGGCCCTTGAGTTCGCTGCTGACTTTGAGATTGGGCAACGAAAGGAGATGGCATTATTTTGGTCGAGTGATCCTGATTTCAAATTAACTGAGAACTGCTTTCTTCTAAGAAATGGAAGCGGACTGGGGGGGGATATGAGGAGTTGGTATGGGGATCAGGGGTTGGAGGGGGAGAGGGGGGGGGGGCGGGGCCGTTTATCGTGTTCTTCTTCTTCAGAAAGGAAACACGGAAGAAATTTGCATTCCATTGATGTATCATTGTGCTCGAAGAGTTGCATGAAAATCATTGTATTCTGATTTTCCGCGTGTCTGATCGTGTGATCGGAAGTTTATGCTTGGGTGGGCGTGCTTCTGTGTGTGTGTGTTGGGGGGGGTGCGCGTGCGTGCTTGCGTACGTGCGTGCGCGTGTGTGTGCGTGCGTGCGTGCGTGCTCGTGTGTGTGCGTGCGTGCGTGCGTGCGTGCGTGCGTGTGTGCGTGTGTGTGTGTGTGTGTGTGTGTGTGTGTGTGTGTGTGTGTGTGTGTGTGTGTCGTCTTCAAGAGAGAGAGAGAGAGAGAGAGAGAGAGAGAGAGGGGGGGGGGGACAGACCGATACACAGTCAGACAGACAGAGGGAGAGGTTAAAACGCGTCTCTCTCTCTCTCTCTCTCTCTCTCTCTCTCTCTCTCTCTCTCTCTCTCTCTCTCTCTCCTCTCTCTCTCTCTGCTGAATTATGATCTAGTATATGACTAAATGGACACACAACTTTGCCCTAGACATGTGCAGACATTGTGAAACCTTTACCCTTTAAGATATGTTATCACTGTGAAACCCTTACTCAGGATGTATCGAGGGTTGACTGCCAGATCCCTGTATCTCACTTATATACATATATATATATATATATATATATATATATATATATATATAATATATATATATATATTATATATATATATATTGTGTGTGTGTGTGTGTGTGTGTGTGTGTGTGTGTGTGTGTGTGTGTGTGTTGTGTGTGTGTGTGTGTGTGAGAGAGAGAGAGAGAGAGAGAGAGAGAGATACTGGGTTCTGGCAGTCAACTCTCGATATGCTATCAGTATAAAACTGTTACTCAAGTTATATACTGTCAGTATGAAAGTTTACCGTAAATACATGCCATCAGTATGAAACACTTACTCAAGATATATGCTGTCGATATGAAGTTTTACCCAAAACATATGCTATCAGTATGAAATTCTTACTTAAGATATACGCTGTCAGATGAAAAAAACTTTACCCTAAATATAATGTGCTTTCTTAAGAAGTATGATGTCAGTGTGAAATCCTCACCCTAGATACATGCTGTCAGTATAAACACACTAACCCGAAACATCAGCTGTTATTGAGAAACCTTTACCCAAGATAAATGGTATCACGTCAATATAAAACCCGTATCCAAGGTATATGCTGTCAGTCACAATAAAACCCTTAATGAAGATACATGTAGTTAATAAGAAACCTTTCTCAGAGAATACATAGTGAGAATGAAACCCCATGCACACGACATGTCATCAGTATTAATCAGAAACCCTTACTCAAGACATACGCTGTCAGTATGCAACTCTTGCCCATGGTGTAAGTTAGTAATATGAATCGCTTTACCCAAGATGTATGCTGTCATTATGACACTATTTCCCAAGATATGTTATCAGA
>CM031596.1:67189520-67207020 GCA_018398815.1 Conus ventricosus | reverse complement strand
TAGAAAGAAGTCAGCTAAGAGTGAAATCAGATCTATTGGTCTATTCGTTTTTCAACATTTGGAGCTTCTCCGAAAAAGAATTAATTTTCCTTTAAGCACAAGATTAATTCCCTGATTGCGACGAAACTTGATGACAAGAAGGGAAACAACTCAGGGACGAACTCACTGAAGTTTAGTACGGATCCGTGCTGAAGGGCAGATCCGTTCGGCAAGATTTGCGCCAAAAATTACAGAACCTAGTATGACAAAACATGGTGAAATGGTGAAAGACGGCCCAGTGAGGAACTCATTAATATTGATATGGATCTGGGTCAGGGTCCAAGATCCGTTGAGCCAATTTACACAGAAACCACTGAGCCAATTTTAAAGGAATTTGGCGCGAAGATGGAAAGCGGCCGAAGGACGAACCTATTAAATGTTGGTGCTGATCAAAGGGTGAACCTATTAAATGCTGGTGCTGATCAAAGGGTGAACCTTTTAAATGTTGGTGCTGATCAAAGGGTGAACCTATTAAATGTTGGTGCTGATCAAAGGGTGAACCTATTAAATGCTGGTGCTGATCAAAGGGTGAACCTTTTAAATGTTGGTGCTGATCAAAGGGTGAACCTTTTAAATGTTGGTGCTGATCAAAGGGTGAACCTATTCAATGTTAGCGCTGATCAAAGGGTGAACCTATTAAATGTTGGTGCTGATCAAAGGGTGAACCTGTTAAATGTTGGTGCTGATCAAAGGGCGAACCTATTAAATGTTGGTGCTGATTAAAGGGCGAACCTATTAAATGTTGGTGCTGATCAAAGGGCGAACCTATTAAATGTTGGTTCTGATTAAAGGGCGAACCTATTCAATGTTGGTGCTGATTAAAGGGTGAACCTATTCAATGTTGGTGCTGATCAAAGGGTGAACCTATTCAATATTGTTGCTGATCAAAGGGTGAACCTATTCAATGTTGGTGCTGATCAAAGGGTGGACCTATTCAATATTGTTGCTGATCAAAGGGTGAACCTATTCAATGTTGGTGCTGACCAAAGGGCGAACCTATTAAATGTTGGTGCTGATCAAAGGGTGAACCTATTAAATGTTGGTGCTGATCAAAGGGTGAACCTATTAAATGTTAGTGCTGATCAAAGGGTGAACCTTTTAAATGTTGGTGCTGATCAAAGGGTGAACCTTTCAAATGTTGGTGCTGATCAAAGGGTGAACCTATTCAATGTTGGTGCTGACCAAAGGGCGAACCTATTCAATATTGTTGCTGATCAAAGGGTGGACCTATTAAATTTTGATGCTGATCAAAGGGTGAACCTATTAAATGTTGGTGCTGATCAAAGGGTGAACCTATTAAATGTTGGTGCTGATCAAAGGGTGAACCTATTAAATGTTGGTGCTGATCAAAGGGTGAACCTATTCAATGTTGGTGCTGATCAAAGGGTGGACCTATTCAATGTTGGTGCTGATCAAAGGGGTGGACCTATTAAATGTTGGTGCTGATCAAAGGGTGAACCTATTAAATGTTGGTGCTGATCAAAGGGTGAACCTATTAAATGTTGGTGCTGATCAAAGGGTGAACCTATTCAATGTTGGTGCTGATCAAAGGGTGAACCTATTAAATGTTGGTGCTGATCAAAGGGTGAACCTATTCAATGTTGGTGCTGATCAAAGGGCGCATCCATGATCTATTCGACTTTGGCGGAGTTATGCGCTCTCCTAGATGCATTCTGATTCGTCAATGTGATTTGGCGTGATTTGAGGAAGGTGGAGAGGTTGCTAGCTGTATTTTGAACTTCCCTGAAAACCCTTTTTTCAAAATGATCTGAATCTGATGAATTACCACTTAAGAAGAAAAAATATTTTCCACCGAGTATCCATTTTGCATTGGTTTAAACACTATTTGTGTGTGTTGTGTGTTATATATATATATATATATATATATATATATATATATATATATATATATATATATACTTAATTGTTCGGCGCTATATATATATAATATATATATATATATATATATTACTTTTTCTTCTTAATGTCGAAACCATAGGTCTGTAGAGATGGCCGGTACTGCCAGCACAGCCTGGCGTGGACCTTTAAGAGTTTATTTGTATAATCGATTTTCTCACTCTTCGTGTGTGTGTGTGTGTGTGTGTGTGTGTGTGTGTGTGTGTGTGTGTGTGTGTGTGTGTGTGTGAGATGCATAAAGACATTCTGTTTGGTTTGGTTTTGCTTTTAACATTGTTTTTCCGCTTACAAGACAGCTTTGTTTGTGACCTGCTGTGGAACTGATATGCCTTCAGATGAGCTGTGAACCATATGAAGTTGAAAAAAGCAAACTTGAAGCTTGATTTGTTGAAAACAAATACACATCAAGCTACTTCAAAATTTGGTCATTGCCATTCGTGTGGGGGAAAAAAGTAATTCCGTCTCAGATTTCCTATATTTCTATCTTTGACTTTAGGAGACAGGAAAAGGCGGCTTTTAACTCACTTTTCGCCCTCAACCAGTTTTCGGGCGAAAAGTGACCTAAAAGCCGCCTTTTCCTGTTCTCTGACAAGTAAGACTTCAATAACCAAAAAATAACGATTATCTACAAACATACATACTGTGTAGGATTATCCGTTTTCAATACTAATTTACTAAACTTTTCAGATTTTAGTTTTTGCTTAATCCTGTGTTTTTCTTGATCATTTTCAATAACATCATTTTCACGCAAACATTCATCAAATGCATCTCTGTCTTTCATGTGAAATAAAATTACAGTCTTTAACTGTTCTCTAAAGTCTTTTAAAACCGAGTTATATTTTTGACATAAAATCCACACACTTATTCCAGCATGTCTTCCACTGAAAGCTAGTTTCGACAAAGTGTTTCTCTTTTTAACTATGTCTCTTTCTGCTGAACAGTCATCTATAATAAATAGTGTCTGCGTTCCTTCAAACAATATAAAAAAGCATTCTAGACACTCACTCAGTTTATTGCTAGGATTAACTAAAAATATGTTATCATCAGTCCATATAAACCTTCTATCATGATATGCTTTGTTCCATTTAAGTGTTGGGCAGAAAATTACAATATGAGCAAAATTATAACGATAAACTGTTTGTAATAGGTTGAGGACAAATATTGTTTTTCCACAACCAGTTTGTCCACAAATTAATGAACAATGAGGGGTTTTTGTCATAAAGTTTAACTGCTCCATAGTTTTATAATAGAATTTAATCTAATCCAGTTATTGTTTTTATCATGCCCTCTGTTAAAACTTGTTCAGTATAATAAAATCCTATAAGGTCTAAATGTGTAAGATTAATCCAATTTAGTCCTGTAAGATCGTTCTATTTAGACTAATATTAATTTTGTCGCTGGTTGTTATGACCTTAATATCCTCACCGTTGTGAAGAACAACGATGGTAACTTTAAGTTTTTCAACGTCTAAGTTTTGCCAGCTAATTAGAATTCCTTTTAGAAGGACGTCACTGACGCCCACAGCTCCATTTCTTGCCTTATCTTTTAAGACAGAAATTTCAAATATCATTGTGAACGTGTCTCCTAATTTTGTGCGTGGAAAGAACTGTAATTTTGTAGAAGCATCCTTTAAAACCCGTTTCTTTTCTGTGGAGGATGTACTGTTTTTTCCCATACGGCGTTATTTCAATCTCTTTCCGACTATTGTCGTCCGGCATAAGACTTACATGTAAAGGGCCAGAGTTGAATGCTTTTCTGAAACTTTTTTGACGGCTAAAAAATGTAAATGGGCTTATGAATTCAAATTTTATGTCCCATTCTAAATATGGTTCTAAATGCCATTTGAGGTCAGGTTTTCGAACTATTTTATATTCATACTGGCCAACATTATTTGCTTCTAGATTGCGCAGTTGTTCTAGTTTAGGAAACTTTTTGCTGTTGCCAACCTCTTTACTTTTATAATCACCATCTTTAGTGTACTCAAAACCATACAAAGCGCCTATCTCACCGTTCTGTTCAAAGTCCGCAACGTCTGCAAGGTCTTTTAATTCTAAAGTTATACACCTCACAGGCGCTAATGTAACTCCCGGTTCTTTGGCCCCTGCAACATTTTTTTAGTACAGTTTATTATTTTATTTTCAAAACAATGTGCAGGTTATCACATTTTACGACTTTCCATGTTTTGTCTTTGATTTTTATATTAAATGATCCGATCCTCCCACAAACTAATCTTTTAACTGTAAATTAGGGAATTGTATAATTTCATAATCGCAATATGCAGCTTTACCTGATGGAAGAGCTCTTAAAACAGTTGAGGGCCCTCCATCATATAAGTTTTCATCAGTGCTTAGCTCATCCAAATGAACATAGAGTAATGAATGTAATTCAAGATCGAGCGGACTTTCCCCCTCATAAGTAGTTTTGTCTGGTGTAACAACAAATTTTTTAGTGTCCTGACTGTCAGTTGCAAAGCCTAACATTTTAGCTAGCTTGTTATCAAAATAGTAACCTACTGCTTCTTTTTCAGGTTTGAATGATAACATTGTTTTTAGATCGCATTGTTAAGTTTGAGAGTAATGTCGAATTTACTCATTGCTTCTTTTAGTGAGCAATACCCGTAATAACCATCAGGTATGATTAACTGGTCAACTAAGTTTCCTCTATTATTAAATTTTTGAATCTTATTATTCCCCTTGGCTTTAGTTATATTAAACCATACGACTTTGTAAAAAATTTCATGGAGTGCAACCCTTCGGGCTCCGCATTCGTTATCAATGCATGTTCTAAAAACGAAGGACGGTCTTGAGTTGTTATTGTTACAAACATTTTTTAAACGAAATAAAAATGAGCGCGTTTAAATATACTAAAGATGCAAAATATTCTGTTGGGCCGCACTACAATCTTAAAAATATAGCAACTGATACTCTTGTCATTGCTGTGACCCAGACTGTCGCTTTTCATAAAAAGGTGAGTACTCTATTAAACAGATATCTTAACCCTCCTATTAAAAAAGACTACATCGCAAAAGTGTGGTTTAGTCATCCGATGCAGTTTTATCAGAACCAGTTAAACTTTGCTGTGTTTTGTGCATCAACCGGGTGTGGAGTATCGTATGCTGATCATTTAAATCATCCTGATCCTTTGGTGAGGTCAGTGTATAGATTTCATTTCTATTACACCTTCAGACGTATTTTGACTGAACTGCGAGCGCCATTACCAAATGACAAAACGTTTAATCCATTCAGCAACAGAATAGACATGAAGGCTTTTGAAAGGATTTGTAACGAATTCAATATTAAGGCCAAGACAGACTTTAGACAAAAGTCGGATCTTAATCATGGCTTAGGCACCCCTTATTATTGGGGCGCGCACAGAAAATATAACTATGACTGGAATCCTCCTTACACATCTTTTTCTTCAGGCACAGGTGTTCACCTCGGGTCTATAGAGCAAGAGCATAAAACAGCATGGACAACATTTATCTTAGACATATCTGAGGGCTTAACTAAAGCGGGAATAGAACGAATAAACGACTCTATTCGTACTTACGTTTGGTGTTTGCTAGGTTCGCAAGCACAGACAATGTCGAGCATAACTAATTCTTCTACGGGCCTTGATGCACAAAAACAATACTTAGCAAATTTAGAGGACGCTATTAATTCTACAGTTGATTTACCTTCAAGTATAAAAAGGTACCAAAATGTTTTACAATACGCAAGATCGAAAGTAGACTTTGCTGTTGGCACTGGTTTATACATGCTGCCTTCTGACCTCAGACTCCAGGTAGGAACAATAATAAACTACAACAATGAATCCTTGTTGCAGGAAATGAACAGAAGGTTGGACAAAACGACATAAATTCTGAGCCAGTAATATTACAAACAATAAAAAACACCCAAGAATAAGTCATCCAATCCCCGAGGTTCAAAGCCCAAAGACTGTTGAAGACGTGGACTTTGTTCGCGATGACCATGAATATGAAAAGACAGCACTTGTTTTTGGATTAACTGGCCTAGGATTACTTGGTCTTTATCTTACTAAATAGTAACCCCAACTATTAAGAGAACTAATGCCCATAAGTGCTCAGCCATAAAGCCAACTACTTTGCTTGCAGTAGACAAAAGCCAGCTAATAACACTCCCTAATATACCTGGCAAAGAGTCTATAGCTTTACGGCTAATTTTTTTAATAAACTCGCAAGATGATCAAGCTGTTTTTTTACCCATGATTTATCAGGCGATGGTGATGGAGGCACTAAACTTTGCCCTCCACCACCGCCTGTAATAGCCATCCAGTGTACTTATTGCAAATCCTAAGGCCGTTATAACGCTTGCTAATGTGACACCTTGCTCTCTAAACAGTGTTCGTATTCGTTCTGCTAGCGTTGTGTCTTCATATAAAATTTTTTCGATAGTTTCTCTTATTCTATTCACTTGAGTTCGTAATTGGTCTCGGTTAGTAGTCAGCGCTTCTAGTCTTGCTGATCTTTCTTGCTCAAGATTTTTTAGTCTTTGGGCTATTCTTTCTTTAATATCACGCCCTACGATGCGGTCGTCAGTCTCAGCGAGTTTTTCTTTTTCTTTTTTTATATGCCCATCTAGTTCACCTAGTTTTGCTACATTTTGTTAATTCGCCTTTGATGGTTGTTAAAGTACGTTCAAGGGCTAATAATTCTCTCATAGGTCGTAGCGGCGGATCGTGCATAGTATTTAATGCTGTTTCTTCTTCTTCAGTGAGTTCTGCTACTGTATTTCTTACTTCGTCCACTGTTTGAATTAAATCTTCATGTGGCGTGTTTTGTATTTGGTTATCTGTTGGGAGTTTTTGTTGTGCGTTTGAACTTCAGCAACTTCATCCGGACCTAATTTTGGTTCAGTAAAGCCAAGGCGATTCCGCTCGCTTGCACTGAGCTTTTGTCTAATTGTACCCATGCTTACAAACTTTGATGAGTTTAGTTTATACGTAAGCGGAACAAGTTCTCCTTTGTCGGTTTTCACATGCAAATGGTTATCTTTTAGTTTAAAATCATCAGGGTATATAGTTTCAGGAGGTTCTAGTTCTAAACTTTGGTATAATGATCTGACTTTACTTTCTGTTAATTCACGCCTTTGCTCCCCTTCGGCTATTTCATCCTCCAATGAGATCTCCGAGCGATGCTGTGTCAAAGGAGTTCTTTCATCCATGTCGGCGTCTTCAGGATCAATATCAAAATCTTCATCTTCAATGCCTGCCATGTTTTTAAATAATTAACTTTTTATTTTGTTTTATAAAAATGTCACAAGTATATGGCTCGATTCTTGACCCGCATAGAAGACTGAAAGAACCCCGTGGCGTGAAGGGAAATAAACGGAATATTACTGTTCCAAATAATCCATCTACTATTGATGCGGATCAAATTCTTACTGTTAAATTTCCAGACCTAGGAGCGGATGATTTGATTGTGCCAGGCTCTGCACGGCTTACTTTCAAAATAGAACTCGCTTCAACAACAGACCCAACCAGAACAGTTGTCCAAAATTTGGGACGGGCAATCGTTAAGAAAATTTCTATAAAACTTGAGGGGAAAGAAGTATTTTCTTTACACAATGCAGACATATTTTTAACCTATTCTGATCTATGGCTAACCGCGAATGAAAGGGAAGATCTTGCGTTTCAAGGAATCGGCAATGAAGAAGCACTAAAACTTAGAATAGGCGCTGAACTCGCCTCAGGTGCTAAAGGCAGCAAAAGGCTTTAGCCGTAAGTTATGCGTTTGGAAATCGCTTTTCCATACCCTTAGATTTTGAGTTTTTTAAAAGCGCATGCCCCATACCTTCAAGGGGCATTAAAAGACAGATTGTCATACGAACTAACTTTTAATGACTACAAACGTGTTATCAGATCAACAGACACCGAAGCAAAGTACAGCATTTCTGACATCTCGTTAGAGTTTGATGTTGTTAGCAACTCTAATTTAGCAAGGCTGATTGGGCAACAATATGAGTCACAATTAGTAATATATTACGAAAACGTGCGTCATCATTCAACATATCCTAAAAGCAGGGCAGACGCTATATGGAATTTTAATCTTAGTGTCACAGCAAAATCGCTTAAAGGTATTTTATTGCTGTGTGAAGATGAAGAACCATTTGCAAGAGCAAGTGAAAAGTTTTTTAATCCAAAAATAACGAAAGTGCAATGTACAATTGATGGTAGTCCTAACCAAATCTATGCTAGCGGACTTAGACCTTATCATCATTTTGACGAAATAAGAAAATTGTTTGGGGGTGGGAGGGGTAGAAGTCCAACAGCAGACCTTGCGTCTAAAGATCTACACCTTCACAGTGTTAGGCTTGATGATTATTTAACAACAAAATACGGTTTTTTGGATTGACCTAAGGTCAACAGAGGACAATCAGTTGCATGGAAGTGGGAGAACGGTTAAAGACGTAAACATTCAAAATTTAGAAAGAAAAAGAAGCCGATTAAACCACTTAATGTACATTTGTTTTTATTAATTGATACACAGCTGAATATTGCAAAGAACAGATTAGACCAAATAGAATACTAAATTATTTTTTCATTTTTAAAAAAGCATGCCTGTTGAGGTTTATCCAAAAGTACCTACAGCGCCAGAGTCGCCAAAAGAAGGGATAGTAGAAACCTCCGACATAAAAACCTTCAGATTAACCAACATTACGCAAATGCAACAAAAACTAGAGCAAGACCTTTCAAAATACAGCAAAACCAAACGAAGGTATTCTGCTGCCTTTAATGCTGTTACTTATGTTAATACTGGAGCATCGACTATAAGCGCTCTATCAGCAGGAACGAGTGTAGGTTTCTTAGCAACGGGCATAGGCGCACCCGCAGTTTTACCTCTAGGCGGTTTGTCTTTAGGTTTTGGCCTGTGTTCATTAGCTGTAGGTGCAGCTAGCAAAAAATTAAAAACTAAACTCCAAAAGCACACAGCTATGGTTCAACTAATAACAGCTAAACTTAGTTCCTTCAAACTGATTATAAATAAAGCACTAGCTGACTCAAACATCACGGATGAAGAATTTAATCGTTTACAGGCCGATTTTGATGACTACAAAAGACAAAAGTTTGATCTTCAAAGAAAGGCGAGGGCAAGTTTTTCTCAACAGCCAGACGCCGAGCAAATAAAAAGGAATGCTTAAAAAAAGTAAACGAAACATTAAACTCTGTTCTAAACAGCTCACATTAACAACGCCAAAGGGTGTTTATACTTTAGTTTATGAGTCTAAACACAAAAAGACCATCGATATTGATTAATTATTTTTTGATTTAAATAAATATTTTGAGTTAGAAAAGAAACTCAGCATGGATAAAATATATGAAGGTCCAGACGAATTGTTTGAAGGAATGCTTAAGGAAGAGCGTTTGTCAAGAGCACTGAATGATATTGATTTAGAAGTTATTGATTCAGCAAGCGTACGGGCAAGTGTTGCTCATGCTATTTCTCAAGTTCCGGGTAAACTAACAATAGACCCGCCAGTTAAAGTAATGTTAGCTGTTTAATCGACTATGTAACAATAAATGAAGAAAACCTAGAAGTCTGGGTCTCGACTAAACAGCAGACTATTCTTCTCATAATGACTTAACACCCGGTTGGGCAGACCAACTGCTTACACAGTTTGATGTGGCCGCCGAAGAAGCCAAAATGAGAGGCTCTGGTTGGTCAGAGGGCGAAGTCATAGAGATCAGATTAAAACAGTCTAAGTATGCACCGATTGTAGGCAGGTCTTACATTCCACTACCTCCAGCATTAGTTGCGAAAAGAGCAGTTCTAAACATAAAGAATACAGACGACAACAAATGTTTTATGTGGTGTGTTCTCGCAAGGCTGCATCACGCCCGCAAAAACGCAGAGAGAGTGTCTAACTATCGTCCTTACAACAATGATCTTAACTTTAGTGGAATATCCTTTCCTGTTAGCGTGGATTCCATTGATCAGTTTGAAGAACAAAACAAACCAATAACTGTTAATGTCTACCATGGGATGAGGAAACAAATCTACAGCCGATTAAAGTGTCCAAGAACAGCCCAACAATAGGCGAACAGACAAAAATCATGTTGACTTACTACTGATGTTTTCACCAGCGGGGCTGCCGCATTACACATTGATACGAACAATGAGTAGATTATTGCGGCATACTTCAAAGCATAAAAATAAACAAGAATTCTGTAGAAATGTTTAACAAGAATTCCATCTGTGCAAGCCGCGAGTGAACATATAAAACATTGTATTAACCCAGTTGACTGTAAAACAGAACTAATTACGCCCCCAGAAGGTAGTAAAGTTAGTTTTAAGAACTGGAAACGGATGCAAAATTCTCCATACGTAGTTTACGCAGACTTTGAATCACTCATTGTTCCTTATGAAGGGCCAGCGCCACAAAAACTTCGAAAAACAGTCTTAATGAGTAATCATCAGATTTGTTCATTTGCCTTCATTATTGTTAGGTCGGATGGCGCTCATTCAGCACCAGAATTATACAGAGGACCAAATGCGGCTAGAAGATTTTTACAGCGCATGCAGCAAGTGCGTAATGATTGTTCTAATAATCTGAATTTATCTGAAATCATGATGACGCCTGAAGACCAAGAACAGTATGACTCAGCCACATATTGTTGGATTTGTGGTTTAGAACTCAGTGAGGAAGCCAATCCAACAATAAGAGACCATGATCACATTAGTGGGAAGTTTAGAGGAGCAGCGCACAACAACTGCAATCTTCAACTAAAGTTTGAACCAAAGACCTGGAAGATGCCCATCTTCTTTCATAACTTGCGGGGTTATGACTCCCACCTTATAATGAAAGCAGTAGACGACTCCTTCAGGGCGTCATGCATTGCACAGTCATCAGAAAAGTACATGTGTTTCACTTTAAATAACATGTCTTTTTATGACTCTATGCAGCACATGATGGGTTCATTAGAGTCACTAGCTATGTCCTTAAAGTCCTGCCCAATAACGGAAGAATATTTTGACCCAACACTCGTTAGAAAGGGCGTTTACCCTTATGAGTACATGAACAGTTGGCAAGGTTTGATGAAGCCACACTTCCTCCTAAAGGCGCGTTCTTTTCTAGTCTTAGAGGAAAGGACATCAGTGATTCTGATTACCAGCATGCTCAAGAAGCGTGGCAGAAGTTAGAGTGTAAAACGATGGGAGACTATCATGATTCATACTTGATGGCAGATGTATGTTTGTTGGCGGACGTCTTTGAAAATTATAGAAAGACCTGCATGAAACATTACAGCCTGGATCCCACGCATTACATTTCTGCGCCCGGGATGAGTTGGGATGCTTTCTTAAAGTTTACTGGAGTACAGATTGATTTATTGTCTGACCTACCAATGATCAGATGATTGAAAACGGTTTGCGTGGAGGAATTAGTATGGCGGCACACCATTATTGTAAAGCAAACAACAAATACTTGGAACGACTATGATCCAAGTAAAAGGTCTAACTATCTCATGTATTTAGATGCAAACAATCTGTATGGTTGGGCTATGGCGCAATCACTTCCATTACGCAACTTTAAAATGTACACAGGTACAAATAATATTCAAAAGCATTAAAGTGGGTGGGCAGTTTGACGCCGGGTCAACACGTGGATACATTCTAGAAGTTGACTTAGAATATCCTCAGGAACTCCATGACCTGCATAATGACTATCCATTGGCAGCAGAAAGCCTAAAGATGGCAAAAAACAGAACCGCCGTAAACTGTGCCTAATCTTCGAGGCAAAAAAAATTATGTCTGTCATTACAGACTTCTACAATTTTATTTAAGACATGGTTGAAGTTGAGAGCAGTTCATCGTATAATTGCTTTTGATCAAGAACAGTTCATGAAACCATACATAATGAAGAACACTGATCTCAGAACTAAATCCACAGATGCCTCAGAAAAAGACTTTTTCAAGCTGATGAACAACAGCTGTTTTGGAAAGACTATGGAGAATCCGCACAAGCGCAAAGATGTTAGATTGATCACCAGAGAGAACGAAGCAATTAAGCTGACTTCTAAACCTAATTATCAGGACTTCAGAAGATTTCATGATGGGCTTTTTGGCATAATAATGAAAAAAAAGAAAGTCAAATTGGACAAACCTGTATTTATTGGGTTTACTGTTTAGAATTATCAAAGCTTTTGATGTTAGAATTTCTTTATGACTACTTTAAACCCTCGTATCCAGAGTCTCGAGTACTTTACACAGATACAGACAGTTTTGTTATAGATATCCCTACTGAAGACATCTATAAAGACATGGAAATAGAAGTAGCTAAAGGGCATGCAGGATGGTACGACACATCTGATTACCCTAAAGATTCGCCTTTGCATTCAATTACTAATAAGAAGGTTTTAGGAAAGATGAAGGATGAATTATCTGGAAAGGTGATTAGGAGTATGTGGGGTTAAGGTCGAAAATGTACAGTATTTCGAGCCAGGAGAAAACTATCAAAAAAAGCAAAGGGAATATCTCGCAGTGTTGTGCAGTCAAACATATCGCATGACAACTACAAAGAAGCATTGTTTGGCAATAAGACTTTTCATCATGACAACGTAAAACTACGATCTAATCTACATGAGATCAACACAACGGTTGTAACAAAGAAGTCATTAGATAGAACAAACACAAAACGTGTGTTTGTTAATCCAGAGTTTTCATATGCATATGGACATTATAGAACCGTAAAATAATTAAAGCGGAACTGTGTCTGGGGGATTATTTGCAGTTCTTCCTTTACAAAAGATCTTTGAGGAGCTGGTTGTTTTGTCGTGTCAGTTTCTCGTAAATAATACACGGGCGGATTCATCTTTACAATTCTTTTTATTTCGTATGGATCGACACTCCAAACTGAATCGGTTGCCCTGATGCGAGTGTCCCCTTCTGCTTCCCCCGGTAAATAAAGGTACCTTACTTTCAAACCAAATGGTAATAGTTTGCTGGTTGTACTGGAGTCTTCAGCAACATTTATTGTTTTTCTTTTAATTGCTTGTACTGGTTTTAGCCCTTTAAATTCTTCATTATTCATTGCACGCAAAACTGAGGGCAGTCTTCTAACCCATTCTGTGTTGCGAGAATTGTCAATCAGCTCTCTGTGATACTGGTAGGAAAAAAGTCTTTCAGCTAACTGTTTGTTAAAGTTTTCAACTAAAGCCTGTGATCTGTGAACTCCCGGAATGCCTCTTTTAATGGTAACTCTATGTTTCAACAATAATTGATTCACTTGCCCTTTAAATTCTTTTCCATCATCGACTTGAATCATGCGAGGATAAGTTAAAGGACCTCGTTGGTATATCAGTTGTATAGCGACAGCAACGGCAGAAGCACTCTTTTGTGTTAATGGTTCCGCATCTTTGTATCTTGAAGCTATGTCAATGACTGTGAGTGCGTACTTAAATCTTTTTCGTCTAATCGTATCAGAGGGTAAATATAGAAGGTCCATTTGATGGGTGTCGTTTAGAGTTGTATTGACAAAGTGTGGTCTCTGTATTCGTCTAGGCGCAGGTAAATAAATTTGCCAAATCGCTTGTTTAGATAACCATTCTTTTGCTGTTTGTTCACTGACTCCCGCTGCTTGGCTTAGCTTTTTAATTGCTGTGATTCCCTTCCAATATCCTTTTGGTGAATAATAGATTTTGTTCATTTTTTATTCAGCTGATATTATGCGCAACAAAATACACGACAGTCATACCAACGACATTAAACGCGATTTCTTGCTCTTTTGTTTTTCTGATGGTTGATAAAAGTTGCTGAATTTTGGTGGGGCAATGTCTGGATTGGTTTCCCCGTTACTAGAAAATACTCTTTTATTGCTTAAATCAACATCTTTAAAGTTAAGCGCATGTCCCTTTTTTTTTTCAGTGTGTTTTTTAATAAAATCTAACTGCTAATTCTAGGTTTCATAGCGACTTGTGCAGCAGCTAGTTGTCCACGTTTTGTTTAGCTTTTTCTCTCACCGTCATCCCCAGTTTTACTAAACGGGTAATTACTTCCGCTAAAACAAGACATTCACCACAGCCGCCTTATCATTACGAGTAAAACCATTTTTTAAAAAAGTATTTTTTTACATTTTTAAATTTCTCGGAATTATTCCTTGCTTTAACTAGAAAATCTTTCGTAGCGAGCAAAAGGCGCAATAATAGCGATTTTTTTTGCTAAACCCCAAAAGTCTAGTTTCCAAAGACTCCGGTTTTATTTTAAAACAGGTTTTCCCAAAGTTTTGATACCTACACTTACCCTCCAAAAAACACAGAATGTATAAAAGGTGGCAAATTTTTTTGGTGCTTTTTTTAAAAAAAAAAAATTAAAATTTTAAATAAAAAACTAACGCGATGACTATACAGCTACAGATGGGCCAACACTGTCTTGAACTACAATGAAAAGTTGTGATAAACTATTTCCAAAAAGAAATTGTATTTTTTGGGCACAGGGGGGAAAACAAAACATTCCTCGGAACAAATTCACATAAAACCAATTCAACAATTCGCCGCAAGAATTATAAAGTATAAAAACAGGTATGAAGCGAGCGGGGGTCTAGAATGGAAAAAGTGGGGGGCAAAACGGTTCTTATTTTCACTAACTAGTCTTTTTAAATTTCCCCCATTGTTTCTAAAACAAGATCTTACGTATGATTTAACGAAATTTCCAGTTTTAAACAAAGTCATTAGATCTCAAGCGTGATTTTTATTACAGATTTGGAACATTGTTATCCCCGTTAATCAGGGATTAAATACTTTTAATCATAAGATTTTTTTTTCCCCTTAAAATGAACGATCGGAAATCAGCAAAATCAGGAAACATTAAATCAGAAAACCGAATCAAGTCGGAAATAACCAGTAAACATCCGGGGCGTTTTGCAGCGGGGAAAAAGAGTACGAGTTAAACAGCCAAAAAAATTAAATTTTAAAATCACAAAATAAAACTCAAAAGAAAAATAACACCCCCAACGCCAACATTGACCCAAATGCCAGCTCCAGAACAAAGCAGTTAATTAAGGGCCCCAAAAGTCTTCAGAATATTAACTTAAAACTGTTGCCATTTTGGGGGCCCATTGTGTGGGGGGGGCGGTTTTTACTGTTATAAAATAATAAACAATGGCGCCAAACCCAAAACAGTCAAAACAACCTGAACCGCAAAATCAAAAAAAACAGCACCCAGCCCGCCCCCCAAAAAAAATTTCTTTTTTCATCCATTTCAAAGGGAAAATTTTTAAATAAAAAGATCATGCGGTTTATTTTTTGTTTAAAATTTTAGAAGAAAAAAAAAGACAAGGAGTCTAAAAAAGACATTTCCCAAAAACCAATTGTAATCAAGCGGTTGCTTGGTAAAACTTCTTAAGATTATGCTAACCAATCTCACGCCAAAAGGGGGTTTAAGGGGAAGACACCCTGAACAATGACGCGTTTTTTTTAGGCGTGTTTTTATAATTGGGGATCTATATTTAAGTAAAAACATAGATTGTTTTTTAATAATTATAAAAAATTAATAAGAACTTAGTTGTACTTAAAGGACGACTTTAAATTTCAATCTTTAGGGAACTTAATTAAGAACTTAATTTAAAAACTTAACAAGAACTTATTTAAAAATTGAAGTAACTTAATTAAAAAATTTAATTTTAAAAACTTAAATTTAAAAACTTAAAGACTAAATAAGAAACTTAAATAATTGAGTGTGTGCATGCTGGGGGGGGGGGTGGGGTAGGGTTGGGTGGGGGGGGTCAGCGCGCACCTTGATTATTTATAAAAACAGATGTTCAGAAAATTTTATAGAAAAATAAAACAACAAAAAAAAACAAATGCACACCACGCACAAAAATTAAAAAAATAGGGAAGTGCTTGCTAAAATTAAAAGGATTTTATGGTTGGGGGCTGCTCTCTCTGGCAATGAAGATTATCAAAAACGGGGGCCCCCAAGTGCATTTATCAAAAACTTGATTTTTTAATAACAAGCAGTGAATAAAGTACCTGGGCCCGCTTAAAAAAAGCACCAAAAAATTTAAGCAGGCTTGAAACAAGAGGAAGCCAGTAATCACGCAATAATACAAAGTCATGAATCTTTTGGGTTCAAAGGGAGTCAACTCTAAAAAAGCCCAACCGTCCGCAAGAGCGTTACTTATTTTGAGCCCCCGTCAGTGGAGGCCGCAGTGGTCTTCAGGGCCCCCATGTTTTTCAAAGCAGTCAACTCTAAACAAAACCCACCTTAATGCATGACGTTACTATATTTTGAGCCACGCAGTGGTGGCCCCAGTGGTTACAGTCGCGGCAAATGGCATAGTCCAAACCCCACCCCGGGGAGCATAACCCCTATTTTTTAAAACCGCTGGGGCAAAAAAAAACCCTTCGGGGTCCGAACTATCTAAAAATAATCTTTCTCACCTCTTTCAAGCCCGGGGTGCTGGCGGGCAAAAACCTTTTGGGTCCAAAGGTTCTAAAATAGATCTTTCGTCCCCTGCTTTTCCCGCCCGTAGCCCAGCTTTATGGGGGCTCTAATCGCCAATTATACACCCGTCATTTTATTTTGGGGGCATTTATAGGAGACCGTGCTAGCTACCACTACTCCTCTCCATACTGGTAGATTACTAAGGTCCCTAACCCATCTATTTTTTTTGCCAAACATTCGAAAATGTTATTCTGTTGCTAAAATTTAATAATGGTTTTGGGTTTGTACACGTTCATTTATACGATTCCTACTTGTGAAATTTTGGTAGTTATAAAAACACCAGAAAAATTAATGGTTTTTCCAGCATCAATCAACATGTTCACCCCCCCTTTAAGAAATGAAAACCCCGTTTGTAGCGTTTTGTTTTTTAAATGACTTGAGCGTCTCAGCCCAAACGGCCAACATCAAGCTATGGATTGTTTTGCTTCGGGCCAAATTTTAACAATGCACGCCCTTTATTGATAAGGGAAACCATCTCACAATAGTCAAACAGTTTAAACTGGCTAATCTTGTTCAGCAATTTTCTTTCATTTCCCTTTAACCCAAAAAACCTTTAAGAAGTCGTTTATTTCCAAAGTTACGCTTCACCCAAATTTTTTTCGACAAATACTCTAACATCAGTTAAGTAAACTTATGGTCTCAAAGCAAGGTTTTTTTCTTTAGTAAACATGTTAGCCATTTTAAAATAAAACACAACTAAAACGCAGTGGTCACACCGAAGCACAGTCAAAACACAACCTTCTTGTGAAGTAGTCCGGAAAACAATGGCGAAAACCGTCTTGCTGACGTGGCGGCCTCGAAGTGGCAGTGTCACGTGACAGTCTAGAGCATTCGCTGATGCATAGGCTATGTTGCAAGTTAACGCGCCGCGAGGTGTGTTTTATTGATTTTTGGTCGCAGTTTGTAAACGGGCCGTGCGCAAACGCAGGCCGCTTGTCTGCGCTAGCCGTAAATTAAGTGATCAGGTTTCAGCCTCGTGTCAGCCTGTCTGTAAAGTTTTGTAGGTAGAAATTATCAGAAAAGTGTGCGGATTTTATGTCAAAAAATATAACTTAGTTTTTAAAAGACAAGCAAGTTTAGTAAATT
>CM031596.1:67174520-67179520 GCA_018398815.1 Conus ventricosus | reverse complement strand
CAGACCAAAGAAAACCATTCTCTGAGAACATATCTGAGAAAGTTTCGGTCAGAATTTAAATTTAAAAAAAACTTAGGGGAAAAATGTAATCAATAGTGTTTCAACCCAGTGCGATATTTTGGTAAGTGTTGCAACTGAGAGTGCTGTTGATGTCATACAGAGTGGTGTGCCTCTCCCTGGTAATCCATTGTCATGTCCTGAGAGTGCTGTTGATGTCATACAGAGTGGTGTGCCTCTCCCTGGTAATCCGTTGTCATGTCCTGAGAGTGCTGTTGATGTCATACAGAGTGGTGTGCCTCTCCCTGGTAATCCATTGTCATGTCCTGAGAGTGCTGTTGATGTCATACAGAGGGGTGTGCCTCTCCCTGGTAATCCATTGTCATGTCCTCCTTCCCTGACCACCCCGATGTCATAAGAAAACGGTGTGTCCAAATGATGTAACTGTCGCAGTCTGCCTAGAAGGCATACCCTGCTGTCTTTTGGTGTTCTTACCGATCTTGTCCAGGAATGTGATGAAGCAGATAGCACTCAAAAGAACTCATTCTACCTTAACGTCAAGCTTGTCTCTGATGATTCACCCCAGCCTCTGGATGCTGTACAGTTAGATGATAATCAAGATTGAAATGAGTAAGTACAAAGATTGCTTCCCCCCCCCCCCCCCCCCCCCCCCCCCCCAGTCATGATCCT
Source organism: Conus ventricosus (assembly GCA_018398815.1). Lineage (NCBI taxonomy): Eukaryota > Metazoa > Mollusca > Gastropoda > Neogastropoda > Conidae > Conus > Conus ventricosus. Next base: position 67,178,833 of record CM031596.1, on the reverse strand, counting down.
TCCGATGAAGCTTTCAGTCATCACTTCGCAACCGTCACACAAACAACTATAAGAATCAATAATACAGACGCAAATTATTTGAAACTATTGAAATACTTTTGTTACTCACAGCACATAGAATCTGAATTGCGTATCCCATTTGTTAGCGTATGTGGGGGTACACAAGGCTTTGTGCACTTTAAAACATTTCAGTTCTTATGGTGTAGATGGTTTAGACAGCAAAATTTTGAAAAGATCTGCACCTGTTATTTATGAATGCGTAGAAACCTACGTCCATATCTTTTGTACAGATAAATTTTCATCAAAACGCCTTTAAAGGTACGAAGATACTCTTTGTCCTTCAGTTTGATGCCGGCCCTTCCAACTACAGTCCTATATCAGTATTACCTACTTTGTCAGAGCCCCTTGAAAAGCATTCCAAACGACGTCTTCACTCATTTTATCAGTATGACTTATTTCACGCTCATCAAATTGGATTCAGATGGAACCGTTCATGCCATGCGATGCTGACTGATCTGATTAAGGAATGGCGCGCAAATATGAACAACAATTTATTTACTGGTTCATTTTTTGTAGATTTTGCAAACACTTTTGACACCGTTGACTACAATCTTCTTTCCAGACAGCTGACAGTGTATGGGTTAAGCATGGACGCTGTAAACATTTTATCATCCAGTCTCAACGAGAGAAGACAGGTGGTTTCTCAAGATTGTAGTTTATCATTCTCCACGACTGTCAAATATGAAGTTCCCCAGGGACCCGTTCTAGGTCCTTCATCATTTTCAATTTATAGAAATGATTTGCCCCTTCACTTGAAACCCGTTCTTACCTCTTGCCCGAGGACCAGTTTTTTTTTTATATCATCCCTCACTTACTCTGACAGTTACTTATGGAACGAGATGCAAGATGTCTTAAAATACACATAAGACCGTATGGCGAAAGCTTGGCTGTGTCTGGAGTGGCACCGTCTTCATCTGTCCGTGGCAGGGTTGGTTGGGTCTGTGGGGTGTGCTCGGCAGCTGGAGGGTGGTGTTTTTCGCCGGTGGGCTCTGCAGTCATGAAATACGGGCTGGTACACCCATGGGGATGCTACTTTAAGGCTGTTATGAGCTGCATCCTGTAGTCTAATTTACCTCTGTTCAGGAGCAGTTATGTCCCTTGATATCTTAATGGAGTGTCCTGCGCGTGCCTGTACCCATCGTCAACACAGCGCAGGCCTCCAAGGGTGGTACAGGACTGCTCTAAAGGCAGGTGAAGACGGTGCTTCTCTGGGTCCTCCCCAGCACCTTCGGGTGTTTCTTTTTCTTCAAATCTAGCTTGTCAACTTTCAAAACAGCATATCTTAAACATCTTATGGAAAAGCAGTGCTTTGGACGTCCGAAAATTGTTCTCCTCATACATAGTTTCAAAACGAGGTGTCTCAGGGCGGAAACTGAAGCAAATTTTGTAAAGAAAGGGTATTGGTTCCGCCAGACAACACAAACAGATTGATTTCTGGACAAAACACACACCGCGCCTCCACCACCACCACCACCCTCACCACCACCACCACGTGTGTGTTGTGTCCTGTAATCTGTTTCTCTGTATTGTCTGACGGAACTAATACCGTTTCTTTTTAAAATCTCCTTATGTATGATTATGTGAGGAAGTATTTGCATGTGCATACAGTGCTGGTGTGCGGGTAGCGATAACGTGGGCGAAACGATGGTGTGTGTGTGTGTGTGTGTGTGTGTGTGTGTGTGTGTGTGTGTGTGCGTGCGTGCGTGCGTGCGTGTGTGTGTGTGTGTGTGTGTGTGTGTGTGTGCGTGTGCGCGAATGTGTGTGTGTGCGCGCGCTTGCGCGTGCGTATGCTGGTCCTCGAGGTGTTAAGTAAAAGGAAGGAAGGAGGGAAGTGTTTGAGATATTGTTGTTTGTTTCTTTCTTTCTTTTGTCTTTCAGACGCGAATGGTACGCCATTTTCTTTCTTTTGTCTTTCAGACGCGAATGGTACGCCATTTTCTTTCTTTTGTCTTTCAGACGCGAATGGTACGCCATTTTCTTTCTTTGTCTTTCAGACGCGAATGGTACGCCATTTTCGTTCTTTTGTCTTTCAGACGCGAATGGTACGCCATTTTCGTTCTTTTGTCTTTCAGACGCGAATGGTACGCCATTTTCTTTCTTTTGTCTTTCAGACGCGAATGGTACGCCATTTTCTTTCTTTTGTCTTTCAGACGCGAATGGTACGCCATTTTCTTTCTTTTGTCTTTCAGACGCGAATGGTACGCCATTTTCGTTCTTTTGTCTTTCAGACGCGAATGGTACGTCATTTTCGTTCTTTTGTCTTTCAGACGCGAATGGTACGCCATTTTCGTTCTTTTGTCTTTCAGACGCGAATGGTACGCCATTTTCGTTCTTTTGTCTTTCAGACGCGAATGGTACGCCATTTTCGTTCTTTTGTCTTTCAGACGCGAATGGTACGCCATTTTCGTTCTTTTGTCTTTCAGACGCGAATGGTACGCCATTTTCGTTCTTTTGTCTTTCAGACGCGAATGGTACGCCATTTTCGTTCTTTTGTCTTTCAGACGCGAATGGTACGCCTTTTTCGTTCTTTTATCTTTCAGACGCGAATGGTACGCCATTTTCGTTCTTTTGTCTTTCAGACGCGAATGGTACGCCATTTTCGTTCTTTTGTCTTTCAGACGCGAATGGTACGCCATTTTCGTTCTTTTGTCTTTCAGACGCGAATGGTACGCCATTTTCGGACGACTCATTACCGTGTACTTGAGTGTCGCAATATATTGTTTCGGCACAGATGCGGTCGCCAATAGTGATGGTCGAATACTTCTCTTCGACCGATCAAATACTTTACTTCGACTAATCAACGACCATTAAACGGCTTAGCTGAGGAGTTATGGGGATGTGTTCCCCTTGGTTCTCAACGCTGCCAGCTGTAACTGGGAAGACACAGACTGAGTGACTTGTTTACTGTTTATCGTTTACTGTTCCCTACCTCATTTCATTTCCGATTTTGCTTTGATTAAATTGAGGTTATTTGTATTTGTTTCTGTCCGTCTGTGTGTTTGTCTTTTGATCTCCCTTGCATCTTTGGGTGGATCCTCAGGCGTAGGCTCAAAGACTGTCCCCTACATTTTATATTATTTGCATAATGTCTTTAGTTTTACAGCAACTTTTTTTTCCTCCCCACACTTTCGTTTAGTTGCATTACTACTCTTCGCTGGCTGCTCTGGGGGTGCTATTGGATTCTTTTTTGCACCCATGGTGGTGAGAACACCACAGTATTATGGACTGTGGTGTGTCTCTGACGCCGGGAGCGCAGACACAACCAGCCGTGTCTCCCTGATGAGTCCCGATCCAGCGGGCGAAAGGCCTCCTAGCAGGCAATACAAATATATCTGCCTTCAAAAGGGATTGCGATGGTTCCCTTATGCAGCTAGAGAAGAGTTTTCATATCTATAACTTTTTTTTTTTTTTTTAAATTTCATTTTCTCAGTTTCTCCATCTTCAAACTCCCCTCCCCTCTCCCCTCCCCTCCCTCAAGTCCAAATCTTTGCCAGACAGTTCAGTTGTTGGCCTGCGCTTGTTTTTCCCCCCACTATTAGATTGTTCGTCTATGTATTTGTCTGACTTTATTCAAGTCCAGTCTTGAATAAAAGTTACTCTGTGTTAGGTTTCCTTATGGGAGCAAAACATACCCCACTTGTTTACTGTTTACTGCACAAAAAGTAAAACTTTTGAACAGATGTGGAAAGAGTGGCAACGCCATCTGCATTACATCACGAATTTCCCTATTCTGCGTGTACCAACATCTGTCCAATATTCCAGCCTCACGTGGCGTCGTCTTTTAATTAAGATAAATTGCCACAACCTCACAGGCCATTAACTGCGCCTCCACCACCCTCACCACCACCACCACCACATTACTGCGGCAATTGATGGCAATAAGTGACAACAACAACAAAATTCAACATCAACTGAACAGCAGCGTAGCATTAATGAAATGTGCCTAAGATAGCTGACGAGGGGCTCTGAGAGAAGATAGAAACCTTGAGGCTGATATGTCTGTCGTAAAACTGAAAGCTGCCGTAAAACAATATCAATTTTCAGTTTTTGATTTCAGTTGTGACGAGAACTATGTGTGCTGGTATTTGAACTATGACAGCCAGATTTGTTTTGTTTTGTTTTGTTATTTTCTGTGTATCTGATTATGGAACTACAATTTTGTTAAGTACTTTAATTACTTTTGATAGGGCGTTACTTGATCGCAGTTGTATAGAAGCATTTCAAGTATTTTGTTTGACAGAAGGTTTTAAGTG
>CM031596.1:67154520-67159520 GCA_018398815.1 Conus ventricosus | reverse complement strand
CCTGTGTCTGTGTAACGTTTGGAATAGCTTCACGCCGGAGGCCTCCCTGGCGGGTGAGAAAGAACACGTGCCTAAACTCTTCCCTTCGGGAAGTAAATCCAACTGACCTACATTTTTGTTCCAGAAATCGTACCCCTTATTTAAAAGTCTGGCATTTTCAAAAAAAAAAATGTCAAAACAGATTGCACCTGAATTTGAGGGGAAAGGAGGTGAGGGGGAGGGAGGTTCTAGACCTGAGTCAGAATTACCGCCTCCCCGTTCCAAAGGACTCCCTGGTGGGTGATTTGGGACATACTTCAGAAACACACCGTGGAGTGAGACAGGCATGGACCCAGTCCTGCCCGCGCCATGTAACAGGGAAGTGGAAAAGTGCACGTGTCTATATCACTCCATAGTGTGTTTCTGGACCATGACCACAACCACCACCCCATGAAAAAAAAAAGCTAACAGGGGAGTGGTTTTGGAACAGGATGGGGGTAGCTCTGGCCCAGCCCCTACCCCTCACCCCTCTTCCCACCAATTCAGGTGCAATATGCTTTGTTGATATTTTGTCGTTTGGGGGATTTTGAAGGAAGGGGGGGGGGGGGCGATTTGGAAACAAAGCTAAAGGTTGGTCTGGATTTACTCCACTGGGGATCGGTTAGGGCACGTACCTTTTTTCACCCGCCGGAAAGAAGTTTGGGGCGTGGGACGATTACGGGAACGTTACCTTTGAAACAGCTAGGGAGTCAGGGAGAACTTTCACTTGTCAGCAGAATGAAGTGCTGACCAGGCCAGTCCCAGTATGTCAGAGTTGCATGATTCCTGATCAGCGCAGTCTCTTCTACCCGCTCCGTAGCCTGCAGGATCGTCTCGGACAAGGAATCAGATTGGGAATCATACGTCTTTGCCAGAAAAGTTAGGGATGTCTGGGATCTGGAGGGAGAGGTACCTTCCAAGATGATAAAGTATGGATTTCCACAGACCCCAGCCGCCATTGCTACATAGACATGGGTGACCTTATTTAGCCATTGCTGTGTGAGGGAGTTCTAACTTGCACTGCCTCGCTTAGTCAGTGCTCTTTGATAAAGTATTGACTTGCAAAGTCTTACTTAGTCGGTGCTCAATGATAAAGTATTGACTTCACATCCTCCCTCAGCCAGTGTGTTGTAAAAATCAGACATTGAATTCAACACCCTTACTTACATAAAGCTATGTACAAAGTATTCATTCGTTTGCCAGTCTTCGTTCTATAAAGTCTTTACACTCTGTTCCATCTTCTTATGATGCATGAGGGCATTTTATGTTTATCTGGCGACTCGGTGATGGGACTATAAATCATGTCCTCAGTGGACAGTAGCTATACATTCTGAAGTTTCTGTTTACCTACTTGGCTTCATAATGTGTATCGTGGCATCGATCTTTCCATCATTAATGTTCTTCTTCTTTTTTAACTGAGGGTGACCAGTGAAGCGGGTGGCTGGCGCCCGCAGCGCGGCCTTATCTTATAGACCTGAAGGACGTGTACAGTGCAGCTAGCTGCCTTGATAGATAGTGGCGGAGGGGGGGGGGGGGGGGTGCATTTGTGGAAGTGTATTGTCTTTGTGCTGACCGCTCTCAAAGATCCTGCTCTGGTTGGCTGGGTTTTTATACCACTGGCACTGAAACTTAGCCAGTGATCGTGAGATGCCGAGTAGTCGTCTGAAGTTTTTTTACGACTTTGTTTGTTTGTTTGTTTTGCCTGATTCGTTGTTTGTGTCTATTTGCATATTTCATTCTTCACTGACTTAGGTTTTCGTTTGAATATTCGGAAGCGTCAAAAGAAAAAAAAATGGACTGTATACAGATCATAGTACTTACTTACTTATGCCCATCGCTCCCGGTGGCCATCGACGACCCGTCGCCATCGCGTTCTGTTCTGTGCTGTTGTTATATGTTGTTTTATCTTCTTGTTGTTGTTTGTTTTACAAAGTACCTACAAGATTTTGTTCACTGAACGAAGAATGACAGTGTATGTCTTCAGCCATGCGCTGTCCATGCGGAAATAACAGGAACCAGTCAGTTCAGTTCGCAGTGAATTATGGGTCATGAAAGTTTGTGAAAAGTTCGTAAATTTTCTGCCCACCTTTTTTTTTCTTTTTTTTTTTTTAGCTCGAACAGTGTTATTACTGCAACATGACATGCGAAATTGCGTGGTCAAAAGTAATACTTTGTATGAAAGGAAGGTAGTCAAAAAGTGAAGGTGATATAAAACACTGTTAAAATATATTTAAAAAAGCAACATCTGGCAGGGAAAAAGTGCTGGCTGAGGCGATGGATAGTAATGCCGACGGTTTTTCCTACCAATCACAGGCCGTTACTATGTTTGGTGCACATGGACAAACATAATAGCTGAACACAATTCAGCACGACTTTTTTCACCTTAACCCCTTATGACTTGAACGGAAAGAAATTGAATTAGCAGCTAGTTTGTTTAAACTTTTGTCTTTGTTTTTCATATGTCTTGTTGTTTGTAAACATCAATGTCTACGTCGGGCTGATTGGTTCGTTCTGTAAACTTACTGGCCATTGGCGGAAAAGACGGCGGCACAGGCCTGCTAAGACAGCTTGATCGGATCATAAGGCAGACATCATCCAGCAATCTATCCTCAGTACATTCGTCACAGTGTTAAATTCGCCTATCGAACCTGATAAAATTAAACAGACGTAATAGTCAAAGTAAAGATAGCATAGCAAAATGTTGATGTAGCAATCGTTCACCTAACGAACCTGATAAAACAAACAGATGTAATAACCAAATAAAGATAGCAACACTAAATGCGAAAAAAACTGAGAAAACAGTACCAAAAGTTAATATAACAATGCAAACTGGGTAGAAAGCCTAAGTGTTCAGATGTCAGTACTAAAGTTAACAGCAGTTAGTCTGGTTCTGGACATTGTTCTTCGATTATGCTAACTGACAGTTACAGCAGCCAGGTTTAGGTACCGACATTATTCTTCGATTATGCTAACTGACAGTTGCAGAAGCCAGATTTAGGTACCGAAATTACTTGGGATGCGCTGAACACGTCATCACTTTTTGCGCTTCCTGTTTTTGTCTTTTGATGCAGGTGAGATCATAGTGAAACCATACAACTGCTTCAACAGTCATGGATCCGAAGGCCTTCACGAGTGCGGGAATAATGATGATACGAAACGTGAGGATAACTGTTACATCATACACCATTCTGCTACTAATAGATTGCAGAGGTGCGGCGCGATACACCTGAACATTGAACAATAGGGTTGTTCATGATGTCGTGAGTGTTCATACTAGCATTGCAGCGAGCAGTTAGGAAAGCTTGGCACTGCCTTTCTCCTCCTCCGACAGATCCTAGTATTTGCTGGGTACTTTCATGTTTGAAGAGTCGAAAATCTACCAAGGATTGACATGGATGTCCGGATCTTTATTGTCTATATCTCATCTGCTGCGCAAGATTGCCCACTAGGGAGGGCAAGCCAGTAGCACATCTGCAATACGTTGCGGGGCCGAAAGACCAGAAAGTGTCAGCGGCAGCAGCAGCAGCAGTAAGCCAATGATGGCGGTCTTCCCTGTGTTTTCCTGAGGAAAACAAGTAGTATGCTTCAAGTAAATGGCGTTTTGCTGTTGTCTCAAGGATCACAACTGTTTTTCTTAGCAGCATATTGACTGTGGGTTTTTTTTCTATTTTTCTTACGATTCCAACTGTTTTGCCTGTTTTTCTTAAGGATCACAAGTGTTTTCCTACTTTTCCTGAGGTAAACGGTTATTGCCATTGTCAACTCTGCTGTCCCTATTTGCGCAAGGAAACGTTGGTGTCCTTACCAAAAACAAAAAAATAAAATCGAAAATAAGAAAAATAGGATCACAACTGTTTTTCCTCTTCAAGCCAGCAGTCGGCGTAGTAATTCAGTTATATCACTGCGTATGCATTTGTTAGTTAAAAAAAAAAAAAAAGCTGTCTTAACTTATTTCCCTTAAATCGCCGTTTATCTCAAGATTACTGTGCGTTGTCCTCAGAAAAAACAAACAAACAAACAAACAAACAGGAATAATCGTCATCATCCAAAAGCGAAACAGGAAAAAACGATTGTGATCCTGAGGGAAGCAAGGAGAATAGTTCTGACCCTAAGGGAAAAAGTTGTGATGCTCAGCGATAGCAAACATTTCCTATATCTGCTGGTTTCCTCGAGGATTTAAAAAAAAAAAAAAAAAAAAAAAAAACTTCTTATCACCTCTAGACGCTACTGGGCTTCCATACTATCATCATTCTACTGACACTGTTACATAACTGTGAAACGCGTGTGGGGGGGGGGGGGGGGTTGACGACACTGTGGGCGTGTTGTTGCAGGCGAGATCCTGTGGCCGGAAAACGAACAGCAAGCAGCTGGTGGCCGTGAAGGTGCTGAAGGAGAACGTGTCCCACGAGATCCGTGAGGACTTTGAGCGGGAGGTGGAGATCATGTCTGCCTTCGACCACGACAACATCCTCAAGCTGGTCGGCGTCGTCACGCAGAGTAAGGGACATTGCGCTGGGTTGGGTTGGGTGGGGTTGGGTTGGGTTGGGTGGGGTGGGGTTGGGTTTGGTTGGGTTTTGAATTGGGTTGCGTTGCGTTGCGTTGCGTTGCGTTCTGTTGTGTTGTGTTGTGTCGGGTTGCGTTGCGTTATGTTGCGTTGCGTTGCGTTAGGTTGCGTTGCGTTGCGTTGCGTTGGGTTGGGTTGGGTTGGGTTGGGTTGGGTTGGATGGTGTCGTGTGTGTCGTGTCGTGTCGTGTCGTGTCGTGTCGTGTCGTGTCGTGTCGTGCCGTGCCGTGCCGTTGCCGTGCCGTGCCGTGCCGTGCCGTGCCGTGTCGTGTCGTGTCGTGTCGTGTCGTGTCGTGTCGTGTCGCGTTGCGTTGCGTTGCGTTGCGTTGCGTTACTTTGTATTGTGTTGGGCTGGGTGGGCGTTGCGTTGGGTTGGGTTGGATTGGGTTGGGTCGTGTTGTGTCGTGTCGTGTCATGTG
>CM031596.1:67119520-67149520 GCA_018398815.1 Conus ventricosus | reverse complement strand
CCTGGACGCAGGATGCTGACTGCAGGGTCCGTGGATGCTGGTCTTCCAGCACCCAAAGACCGGAGCTGCAGCTTAAGAAAAACAGGCAAAAAAAATCCCGCCCTACGGCGGAGATCAGTCTCCAGATGAGTAGTCATCTCCCTATAGTCCTTGTCAGTGTGTGGCAACATAGTGGGTCCGGCAGTGCGTCAGTGTGAAGGGTCACAATGCGTAATAAGGTCAACAATGTCTGTCACTATAAAAGGGCAGATAAACTATAATAACTTCTTTCCCTTTTTCTTTTGCTTTTATTTTACCTGTACTAAGGATAACTTCCTTAGTCAAAAGCTCCAATGAATAAAAACAATTAGAATCCATCACACGTCTGTCACACAAACATATAGACAAGGACACAACGAGAACGGAACCACAAGTGGGGCGATACGGCAGGAATTCCACACTCCGCGGTCTAATGTCTAGCCGTTCGCACGCTCATGCGTTCCACGATCCGCCTCGTGTCTGTGAAGCAACAAGGAAAATGAGACTAACATTTCTGATATCCTTCCGGCCCAAATCACATATTGAGCGAAATAAGCATTGACTCAACCTGTGTAATCAGAAAACAACAAACACGGCTTCCATTGACCAAAATGAAGGGATATCATATAGTAAGCGATTTTCAACTTGGTCCAAAGTAACAATCCCTAGCGCTAAGGACCAAAAACATAATTAAAGATAATGCGTTTCTACAATTCTACAAGACGCATATCTCGATACCATTTCCATACCTGCTCCCTTCTTTGGAGCAGTTACACACAGAAAAGGTGTGTCCGAGCCAACAGCACATGAAGGCAGAAGAAAAAACCTCTCAACCGCTGAAAGGTTAGAAAACCCGATAAAACAAAACTGTCAAAACAGACCATATATTTACCAAAATGGCGGGTGGGCGAGGTGAGAAAACGGTTCGCTCCCCAGTCCAATGAAGGATGGCAGCCGTAACCGTGCCGGTCCACACGAAGGGACTCCAGGTCAGGGACGCCCCAGGTGGTTCTTCCAGCTGGCAGGGATAGGGATCCCAGGTGTCTAGTGGAATACTTTCCGACCCGCTGAAGGGCGAAAGACTTTTCCACAAACTCCACACCGAAGTGGATAAAGAAAAGTGGAACAGCTAGCAGAGATGGATCTCTCCGACTCGATGGTCCGTAAATGAGTGCCACACCACTAGCCTAACAAAGATGGCAACAGGTAACAAAACAGCTCACCTGTGGCACCCTGACAGCTGATGAATCACGTGGAAAACGATAAAAGAACAGAAAAAGAAGGCTTTAAAGAAAAAAATGAAGAGAAATATTGGAGGATGGGAGCGAAATGCACGGACTTTAGCGCACCCGGGATGACACAAATAGCACACTGGTCAACACCCGGCCATGTAGTGATTCATCTTCTAAACCAAAAGTATGTACGTCCGTGACAACACCCCCAACCAAAGAGGCTTGTGCCACTGAGGCACAGCCTATCACAGCCTCCAATACGTTCTGTACACCCTTACACTCTTATACAATGTAAACTTTCCTCACTCCTGAACCTTGACCCGCTACGCCATCCGGCTGAGGTAATCAGCCTTCATCATCATCATCCTCATAGTCATCAGTGTCATCATCCAGTGCCTCTCTGCGCACACCATTGCTAACCGGGGCACTGGAGATGGGTTTGTCCCGACGCACTGCATCAGCTGGCTTTATCTGCATCTTGAATTCCTCCAGGCCACCGCCTGGGTCGATGACGTTCAGGGTCTGGAAGCACAGTGCGTAGAATTCCAGGGCCCCTGCATGGCAGACCAGCTCAGGGTTGACCAACTCTGTCAGCACTTTCTTCATGTCGGTGATCTCGGCCTGAAAGCTGTTAACCTGTTGCTCCAAGGCGTGCTGACTGAGAAGCTTCCACACTGGCCCTCTGTAAGTCTGAGTCAACCTGCACAATTTGCTGTCGGTTCTGTGGCGTCTTCAGCTTGATCTGTTCCAGCTTCCTCTTCTGCATGGCTTCCTTGGACTGGGCATTGAAGGTTCCTTTCCAGTCATTCTTGGTCTGTTCGCACAACAGTCCGTATCCACTGGAATTACACACCTCTTTCTTTTCTAGTCGATTCACCCGAGCGTCCCTGTAGTCCTGAACAGCCGAAGGACTTTCAGAAAAAGGGGTCATGCCTTTGCCCAGAGAAGGGTTCCATTTCACAGGTTTTGCATTCTCTGCTGTCTTCATACATCCGTGGTCACCTTTGTCACAGAGATGTGTTGTTTTACGCTCCATGACTTTAAAAGGTCTGGTTGGTGTTCGACTCCCTCTCATTCGATCTCATTTCAGCGCATGTTGGACTACTTTGGGTCTGTTCCTTTGCTTTCTTAACAATGGTTTTCTACTCCTCGAGGATGCAGAACCTGCTGATGTCAACAACGCCACAGGCATTCTGGTGTTCCGGCTCTTCGGAGTTGTTCGGTGGCAAACATTGTAGCTGTGACCATACCTTGGGATGTTCTTCGCCACTCCTGGGCAATGAAAGTCCTGCTGGATTCTCTCCAGGGTCGGACGTGTCCCAAATGTCCTGCCATAGGGGTATCGTGACCTAGGCGCAATACAGTACTGCGGAGAGCTTCAGGTGCGACAAGTGGAGTGGGCCCAGAAGAGTAGTGACGTATGACGTCCGTGCACCAGCCCCTTGCGTCTCACGAACTCTACCGCGCTGCTGCGGGATGTTCTTGCTGGCTTCCCAACCAAACTCTGGATGTTGTTGAGGGATGGATCCTTCGTTTGCAAGCTGTGTACAGTCGAAGGATCCATGGTCAAAGTGCCATGCTGAGTCAGGGGCTTCAGGAGGGGTTTCAGTGCCTCTTTCTCTGTGCTTGGGAACGCGTGGTGGCAGCTACAAATACTTCTGCTGGCAACTCTGATGAAATCTCCCGACGTTGACCATCACCAAAGCACACTGAATTGCCAATCAGTAGGGAGTACGCAGGTCGCTGAAGGGCGACTGCCCACACCTTCCCTTTAAAGTATGGCGTAGAGACATCTACCAGTGCTGTAGATCGTTTTGCCCTGAAGGATGACTCGATTCCTGACACTTGGCACTCTTCCCCTCGAGGTGCCTCACTAGGGACTAACTGTTCGTCGATGAAGACCGCTGTAGCTCCTGTGTCCCTAATAGCTTTCACTTTCTTGCCACACACCACCGATGGGAAGGTTGGATATGATGGGGTCGTGACCTCGCTCTCTCCAAATGCCACCCTAACGTGCGAATCGCCGGGTCTTGTTTTGTCCTTCCTTTTGGGACAATCCCGAACGAAATGTCCCTTTTCCCCACAGAGGAAGCAAAGCTTGGGCTTGGCTCCGATGTTCCTGGAATCGCTGGAGAAAACGTTCTTGGAGGGCGACGACGGTTTGGGATCACGTGACTCCCAATCGGCGGGTTTCCTACTTGTCCCTGGCGCAGGCAAACGATAGTGACGACGCGCATCTGCGAAGGCTTCAGCAATCTCGACTGCCCTGGCGAATGTCTTTGGTTTCTCCTCACCCAACTTGAACTGCAGTTCCTGAGATACCGAATTCATGAGTTGCTCCAAGAGGAAACAATCCTTCAATTCCATTTCTGAGGCTTCAATCCAATATTCCATAGTGCGACGGAGGCGTTCCCCGAACTGGTGAAAAGTCTCCTCTGAAGGTTTCCTCATGGAGCGAAACTGCTTTCTATAGGACTCGGAAGTCATGTGCAGTCTCCGGCGAAGAGCCGCTTTTAATTCGGTATAGGAAGCTCCGGGAGGAATGTCTACAAACGCCTCCTTAGCCTTCCCCGTCAGGCTACTAATGAGGTAGAGGGCTTTACTCTGGTCGTTTAGTTGGTACGCAGCGGCAACCGCCTCAAAGTGCTCATGTAGGTATCTATGTTATCGCTAGCACTGTACACTGGCATATGTAGCTTGGGCGGAGCCACCGGAATAACCACGCCCTGATGAAAATCCGCTATTTCCCGATGGTCAGAGCCATGCTCGGAAGCAACCACAGACTGCGTTTCGGGTGCATCTAACTGTTGAACCAGTTCGGCCCGGAGTCTTTCTTTTTCCTCCACCCAAAAGAGCCTCAAAGTCCAACTCTTTCTGTTTCTGAGCCTCCCTTTCTAACTGTTCTCTCTTTTCTCTCGACCCTTCACTCCAGTCTCCTTTCCTCCATCTCCTCTCTCCATCGCCGTTCCTTCTCCTCCCTCTCCGATCTCCTCTCTCCATTTCCCTTTTCTCCTTCGCCTCTCTCTCTTCCTTTCCATCTTCTTTTCCTCCATTGCCATTTTCCACCGTCTCTCTTCTTTGGCTTCTCTCTCTCCCTTTCCAGTCTCCTCTCCTCCTTTTCCAGTCTCCTCTCTCCCGCTCTCTTCTCTCTCTTGCCTCTCTTTCTTCCCTCTCAATCCTCATTAACATAAGAGGATCCATGGGCGCTGGTCCAGGAGGATGAGGCATAGGCGAAGGCCGAAAGCGGAAGTCATCTCGAAGATACGGCGGAGGACGAAATCCCGAGACTGGAGTGGGCAGAGGTCGTCTCGGAGAGAGTGACCCAGGAGGGGTCATCTCCTGTATTGTGGACATTGCGGTGACTGGAGGACGAGTCCCACCAGAAGAAAACACGACCTGGGTAGTAGGGCCAGTCGTCGCCTGAGTCATGGGGCTCCCCATCCCTGGTAGGATTCCTGCACCACGAGTCTGAGAACGTGTGATCCGGCGCACGTCGTCTACGTGTTCCATAACTTACAGTACACCTCACAATACACGAAGTCACGAATCACTAAGTGATACACAAGATTCGCACAGCCACGCAGAACTCTGACGAACGAAATCCCACGAGGTTCCGACGTTTCGTGTCCACTTCGCACTTAGTATCACGGTCGACTACTTTGAAGGCCACAAAGTATTTGAACCCCCCACAAGCCAATAGTACAGGACGATACTAAATGGATATAAATCCAAGATTCTGTGATAGTCATGGTTTGAAGAGAACTATCCCAATTTCCAAAGGGAAAAACGCACTATCTTAAACCAGTGAGTCATATAGGGTAACACCCGCACGATGGTTAACCCACCCTCACGAGAATGACAACACTCACTGAAAGATAATGAGAAATGACGTAAGGGTTTGATGTAAGTCAAACACGCATGGACAACCCTAACAAAACACCACGAGGAAGTGCTTTTATCCAACGAACCAAGAGTGGTCCACCAACAATATCTCTCCAAAGTCCAAGTTCCTACAAATAGAACCACAAAAGTTAAAGTCCAAGAATGGGAACCGAAACTGAGTAAGCTCACAACGTATCAGCAACTCCAATCCGCTAAATTGCAGCTGTATTCCCACGAGAAGGAAATACGGAGTAGTAACGTTCCACAAATGTATGACTAAGGGTAGTCAATAACTGTACCAATATTCCCAAACAGGGAAGGAAGAATGACAAGTCCTACGTACGACTTTTTGACCAAGTGTAGTCAACACCAATCAATCTCCAACCGTAGGTTACAGTCTAAGATATGTCTCACAAGACAAGAGAGTAGTTTGAACAACAAAGTCAACAATGTATGACTTTATGACTAAGTGTAGTCAATCCACAAAACCGTTCAAACTCAAAGAGAAAGAATGCTTCCACGAACCAAATTGCAGTCACGAGTACTGCCACACTAAGCCAGCCCAAACGAACTGAATCGATTAACCCTGGCTAAGCTCATAAGTAAAGCAAACTAACCTCTTCTCACCAAATGAACACCGAGTATCCAAATTCAATAACTAGCTAAGAGCTGGAGTTATTTCCCTGAATTCCAACGAAGGAGATACCCAGTTATGTTTTTAACACTTCAAAGCGTTGAGAACAACAATCTTCAAAAGAAAACCGCTGACCAGAAAAACGTGGTACAAACTCAACAGTTTCCTTGTATAGAAAACAATATCCAAACATGAATCAATTCCAACACGATGTGGAATTAATCAATAAATCGACAAAGCACAAACTCATCAATGTGTAACAACGACTGCCCTTGTGCACCGGCGTGCCAAGAACCCAAACAAAGTTACCTCACTGGGAAACAAACCTATATCCGGATCAAATGTTAATTTCTCAAATAAGACTTCAAAGATGTTTACCCAGCAAAAACGGCCAAAGAAATCACAAACCTATACAACTGGAATTTATAACTCAACGCGTTACTCCAACCAGCAACCAACTTATCCAAAGAGAAAGCAACAAGACATCAACAAACACGCATAAGGCAGGGACGGACAATAGAACTTAAACGACCCGTACCGCAAGGCCAAACAGCTAACCTAAATTCGACCGGCGACTGACGTAAACACGGAAGCCCACGTGCACCAACACGGTCACTGGGACACCAGGACAGAGCCGGCTCGATCAAATACAGTGGCCCGATGAGCGCGCCGAAATTCCCGTGCAACACTATCTCGTCCACAGACGGGACCCACGTGCTAAAATCACTGCTCTGTAACTGAGTGGGAAACGGAGGAGAGGGGGAGGGGGCGACAGAAAAAGGAACAAGTGGTTCTTTGGAAAGACACTAATGTGTATCCGCAGACGCTACACTCCCATTCTCAACACACGACTGATAAATTTATTATTTCAATCACCACAGTCACACAAATTAGAGTTGAACAATTAAGAAAGCCCTGACAGCAGCTAGATAGAAAAGCAAATAAACTGCTTGTATGTGCGCTAGACAGAAGAGGAAAGCCTATCAACTTAGGGCTAATCCCCTTAGACTAAACAACACAGATCCTACAACCTAGTGTGTAATAACAAAATAACACACCACCAAGAATAGTCTTTCCTTGTTTTGTGAACTGAAGTAGATACTTACGTAAGACCGAGTTTCGCGCAAACACAGTATTCGGAACTAAGTGTCAAAGTTTGCCTTGTAAACAAAGCACCAAATGCTTGGCAAACCTGCCTACACTTACCTTATAACACAGTCGGCGTCTTGGGTACAGGCAAATGCAGACCAAATCCTAAATCAGTACAAGCACTGACATCGACGACTCTGCACAAGCAAGACCTATTAATCTAGAGTTTCAAAACCCCCTTCTTTCTCCACCCAAGTACCTATTCTAACTAAGGTAATGAGAAACGGAGAACGGAATTCTAGAACCAATAGCCGGCGGGTACTAGACAAAACAAAAAACACTGGAGACGAACGCGGAACGGAAGAGCCGAAGGTCCGACCACGGAGCACGGAACTCTACTGCCGACAGCACCCCAAAACCGGTCCGCTCCAATGGGTTCCCTACTAACTCTAGAACCCACCCAACCAACCACCCGTCAAATACACGTAAAGAAAGATAGACAGGTCTCTCAAGGGTCGGGCGGTAGTGAGTTCAGAGTGTCGCTTTTACACTACCACATACACATTCCTGTACCCCCCATCTCCACCATAATTGTCACGTGTGAGTACACCTGACAGGGGGGGTTCTTATACAGGTAATGTGCAGTGGCAGAAACGGAGCGATCACTCTATCCCTCACACCCCCAGACCAAGAGGAAGAAGTTTCGACAATTAGTTTTATTCACATTACAATCACTCACTCGCACTAGCACTCCAGATGGGGTATGGGTCATAACAAAGAAGAGAAAAGATAGTCGCGAGAGGAAAAGAAAGAGAAAAAAAAATGGGGCATAGAAGAGAAAGGCACTATTCAGAACTAACTGACTTAGGGGACAAAGTAAATAAAATAGACCACAAAAACCCTCAAATGTCCCGGGATCCCGCTACTGTCCCAACCTAGCCCACTAAACCACTACAAGGACATTCAGCAAAATAACAGAGAAGAAAGACAGTATTAGAAACAAGGCTACATCCAACGGGACCTAATCAACTAGAATTAAACAAAACAAAACAAAAACAAACAAAAAAAAAAACAAAAAAACGAATCAGTGACCGGCTTTAAACCCACGCACACGCACGACAGACCCACCCACACCACACAAAATGGAAAACTCAACTCCGAGTCCATAACGAGGAGGTTCGTAGGAGGAGATGGATCCTGTAAAGGGGTAACGCTCGTGGTGGGCTGGTCTTCCAGTCCGAGGTGAAGCAGGTGTCCCAGTAAAGGAGACGAGGTTCACCTCCAGTCCGCAGGTTGGAAAAGCGACTGGTGCCTGGACGCAGGATGCTGACTGCAGGGTCCGTGGATGCTGGTCTTCCAGCAGCCAAAGACCGGAGCTGCAGCTTAAGAAAAACAGGCCAAAAAAATCCCGCCCTACGGCGGAGATCAGTCTCCAGATGAGTAGTCATCTCCCTATAGTCCTTGTCAGTGTGTGGCAACATAGTGGGTCCAGCAGTGCGTCAGTGTGAAGGGTCACAATGCCGTAATAAGGTCAACAATGTCTCTGTCACTATAAAAGGGCAGATAAACTATAATAACTTCTTTCCCTTTTTCTTTTGCTTTTATTTTACCTGTACTAAGGATAACTTCCTTAGTCAAAGCTCCAATGAATAAAAACAATTAGAATCCATCCACACGTCTGTCACACAAACATATAAGACAAGGACACAACGAGAACGGAACCACAAGTGGGGCGATACGGCAGGAATTCCACACTCCGCGGTCTAAATGTCTAGCCGTTCGCACGCTCATGCGTTCCCGATCCGTCTCGTGTTGTGAAGCAACAAGGAAAATGAAACTAACATTTCTGATATCCTTCCGGCCCAAATCACATATTGAGCGAAATAAGCATTGACTCAACCTGTGTAATCAGAAAACAACAAACACGGCTTCCATTGACCAAAATGAAGGGATATCATATAGTAAGCGATTTTCAACTTAGTCCAAAGTAACAGAATCCCTAGCCGCTAAGGACCAAAAACATAATTAAAAATAATGCGTTTCTACAATTCTACAACAAGACGCATATCTCGATACCATTTCCATACCTGCTCCCCTTCTTTGGAGCAGTTACACACAGAAAAGGTGTGTCCGAGCCAACAGCACATGAAGGCAGAAGAAAAACCTTCAACCGCTGAAAGGTTAGAAAACCCGAATAAAACAAAACTGTCCAAAACAGACCATATATTTACCAAAATGGCGGTGTGGGCGAGGTGAGAAACGGTTCGCTCCCAGTCCATGAAGGATGGCAGCCGTAACCGTGCCGGTCCACACCTAAGGGACTCCAGGTCAGGGACGACCAAGGTGGTTCTTCCAGCTGGCAGGGATAGGGATCCCAGGTGTCTAGTGGAATACTTTCCGACCCCCTGAAGGGCGAAAGACTTTTCCACAAACTCCACACCGAAGTGGATAAAGAAAAGTGGAACCAGCTAGCAGAGATGGAGATCTCTCCGACTCGACGGTCCGTAAATGAGTGCCACACCACTAGCCTAACAAAGATGGCAACAGGTAACAAAAACTCTCACCTGTGGCACCTGACATCAGCTGATGAATCACGTGGAAAACGATAAAAGAACAGAAAAAGAAGGCTTTAAAGAAAAAAAAATGAGAGAAATATTGGAGGATGGGAGCGAAATGCACGGACGTAGCGCACCCGGGATGACACAAATAGCACACTGGTCAACACCGGCCAATGTAGTGAAGATGTCACTGGTAACACTCCACTTTATACTGGGTTTGAAAAGAAATTATTTATCTTCTAAACCAAAGTATGTACGTCCGTGACACACACACACACACCCCACCACACACACACACACACACACACACACACACACACACACACACACACACATATTGGAAACACACACACACACAACACACCACACACACACACACACACACACACAACACACACACACAATTGGAAAATAGTTTCATTCACTCTGTCTCGCAACAGAGTTTTTACTGGTGCGTTCATTCTTTCGACGACCGAAGAGAACAAAATCTCTCTCTCTCTCTCTCTCTCTCTCTCTCTCTCTCTCTCTCTCTCTCCCCTCTCTCTCTCTTTTTTCAAAGAAGTATCTACGGGTTCACTTCTTCCCATCATCATCATCATCATCATCCCCCTCTCTCTCCCTCTCTTCTTTTTCTTCTTCTTCTTCTTCTTCTTCTTCTTCTTCTTCTTCTTTTCTTCTTCTTTTTAAATGGCAATCACATATAAATCATGTTTGCAAACAGTTGGCTCGCAATTTGTTTTTGCTCAATAAACTCAGTTATTATGTTGAACCACACATCCGGAAATTATTTTTGAAGCCCATTGCCATTCTCACATAACTATGCGTCCACTGTCTGGAGTGGTGCCGGTGAAAATCACATAAAAAAGATCAACTCTATGCATAGACGGGGAATTAAGCTGATTCTTCCCGACAAGTTTCTATCAACCACGGGCAAATTCGCAAAACTAATGATGCTAACCACTGCAGAGCCAACTGATCTATAATAAGGTCCATGCAAACATGGCGCCAACATATCTTGCTGAGTTTATCCAAATGGCAACAACGCGATATGATTCAAATAATTACATTTTACCACGTGTCCGCATTGATTTGTTCAAATCTAGTTTTGCATTTTTTGGTCCATCGTGTGGAACTCTCTTCCTCCATCTGCCAAAACATGTCAATCACTGCCGTCCTTCAATCAGCAATACATAAACATTTACTTGAACAATAAATCTAACCTTTTGATCATAGTTTTCAACGCCCAACTTTTATGTTTTGCTTCTATATTAGCTGATGAAAATGTGTATGTATGTATGTATGTGCGGGTGGGTGGGTGGGTGTGTGGTGTGTGGGTGTGGGTGTACGCGTGCGTGCGTGCATGTGTGGGAGTGTGCGTGCATGTGAGCGCGCACGTACGTCTCTGATTATGTTTGTGTAATTTTGTAATGGATTTTTTTTTAATCATTATTATTCTTATTACTATTGTTATTGTTATTATTATAATGTTGCTATATTCTTCATTGTTTCTACCATTATTAATATGTGCAGTGTGTTTAGTTGAATGTTGTAGAATAGCAAGGACAGATTGGAAGAATAGGCACTGCCTAAAATCTCTATCCTTGAGTAATAAAGTTTTTGAGTCTTGAGTCTTCTTTTTTACTCGATTTTCATATATTCACTGCAAAAGCAAATACATGAAATAAAATACTATAAAATAAACATATGACGAAACAAAAGGAGAAGAAACAGTGAGAGAGGATGAGGACGGAGAGAGAGAGAGTGAGAAACAGACAGACAGACAGAAGAAAAGAATTAGAACAACATTAGCTGCACCAACAGTAGCAGCAGTTACAACAATAACAAGAAACGAGGTAACGAAAGAGTGGGCTTGACTATTGTTCAGAGAGAGAGAGAGAGAGAGAGAGAGAGAGAGAGAGAGAGAGAGAGAGAGAGCGAGAATCAGTGGGAGCCGCTTAATACCCACGTAGGATGCGACGCTCCAGAGAGAGAGAGGGAGAGGGAGAGTAACAAGTCATTTCCAGTTGGGAGTTTTTACAGCCCTGATTTAATTCTTGGGCAAGGCATTGTGTAGCCTCGGAGGAGAAAAGCTGGCGAGACCTTAATTACCTTAAAAGTCAAGGCAACGTCCAACTGATTGTAGCTTGGAACGCAGCTAATACACACACACACACACACACACACACACACACACACACACACACACACACACACACACACATACATACATACATACATATACATACATACATACATACAAGAGAGAGAGAGAGAGAGAGAGAGAGAGAGAGAGAGAGAGAGAGAGAGAGAGAGAGAGAGAGATAAAGAGACAGAGAGAGAGGATCAGTGGAAGCCATTTGATACCTACGTGTGATGCAACGCTTTAAATCATATCACAGAATTGTGTACAAATTTCCTGCAACAGTATTTCCTTGAATAATTTGCATTAATTTGGAAGATTATCATTATCGAATTTTTTTAAACAGTGAAAGAGTAACAACAACGTCCTGTCATCCAAAAATGTCACCATGTCAAACAAAATAATACGGGACAAAAAAAAATGTCACCATGTCAAACAAAATAATACGGGACAAGAAATGTCACCATGTCAAATAAAATGACACGGGACAAAAAATGTCACGATGTCAAACAAAATAATACGGGACAAAAAATATCACCATGTCAAACAAAATGATACAGGACAAGAAATGTCACTATGTCAAACAAAATAATACGGGACAAAAAAAATGTCACCATGTCAAAAAAAATAATGCGGGACAAAAAATGTCACCATGTCAAACAAAATAATACGGGACAAAAAATATCACCATGTCAAACAAAATGACACGGGACAAAAAATGTCACCATGTCAAACAAAATAATACGGGACAAAAAAATGTCACTATGTCAAACAAAATAATACAGGACAAGAAATGTCACTATGTCAAACAAAATAATGCGGGACAAAAAAAAATGTCACCGTGTCAAAAAAAATAATACGGGATAAAAAAATGTCACCATGTCAAACAAAATGATACGGGACAAAAAATGTCAGCAACAGCTACCGTGGCGCGGTAGTCAGCGTCGAGAATTCTTTGTTGGGAGGTCGTAGGTTTGATTCCCACCAAAGTCATTCCTGTTTGTGAATTTTTCGGTCCATGACCGTCTGCTACCGAGAGAACAGTTTGCTACGGCTTCACTGGGAAGACTTAAACCACACAGACGAGTTTCATTCACTTAATGGATGCGTCTCGGAGAGTGTTTCTCAAATTAAATTTCCCTACCAGCAATGCGGGTGTATCTCTCGGGCCTGGTTGTTGACGCCGGGATACGTTATGAAAGTGTACATAGATACACCCTCACACCAGAACGGAACTCCAAAGCGTCACCGTCATCTTCTTTGTCCTGATCTGTCAGCCTAACAAAAGAGATCTTAGATCTTGTGGCCCTGTTCTCATAGTGACCTCAGTTTAGATTTCCTCTCCAAATCTCTGCCTTTGTTCGGTTCGTGTCGAGGTTGCCCATATCAAGGAATTCATGGTTACTGTCGCTGAACGGAAGACGCGCGGTCCCGCTGGCTCCGCGGCTTAGCAGGTGTCATCAGTTGGGAGCTTAGCAGGTGGTGTCCTGCATGCGTTGGATCAGAACAGGCGCCACTGGACACCACCACCGACGTGACTCCGGAGCAGTGCGGTATCTCCTCTGGTGGGTTGCCTCATGACGATCTGATCCTGACTTTCTCTGTGGACCGCCGACGCCAGGACAGCGACGGGACATGCAGGTTGTGATTTGTCCACGGGAAGCCAGAATGAACCGCATGGGGTAGTAGTAGTAGTTCAGTTTTACATCTTTTCACATATATGATATTAGACGAAGAGAGAGAGCGAGAGAGAGAGAGAGAGAGAGAGAGAGAGAGAGAGAGAGAGAGAGAGAGAGACAGACAGGCAGACAGACAGACAGACAGACAGACAGACAGACAGAGACAGAGAGAAAGATGCATAAATGTCAGTGACTATGTAAGTGTATGCATAATGTGGTTATCTAAGTACATATATGTGTCCCTCTAAGCATCCCTACAACATACCTGCAAATAATCTTAAAGTAAATGCTTAACTGGACTACAAATCAAAGAGAAAACAACATTGAAGGCAAGCTTTAAATCTGAAAAGACATCACACAAAGACATGCCTGATAATGGTGGTAAATGAGCTTGAAGAGGTAAACAGTCAAACAGCAGATGCATGCTGGTTATTCTTCGTTCTCCACAAATACATTTTGCTTCGTTTGTATGTTTAGTTTTTAAGGCATCAAATTTTAATTTATAAAATATTGAAATGAAATGTCTGTACTGGTACGTATTTTTCGCTTGTAAATGAGGAATGCTGTTTACATGTTCATAATTAATTAATTGAGTCTTTTTATCAGCCACACCAAGCGACGTATTTTTGTAGTGTTTTCTGAATCGGCACCAGACGGTTTGCTTTAATAATTGATTGACTTCAGGTAAAGAAAAGGATATATTCAGTACTGTGGCGCACTTTTCATTTCTGGCTCCTCTCTTTGCATATGTATCAGCTAGCTCATTGCCCCAAATACCGCATGGGGGTAAGGCCACTGGTATGGCACTGGAGAGGAAACGTGGAGAAAAGGCAGTCACTTGTTAGACTGGGGTTGGGTGTGTGAAGCGTAAAGAATGAGCAGAGGGATGGAGTGGGCAGGAACTGGAGAAAGAATGAAACAGTCCGGGACATAGAGCGTGAATGGGAACACAGTGACCTATTCACCAGGCCTCGGTCCCTAAACAAGGGGTTGGTTGACAAATCTCCGTCGTTTCAAAATTCAGAAGAACATAAATGGGTCAAACCAGAGATGCAAGACGTGGATTCACAATGCTGCGGGGACACAAGTTTTCTCAGCTTAAGTGCAGTGCTTTCAAAAAGAAGGGAGCAACTTATTCCACACGTCCCTGTCTTGTAAATGACATAATTAAGCAAAGCTGAAAGGCGCATGGTCATCAACAACATTTTCGTGGAATGGATTTTCTCTCCCGTTTTGCTGGGAGTTTGCTGACAAAACAAAGTGTAGTCTTATTCAGACTCCTTACACAGTGGACAAATTAGATTGAGAGAGGGAGAGAAAGAGACAGACAGACAGAAAGAGGGACAGACAGACAGGCAGACAGACAGAGAGGGAGGAAGGGATGGAGGGAAGGAAGAAGAAAGGGAGGGAGAAAAGAAGGGAGGGAGAGAGCATCCAATCGGGAATCAGTTTTTATTGAATTATTTGCTGCGATCGTTAGATCCCCTAAACTGAAGAAAAATAAATAAGGGGAAGACCAAAGATTCGGTCAAATTCGCATGTTTTATGTCTGACCTACGTTTTACAAAGGGAGCCGTCGCTGTGTGTCTTATTTTTTTCATCCTCACAAACGTTCCGGCTCTGTCAGGAAGAAAAGGGAGAATATCGCTTAATAATATTGTCCGGTTAACACGTCTCTCTCTCTCTCTCTCTCTCTCTCTCTCTCTCTCTCTCTCTCTCTCTCTCTCTCTCTCTGTATCTCTGTCTCTCTCTCTCACA
Source organism: Conus ventricosus (assembly GCA_018398815.1). Taxonomy (NCBI): domain Eukaryota; kingdom Metazoa; phylum Mollusca; class Gastropoda; order Neogastropoda; family Conidae; genus Conus; species Conus ventricosus. The sequence goes on along the minus strand of CM031596.1, from coordinate 67,134,530 downwards.
CACACACACACACACACACACACACACACACACACACACACACACACACACACACACACACACACGTCTGTGCAACTAGTTATATGAGTTATATGTTGGGATATGTTGGGATATGTGCGTGCATGCCAATTTGGGAGCGCGTGTTTGTGTGCGTGTACATCTGGGAACATCTCGGTGCATGGAGTGTACGTGCGAGAGTGAGCACGCGCGCGCATGTATGTGTACGTGCGTGTGTGTGTGTGTGTGTGTGTGTGTGTGTGTGTGTGTGTGTGTGTGTGTGTGTGTGTGTGTGTGTGAGAGAGAGAGAGTGTGTGTGTGTGTGTGTGTGTGTGTGTGTGTGTGTGTGTGTGTGTGTGTGTGTGTGGTCATTAGCCATAATGAGAATGAAACACCTTTTAAGGCCCCCAAAAAATCCTCCAAAGGAACACAGACCAATAAAACCACGATCCATCTACAAGCCCTGTAACAGACCATTGGGGGGTTGGGTTTGGAGAGGTGAGCGGGAGAAAGCAGGGAGAGTAATGATGGGTTTCTCGCAAAAAGCATGAAAATGCCAGACCCAACAATAGGAAGACAGCCGTGGCCTCTTGAAAATGCAATAAACTGAATTAGGCGACAGAAAAAAAATGTAACAGTGTAATTAACTTCTTTTTTTTATAACTTTTTAAATTCTCCTTTAATCAGCTTCGAGACAAAACGGTCAACAAAATAACAATCCAGTCCATGAGGAAAATATTTTTAACATAACAAAATGAAAAACAATAGTTACCCACTGATTCGAACACCTCAATCAACAAACCAAAGAAAATATCTTAAGAAGAATTGAAAAATAGCGTCTTGGACGGGACGCAGACTTTGTGCGTTGCACCCAATCCCTGCACAAATGAATGCTCTGTCCCCGTAGTGAGCACTGTTTTTGTGAATTTATTGTTCCTGTGGCCTTTTTTCAGTGTACCACCAAAAGACTTCAGGCTTTGGTCAGTTGTACAAATTGACGCTGAGTATATGCCGAAAAAACATGACAAGGCAAGGCCATGGCAATTTCCCTTTGATGTGCCCACTCTAAGCAACGATAGAAAATGTTTAGCAACAAATATAAAAGCAACAACAATAACAAGAGTGGTATCAGAAACCAAAAAATGAAAGATTGGAAGGGGTGTGTTCAACGGAATCCCACTACTGAACGAAATCTTATAAACCAAATAGGCTTAATATTGCCAAGCGAAGTCTCAATCGCTACTGAATGAATTTAAGTGTATGTTTTTCGTTATATTCTTGGAATGATGCGCTTGAAGATCATGTCACCACAGTCAGCATTAGAGGAAATCCATCACAAACTGTAATGTTGCGAACATTGATGGCCTGGCGGGTAATGAACAGGAATTTGCCAAGCTTTTCAAAGTTTGTTAAAACATTATCAAGATATGGCATGGAGATCAACACCGAAAAGCCAAACTTATGGCCAACCGTAACACTACCATCAACATTGGTAAAACTAACTCTCCATGGACTGAAGTTAGGAACTGGTCAACACTTCACTTAACTACGATCTGTCATGAGAAATGAGAGATTGAAACCAGAAGGCATCTCAAGGGCAGCGAAGACAAAAGGGCAATAACATCTCAATGAAACAAAAGACAAATTCCCACGTGCACTGCGTATTTTCCATCTTATTATTGCATATGAGACAGTCACCCTCACAGTGGATCTGTTAAGAAGAATCTAGCTTTGGAAAAGAGATGTCACCGAAACATACTTCACATCAGACTTACTGATGATATCACCAATGAGTAAATGCGTTGAGCCATCAGGCATCATTATCTGACCACATGAAGATCAGCTGACATCAGCTGATAAGAGAAAACTACACTGGTAGCGCCATGTAAAAACATTCAGAGGCCTCGCCAACATATTCCTCCAGGGAACTGTTGAGAGAAGAAGACGAGGAGAAAGCCAGAAAAAAAGATGGACCGATATCAGTGCAGAGAAGACCTTGGCATACAACTGACGGAGCTGGAGAAACCTGTTGTAGAGGTTTCCAGAGTGTGTTGTAGTGTTCCAACGTGTCTCTGTGGAGGTGATGCAAGAAACAGAAACAATTCAAGTGTTACAGACAGTACAGAAAGGAAGAAGCCTGAGAAATATAGTTTTGTTCTTTGATAAAAACAAAGGATGATATTTCAAGGCAAATAGAGGTGCAATGTAAGGTTAAGTAAACATTTGTTCTTGGTGTTATTGGAAACAAAAACGGCACACAAAATTTTATATATATATATATATATTATATATAAATGTATGTATAAACAATGAAATTTATTGAAAACTTCATTGGTAGAATTCACGTCACAAATTCTTTCCTATGTGGGTATGTCATTGAAACGTTGTGGCGGAGACCTGGTGATTTCGTTGATTACTCACCACTCTTGTGAATACACACATAAAACCATAACCAATCTTGCCACAGGCCCAAACCAATGATAGCTGCTGCAAAGGCTCCCCATCCATAACCGATCAAAGTTGTCACTTTTTTTTTTGTAATGACAATTTAAAAAACTGTCATGGAGTGGAACCATCCACATGATGCAGTGGGAAAGCTGCCATCACCATTCTCTTCTGTATCCACAGTGGGAATGTTGTCAACACACAACAAACTGCTTTTGAAACTGTACATTAGGCTAACTACAAGAAACAGGTCTAACATTCTTATGCTAGTGTCCGTGCTTCCCTATTGTATCAGTGCGTGTATCTTCACCAGACACCTTACAGCCCCTTTTGGCTCCTGTGATTTGTTTGTCAACCAACGCCAACAGTCGAAGATCCAGACCCAGACTCTGCGCATCAGAAAATCAATCTAAATACATAAAATTAGCCATGAAGTAAAAGAGTCATCGAAAACTATGCAATCAACCGGGAAAATGAGGAAGGAAAAGGATGATGCTTTTAAATTTGCCAGAAAACAAAAGAGCCATGAAAAAAATTAAGCAATCAACAGAAAATTAGGAAGAAAAAAGATGATGCTTCTAGACTGTGTCATTTATGATCCAGGAAACATTCTTCGGCATTAGACAAAATGGCCATCGTTTGCTTTGGTATGTTTACACACTGTACTACATGTTGATGAAGAGCAATGAAGCAGAGAGGCAACACAATTATGTTCCTTTGCTTTGCACTATTTCAACTCAGTTTAGAACTTTTTTCTCTTTTGCCTCATAATTTGGGTGACTGCATAGGCTCCCAGATAGCGATGAACATGTGAACAGTGACATTAACGTCCTATTGGCCAGAGGCCATGTTTCAACAGGTCAAAGCCGGTGTTTCCTTCTCCAAATGGCAGAAAGTTAAGTGAGTCTGAATCAAGCAGTCTGAGCCATATAGTGATATTTGTAAATGAGTCAGTATATGGAAAAAAAATTATGTGAGTAAAGGTCAGTATGCCGGATACTTAGTTTACATTCTTCAGATGCAGTCGTCACAATCACTAGTCGAAGTTGGAAAATATCATACCTTTCCTCGAACGAATTCCTGGTAATTGTGAAGTAGGTATGATTTCGGCCGATTTTTTTTCCTCTCCATGTTCCTGCTGTTGCTTAGTTCGTGAGTCAGTGGTGTCGTACTTGGGGACCGTCATTGAGTAGACTTGGCTATTCCCTATGGAGGGGAGTCACAGACAGTGCGGCTGAGCTTTGGATGAGGTCAAAAGAAGTGCCAGAAAAGTAATCTCTGAATTTGCACAGAAGATTAGACAGCAAAACTCAAATGAATAAAGAAAGAAAGAAAAGGAAATAAATCAACAAAAAGAAAATAACGAAAGAATGATTATGACAATATCAAGTTTCAACGCCCATCTTGCGCTGAAGTGAATGAAGATAAGTGATTGCTCGTTCATTTTCCTTGTCCTGAGTGTTTTGTATCTTACCTGAACAAGACCTGAGAGGTCGAAACGCGTCGTGTTTTGTCTTGGGATTCGTTTGTCTACGTTTTCTTGGCGGTTCGCTACTAATCACATTTAAAATTTGTTTAGATTTCCGCCTGCAGTCGCCTCGCTTTGCAACTAGATCTAACAATACTAGAATAAATCGAAGTAGCAGCAAAACAAATGGTGTCATCTAAGGAGCTGAACAAAAGCTTACAAAAATACTCAAGTGAACATGACTGGGTTTTTCTCCAGAGCTGTTCATCGAATTTTAATGAGAATTGGATTTCATTCGAAGTTGAGTGTCTGGAAGTGGGAACGTGGGTGAAAGAGGGGTTGAAGAGAATGAGAAAAATAAGCCGAAAAATGTACTCCGCATGAAGGGAAAAAAAGTTGTGGAACACTTTTCTCCTGAAGACAAAAAAAAATCTTGCTATCCACTTTTCTTCTTACCAATTCAAGAGAGGTTGTCTGCCTGTCACTGATATCACAATTTCCGCTAGTCTGCCCTGCATATTTTCCAGCATAATTTGACTTGTGCACCAAAAGATTACCAAAACAAAACAATAACAACAACCAATAACAACGACACGCGCATGCATGCGCGCGCGCGCGCGCACGCACACACACACACACACACACACACACACACACACACACACACACACACACACACACACACACGCACGCACACGCACGCACACACACACGCACACACACACACACACACACACACACACACACACACACACACACACACACACACACACACAAATCCGCCAGTACACTCCCACCCCACCCCGTCCCTCCCGACTATAGCCTCGTTCTATATCTCAGTTAAATATTCAAAATGGTGGCATTTGTCAGATTTGCCAGTTACGTAAATTGAACTGTTTTCCCTTACCCCGCATGGAACTCTGATGCATTAATGCTGAATAAGGTGTCCCCTTTAATTCAGAACAAGCCTTGCACGTGTGGAGAGAGAAAACAGTTTTGAAGATACTAAACGTGCACGCTATTCCAAGACACTGTGAACTCAGACTTTGAGTCCGATAGGATGACAATGCAGAGCATACAACTTCATGTTTGCCTTTCAAAACTGCTCATCCGTGTTTACTTGGGTTTAGACTGGCTTGTTTTCACTGTTCTTTTCAACGAAACGTGTGAACAGTGGCTTTTGTCTTCTTAGAAGGGGTATTGCCTCGTGGCAAATAATTCCTTAGTAGTGAAGATGCTGCTACTGTTCTTTCTAGAGTTCATCGTTCCTTCCACAAGGACAAGATCACCAGCAAATCGTAAAACAACCCCTCACTACGAGCTTGAAACTACATCCTGGTGTATCACACTACAATCAGGTCGCCACTTTTGAAGGCACTTTTGCAACACTTTTACGGTTGGTGTTCTTCAGATCAGTCGTCGTTTTTATTACTTAGCACGATGTATGATCAAGTATAATTCACAGCCGGTGCACTTTTGGCTGACATTAGTTTCTCCTGAAGTACTCTCACCACAAGCACATACAACGATAACAATGATGATAATGGCATAGACAATGTTATGTAGGTACCCAAGGTCTGACCAGCGCGTTGGGCTAATGCGTAGGTCAGACATCTGCTGAATCGTAGCCACGAGATCATCTTCTTAAATTCTCTCATTTCAGTCATTAATTCATTTATCCATCAGTTTCAAATCGTGCACATTGTCGTCTCGAAATCTAGCAGAAGTTGTGTAGCGTATATGAACTATTCAGCACGCAGTAACACCGTGATGAAACTAAAACTGAAACTTCGGGGCTTTCTGTTCACGGCCCAGATCACAACCTTTTTTCACAGTTCTCCTTTTTAAACGTTTTTATTTAACTTTCCTTTGCGCAGTTTGCCATAAACAGTTAAAGCCAACCACATTGTCAAATTCATTTCTGATGTCAAAGTCCTTCTGCGATTCACAACTTGTCTAGGTAGTGTTCGAGTAGTGGTCACTAATTTCAGATTTAGGACAAACAGCTGGACTTCACTTAGTAAGAATATTAACTATTTTGATCATCACTGAGGTACTAACTTCGCTTTCTCCTGCTATGAGGCCTAAGAAGAAGAAAATCTATGAAAATTAAATTTAGGCGTGACGTCTGCATTTTTTACCAAAGTTTATTGCAGTTACTTCCCTTTTGCTTGTACCACAGGTAGCAACACGAAATGGACAAGCCACAAAAATACAAACGGTGTATGTGAGTTCAGTGTATGCCACCGTTATGAACTGGATAACGATTTGGCACCAGGCTATTTGATTCTACGCTTCCACCTCCAGCACATCTCCACACATGCATAGAGACAGATAGAGGGAGGGGATGAAGTAATTGTCACCCTGTATGTATTGTTTACTAAAGCCCTTGAATCGTGACCGTGGATCTTCAAGAAGTGACAGAAAAGAAAAATATATTCGTTGAATCTGTCATTAGACTTTGTATATGATATATTTCAATTAAACATAATATGGTTAGACAAGCAGTTTCTCTTTATATAAATGGCGTTCAAAAATCAAGCTGTGCAACCTGCCATTTTGTTGTTTTCTGATTCTATTCTGTGGGGCAGAGGTCTAAAATAATCAAATTCTCTCTCTCTCTCTGTCTCTTCTCTCTCTCTCTCCTCTCTCTCTCTCTCTCTCTCTCTCTCTCTCTCTCTCTCTCTCTCTCTCGCTTTCGCTGTCTCTCTCTCTCTCGCTCTCTCTCGTTCTCTCTCTCATGTGCATATTGAATTTGTCCTTTTTTCCCAAAACTTGTTTTGCTTTCGCAATAGTTTCCTCGTATGTCAAATTTTATGTATGCATTTTGCTTTGTTTATGTCCATATAAAAATCATTCTGTTTTTTGTTACTGATCAATGTTTTCTGTTTCTGTGGGCTGAATTTTATATTTTAAAAAACCCACATGGTGTCTAATCTGTAATTTACGCTGTATAAAACCGAATATTTGTTTGTTCGTCATTCTCTCTCTCTCTCTCTCTCTCTCTCTCTCTCTCTCTCTCTCTCTCTCTCTCTCTCTCTCTCTCTCTCTCTCTCATTTCCGCCTCACGGCGTGTGTGTGTGTGTGTGTTGTGTGTGTGTGTTATTGTCTAAATAAAAAGACAGCTTTGATAACCTTTGAAGTCCAGTTGCCGCCAACAGGGCAGCCAGAAAAGCTTGAAGCACGCCACTTCCATCACATGCAGCCTCTGTGAGTTGCAAGGGGAAGAAAGGGTTTCACCAGAGTGGGCCATTCTATTCATGTTGGCTGCCACTGCATCCTAAATAACGCTTTGGCTCTCCGGGCGCCTTTGAGGCGTTGAAGCAAGATGGGGAGGAGCGGGGGGGGGGGGGGGGGGGGGACTAAAACATCAGAAGGCGTGGGCGGGTGTGTTACATCGCACAATAATGCAATCCCACGATTTATTGCAAATTGCGACAAAACGTGGGTGAGGAAGGGAATGGAGAGTTGGAGGGAGAGGGGAGGGGGAGGAGGGGGGGGGGGCACTCACGAAACGTCACAGCGCATTCTGAAGTTGGCGAGGAGTTCCAAAAAAGGATCGGGGTCACAGTTGATAACAAATCTTAGCGAGTGCGCGTCTGCGATTTTTCTTAATTTTTTTTTATCATTTATTTCTTTGTTTATTTATTTATTCACTGTTTTGTCTATTTATATGTCATGATTTTTCTGGACGAAGTAAAATTATTCCCTCCACTTCCTCTCTCTCTCTCTCTCTCTCTCTCTCTCTCTCTCTCTCTCTCTCTCTCTCTCTCTCTCTCTCTCTCACACACACACACACACACACACACACACACACACACACACAGGAGCGCGCATGCGTGCAGAGAGAGAGAGAGAGAGAGAGAGAGAGAGAGAGAGAGAGAGAAGGAGAAAAATTAAATGAAAAGAAAGAATTCTAGTTCAGGAAAGAAGGGGAAAAGAAGCTCTGCGAACTGAAGCATTAGAAACAAAACAAAAAGGAATCTGTAGACAAGCTGACGGGCTGTCCAAGTATTTCACAAGAATAGACTGGCCAAGATTTGCGTAAGCCCCTTCATCTCGACACGATTTGTTGCAAACTGTTGAGGTATTGAGGCCTCCAGACTCGAGAGTTAGAATGAAGTAGGGCAGGCATGGATGATGGAAGGGGGTTGGGGGTGTGTGCCGGGGGGGGGGTGGAGGGGGCAGAGTGGGATAAAGAGGGAGGGGAGAAAGTGCTCTCAAGGGAGAAGAGACTGAGAGTTTCAGTTTTATCGAGGAGGCGTCCCTTCGTGCTGAACATGAGGCCATGGTGTGGTGCGGTTTGCATCTAAATAAATGAACAGGCAATAAATAAAGCAAAAGAATAGGCAACAAAAGAAATGAATAGACAATACAATGAAAGAACTAGCAATGAAATAAAAGTATAGGCAATAGATTGAATGAACTGGCAATGAAATAGATGAACAGGCAATAAAAAATGCAAGAATAATGGGGGGAACAAAGTTGAGAACAAGACTTAGCAGATGCTTAATATACGCATTAACCCAAGCGCGTTGGTCAGGATTTGTGTGTGTGTGTGTGTGTATGTGAATGTGTGTGTGTGTGTGTGTGTGTGTGTGTGTGTGTGTGTGTGTGCGTGTGTGTGTGTGTGCGTGCGTGTGTGTGTGTGTGTGGCGTGCGTGTGTGTGTGTGTGCATGCGTGTGTGTGTGGGGGTGTGTGCTCATCAGTCCCATCTCCCTCCACAGTCATACCCAGGCTTTGTCCCTTCGCAGCCACGGCACCAGCAATCTACAGGGAGAATTAATGTCACGTCGTGTAAAGGCCACCTACCAGAGTAGACACTGAAATGCTGCCCAGTCACTCTGGTGGTATTCAGTGGTGCTCTTTCCTGATACAAAAGCGTACGCAGGACACCACTACTATGCCCCCTAATGATGACAGTAATTGCTTTGCCGCAGACCCAGCGTAAGCGAGTGTCCTTATCCGGAGGGCGTCATCACGTCCGCCCAGCAACAGTCAACTTGAACTTGCCGATTCAGAGAACATCGACATGAACTTACCAAGGGCACAGACATGGACAATAACTCAAAATGAGGTCACCGTGAGAGCAGGGCATGAAGGGACAGAGAATTCGAGAGCTTTTTTCTTTTTAAATGCTGATCGATCAGGATGAGGGATGGTGAATATTATGCTATAGAGGCCCATTCTGGTCTGAGATGCATGACAGGGTCGTACTTTACACTTACTTTCATGATATATCCTTAGTTTCTCCACTTACATGTGCAGTGGATGTTAACCGGTGGTATGCGACGATGAGAATTTGCTGATCAGTTGAAGGCAAGTAACTCTTCAATGTTGTCGTATAATCAGGTAATTTAATAAACTATCTGAAGACAATTAAGACAAACATAAGTATAGACTAGAATGACCTACATACAAAGCTCTTAGACAATATGCACTGTTCATTGATCATTCTAACAGATTTTACCAAGCAAGAGCATAAGATTACTCTGTAAAAATGTAGGATATAAAAATACAAATGCATAGTATGCAGACTTATACACTAAATAACACTTACTGTTCTTCTCAATCAATCAGTGAAACATGACACATGATCTCAGAGGCAGTGGAGATTGATTCCCCACTGTAGCCTACACTGGGTTCTATGCTGTCTTCGCTGTAATGAACGATGTCCAGTCCCATGTCCAATGATGGTGAGTCTTTAAGTTTCGGGACAAGTACTCCGCTTTTGGGACAGTTAGGCCACACACGTTTCTGGTACCTGTCTGAGTGACAGATTCTTAGGACAACATGGTAGCCAATCACGGGAGGTGGTCTAAGAACGGTGGACTTACCCGCAGGTGCATTGTGATTTAGATTCATTCTTTCCGCAAAATACCCACCCACCCCAGATCCTGCCTCCCCGGACCCTGCCAGTTACTTAACATCAAGCGTGCTCATCTGCATCACGGTGGCGTGGATTTTCGTGGCCTGCCACGTGCGAAAACAAGCGACGCGCCACGGAGACATCCAGGTGGTGGCAGCTTTCAAATGCGACTGGTTGAAGGTGGCGTCACGATTCTACAGTGTGTTCTACAGTGTGCGAAAACAAGCGACGCGCCACGGAGACATCCAGGTGGTGGCAGCTTTCAAATGTGACTGGTTGAAGGTGGCGTCACGATTCTACAGTGTGTTCCACACGATTTTACATTGTCATAGTCATCTTGGTTTGTCAGAGCAGGTGGCACATGACGTCGAATATGAAAGTGTCGGCTTAAAACAGAGACAGACGGCTAGCCCGACAGAGGAGCGTGGAGGGGGATGAAAGAGGGGCAGACAGGGTGAAGTAAAATAATATAAAACCGATAAAGCAAGAGGGGGGGGGGAGTGGATAGACGTCGCGCGCGCGCGCGCACGCACTAGTCGGGTACATATCCTGAAGATTGGAAAATAGGAATCAGTGTATTCGTACACAAAAATTGTGAGCCTTTAAACTCGAACAACTGTTAAGGAATAACAATAAACAGTACACAGGGAAACTTTTGTCTGCTTCAAGTGAAATGGAAGAATATCTGATATCTCGGAACACACTAAACTAGTAGCCCAAGAACCAACTGGGTTCAGAGCTTCAATAACAGATGATCATGTTATTATTCTTAAAAACATTGTTCACAGCATGTTAAATGTCAGAAGGGGTAGATCACAAGTCAGAACAGATATTTCAGGGTCATTTTCCATACAAATGGTCAGTTCATACGTGTATTAGAGCATCTTACAAAGCAAGCAAACAAAGCACTCCACACCCTGGGTAGAACGGGTAAAGCTGTAGAACTGAATCCAGATGTAATGACGCACCTTTATCAGCTGATCGCACAAACATCAACTAGATCACGACATGAACACCTCTCGTACAAGCGTTCCCTCAGAAACAAATGACGTACAAAATGCAATATGCTTCAAATCGTAGAAATTTCTAACACTCCGTTGCCAGAATTCATCCGAACCGTTCTTCGTAAATTAGGAATGAGTCATATCGAGAAACAAAATAGGCAATCCTTGGTATCGGGAGAACAAAATATGCCATCGAAAAGAAATTAGAATCTAAATACATAGACTTCTGGGGGCAAGAGATAGCACTTCGAGGCTATACTTTTGTGATGAGTTTACTGAAAACCACCGACAAGCACCATATATAACAAAAGTAAAACTTCGAACACAGACGTGATCTGGGCAGACTTCGCGTCAGTGCTCATGACCTACAGATAGAAAGAGACAGATGCACGTACACTTCTGGAGAAGACAGAAAGTGCTCAGCATGTGGCGTAGTCGACGAGGAAACTCGTTTTTCTGGACAGCGGTTCCAAGTACAAACTGCTAGAACTGAAGGTAAGAGAACAGCTGTCAAAAGTTATGCCAGACCCAAACTGGCATAAACTATATCCAAGTGAAATGTTTCGCAATGACGACCCGTGATTGCATGAACATGAACCGACAGTACTGGCTCCATACATGAGCCCAAATAAATAATGGTCTGTCCAATAATTAGAATTGGAATCATTAGAATTTTCTCATAATATTACTACCATCTTGTGACTGTAGACCTCTAAGGGCTCCCACGACAACTTAACTCTGAGTCTGAGTCTGAGAGCGTGAGTGAGTCACACACACAGGGTATGGGCTGGGAGAAGGACAGACATGGGGAGGGGGTGTTTAAGGATTCTGGAACCCCTCAGTTCTGTCACCTATCACCTCACCTATCCCGGAGTCATGAAGACAGTTTGGCGCCACAGAAGACTTCGCAGCCTGCTTCTTCGACTCCTCCCGGTTCTCAGATGCTCTTAGGCAGTTGCTGAGTGTGAGGCCAGTCCATTCACTGATGTTGTCCTCCCCTCTCTTTCTCTGACTTCCTCCCCTCCTCTTCCTCCCTCATCACTGCCCATCATGAATTGCACATACATACATAAGCACACACGCACGCACGCGCGTGCGCGCGCGATCTCTCTCTCTCTCCTCTCTCTCTCTCTCTCTCTCTCTCTCTCTCTCTCTCTCACACACACACACACACACACACACAACACACACACACACACACACACACACACACACAGAGTGATCGATAATCTTTATGGCCAGTTTGACTCTTCAACCAACCACTGTATGTTTGTTTTGCTTGTCTGTTTGATTAGTACACTATCTCCCAGTCATCATCTCTCGTAGCCCCGTTCACCGATATTTTTTTTCTGTTGTTAAAAGGTTCGTGTTTGAAGCCCTGATAGTGCCTCCCTGGGCGGCTCGACTGTATAAACAACAGGCCTTGACGTAGAAATCGATCCCATACTCCACACCCCTCCCACTCCCCCCTTCCCCTCCCATCCCATCACTTTATAAGGCCGTCCACTGCTTGTGGGTTGGGTTGGGTTGGGTTGGGTTGCCCATCCCCTTTCCTCCTCCCCCTCTTCCTCCTTTCATCCATGCTCACCACTCCCATTTCCCAGCCCTTACCCCCCCCCCCACCCACCCCCCACCCCACCCACCCGTGTGGAGAGCCGTGAGAAAGTCTCTTGCACTGCGGGCGGATTGGTGAAGTCTGTTGCAAGGGTGGGGAGGAGAGGAAATAAAGGTCTGTGTTTCAACGTTGTTCGGCCAGTCAGTCGCCGCTGACGTCAGCCAGAGAGCTGGGCTATGTTGCGTCGCTGCATTATGATGAAGGGTCGGGAGGAACAGGCACAAGTGATCATAGAAACGCCACAGGACGAGGGCGTTGGTTTTGTTTGTTTTGCTCGGAAGCGTTCTGACTGACAATCGGCTTAGTGTGGCCCCTGCCACTCTGATTGCAATAACATGAAAATTTTTACTCTCTATCTTTCTCTCTCTCTCTCTCTCTCTCTCTCTCTCTCTCTCTCTATATATTATATATATATATATATATATATATATATATATATATATATATATATATATACATATATCACTGTGTCTGTCTTTCTCATCCTTCTCATATGTATAAATGCATGTATACTTCATGTGTGTGTATTCTCTCTCTCTCTCTCCTCTCTCTCTCTCTCTCTCTCTCTCTCTCTCTCTTCTCTCTCTCTCTCTCTCTCTAACTCTCTCTCTCTCCAGCTTAATATCCAGTTTCTCACAGAATCCCGTTCCCTTACAAAATCAACCCAACCCCACCCCTCATCCCCCATCTCTCTCCCAAGTTTATCAGCCGCCTCTATCCACACAGATACCACCACCACCACAACAACAAAAAGAATGATAAAGAATAATAAACAAGTCAGAGCAGAGCCGATGCAACAGCGCGAGGAGCACGTCATTTACAGCGTCACGAGGGAAGCTGCAGTGAATGAGCCGCCTGCAGCCGATCCGCCCCCATCCCCTGTGACCATCTCAGAGACGGGCATGATCATCACGGCAGCTGAGAGGCCTTGCATGGCGGTGCAGCACAAGGGGGGCAGAAGAAGGCAGCAGCAGCAGCCGCAGTTTTTATTTTCTCATTGGAGGAAACGGATCAGAGGCAGTTGGAGCTGGAAAAGGAAAAGACAGATTCAAATTTGGTTTAATCCTGCTCCCGTTCTCTCTAGTCACTAGTCTCCTCTCGTCCCTCTCTCATCTCTCCTCTCTCTCTTCTCTCTCCTCGTTCTCGCTCTCTCTCTCTCTCTCGCTCCCTTTGTCTCTCTCCCCTCCTCTCTCTTCCCTCCCTCTCTCAATCTCCTTCTCTCGTTCCCCTCCCCCTCTCTCTCTCAATCTCTGGTGTGGGTGTTCTCTCTCTCCTCTCTCTCTCTCTCTCCCCTCCCTCTCTTCCCCCTGTCTCTCCTCTCTCTCTCTCCTTCCCCCTGTCTCTCCATCTCTCTCTATCTCCTTCCCCTCCCCTCTCTTATCTCCTTTTCCTGTCCTTACTCCCTCCTCTCTCCTCAATCTCTCTCTCTCTCGCTCTCTCTCTCTCATCTCTTACTCTCTCTCCTCCTTCCACTTAATGTCCAGTTTCTCACGAATCCCGTTTTCTTACAAAAATCACCGCCATCTTTCTCCCAAGTTTCATCAGCCGCCTCTATCCACCACAGATACCACCCACCACAACACAACAAAAAAGAATGATAAAGAATAATAAACAAGCCAGAGCAGAGCCTATGTACAGCGCGAGGAGCACGTCATTTACAGCGTCACGAGGGAAGCTGCAGTGAATGGCCGCCTGCAGCCGATCCGCCCCCATCCCCTGTGACCCATCTCAGAGACGGGCTGTCATCACGGCAGCTGAGAGGCCTTGCATGGCGGTGCAGCACAAAGGGGGCAGAAGAAGGCAGCAGCAGCAGCCGCAGTTTTTATTTTCCATTGGAGGAAACGGACAGAGGCAGGTGGAGCTGGAAAAGGAAAAGACATGATTCAAATTTGGTTTAATCTCTCTCTCCGTCTCTCTGTCTCTGTCTCTCTCTCTGTCTCTCTCTCTCTCTCTCTCTCTCTCTCTCTCTCTCTCTCTCTCTCTTCTCTCTCTCCCCTGTTTGTCTCTCTCCCCTCTCTCTATCTCTCTCTCTTCCCCTCCCCTCTCTCAATCTCCTTCTCTCTGTCCTCCCTCCCCCTCTCTCTCTCAATCTCTGTGTGTGGGTGTCTCTCTCTCTCTCTCTCTCTCTCTCCTCTCTCTCTCTCTCTCTCTCTCTCTCTCTCTCTTCCCCCTGTCTCTCTCTCTCTCTCTCCCTTCCCCCTGTCTCTCTCTCCCATCTCTCTCTATCTCTCTTCCCCTCCCCTCTCTCTATCTCCTTTTCTCTGTCCTTACTCCTCCTCTCTCTCTCTCAATCTCTCTCTCTCTCTCTCTCTCTCTCTCTCTCTCCACCCCCCCCCCCCCCTTCCTCCCTCCCTCCCCTCTCCAGCTTAATGTCCAGTTTCTCACAGAATCCCGTTTTCTTACAAAAATCACCGCCATCTCTCTCCCAAGTTTATCAGCCGCCTCTATCCACACAGATACCACCACCACAACAACAACAAAAAAGAATGATAAAGAATACACAAGCCAGAGCAGAGCCGATGCAACAGCGCGAGGAGCACGTCATTTACAGCGTCACGAGGGAAGCTGCAGTGAATGAGCCGCCTGCAGCCGATCCGCCCCCATCCCCTGT
>CM031596.1:67112020-67114520 GCA_018398815.1 Conus ventricosus | reverse complement strand
TGTGCGTGCGTTCACACACGGAACCTCGGTTTATAGTCTCATTCGAAAACTGTATGGGAAATGGAGTCAGAACCAATGTTAACTCCGAGGAAAAATCCCCCTGTACCGAAACGGCCCGGCGGAGATTCGAATCCGCAACCCCAGGATCACCAAGATTACGAGTCAGGCGCTCTACCAACTGAGCTATTCCGGCTCCTAGTACCATAATTCTGTGGTGTTCTTGCCACCAAGAGCTCAGAAACTAATCCAGCAGCATCCCAAAGCAGCTTGTGAAAAACAGAAAGCAAAACAGAAGAAAGTCTTGCAAGGACGTGAATTTTCTAAAACATCAAATCAACAATAAATAGAGAGGGAAATATTTGAGCTGTTGCTAGAAAAACTCTAGAAAACGTGAGAGATCAAAAAGTGTCATCAATACATATATAGATGTAGATATAGATGTTGATATAGATGGGGGTGTGTGTGTGTGTGTGTGTGTGTGTGTGTGTGTGTGTGTGTGTGTGTGTGTGTGTGTGTGTGATCACTTCCTATGTAATATATTCTTAGTATTGAATCGATAGATAGATAGATTTCTAAGATAGATAGGTAATCGTAATTTAATGGTACTGAATGATGATTTCATATTTACCCTCATATTCGACAAATGCGTTCTTCCTCATCATAAAGGAACAAATTTTAAAAAAGAAATAAACGTCATTTCCGTTCAGTGCTTCGTTCCCCAGAGCAATGTCGCAGAAAATGAGATAAACGTCATTGATCTTTGCAAGCCTCGTTCCTGTCAGCACTGATGCAGAAAACGAGACGCGCGGAAAATGGCTAGTCAGCCGACACCGTGATAATCACTGGCAGTTTTTGCGTGAAACTACGCTATTGCGCAACGAGATCTGCCGAAAACTTTGGGTATGCACTTTCCTCGACCTCTGTCCAGTGAAAAGTAGCCATGCAAAGCGATATTCTTGGTTCTAATAGCGTTTAGCGTGTCACTCTGCGTGTTAGGTGCATATGTGTGTGTGCGTGTGAGTGTATGCGCGTGCTATGCGTTTGTGGGTGGTGATGTGGTGCAGAGGTTGTGCGCTTGCACGATTGTGTGTGTGTGCGTGTGTGTGTGTGTGTGCGTGTGTGTGTGTGTGTGTGTGTGTGTGTGTGTGTGTGTGTGTGTGTGTGTGTGTGCGTGTGTGTGTGTGTGCATGCGTGCGCGTGTGTGTGTGGTCTGTGTCACTTTCCTAGAATGATACTGTAATTTTACTTCATTTATCAGGTAAATCTGATTCTTCTTTCAAGAATTTCAAATGTTCTAAAACCCTCAGTAGGTGGAAGTTAGACAGATCACCCGTGTTGCTGATGCTTCTCTCACACCTCAGTTTTTCTTGCGACAAAGCTGCCCGCAACGAAATCAACCTTTTTCTCTAACACCTGTGGCATTGGCAGCATGTCTGTTGCCCTTATTAATGGAGCGTCAGAGAAGCTGAAATGACCTGTGCATTGCGTTTCAGTGACACCCATCCCCTCACATCCCCTAAGGTGACTGTTATGGATGCTGTAAAAAAAAAACCCGTTATGTTGGAGACTGATTTACATGACTGCAATGACATATATGTCATATTACATCTTACAGATTGCCCGCAATGACAGTCATCATATGACATCTTGTCCTATTTACATTGCAGTCAGTCTACAAGATGTTATGGCTTTCATTATATTCTGTCAATGACACCCTGCTTATATCATCTTGGAGACTGACTGCAATGACACCTATCATATTCTTGTGGGCTGACTGGGGTGACACCTCTCCTGTCATATCTTGTACACTCATTGCAATGACACCCTTCCTATTACATCCTGTGGACTGACTGGGGTGACACCTCTCCTGTCATATCTTGTACACTCATTGCAATGACATCCTTCCTATCACATCTTGTGGGCTGACTGGGGTGACACCTCTCCTGTCATATCTTGTACACTCATTGCAATGACATCCTTCCTATCACATCTTGGAGACTGAGTTCAATGACACCCTTCCTATCACATCTTGTGGACCGACTGCAATGACACCCTTCCTATCACATCTTGTGGACCGACTGCAATGACACCCTTCCTATCACATCTTGGAGACTGAGTGCAATGACACCCTTCCTATCACATCTTGGAGACTGAGTGCATTGACACCCTTCCTATCACATCTTGGAGACTGAGTGCAATGACACCCTTCCTATCACATCTTGGAGACTGAATGTAATGACACCCTTCCTATCACATCTTGGAGACTGAGTGCAATGACACCCTTCCTATCACATCTTGTATACTGACTACATTGACACCCTTCCTATCACATCTTGTATACTGACTGCAATGACACCCTTCCTATCACATCTTGGAGACTGACTACAATGACACCCTTCCTATCACATCTTGGAGACTGACTACAATGACACCCTTCCTATCACATCTTGGAGACTGACTGCAATGACACCCTTCCTATCACATCTTGGAGACTGACTAC
>CM031596.1:67102020-67104520 GCA_018398815.1 Conus ventricosus | reverse complement strand
TACGCTGAAAATAGTCCACAGATCTCGTTAAACTTGATACTATGCGCTGAAAATAGTTAAGTGCCTACTCGTTTGATTAATATCGCCTTCGAGATGGCTTTTGAGTCTCTTGACTGGAACTTGATGAGGAAAGTTGGGTACAGTATAGTTAAACGTATGCGTACTTGTTAGGATCACCTAAAATCGTCTGTGTAAAATAGAAAATATTGCGAGGCTTCCCTATATGTACAGGGTGTCGACAGGGAGGCCCACTGTCACCTTGTTTTTTTTTCATTTCGTGTGTGTGTGGAAATATCTACGACCAAAATTAGCGTTAAAAAGTCAGCCAATAGAAGGCAGATATCTGACACACAAAATTAGACAAAAGAAATGAACTAATGACACATCATTTACGTTAAATGAAAACAGAAAGTCGTAAGGAAACATATTTCAAACCAGGAGAAAAAGCAGATCAAATTTAAAGTTAACAAATGTTGAATCGTCTTTGAAAAACACAGAAAGAAAAATCAAATGTTGAATATCTGTTAAACAAATGCAGGAAATGAGATCCCTAAGTTATTCCATGGTCACTCGTATAGCGTATCGAAATCAACTAATATAGCAGATAAAGTCTTCGGCATTTTCAAAAACATCCGTAAAGATGTGTCTAAAAGAATTAGCTGCAGTAGCCCCGTCAGAAATTTCAACGAATATGAAAACTGATCAGTCCCCCGGGGTGCAGTGGTTAGCGTCACGTCATGTGGGCTGGGAGGTGGTGGCTTTGATTCCCGGCAGATACCGTATTTCGTGAGATTTTTCGGCCGCGGGCTGCTCAGAGCCAGAACTGTTGACTGAACTCTGAGCTCCGATGAGAAAACTAAAACCACAAAGCCAAGTTTCATCCTCTTCATGGTCGCGCTCCCAGAGAGATGCTCAGATTTCATGACAACACTGTATGTGTCTGCATCCTGCGGGCCTGCTTGATGAGAGGACTGGCTGTGAAAGGAAGCGTAGAGGTCAGTCCTATCATCTCACATTGGAACTCTGTTCCATCATCTTCATCATCCCCATTGATTATTCTTTAACAACAACAAAAATGTCTGAGATTCTCTTGTAGCGCACTTCAGCTTTCACTTTCTTGTCACATTCATACTTTGATTATTCTTTAATAAAAATTTAAAAAAAGAAAGAAAAAAAAGAAAAAAGAAAATGTGTCTGATTCTCTTGCAGCGACCTCAGCTTCCTCGTTCCTGTCACATTCATACCGATAGCGAGCTCCTATCAAGGTCTTGGGTTTTCGGCGAGTTAATATGTATGGAGAGTTCATATGTACTGTCGTTGGGTGGACATGGTGGCGCCCTCCGGAGGGGACCGCTGACTCAGACTGCTCTGTGACTAAGTAATAAATGTAGTCAGTGGGTGGTTTGGAATGCGTGCCCCGCATATGCTGGGTCCGAACAGGCACTAACGTTCGCCTTTGGAAGTGTCATAGCAGCAGTACAGTGTCCCATCCGATGGGTTCTCTCCTGACCACCTTTGGAAGTGTCATAGCAGCAGTACAGTGTCCCATCCGATGGGTTCTCTCCTGACCACCTTTGGAAGTGTCATAGTAGCAGTACAGTGTCCCATCCGATGGGTTCTCTCCTGACCACCTTTGGAAGTGTCATAGTAGCAGTACAGTGTCCCATCCGATGGGTTCTCTCCTGACCACCTTTGGAAGTGTCATAGTAGCAGTACAGTGTCCCATCCGATGGGTTCTCTCCTGACCACCTTTGGAAGTGTCATAGTAGCAGTACAGTGTCCCATCCGATGGGTTCTCTCCTGACCACCTTTGGAAGTGTCATAGTAGCAGTACAGTGTCCCATCCGATGGGTTCTCTCCTGACCACCTTTGGAAGTGTCATAGTAGCAGTACAGTGTCCCATCCGATGGGTTCTCTCCTGACCACCTTTGGAAGTGTCATAGTAGCAGTACAGTGTCCCATCCGATGGGTTCTCTCCTGACCACCTTTGGAAGTGTCATAGTAGCAGTACAGTGTCCCATCCGATGGGTTCTCTCCTGACCACCTTTGGAAGTGTCATAGTAGCAGTACAGTGTCCCATCCGATGGGTTCTCTCCTGACCACCTTTGGAAGTGTCATAGTAGCAGTACAGTGTCCCATCCGATGGGTTCTCTCCTGACCACCTTTGGAAGTGTCATAGTAGCAGTACAGTGTCCCATCCGATGGGTTCTCTCCTGACCACCTTTGGAAGTGTAATAGCAGCAGTACAGTGTCCCATCCGATGGGTTCTCTCCTGACCACCTTTGGAAGTGTCATAGCAGCAGTACAGTGTCCCATCCGATGGGTTCTCTCCTGACCACCTTTGGAAGTGTCATAGTAGCAGTACAGTGTCCCATCCGATGGGTTCTCTCCTGACCACCTTTGGAAGTGTCATAGTAGCAGTACAGTGTCCCATCCGATGGGTTCTCTCCTGACCACCTTTGGAAGTGTCATAGTAGCAGTACAGTGTCCCATCCGATGG
>CM031596.1:67092020-67097020 GCA_018398815.1 Conus ventricosus | reverse complement strand
AAGTGTAAACAAATTAGTCTATGTAACCATGCAGTTTTGGTTGTCTCTGTGTGTGTGTGTGTGTGTGTAGTACTTTAATTTAACGTCTCTTCACCCTCAAGTGACATTAGACAAAAAAAGAATAAATAAATAAATTTTACAAAAAAAGGTAAATATATGCATGTGAGAGAATCTTTTAAGTGTTGAGTGTTTTTGAGTAAATTAACATCAATGCCATACTTAAGTTTTGAATTCTACAAACACAACTGATCTCAACATTACCAGCAACTATCAAAGAAAAATACCAACAGAACTAGAATGCAAAGTTTCTGAAAACAACTTAAGAAGATCAAGGTCATTAACTATTTTCTGTAATGTTATCGGATCTCGAAGGTTGAACACAGTGCCTCCATTTTTGAGCATTGAGCTTTGATGGCAGGACAGTGCAGAAGCAGATGATTCGTAGAAATTTGACTCCCACAAACACAAATAATATCTTTACAAAATTTTGTTTTGAGAGCATTTAGACGAATCTTAAACATCAAAGACGTAATTGATCTGGATTTGATTTGACTTAAACTCTTAATTTTTTATATCCGAATGCAGTGTGTCACGAGCTTTTACACAATTATGTGTGTGTGTGTGTGTGTGTGTGTTGTGTGTGTGTGTGTGTGTGTGTGTGTGTGTGTGTGTGTGTGTGTGTTCTTCAATTTAGTGTCCTTCCACTGAAAGTGATTCAGACAATAGTGAGTTTGTGGGTGAATGAGAGTAAGCGGGTGTGTCTATAATAAGATTAACAAAAATTTGAATAGCGAGTTTGAGAGTGAATGAGAATAAGTGGATGTGTCTGTAATAAGGTTAACAAAAATTGAATAGTGAGTTTGTGAGTGAATGAGAATAAGTGGATATGTCTGTAACAAGGTTTACAAAAAAATGGAATAAAAATGTATCCCTTTTGTCCTACGTATTGTCATGTACCCCACCTTGATCCTAATTATATAAATGAATAGATAAACTAGTAACAATGGACAATTGAATTATCAAATCAATAAATTAACAATTTTACAAATAAATACTCAGTGAACTATGCAATAAACCTTTACATACAGATTGAAGAACAGAATAATTGTTAAGTATGCTAGATAAGGACAAAGGAGTCGATCCATCAGTGAAACCGTCAATACCCAATTTCTTAAAAATGTCTTTTGTTTTTGAACAACGTGTCAATATATGATTGACACTTAAGGATTCTCCGCACATACATCTGACATTGTTACAGTATTTTGTTTTGATTGAGTTTAAACGAAGTCTATGAATAAGACTCTCAATCTCTCTAGATGAGCAAATAAAATGCTTGGGTGGTCTGGTTTTGTTGTCTCTGCCATGTTGATTAAAACAATTACGACTATACTGTACATCTGTATTTAACAATAAGATTTTAGCATTTTCGTGAGATTTTCTGTTAATAATTGAATAGCATTCTGTTAAATCCCCCGTGGGATTGCCGGGGGGGTTTGCCTATGGAGGTGGCACTGCTAGAATTCAGCGTCCCTGCCAGTCACCAGGCATGTCGTAAGAGGCGACTAAGGTGACACTGGTCCTCCAGGTTGGGGTTGGGCACAGGGCTAACAACCCTGTCCCTTAAAAAAAATGATTGTTACAGAAACCAATACCAGAGCATTCGACACGGATGGCGACGGCAATGAAGCACACCAGGCAACTGGACTGATGACGGACGACAGCCAAACCCGAGAGGGAGCTGGCGCCCCGATGGTGGATTTACTGAAGCCGAAACAGAAGATGAGGGTGGGGTGCTGGAACGTCCAGACCTTGTACCAGACTGGCAAGATGCCCCAACTAGTCAAAGAGTTTGACAACTACAGCCTGGACATCTTGGGAGTCAGCGAGGTCAGATGGACCGGCACAGGAAAGAGGAGACTGGCGTCAGGACATACCATTGTCTTCTCTGGAAGATCAGATAACCAACACTCTGAGGGAGTAGCACTTCTCCTCAACAGAAAAACAGAAAAAGCATTACTAGAATGGAAACCATTTGGACCAAGACTTTTGAAGGCAAGATTCCACTCCAAATACACCAAGCTGACAGTTCTAGTTTGCTACGCACCAACCGAAGATGCAGATATAGAAGCCAAGGATGCATTTTACGATCAGCTCCAAGCAGCAGCGGAGAGTATTTGCGCCCATGACATGGTACTGATCCTTGGCGATTTGAATGCAAAGATGGGCAGTGACAACATCGGGAGGGAGCATGTTATGGGCAAACATGGAATTGGTACCATCAACGATAATGGAGAAAGACTAGCAGACTTCTGTGCAGAGAACAACCTGTTGATTGGAGGCACCCTTTTTCAACACAGAGATGTTCACAAAACAACTTGGACATCACCAGACGGGACCACCAAAAACCAGATAGATCACATCATAGTCAATCGGAGATGGAGGAGCTCCCTTCAAGATGTCAGGGCCTACAGAGG
The DNA here is from genome assembly GCA_018398815.1 of Conus ventricosus. Lineage (NCBI taxonomy): Eukaryota > Metazoa > Mollusca > Gastropoda > Neogastropoda > Conidae > Conus > Conus ventricosus. Next base: position 67,094,546 of record CM031596.1, on the reverse strand, counting down.
AGCAGATGTTGCCAGTGACCACACCCTTGTGTTGGCCACCGTTTCCCTGAAACTACGCCGAACACGAGGAAGACAGGCACGTCAGCAGAGAATAGACTCTGACAGACTGAATGAGACGCTCACCAAACAAGCTTTTGCTGTGGAAATAAAGAACAGATTCCAGGCGCTAGGGGAACAACAAGAGTTGACAATAGACAGCTTCAACCATGCCTTGCGGGAAGCGGGAGAAAAGGTACTAGGCTTCCGCCGAAAGAAGAAGGAAGAGTGGATAAAGAAAGGAACCTGGGAAAAGATAGATGAAAGAAAGCTGACAAAGCAGAAGATCAACAACACCAAGATCAGAACGCTTGAAAGAGCAGCACAGAAGAAGATATACAGAAATAATAAAGAGGTAAAGAAGATGACAAGAGCTGACAAGAAGGACTACATCGAGAAACTGGCAGACGAGGCAGAGGAAGCAGCTGGTAGAAATGATCTAAAAACGCTGTACAAGATAAACAAGCAGCTAAACAATGGGTTCCAAAACAATGATGTACCAGTAAAGGACAAGAATGGGAAGGTCGTTGAAGGAGAGGCAGAAAAACTACAGCGCTGGAAAGAACATTTCGAGTCAGTTCTGAACAGACCAGACCCCCTCAGCTAGCAGATATCCAACCGGCAGGTATAGACCTGGACATCTGCATCGATCCACCGAGCCTAGAAGAAGTGACAGCAGCAATCAAAAACCATGAAGAACGGAAAAGCACCAGGGGCAGATGGGTAACAGCAGATATGTTGAAAGCAGATATTAATGTGACAGCCCCTATTCTGACGGAGATCTTCAGACAGGTTTGGGAAACGGGCCAGACCCCTGAAGCGTGGAAAACTGGTCTTATCTTCAAGTTGCCCAAAAAGGAGATCTTGGAGACTGCAACAACTGGAGGGGCATAACACTTCTTTCTCTCACTAGCAAGGTATTTAGCAAGGTTGTGATGTCAAGGCTGACGGAAGCCCTTGAGAGGAACCTTCGTCCACAACAAGCAGGCTTTCGCCCCGGACGATCCTGCTCAGATCATATCTTCACTCTGCGCCAGGTTCTGGAACAGAGCAATGAGTGGAACACGCCTTTGTACATCAACTTCATTGACCTGGAGAAGGCATTTGACAGCATCCACCGAGAGTCCTTATGGAAAATCCTGAGACACTACGGAATCCCTGCAAAACTTGTCCGGGTCGTTGAAATGCTGTACAGTGACTTCAGTTCACAAGTGATCTGCAACACAGAGCTCACAGACGCCTTCAGTGTCAGCACGGGAGTGAAACAGGGCTGCATCCTATCGCCTTTCCTCTTCATCCTGGCCATGGACTGGATTATGAAAAACGCCACAGACAGAGAGAGGAGGGGAATCAGATGGACCACGACAATGGTAGCAACAACAACACTGGAAGACTTGGACTTTGCTGACGACATTGCCCTGATGTCACATCGCTACCAAGACATACAGGAGAAAACAGATGCCATGGCAACAACAGCTGGAAACCTTGGCTTGAAGGTCAACACCAAGAAGACAAAGAGCATGAGAATGAATGCCAGAGTCCAAGACAACATCAAACTGAACGGAGACGAAATTGAGGAAGTTAGCGACTTCACCTATCTTGGATCCAAGATGTCTAATACAGGGGATGGGGAGGTGGAGATCCGGGCTCGACTTGCAAAAGCCAGCCAGGCCTTTGCCTCACTCAGGAGCACATGGAAGGCAGGGAATATCCGCCTGAAGACCAAGTTACGAATCTTCAAATCAAATGTAATAAGCACCCTTCTTTATGGATCAGAATCATGGAAGATGACCAAAACCATCAGCAACAAACTAGATGTCTTCCAAAACAGATGCCTCAGACGCATTCTACGCATCTATTTGGGCCCAATACCATCACCAATGAAGAACTCCACCAAAGAGCAGAAACTGAACCCATCTCAACGCAAGTAAAACGAAGGCGTTGGCGATGGATAGGCCATGTGCTCCGCCAGCAGACAACAGCCATTTCCAGAATCGCCCTACGATGGACTCCTGATGGCCGAAGAAGAAGAGGACGCCCAAGGAAACTTGGAGGAGAACAGTGGAGAGGAGATGAAGGAAAATGGTTGGACATGGGGCCGTCTGGAACGTGTTTCAGCCGACCGACATCAGTGGCGGGCTCTGGTCGAGGCCTTATGTGCTACCAGCACAAAGAGGACTAGATAGATAGATATTCTGTTAAATCTAATGGAACATTTACGGAAACAGCATCATTACTATTTTGGGCTGCTTGTTTTGCAGCTCGATCTACTCTTTCGTTTCCATATATGCCGCAGTGAGAAGGCACCCAGCAAAAAGTCACAGTAATTCCTTTGATTGAAAGAAAGTGTATTAAATGATTTATTTCAATTTATCATATCTTGGCGTTATGCGTGAATTAGGAGACTTTATCGAAAGAACCCTGCTTTCGAATCAGCACATATTAAAAGTTGACTGTTGTTGTAGGAAAAGTTAGTAGAAATCCAAACTT
>CM031596.1:67081948-67091920 GCA_018398815.1 Conus ventricosus | reverse complement strand
TATGTGGTGGTGTGTGGTCGGTGGTGGTGGTGGTTTGCTAACATCGGTGGGCTGGTTTTCACGTGTCATCCTGCCTCTAGGCGTGGGTGAAAACCTGTGACGTCCTTGGCGGAAGGGGGGGGGGGGATGAATCTACTACCATGGTGCTTTATAACAGCAGTGCTGTGTACGTGCACCTAATCCATCATCTGTTTAAAATTACTGTTTGTATGAGTAAGTGCAGTAGCGTATTGAAAAGCGAGTTGTGGCTGGGGTGGGGGTGGTAGGCGGGGGGAGAGGTGGGGAAGGGATAGGTACTGGAATTGTTTATCATTATGTTCTCCCAGCCAGTCAAAGAAAATAATAATAATAATAATAATAATAGCGATCGGTCATGACGAATACCCTGGATGTTTATCCACGGTATCGTCATGACCGAATTCTATCATTTATCCACGTGGGGTAGTTGCACTTTCCGTTAGGGAACAAAAGCAGATTCACTAGGGCACTGTGCCCCAGAGATGAAGAATCGGCTTCACGAGTCACAGCTGTGCTCTCATTACTCCATGCAGCTGAATATGATACAGAATTCAGCGAAGGCGCACGTGGCTTGCAGGTTTGATAACGCGATATCGTGGTTACATTAGCAGCGGATTGGATTCAGTGGCTGCTACGTTCCCTGTCACTCCCCCACATCCACGCCCACCCTATCTCCCCCATCCCCTAGCTCCATGCCAATTCTCGTCCCCTCCACCGCATACTCGCTCTCCCTCCCCTTCGCCTCACGGTAACTTAGTTAAATTCGGTTGGAAGGCTCCTCCTCCATTGCGCCCCGCTCCCCTCTCGCCACTCCCTGCTTCCTTCATACCTCTGCTTCCTAACCCGCCTGCCCCCCCCCCTCCCTCCCCCCCCCCCCCCTCTCCTTTCCCCACCTTCTCCACCGCCGCCCCCGCCTCTCGGGAATCATTTTTTCCATGCTGTGGAACGATTCTTGTGGGGATGGACTGATTGCCTCACCCCATCCCTCCCCCCCCCCACCCCCACCCCCCACCCCCGCAACTCCACCCCCACCCCCTCCCTCCGGGGCTTCTTTTTAAATTCCCTTTCCTGTCACTTCTTCCCTGCCCCCACACCTTTTTTCCCCCACCTCGCTTCTCTAACCCTTCTGACCTCCTTAATCTCCCTTATCCGTCTCCTATTCATCAGTGTGTGTGTGTGTGTGTGTGTGTGTGTGTGTGTGTTGTGTGTGTGTGTGTGTGTGTGTGTGTTTATTGTGTGTGTGTGTGTGTGTGTGTGTGTGTGTGTGTGTGTGTATGTGTGTGAGAGAGAGAGAGAGAGAGAGAGAGAGAGAGAGAGAGAGAGAGAGAGAGGGGTGCGCATGCATGTGTGTGCATATATGAAATGCGTGCATGTATATGTGTGGTGCGTTCATGTGTGTGTGCGTGCATGTGTGTGTCAGTGTGTCCAGTGTGTGTGTGTGTGTGTGTGTGTGTGTGTGTGTGTGTGTGTGTGTGTGTGTGTGTGTGAGAGAGAGAGAGAGAGAGAAAGAGTGTATGTGTATGTCAGTGCGTGCGTGCGTGCGTGCGTGCGTGCGTGCGTGTGTGTGTGTGGTGTTGTTTTGGTGTGTGTGTGTGTGTGTGTGTGTGTGTGTGTGTGTGTCTGTCTGTCTGTCTGTCTCTGTGTCTGTGTGTGTATTGTGTGTGTGGGGGGGGGGGGGTGTTGTGCTGTGTTGTGTACTCATACACATATTTTTTAACCACCATAACCCATTCTCAACTTCCACTTTCTTCTTGACGAGCTGGTCCACCTCCAAAGCGAAAATGAGTGCGACGTTACCATTCTTCTATTGTATATTATGCATGTACTGCCTTGCGTGTTCCTTATCAGCACCAGTAACCCAAAGAGGAAAGTGGGAACAGTAAAATACAACGAGTTGTGTTTTAGCAAGTTATATGATCCATATTTGGGCGTCACAGTTTTCTGCAGTCAAATGGCTTTCTGTTTCTTCCATTTCAGTTTTCTGTGTTCTCTCTGTGTCGTTGTGCAAGATATCATTGCAGACATAAGAACAGACGCTGGGAGGAAAGAGGGGGGGGGATGAGGGAGGGTGAATTTAAAGGGATGTGAATGATAGGTAGTTGAACTAAGAACGATGTGGTTGGATGAGGGAGGGTGAATTTAAAGGGGATGTGAATTATAGGTAGTTGAACAAGAACGATGTGGTTATATCATGAAATATCAGTAGAGATATTCCATTTTGTCCCGTTTACCTTATTTAGATAAAAAAAAATGATAGATTCAATATGTTAGATTAGGTTAAGTGTTGAGATCTCTCAAAACCCAGCACTTTCCGGCAGGTAAGAAAAGGAAACTCCCCTACCTCTTCTTCCCCCCCCCCCCCCCCCACCCCACTCCTCCTCCTTCCCTCCTTCCCAAAGTGTGTAAATCCGGTCAAACTTTCCCCCTTTGTTCCAAACATATTCTCCTTCAAAATTCTCAGTGCTCCAAACCGCGAAACATATCAATCAAAGCAAACTGTACCTGACTATGAGGGAAGGGTCAGGGGCTGATTCTGGGCCTGTTCCAGAACTATTCCCCACCCTGTTCCAAAACCACATCCTATGAGTCATGTTCAGGCAGGGTCTAGATACAGAGCGTGGTCTAGATATAGAGTTATACGGGCGTGTGCCCATTTCAACTTCTTGTCAGATAAGGCACGAGAGTTTGAGTGCAAGTTTGTGTTCACTCCACAGGATGTTTCTGAACTGTGCCCCCCGCCCTCCCCCCCCCCCCCCCCCCCCCCATCACTTGCACTCCAGCTCCATCCCATCTCCTATCCCCCCCGTTCCTTCGCCTCTCGACAACTTAGTTTTAATTCGGCTGAAAAGTTCCTCCATCCACTCTGCTCTCCCCCCACTCCTCTCATACCTCTGCCCCTCACTCGCCCGCCCTCTCCTTTCTCCACCTTCTGCGCCGCTGCCCCTGGGGAATCATTTTTCCATGCAGTGGAACGATTCTTATGGGGATGGACTGATTGCCCCACCACACCCCTCACCACACCCCTCACCACACCCCACCACTGCGCTTCTCACTCCCCGGGCTTCTTTAGCCCCCTCTCCTGTCACGCCTTCCCTGCTCTCACGCCTTTTCCCTGCCTCGTTTCTTACACTTCTGACTCCTCAATCTCCCTCGCCCCTCCCCTATCCGTATGTGTGTGCGTGCGTGCGTGTGCGCGCGCGCGCGTGTGTGTATGTGTGGCGCATGCATGTGTGTATGTGTGTGTGTGTGTGTGTCCATGCATATGTGTGTGTGCATGCATACGTGCGTGCGTGCATGCGTGCGTGCGTGCGTGTGTGTGTGCGTGTGTGTGTGTGTGTGTGTGTGGTTGTGTGTGTGTGTGTGTGTGTGTGTGTGTGCGTGCGTGCGTGTGTGTGTGTGTGTGTGTGTTGTCGACCTTTTACGCAAATTTCGAAACCACCACCACCCTACCCCATCCTCTTCCACTTTCCACAAGACGAACTGGTCCACCTCCAAAGCGAAAACGAGCAAGGCGTTAACATTCCTGTTTTGTAATACCTGTGTTGGATCTAAGCATTTTGTTCTATTTCGCTTTGTAGATTCTTTAACAGTGCGAGTAACCCCGGAGAGGATGGTGGAGAAAACTTCGTTGCAGTGAGTTGAGTTTTAGCTAGTTGTATTAATTCGTATTTGGGCGTCATACTTTTCCTCCAGTCAAATGGTTTTCTGTTCCTTCCAATTTTCTTTTGTTTTCTGTTTTCTCTTTCGTTGAACTCAATACCATTGCAGACACAACAGGGGTTGGGAGGAAGAGAGGGGGGAAGAAAGGAGGGAGGGATTAGAAGGGATGTACATTCTGGGTAGTTGAAAAACGATGTGGTTACATATCAAATATCAGTAAAGATGATTATGTCCTTTTCGTCCCCGTAACCTTCATTTATGGAGAACAAAATGAGATAATTAACATATTCAGATTAAGTTAAGCGTTGACATCTTACAAAACCAAGAATAACGTTCAGTAATCACTGCCCTCCCAAAATCACTTTCCGGCAGGAGAGAAAGGGCACTCCCCTACCCCCCTTCTCCCCCCCCCCCCCCCCCCCCCCCCCCCCCCCCCCCCCCCCCCCCCCCCCCCCCCATCTTAACTCCTCTCCTACAGTGCATATCCGGTCAAACTTCTCACTTTGTTCCTGAATTACTCTCCTTCAAAATTCTCAGAGCCCCATCCCATGAAACATATCGATCAAAGCAAATTGCATCTGAATTTGATGCGGTGGGGGGGGGGGGGGGGGGGGGGGGGGGGGGGGGGGGAGGGGAGGGGGAGTGATCCTAGGCCTATTCCAGATCGGTTTACCCGCCGTTTTCCAAAACCACCTCCCGTGAGTAATTTGGTCATGACCCGGAAACTTTTCTGGAGTTATATAGGTGTGTGGCCATCTCCACCTTCCTGTCTCGTGGGGCGAGCGAATTTGAGTGCAAGCTTATATTCACTCCACGACGCGTTTCTGAACCATGTTCCAAATCACTGACCAGGGATTGGACTTTGAACAGTATGGCAGGCAGGTTGGCTCAGGTCTAGGATCACTACCCCGCTCAAAATTCCGGTCAATGGCTTTGGTTGATATTTTTTAAATTTCCTCAAAGGTACTGGTTGATATTATTTCCTCAAAGGTACTGGTTGATATTATTTCCTCAAAGGTACTGGTTGATATTATTTCCTCAAAGGTACTGGTTGATATTATTTCCTCAGGCTTTGGTTGATATTATTTCCTCAAAGGTACTTGAACTAACTCCGCCAGATAACAAGGACAAACGAATTACAGGACAAAAAAGGGACGCGTTTCGACCTCTTAGGTCTTCTTCAGGCAAGATACACAACAGTCAGGACAACGGAAATGAAGAACGAGCGATCACGTGTCTTGTCAAAATTTGGCACAAGGTGGGCGTTGTTTGAAAAACGAGGCCCTAGGTGAAACTGTCTGAGCTCGCTGTTGGTGGTGGCTTGGGTACGTTGGGTGAGAACGTCCGAGCTCTTTTGTCACGTTGGGGTACTTCGAGCATTTAGAGGGAGGGGATTTGGTACAAAGAGATCTGGATTTACATGCTCGGAGGGGTGGGCAGGCACGGGAGGAGGGCACGTTCTCTTGTTTCACGTGCCACCGGGGAGTGATTTCAGGAATGCAATCTACAGTAAGTTTCACCATGGTGGAGAAGGGTCTGGAGGCACAGACGGCTCGCCGTGGACTGCCGTTGTAACATGCCAGAATCGCTCCATTCGGGAAGAGCCACTGCTCACTCGCCTTCAAACACTGTTTCTCTACGTTATCTTTTCTTTCTGTTAAGAATCAAAGAGAAGAAGAAGAAGAAGAAGACGGCATTGATCTGTAAATGCCAAGGAAAGACACAAGTTTGCACATTTATTGCTTTAACGAATCCGACCTTTACATTTGGCTCTCTTTCAAAGGGAGGTTATCTTGTGGGTTTTTATACAGGGGCTCCACATTCAAACAGCGCATGTGTGGGGCGGGTTTTGTGACTGAATCGGACGGAAGTTTTCAAAATTGGACAAATCACGGACCCCGACATAATAAAAGAGGCAGATATTAAAACGAAACAAAACAAACAAAAACAGACAAAGTGTGAAGATCTAGTTTCTAATTCAGCATCTCTCCGCTTGAAATTCCTAAGGCGAAAGGTTAAAACAAACAAACAAACAACAAATATGTTCGAATTCTATTCAGTCATGATTTTTTTTTTGTTCCCACGCTGTAAAACAAATAGTAAATTCGTCTGGTTGCACACACACACACACACACACACACACACACACACACGCACGCACGCACGCACGCGCGTACACACACACACACACACACACACACACCAAAACACACACGCGCGCGCGCACGCGCTTACACGCACACACACACAACACACACGCACGCACGCACGCACGCACACACACACACCACACACACACACACACCACACATTCTTACTCAAATCCCCTCTAGATTATTTCCCTTGGTAGTGTTTTTGACGAGATGGTATGCATAATAGCTTGTCGCACTGTACAGCCATAGGACCGCGTGACAGTGTGGTTGTATACGAGGCTCAGGATGAGTGGCGTGCACGTGAGAGTAAGCCTACCAAGAACGGATGGAAGACGGCGGATAAAGCAAAAAAAGAGGCTGAAAGAGGAGGAAAAGACGATGAGAACTAGGAGAAAGAGTGAGTAGAAAAAAAAATGAGAAGGAAGGGTGATGAGAAAAAGAAAAGAAATTGGGGGGGGGGGGGGGGGAGGGGAGTTGACAGCAGAAGAAATGCACAGGAGAAGAAGAAGAAGAAAGAGAGAGCAGAAATAGAAAGAATGAAAAGAACAGAAGTACTAAGTGGAAAAGAAGGAGAAGAAGAAAGAAGTACAGAGAAGCAGACGAAGAAGAAGAGAAAAAAAAAAGGTGAAGAAGAAGAAGAAAAAGCAAAGATAATGTCAAGAAGAAGAAGAAGAAGAAGAAGAAAAAGCAAAGATAATGTCAAGAAGAAGAAGAAGAAGAAGAAGAAAAAGCAAAGATAATGTCAAGAAGAAGAAGAAGAAGAAGAAGAAGAAGAAGAAAAAGCAAAGATAATGTCAAGAAGAAGAAGAAGAAGAAGAAGAAGAAAAAGGAAAGATAATGTCAAGAAGAAGAAGAAGAAAAAGGAAAGATAATGTCAAGAAGAAGAAGAAGAAAAAGGAAAGATAATGTCAAGAAGAAGAAGAAGAAGAAGAAGAAGAAGAAGAAAGAAAAAGAAAAAGGAAAGATAATGTCAAGAAGAAGAAGAAGAAAAAGGAAAGATAATGTCAAGAAGAAGAAGAAGAAAAAGCAAAGATAATGTCAAGAAGAAGAAGAAGAAAAAGCAAAGATAATGTCAAGAAGAAGAAGAAGATGAAGAAGAAGAAGAAGAAAAAGGAAAGATAATGTCAAGAAGAAGAAGAAGAAGAAGAAGAAGAAAAAGCAAAGATAATGTCAAGAAGAAGAAGAAGAAGAAGAAGAAGAAGAAGAAGGAAAAAGCAAAGATAATGTCAAGAAGAAGAGAAGAAGAAGAAGAAGAAGAAGAAAAAGGAAAGATAATGTCAAGAAGAAGATAGAAGAAACGAAGAAGGGGGGGGGGGGGGGGGGGCGAGGGCAGAAAGGAGAAGAAGAAAAAAAAAGAAAAAAGACGAAAGAAAACTAAAATGAGAAGGAGGTATGTAAGAAGAAAAGGAGAAGAAGAAAAGTAGATGATGACAGGAGAAGAAGATTATGGAAGCAGGAAAAGAAGACGACGAATGCAAACGAAGAAGGAGGGTCAGTCTTCAGTTTATCAAAGAGGCGCCCCGACACGCAAGCTAGCCGTGTGTGCCACCCTCCACCTTCAATGTTGTGACCCACAAAGCGCAGGATTTACAAGTAAATAGACAAGTGGGTAAACAATAAGAAAGAGTCGGGAAGGAGACGCTGATGCATAAGATTGGAAGAATATGAGAAAAAAAAAGTTTTTAGTTCCTATGTGCTCTCCAAACGCCTTTTGTTTTCTTACCTATTCTGAACAATGTTCGTTTTTGCAATACATAACCAAATGCTAACTAACAGAGTCTTTAACGTGCGCCACTGATCGTCAGCGTGGGAATACAGACGAAGGGGATTCCATCACCAACAGCTTTGCGTTATGATACCCCTCAATATTCACAAAACGCCGTTCTTTATCGAACGAACAATTGGTTTACGAATCTAGATCGCGAAGCGAAGTAACGACGAACTAAAGTTTTGCTCTAAGCTGAAATCCACGGTCCACATCTAGTCAGCGGTTATGACAAACAAGAACTGATTCTTAATTGAAGTTTCAACAATCATTTCTCAAGGGGGGGGGGGGGGGGGGAGGGGGGGGGGGGACACTATATACTGCTCGCTGGTGCTCGACTTAGATACATTATTATGTCTGTTGAACTTAAAACTGCTTTGAACAGGCTGTGAAATCGATTTCAGCCGTCTCTTTCTCCGAAATGTCCCGTATTTCCAACGCATTCTGAACTTGAATTCTTCAACTGAAGCGAATTAGAATGTTTACTTACCAATCCAGAATGGGCATTGAGGTCAAACAACCACAATCTGATTTCCCTCACAGGAGAGTTGTCACAAGTGATTTGCATGAAGTGCTTTCGTGTGATTACTTCCCCTTTGGCCAATCCAAACAGTTCCCGTACATGCTGAGCGATTTCTCTCTCTCTCTCTCTCTCTCTCTCTCTCTCTTTTAACATCTTAAACCTCGGTTCGTGAATCTCACCAATCTTTGATCGGTAACTAAAAACTCATACAATTAAGAACGAAGACGAGATAAATCGTGATTTAGACGAACTAGGTTCAGAAGGTCATGTTTACAACTGAACAAAAAGAGATCTAAACGTACATTTGGATGATTTGAATATATTAGAGACGCAGAGCGGAGTCCTTGTGCGCGTTTCTGTCAAAGTAGAAAGGAATCATGAAGTGAGGTATGCCGTGCAGCATACGCTTGCCTGTTAATACCCCCACCACCCACACCCACACCCTTACCATTTGTGAGAGGTCCTGAATATGCTGTCTTTTTCACTGTATCCTCAGCAACTTTCGATGGACAGACATGTATGTTGATCCGAGAGATCAGGGGAAAAAAAATTTACTTCCACATCTTACACTGCTGAGAGTATTACCCGTGCTCCGCCTATCGAGAGTGCAACATGTTTTAACAATTCGGTGTCGCAGCCGAGTATTGAAATGGTAAATGGGTTCTTCCATGTGTCGAGATTACGCAAGATCACCTTTAATGATGCTGGGAAGAAACTAGAGAGAAGGGATGAGAGGCTGGGAGGTGGGAACCGTGACCTTGATTGCAGTACCACGCTGTCCTTGTCACGCCCGCTGTCCTTGTCACGCCCCGCTCCGCTGTCCTTGTCACGCCCCGCTGTCCTTGTCACGCCAAGGCCTGTCCTCATTAAGCACCATTCACCCACCTTGCCCCTTCCCCTTCCACCCATCTCCGCCCCCCCCCCCCCCCCCCCACCTCATCGTCTTTCCTCGAAGCAGTGCGTGTATCTGGAAATCTGTAATTGTTAATCATCAGGTCGCCTCCTGTAGCAATGAATTCCATCTAAAATCTGCAGCTGTTAACAACAGGCTGTTCCGTGTAGAAATGAACCGATGTGAATTCTGTAACGGGTACAATTAGGCTGCTCTGTGCAGCAGTGAGTCCTGATCAAAACGGTCTTTGTTCTGATTAGGCCATCAGGTGTTGTGGGACCGACGATAAAGACTGTCAGGTGGACGTTGTATTTTTGAAGCTGACGGAATCGAAATCGACTGGGGACCAAGGAGGAGAGGCTGGAGACAGGAGGGATGGGCATGGAGTTCTTCAGCAGTTTACATTGGTAAAGTGGTCGTGACAGTAATGAAGGTATTAATGACAATGGCATTGTCATTTTGGTGATAAGGACAGAGAACTACGACTGTCAAGACGACGAGGATGACGACTATGGTAATAGTGATCATGTTGATAATTATGATGATGATAATGATGATGATGGTGACGATGACGATGATGATGATGATGATGATGATGATGATGATGATGATGATGATGATAACACCGGCATGCTTCATTCTTTAAGAGTTGTGATGATGATGGTAACTATGATGCTGATGATGATGGTGATGATGACGATGATGATGATAGTGATGGTGAGGGATGATGATGATGATGATGATGATGATGATGATGATGATGATGATGATGATGATGGTGATGATGATAGCACCGCCATGGTTTGTTCTTTAAGTGTTATGATAATGATGGTGGTGATGATGATGATGATGATGATGATGATGATGATGATGGTGATGACAGCACCCCCATATGCTTCACTCTTTATAAGTGGTGTCATGGTGATGGTCATGATGATGATGATGATGATGTTAATGGTGT
>CM031596.1:67066948-67079448 GCA_018398815.1 Conus ventricosus | reverse complement strand
CTGAAGCGAATTTTCGTTATTTTATTCGTTTGTGTCTTACCTGAAGAATATCTATAAGGTCGAAACGCGCTGTGTTTTGTCTTGTGACTCGTTTGTCCACGTTTCTCTGGGCGGTTCGCTAACATTTATTTAAGATTTGTTTAGACCTACACTCGCTCACACGTAACAGTCAGACCAGCGAAATGTCTTCACCGTTCCGATCTCTGTCTGCCCAGGTGGTTCGCTTCCTGGACACGGGGATCCTCCTGCAGCGCCCTGAAGACTCCCCGTCCACCATCTACCACATCATGCTGGGCTGCTGGAAGGCAGACCCCAAAGAGCGCCACTCCTTCGACAAGATCCACAAGCACCTGCAGGACTACCACGAGAGACTGGTGAAGATGGCTGCCGCCTCCCTTCCTACCACCCCTGTGGCCAGCAAGAGCGAGCTCCGCACCGAGACGCCTCCCACCACTTCTTCGTCCCCGGAGCTGCTGTCCAAGTCCCCGCTGGCTGAGTCGTCCGGGCTGGGGTCCAAGCTTCTGGTGGACGTGTGGGCGGATCCGCTGGCAGACTGTGACAAGGGGGGTTCTCTGGCAGATGGTCCGAAGGAGAGTTCTTTGTTGTCGCCGGAGCAGGCGTGTCTAAACTCCTGCTGGCAGACCCCGGCCCAGTTTGGCGAAGACTCTGGGTCCGATCTTCCACCTAAGACCCAGGAGATAGATGACTGCATGGATGTCATCTTTCAAGTTAAACTGCCCCCGCCACATTCCGCTACTGAAGATGAAGACCACAAGAACACGTCAGTTGACCCTTGTCCTCCACCACCACCACCCCTTACTCAGCACGCTGATGAAGATGAGGGCGTCACAACGACAACGCCCGCGTCCTGTGCCAAACTGCCCCCTGTTCTTTGCGACATTGAGGATGAAAGCATCAACAGTTCGTCACTGAACTCATGCCCTGAGCCCCAGCCAGATGTCGAGGTGACGATTGAGGAGCTTGAGGCAGCTTCTTCACCCGCGGGTGATCCCGAGGAGCCGCTCAGCTCCGTGCTGGAGCTGTCTGGCGTGGACAGCGGTTTCAGCAGTAGCGAGCAGCCCTGGAGCAGCTTGGACCCGGACTCCACCATTAGTCCGTCTGTGGACACGGGTGTGGAAGCGCTCAGCCATGTGATGTGTTCTGACCCGGCAGAAGCAGTGTAAGGGCGTTTTGTTGGCGATGGGTTCTCCGGAGTTCCACGTGTGACCTGTCCAGCCAAGGGTGCTGTCGGGAACTGTAACGTTTTTAACAGACTGTGTTCAGGCTCGGGGTCGGAGTGTACACTCTGGCCTAAGAAATGTACCATGGATTATCGAACAGACATTAGCAGCAGGTGGCCTGGTTCTTTTCTGTACAGGTGTAAATATTTATTGCCATAAGAGGCCAAAACAAGGAATCGAAGTCTGTGCTGTGCCAAGCGAATGTGTTAAGCACTTCATTGCCATAGCTATGGTCTACGTCTGTTTTTTTTCCCTGCGCGGAATTCTGTCGCTGAATCCAGTTGCGTATGGTTCTTTGTTGTTTAACTGTGTTCCTATTCCAGTTCATGTGCTTTTCAAAGACAGCCGATTGAAAAAAAAAATTATATTGTTATCCATATTCAACACGTGCTTAAGAAAGCCAACTCAATATAAGCTGACGCACGATCCTATACTCCGCCAATCATACTGCATTTTACACACATGCGTGAGCTCTCGTATAATTCCAATACATTTTCAATACAAGCAAACAAACAAAGAAGAAACAAGATGCAAAGCTTATAAACATACTCCCAGTTTATCTTGAATACGCGTGTACATGTCAACAGCATGTTTACTATGAAAATACCCATGATCTACCTGTCACTTATTAGATCTAAAGCTATTTTAAAATCCGTCAAATACAGTACTTTCATAAATATATATCAAATTTTTAAAAAACGTCACAATCAAACATGCGTTATAATGTGTTTCGTCTCTGAGATATTCCATAATGAAGGAAAACCGTTTGGGGCCGTAAAAGCCGTTAGTAACGGCTATTCTGGTAAAATAAAACATCGGGCATCATTCGTGACCCATAATGAACATACCTACAAATTTTCAGAAAGATCGGCCCAGAACTTTTGTCTGGAGCGAGTGGAACACATTTTGACCACGGACAGACACACAGACAGACACACAGTCAGCATTTCTTCGTTCCTATTGTAAAGTACTCCCTGTTGTATAACAACTGGGAATACAAAAAGAAAGACAGAAACACATTCATTTATAATAAAGTATACACATCCAGATACGCGTCGTTGGGTCAGTTCTTTCCATTGATACAAATATCAGGCTATATTTTCGTTGATGTAATCAACATGCAGCCCTAAGACTTCGACAAAATAAAATAAAAAATCTACTCGCGTTTCATCCTAGTGATGATACAAACATAAAGAATGGTTTAGATGCATTACACAGGACAGGAGAGTTATACGGATAAAGAAAAAACAAACCTATAATTGAATGCTCATGAAAAAAATGAATCAATACAATCAAAATGAATCTCTCTCTCTCTCTCTCTCTCTCTCTCTCTCTCTCTCTCTCTCTCTCTCTCTCACACACACACACACACACACACACACACACACACACACACACACACACCACATACGCGCGCGCGCGCGCGCGCGCGCGCACACGCACACACACACGCACGCACGCACGCACGCACGCACGCACGCACGCACGCACACACACACACACACACACACACACACACACACACACACACATTCACACGCGAGCGCATACACACACACACACACACACACACACACACACACACACACACACACACACACACACACACACACACACACACACACACACACGTGTGTGTGTGTGTGTGTGTGTGTGTGTGTGTGTGTGTGTGTGTGTGTAGAAAGTCAGCTAAGGATTGGACATATTCAGGCAAAAAATGTAGATTCTTATTGGTATATCAAAATGTCAGTTATTGGCACAGTGATACATATGATATTGTGTTCAATGTAAATATCACACACGTTTTGTTTGGACAACCCACAATGTTGAGCAAGTTGAAAATCTTTGTTGAATATAACCAGAATGCTCAATGTACATATGTATTGTACATAGAATTCTTTGATAAACAGAAAGCGTACTCAGAACGTGGCAATACATAAATGGCATGGTGTTTGTGTACATAGCTTGTGTACAAATGGTATTTTATGTCTCTTACTGTTTTTGTTGAATGTCATCCCATTTTGCAGCCATATCTATTAGTTTATGGGATTTCATACGTGGTGATGGGAAAGAGGGGGGGGGGGTGCCAGGTGCAGGAAATAAAGAAATGAGAATATGAAAAGAATCCTAAGTTATTGGGTAAAAAGAGGATGGTAGCTAATATCCATCGCATGTAAATATCCTTTGTCAACGTGTAAAATTTTCTATTCTTTCTTGAGCTCAGTAGTTTTTGACATATACTGACTTCCATAAAAAACGCGAAAAATTGAAAGGCTATTTTTCGGGTGAAAAGGGGTGAATATACAATATTGAACCATTGTGGCAAGTTGTTTGGGTCCAAGACTCACGTGCAGTGAAACAATTGTGTGAGCAACACATCATTCCCGGTATTGGAGGGTCAAAAAAAAATGGCAAACTGGTTGCTGCATGTGAGGCACGTGCACACCATGCAGAGCGAAGTTAACCAGCGACAAGTACGCAAGCATGCAGCCTTTATAAAGCCGCGCTACAAGGTTTAGATAACGACTTGCCGTCTGAGCGCTACAGAGATGCCAAGACTACGAGCAGAGGAACGCAATCGTGCCCTAGGCCATCTGGAGGCTGGTGTGGATGCCAGGCACGTCGCCAACATCTTTAACGTCCACATCTCAACCATCTATCGTCTGCAGCACCGCATGCGAGTCACTGGTACCACTGATGATCGTCCCCGGCCAGGCCGTCCTCGGGTCACCACACCAAGAGAGGATCGCCATTTTGTTCGAACCCATCTGCGGGACAGGCGGCAAACAGCCGCTAACACTGCTCGACAGGTGCCTGGGAATCTCCAGCAACGAATCAGCCTCAACACTGTGCGGCGGCGTCTTCAGGAGAACGGGCTGGCATGTAGGCATCCTCACAGAGGTCCGGTACCGACACCAAGACACCGGCAGGACAGGCTGCAGTGGGCACAAGCCCGAATCAACTGGCGCAGGCAGCGGTGGGGACGCATACTGTTCTCAGATGAGAGCCGTTTTTGTATTGACATGGCTGCCGGTCGTGTCAGAATATGGCGTCGACCTGGTGAACGCTATGCCGACTCCTGTGTGGTAGAGCGGAACCCCTGGGGAGGCCCGAACGTTATGATATGGGGTGCAATTGGCATTAACCACGCCATGGGACCAGTCATCTTTCAGAACATTGGTCCTGGTCGCGGACAGGGTGTCAATGCATAGCGCTACATCCACCAGGTGCTCAGACCCCATGTTGTTCCTTTTTTTGCGCAACACCCAAACTGGACATTCCAACAGGACAGTGCAAGACCACACACAGCCAGGGCCACCCAGCAATTTCTTCAGCATAACAACGTCAATGTGCTGCCCTGGCCAGCCCTCAGTCCCCATTTAAACCCAATAGAACATTTTTGGGATGAACTTGGCAGACGGTTGGACCTCCTGCGTCCACGACCAGCAACAGCGGCTCAACTTCACCAGGCCATCGTCCATGTGTGGGCTGGTGTGCCAAGGGGACGCATCAACCACCTGGTCCACTCAATGAGCCGCAGGTGGCAAGCAGTTGTCCATGCAAATGGTGGCCACACACGGTATTAGGACTTCAAGCTGGTTTGTCACGTGACCTTGGATTTTCCACACAAAGACATATTGCTGATGACATTTTCACACATTACCGGTGTAATGAATCAAATCACGTTGAATTCTCGCTTCCACTCTGTACAATTGTGACCAATAAAATTCGCCCCTAACCTTCAGCTTGTTTTGCTTTCGCGTTTTTTATGGAAGTCAGTATAGATATGAAAAACACATTCTTTAAGGAAGGAATGGGGAATACCAGTTAACTAAAAAAAATTAACTTAAGAATAATTTGTCTAATTCGTGTGTGTGTGTGTGTGTGTGTGTGTGTGTGTGTGTGTGTCTTTCATCGTTGTTGGTTATCTATTTTAATTAAGTTTGGTGGCCGACGGGCGGAGGTTGGGAGGTTTGGTTGCGGGAATTTGATCTTATTTGTGTGATTATCGCTATCGTTCAATAAACGATTCGAAAATCTGAACACAGTGGGTCAATCAATCGTATCTAATCGGCGTATGTTCTGTCCACGTCAGCTACTTACCTATCGTGCTGTTGTTGAAATAGATTTGATGAAGACACAGAGAAATGCAATCTCAAGAAACAGCACTATTTTGTGTTTGATAACTGACAACAATAAGCTAGCGACTTTGACAGCAGCAGGCCGACTTCCTGATTTATGCTGACTCCTCCTGGTACGTTCGACAAAGGAGAGAAGTACAGTTCTTTTCTCTTTTTTTTCTTTCTTTCTTATTTTTCTTCTTCTTTTTCCTTTTTTCTTTTTTTTTTTTTAATGGTCAGTGGAGGAGTGTGGTAGAAGATGTGATGGAGAGGGGAGCTACAAACTTGTGTGCAATGTTCTTCGTGAGATAAAGAGCCAGAGGTAATTGCAGTGATAGCCTTTTTATCTTTCTTTCTTTCTTTCTTTTCATTTTTTTTTTTTAAGCAGAGTGACCGCGTGAATGTTTGTACCCTACAGAGAGATTTTTTTTTTTTTTTTTGGTTATAGTGACCGAGTTTCTGTGTGTGAGAACATTTGCACACCACTCTGGGACTTTGGTTCATTACGTCGTCCGAAAAACGGGTACGCAAGGTCTGGCAGGCAGGATTGGTGCGGAAAGGGGGAGAGGCATAGGAAACCGAGCCCAGTTTGCGTTCAAACCTCACTTTTTCTGCTCCTGTGCAGATATCATGACCACAAGGTTCTTGAATTGTATAATACGCATTTTTTGAGAGTGTATGGGTTTGGGATGCCATTCTGGAGATATTACCGTAACCTAGTTCGAAAGAGGAAGGCATAGTCCCTTAACTCTGGGGTCGTTGGGGCTTCACTTGAACTGATAAGTCCAACAGGCTTATCTTTGTGGAGAGAAAAAATGACATATTCACCTGATGATGAACGGCGAGTAAACGGCTTCTGCGCAGTGACAATGGGCTGTATGGAAAGGTCTGCCCGTCCCCGTGGTAGGACCAGCAGGACTCCAGTAGTGATGCCTCGATCTGCACTCGTTATATATTGTCTTCGTCTTTTCTTCCTTGGTGATTTTAAAAAAAAATTCTGTCTTCAGATCAACGTCTGATATGGAGGTAGGCTTTTGTGACAACAAGCAGTTCAGTGATGATAGTTTGGTATCTCAATTTTTGTTTTAAGTCTTCGTTATCGAAAGTATGCTAGAAAATAGCTTATTACTCCTCTGAACATTATTAGTAGTATTAGTATTTTTGTTGTTGTTGCTGTTATTGTCGGCGTCTTCTTGTCATTGACAATCAAATCAAGATACTTCTAGTTATAGTAACATCACATACAGGTTTACAAATGAGGACATGTTAGAGAAATTTCAACTCCTTTTTTCCTTACTTGAAAATCTGTAAGAACCGATATTTCTCGAATGTTTCACCTGTTTTACGTTTTGCAGTCAAGTCCCTAAATTTCATTTAGATTTTCTTTCTTTTTTTTCCAAAGCCTTAGTTCATTCTTCTGATTAAAGCTACAATGAGTGCCTAATTAGTCAATGAATTTTAAGATCACCTGGTCTCCCAGGATTTTTTTTTTTTGAGGGTGGTGTGGGGGGGGGGGGGGGGGGCTGGGGAGGGCAGGATTAATCGTTGGAGAAGGGAGGGGAGAGGCTAGGGAGGGGGGGACAGAACAGTGGGTTGGGAGGGGATGTCATATACAAATCAGAAGCGTTCTGGTCTTTACTATTGCGAGACCTTAAGTTCATTGAGGTGCTGGATTGTTCAGTTAAACCTGAACAAACGTTTTGCAGAAGAATCAAGATCGTCTCGGTGATCCTTGTCTTTGTTCTCAGTTTTTGCGATCTTTAAGTTCACGATCCAGGATCCGTTAGCCCACCGATCCTGGATCCGTTAAGGAAAATTAACTACTCAGCATGCTCTGAAAATTGTTCAGATCCGTGTAAAGGGAGGTAATCATGAATTGCCATGATCTTGATATGATTCAGATCCGTGCAAAGGGAAGTAACCATGAGTTACATCGCTCTGAAAACTGTTCGCGCCCACGCAAATGGAAATAACCATACAACACTCTCATGTTATGGAAATTAGTTCTTTTTTTCGCTAAAATACATTCTGTCAGATGTTCAGTGGTTTAAAACAACAACAACAAAAAGGAAAAGGCTGTTTTCGGCCATGGCTCTGAGCGCTTTCCATCGGTCGCGGAACGCTTAGCTTTTTTACAGCCTATCAATATGAACACGCTTTTGTGACTGGTGCAGCCTTGAAGATCATTTTTGACGACGACAGTCTCGATCCGATGTTGAAAGTGGTGAAGGCCGGCAGTTTGGTACAGCAGAATAGCCTATGCTGCCCTTCTTTTTCGCGGCAAAGTAAAACTGAACGAAAGTGTAAATAAAACTAAAGTTTGTTTTCAAGCCTGCGTTCTGTGACAAGGTCGCATGTTTTCCAGTGCATCCCTCTCTCTCTCTCTCTCTCTCTCTCTCTCTCTCTCTCTCTCTTTAATATTAAAATCACATGCAACGTGTAAATTTCGACTTCAAATCCAAATGATAACGGTCAAGCTTGTCACGGTTATTTATGCGGTGCCTTTTGGAACGTCGATTTCGGTTGTAAAGAATGAGCCATTGCGTAACTGAAACCTTGCCATAGTAGCCTCCATTTTGCTTTCGCAGTAAGTGTACTGCGAGCTTCGTTTGAAAGCGCTTTCAGCGGCTTTTGGCAAGCGCCGTGCTGTGGACTTGTGGAGTCAAAGTGACCAAGCTGCTGCCAGCTGCTTGACCACAGTACCCTCGGCTTGTCAGGGAGCAACATGTTCTTCCGATCAACGTCTGATACGATACCATACCATACCACACCATATAATACCACATTGTAGGCCTACTACACCGTGAGATCCACATGCTATGTTAATCCCATCATTTTCTCTGGAAATGAATTTGTGACTGTGTTCTCGATCTGAAGGAAACATTCATCGGTATAATCTAATATTCGAGTGCAGAAGACATTGGAAATATGTAAATAAGTAGAACTTTCGGGCAAGGAGATTGCTGTTTCACAGCCTATCCAAATCGGTTCCAGATTTAGTAGACTGAACGATCTATCTCCATCCCGCATAAGCGAATGGGTCATCTATTGTTCAGGGTATGGGGGATGCACGTCTTCTTTCCATGGAGAAAGGTTCGTCCGGTTACTATGTAAACTGTGGTGGGGATCTGTAGAATGTCAAACCAAAGCAGTCTGTGTGAACAAATCTGGTATTGACAGGGTTTCATTCAGAAAATATACTAAGGTTCGTCGTGAGTCCGCGCATCTGGTTACGTGGACTAATGGTTCGTTCAGTTATACACCATCTTTAGCTTTTTCTGACTGTTGAGATGCCGGTAGGCCTTTTTACCCGCCATCTTGCATTTCATTAGGCCGGAGGATTGTGTGTACATGCTGTGACGGGTCTCCGACGCTCCCCTCGTTATTAAAATATGATTATCATATTCAGGGATGCAGGGGGTTATAGACAGAAGTATTTACGCTTTCACAACCAAAATGCGCTCTCGCATAGGCACACGCACTCTGTCACTCACATCGGGCCCGCACAAAAGTGACGGGAAACCAATAACATTTCACAGAAAATAATCAACTTTTATTTAACTTGACTCCGAGCCCCCACCCGTCACTACACCACACAACTATCTGTATCATACAACAATGTAAACATCATACAGACAATCTCATAAATCGCATCCCCTTTCCTTCGATAACTCTTCATTAACCAGGAAAGACAATATTCCACAATTATGTTTGCACACTTATAAACTTAAGAACAAATAAAACGTCCGTAACTTGCCAGCATTCCTCGGTTGACCAGTTTCTCTCATCACACTGTGCGACCACGAGCTGAAGCTGCCACACTGTTGTGTCCTCCCGATTGGCCAAATCCCAGTTGGGGGACACTGGCAACGTAGCTTGAGTCGCACCCTCACACCGAGTCTCCCGGACTTCACCGTACTTCGCCCTCTCCACGGAAAGGGCTCCTGTCGGCCTCTCCCACAGGTCTTCTCTGGCTGCAAACACCCCACCGTTGTCTGGCAGCTCCCTGTCTAGGCTCCAACAGGCTGACACGTCTTGCTGTCGACCGTCCCCACACGGGAGACAATTCTTCTCGTCGTCGGCTCCGAGGCTACAGCAACCTCCACTGTCTTACGTCCCCACCCAGGAGACAACGAGGCGACAGCTAACCTCTGCTTCACGCTGTATTTCTTGAGCCCTCAGCAAGACGGGCGAGTTCACTTTCCCTTAAGTGAGTCACACACTTCCTGGTTTTCCAAGCACCTTATATTCATTCTCAAACAAGAGAGAACCCGAGTTTAACTGGCTCAACCAATGGAATCACTGGCACACACACATCACACGATTTGTACCAATAAATCCCCAAGTTATTTTTATTCCACCAATGGAATCACAAGTCACCTACACATACACACACACCACAGCTGCTAGCGCCAACAAAGACTTGGGCACCCAGTGGTTAATGCATAACCTCCTATTCAAACTCATGTTCGATTCCCCGAAGCTACCCATTGTACTAACAGCCTGGACTTCTCTACCAGCCAGGACTGAGGCTTCAAGTAGTTACTACCTCTATAGACAACAAGGCGCAAACCACTCAATAGGCCGAAGCCTTCCATTCATTCCCCAGAACAAAGATGACTGAATGGTCGCTGTACTCTGCCTGCAGGCTGACGGTCACCTACCCGTGACGGTCACCTGACACGATCGCCTTCCCTTCAGGCCCACTGGAGAACCCAGTGAATAGCCAGCCAGTGGTCGGACTGGACACTCCTCTACCCAGGACCGGCAGGTCGGCAACTCCTTGTCACTATCCCTCGGACATGCGAACCACTTCCCAGTAACTCCCCCTCCTTCAGTATACGCCTCGGGTATTCCCCTCTGGTGATGCCCGAATTCGCACACTTGAAGAACCCAAGGAACTTGCTCTCAACAACAGCAAACTACCCTTAATTTGCCTGAATGCTCGAGAACATTCGGCCGACTCATGACACATGCCTTTTATATGTTTTATTCTGTTGAAGTAAAAAGATGGCCTAGATTAGATACCGCACTCATCTAGGAAGCGAGCGATTCCCGGTTCTGTGATTTGAACCTTACGATCTTTTTTTTTATCTTACAAAATTTTCCCTCTTCCTTTCCACTAGTCCTTAAATGGTGGTCTGGGTGCTAGTCTTTCGGACGGGACAAAAAGAAACGAGGTTCTATGTGAACATACATTTAGCTCTGTAAAAGATCCTAAGGCGACAAGGGGGTGTCCTGACAAAAGTCTGTTAGGTCACCCACTTTGATAGGTGGGGGAAAAAACATTAGCAGATGAGTGACACTGTCTTACGGCGACATGCACTCCTTGGACAGAGTAGCTTGAATTTTTACCCAGAGAAGTCTGCTGTGATGATGAGGTTATAGCATACCCTACCCTATCCTTCCTAACCCTACCCTATCCTTCCACACTATGCCACACCACGCCATACCACACCACACTATACGATGCCACACCACACCAAGTCACGCCATGCCATACCATACTGTGCGATACCATAGCATTATCACACCATACCATACCATAGCATGACATAGCACACCATACCATACCACACCACTGTACACAACACAGTATAAACCATGCCATACCATACTATATAATACCATACCACACCAGACCATACCATAGTGTACTTTACCACGCCTTACCATACTTTATCACATCTTACCATACCATACACACCACACCACACCATACTTTACCATACAACGCCTAACCATATCATATGACATCATACCATGCCATGGCATACCATGCCATACCACACCATAAAACCATGCTATAATATCATATCAGAATGTACCACACCACATCATATCGTACTAAACCACACAGCACCATACCATTCCATATCATACAACAACGCACCATATCATACTACACCATGCCGTACCATACCATACCATACCAAACCATGCCAATTACTATACCGTACTACACCATACCGTACAATACCATACCATACATACTATACTGCACCATACTATACCTCACCACACCATACGATACCATCCATGCCATAACCATATCATACCGCACCGTGCCATACCGTGCCATATCACACATTGCCATATCATTCCACACCATGCTACACTATGCCATCCCATACCACACTACACTATACTATACCACATCACATCATTCTATACTATACCATACCACAGTTTGCCAATCCATACCATACTAGTCCACACTTTACCACACCACATCATACTACACCATACTATCCCATACCACACCATACCATACCACACCACATAATACCATACCACACCACACCATACTATACTATGCCTTACCTATACCATACCATGCCATACCATACTACACCATACCGTACCATATTATTCTGTACCATAGAGCGTATAAAGTATCTGTAAGGTGTGGCTTCCTCTATCCTCCTCCTTTTCCCCTTTGCCTCAGTTCAATGTTAGTCTTGCGACCCAATATTCTTAGAACAGGTCACATCATTACTGGCGGTTGAAGAATTACGTGGGGAAAAAAATCCATAATTGTTTCGTGTCGTTTGTTCGGGGATTATCCAAACCTGAACTATTCTTGTGTTGGTCGGCTGGCTGTAATGAAAATGAAAGAAAATTCTGAGATTTTGATAGGAATGTTAATGTTAGATTATTATTCAAGTGAATTGTTTCTTTTGATGTTCGTGTGAACATAGAAGCTTCAGAGTGGCATATATTGTGATGTACGTCAAATAGTTAAGTATGTTATTCACTGTTGGTGGCTTCATGAAACTGATGTGTTTAGACTGGGTTGCTTTGGAATGTTAAATATTGTGTCTTTATTCTTTACTTTTTGAAGCACGTTTAAATCGATTCAGAACACAGAAGACACTGTGTTTCAAAACGATATGTTGCACTGTGTGAGTTTATTCAGTTGTGAATGCGCATTCAAATTTTGCATGTGTGAATATTAACTGTGTCTGTTGGTTATGAGAATCTGCTCTGTTCTAATAATGTGAGGAAACCACCAAGGAAAATGTGGAGAAGAATGGGAAAAAAGGAGGAGGGCAGAGAATGAGAAAACGTACAGAAGCAATAGATCCAACGTCACAAAAGCAATAAAATTAACCAGATTAAAAATGTTGATTTTATT
>CM031596.1:67059448-67061948 GCA_018398815.1 Conus ventricosus | reverse complement strand
TCTGTGCACGAGCAGACGACAGTTTTGTTCACACAGAGAACAACGGTGTAAGGAGTGCCAACAGGCTCATTGCTTGGATCCCAAGACAATTCCTTTGCAATGCAGTCCTCTGTGCGCAGGTGAGTAGAAGCTGAATTCTGTACGTCGTCAACAATAATTATTCCGTTTCCATTTCCCATTCAACTTTTTTTTTTAAGCTTTGTCCAACAAATTTATAGACAATCCAATCCCGTTGATGTGTCCCCTTACCTATCATGCAGTTGCGTCGGAAGCGGGAGGAGGCATTGGGCCCTCATTCCCCCACAATAAAATATTGGAGGAGAAGGGGGTGGGGTGGGGGGGGGACAAGACAGACTACTTTGGCGCATCTGTCCCCCATTCCCATCCAATATTTGAAGCCAGAAAGAATATGGATGGCATGTCACAGTTACAGAGCGTCGTCCCCACTGTATGCCCCCCCCCCCCCCCCCCTCCCCTCATTCCCACCCCACTCCCTTCCACAGAAATTTGGAAAATTAGAGAACATCCACTTTGAAATTTTGGAAAATGGGATTCCCTCCCCCATCCCCTGCCTTTACAAGACTGACACTTCCTCCCCCCCCCCCCCCCCCCCCCCCCCTCCTCTTTTATGAAAATTTAAAAAATGAGACTACACCCTCACCTTCACTCTCCACATGTTTTAGTTATTAGGAAAACTGCAGTGATGTTGTCAGTTCAGGCTGGCCTCCTCCCTCGCCCCTCCCCCCTCCTCCCCCCTCAATGTAACGTGGATGAAAGAGGCAGAGATGAAAACCAAGAGTTAAAGTTTGAACAAGGTAGTTTCTAATCTAGCCTCTTTTTGTTATATCCACATCATCTTCCTTTGAAAAAGATAAAATGTTGGCTTTGAAGGGTATAATTCACAAAGAATTTTCTTTCTTCTTTTTTTTTTCATTATTATGTTTTGCTTCGGGCATTATGGTTTTTCCAATGCACCAAAAATAGAAATTCATTTGATAGGGGGAGTTGTCGGGATGTTGGTTTCTATGTGCCATTGTGTCCATAGGTCCCAGTATAAATCTTAGACTGTTCTCACCATTGTTGCGGTAGAATGTTGGTGTCTATGTGCCATTGTGACCGTTTGTCCCAATATAGGCCTCGGACTATTCTCACAGTTGTTGCGGTAGTTCAGCTCAAGCTGCTTATAGCCCAGCCGACTGCAAATGACCATATCAAGGCCATCACCCGTCGATGTAGTAGTAGTAGTAGCAGTAGTAGTAGAAGAGGTATCACTGTCATCATTACCAAATCCACAATCCTATAAACGGCATTTTTTCCCCCTTTTTTTTTTTCCTTTCTTCTTCTTTTTTTTCTTTTTTTTTTTTTTTTGTCATAACATTGTATGAAGTTAGTTAAAGGGAGGCAACTCATGATCAAATACGAGTTTTGACCATGTCACACTCTCCCGTTTGATAAGTGTTATATTGTATGTCAGGATCCCCACATTCCTCTGTCCTCGATCCAGCGCAACAAGGTACAGGTGTTATGTATATAGTAAGTCCATCTAAGACTTGTTCTCGGGCGTCCACCCTGTAGTGCACCCTGTAGGATGGTTTGGAAACGAGACAGGAGTCTCAGCAATCGATTGAGATGCATGTCCGTAATGGTGCTGTGTTATAACAGCAAGATGACAGCAATTACAGCTTCTTGTTTATCTTTATTGGCACTGACGTCCGAATGCAGGGAGACGTAAAGTTTGGTTGCCGACGTATGCATTGACTTACTGACGCAAGAAAACGTTCTTATTTACCGGCGTATGCACTGATTTACCAATGCAACATTTGACTTATGTATTGACGCACTAACGCAAGATCTGGTTCTTGTTTACCGTTAGTTGCACTGACTTACTAGGTCTACTGTAAGGAGAGATTGTTACTTACAAACGTTTGCTCTGACCTACTTTTGCAAGAAATGGATGTTGAGGCTTATCAGTGTATGCATTGACGTGCCAAGTACTGCATTAAGAAGATTTTGTTTACTGACTTACCCGTGCAAGGAGCGGGTATTTCTTTTTTTCTAATATAAAAAGTAAATCAAATAAGTTCAGAAATTGCAGGTGCGCCGAAAGAAGACAGTGTGCAGAGATTTCACTACACAAGTGACACACACCTGTAGGTCACAAAACTACTTATATACAGCATTCATTATAACTTACAACCATACAAATGAAAACAAAGGGGAAAAAATAAAGCGTAAATGAAAAACAGCTGACCTACTATGCAAATGGTCAACAATTGGATAAAACCTACACTGTAAAGCACACAATCTTTCTTCTTTTTAAGGCAGATGTATGAAAACTTTTTTCTTTTCTTTTTTTTTTTTTTTTTTTTTTGGGGGGGTCAACTCAATTCCATCGGACAGAAGCAAATGAAAGTGGGATTAAACCCTAAAGAGAGGGACTAAATAGCTTATAGATGTCTACTTTGGGCCTGGTATTCTTGCTTACTATCTTATGCATGAA
>CM031596.1:67034448-67051948 GCA_018398815.1 Conus ventricosus | reverse complement strand
ATATAGACCCGGATATTCCGAAGAAATACTTTTTAATCCATTATGACAAGGAAATGAAGGCGGTCGACATCTCATTTCATCTCTACGTCTCATTTTCAGACTGTTGATGAGCAAGTTTGCTGTGAACCAGTTCTGTTTCTTTGGGGCCAGGAAATTATTTTTCTTCTGGCCTTTTCTCCCCTCCACATTGCCTCTTTTAAGTTTTTGAAAAGCTACATTGTCTCTGGGGGGAAAAGGGTGGGGGGGGGTTGTTTCCATCCGTCCCACTAGAGTGAGGCTGGGATGATCTGGAGGTGGTTTGTTTCCTGGGCTGCTCAGCAGCAGACTTTCCTGACTGCTGGAGAGATTGGGAGGAACGGGTTTTACGCCTCCGCCGAAGGCGCTTGATTTCTGAGGAGGGTTGGCAGCTTCATCGGCGGATTCCTTGTCTGGAGATAGCTTTTCCCTGCACCGTTTTTGAAAAAAAATAGAAGGCGTCTGACAGAAGACAGGCACTGTCTGAACTTTTTTGACAGCTGCCGAGCAAATCGGTGATAGAATGGACGGACCGGCTCTTGATGTTCAGATAGTCCACACCTTGATCGTCTGTGGCAGTCTAAGAGTGCAGAAAGAGGGCGTTTATGGGCACTGTTTCTGTTCCTTCCTTGTTTTGTTTTAAGTCGGTGCACCTTCACTACTCTCAGCGAAGACAGTTCGGACTTGATTTCGGCCTGAGACGCCTTTCACAGTAATGGACATAGTCTGGCACCCTTGGCCGAGTTCAACTGTGTGTTTGTCCACAAGTAGCATAGCCTTCAGGAGCAGCATTCTACCTCTAATGACTCGTTCCTCTGTCTTTTAATGAATTTGGGATTGCTGGACAAACTTTCAAAGTCTGTCTGGATTGCAAAAGGGCTGAGTACCGACAACAGTTTATCAGCATCCTCCACTAACAGCCGCGATGCCGCCCAAACCAGTGTCTGTTCTGATCTAAGAATCTGAATCTGAATCGTCCCCCTCGTGAACATAATCTCTCCGCTGCTACAGTTTTTCCAGTCTTCTCCCATTTGGGTGAAAAATGTGGTGAAGAGGCTCTTTTGAATGATTTGAGATTTCATCCCTCTGTTACACACCCACTTGAACTCTTCAAGCTAAGACATCGGGAGAAATATACGACAAACAGCATCCAAGTAACCCTATCCCTCCGCTTCCCCCCCCCCCCCCCCCCCCCAAGCATCCAAGTAACCCTATCCCTCCGCTCCCCCCCCCCACCCCCTCCCCATCATGTCCCGCTCCCGGGAACAGAGAGCCAGGAACAAGGGTTACCTAGGCCAGCTGGGCAACTGCCTGTCCTGACCCAGCCCCATACGGGGGCGGCCCTTTAGGTCTATTCCCTTTAGGTCTATTCCCTTTAGGTCTATTCCCTTTAAGTCTATTCCTTCCAGGTCTATTCTTGTTAAGTCTTAGGGATAGGGTTAGGGATAGGGTTAGGGTTAGGGTTAGGGATAGGGTTAGGGATAGGGTTAGGGATAGGGTTAGGGATCGGGATAGGGATAGGGTTAGGGATCGGGATAGGGTTAGGGATAGGGTTACGGATAGGGTTAGGGTTAGGGATAGGGTTAGGGATAGGGTTAGGGTACTAACCCTATCCCTAAGACTTAACGAGAATAGACCTGGAAGGAATAGACTTAAAGGGAATAGACCTAAAGGGAATAGACCTAAAGGGAATAGACCTAAAGGTACCTCCCCCCCCCCCATACAGGGGTAACCGATCAATACACACGGGCCAGTGTGTACCTCCTGTCAAGCAGATGTCCGGGCTAAAGAGATGTGTTGAGAGCACCTGCCCGTTCAATCGCAAGGGTCTCGTTCTCCTCCATCACAGGTTGCACCGCGTGGCAAACGCGGCTTAGGAAGACCACAGAGAAAAGAATATGGTGGAAAATAAGACCTGAGGGAAAGAAGAAAGAACAGACCCGTTAAGAAAGGCAGAAGACAGAATAAGGAAAAGGTAGGTTAAACTTTGCTACGGCCCTCACATTTAGCCTGCCTACATGGGAGACCCTACCAGAGGCATCAACTCTTCCATGTCGTGCCTAGGCCAGTCACCAATTTGGATGTACAGCCCTAAAAGCGTTTGGGAAAAGTACCTTCTATCCAAGTATTTATGCCCCCCAGAGAACGTATAAATGCCGCTTCTAGCTCAACCGCTCTCAACCAGTTTCGAGCGGTTGACTCTAGAAGCGGCATTTATACGTTCTCTGACAAGTAAGACTTCAATAACCAAAAAATAACGATTTTTTACAAACAAACATACTGTGTAGGATTATCCGTTTTCAATACTAATGTACAAAACTTTTGAGATGTTAGTTTTTGCTCAATCCTGCGTTTTTCCTGAGCATTTTTAATAACATTATTTTCGCGCAAACATTTATCAAATGCGTCTCTGTCTTTCATGTGAAATAAAACTAGTCTTTAACTGGTCTCTAAAGTCTTTTAAAACTGAGTTATATTTTTGACATAAAATCCACACACTTATCCCAGCGTGTCTTCCGCTGAAAGCTAGTTTTGCTAAAATGGTTCTCTTTTTAACCATGTCTCGTTCTGCTGAACAGTCATCTATAATAAATAGTGTCTGCGTTCCTTCAAACAGTCTGTAAAAGAGTTCTAAACACTCACTCAGTTTATTGCTAGGATCAACTAAAAATACGCCATCATCTGTCCATATAAACCTTCTATCATGATATGTTTTGTTCCATTTAAGCGTTGGACAAAAAATTACAATATAATCAAAATTATAGCGATAAACTGTTTGTAATAGGTCTAGGACAAATATTGTTTTTCCACAATCAGTCTGTCCACAAATCAATGAACAATGAGGCTTTTTTGTTATAAAGTTTAACTGCTCCATAGTTTTATATCAGAATTTAATTTAATCCAGTTATTGTTTTTATCATACTCTCTGTCAAAACTTGGTTCAGTATAATAAAATCCTATAAGATCTAAATGTGTAAGATTAATCCAATTTAGTTCTGTAAGATTGTTTCTATTTAGACTAATATTGATTTTGTCACTGGTTGTAATGACCTTAATATCCTCACCATTGTGAAGAATGACGACGGTAACTTTAAATTTTTCAACGTCTAAGTTTTGCCAGCTAATTATAATTCCTTTTAAAAGGACGTCACTAACGCCCACAACCCATCCCTCTCCTCATCTTTTAAGACAGAAATTTCAAATATCATTGTGAACGTGTCTCCTAATTTCATTTGTGGAATGAACTGTAATTTTGTAGAAGCATCTTTCAAAACTAATTCCTTTCTGTGGAGGATGTACTGTTTATTCCCATACGGCTTTATTTCAATCTCTTTCCGACTATTGTCCTCTGGCATAAGACTTACATGTAAAGGGCCAGAGTTGAATGCTTTTCTGAAACTTTTTTGGCGGCTAAAAAATGTAAATGGGCTTATGAATTCAAATTTTATGTCCCATTCTAAATATGGTTCTAAGTGCCATTTGCTGTCAGGTTTTCGAACTATTATATATTCATACTGGCCAGCATTATTTGCTTCTACATTGCGTAGTTGTTCTAGTTTAGGAAACCTTTTGTTGTCGCCAACCTCTTTACGTTTATAATCGCCATCTTTAGTGTACTCAAAACCATACAAAGCGCCTATCTCACCATTTTGTTCAAAGTCTGCAACGTCTGCAAGGTCTTTTAATTCTAAAGTTATACACCTCACAGGCGCTAATGTAACTCCTGATTCTTCTGGCCCACGCGACATTTTTTAGTACAACTTATTATTTTATTTCTAAAACAATGTGCAGGTTATCACATTTCACGACTTTCCCTGTTTTGTCTGCAATTTTTATATTAAATGATCTGACCCTTCCACAAGCTAATCGTTTAAACTGTAAATTAGGGAATTGTATAATTTCATAATCGCAATATGCAGCTTTCCAGATGGAAGAGCTCTTAAAACAGTTGAGGGCCTTCCATCATATAAGTTTTCATCAGTGCTCAGCTCATCCAAATGAACATAGAGTAATGAATGTAATGCAAGATCGAGCGGATTTTCCCCCTCATAAGTAGTTTTGTCTGGCGCAACTCTAAATCTATGATTGTCAGCTGCAAAGCCTAACATTTTAGCTAGCTCTTTATCAAAATAGTAACCTACTTCTTCTTCAGGCTTGAATGTTAACATTGTTTTCAAATTTGCATTGTTAAGTTTGAGAGTAATGTCTAAGTTACTCATTGCTTCTTTTAATGAGCAAAACCTGTAATAACCATCAGGTATTGTTAACTGGCTAACTTCGTCTCCTGATTTGTCAACTTTTAGAATCTTATTATTATTCTTGGATTCACTTATATTAAACCATACGACTTTGTAAAATATTTCATGAAGTGCAAACCATTCTGGTTCCGCAATTGTTATCAATAGCATGTTCTAAAAACGAAGGACGGTCTTGAGTTGTTATTGTTACAAACATTTTTTAAACGAAATAAAAATGAGTGCATTCACATATACTGATGCAAAATATTCTGTCGGGCCGCACTACAATCTTAAAAATATAACAACTGATACTCTTGACATTTCTGTGACTCAGTCTGACGCCTTTCAAGTAAAGGTTAGTACTCCATTGAAGAGCTATCTTAACCCTCCTATTAAAAACGACCGCATCCCATAAGTGTGGTTTAGTCATCCGATGCAGTTTTATCAGAACCAGTTAAACTTTGCTGTGTTTTGTGCATCAACTGGGTGTGGAGTGTCGTATGTGATCATTTAAATCATCCTGATCCTTTGGTGAGGTCAGTGTACAGATTTCATTTTTATTACACCTTCAGGCGTATTTGACTGAACTGCAAGCTCCATTGCCAAATGACAAACCGTTTAATCCATTCAGCAACAGAATAGACATGAAGGCTTTTGAAAGGACCTGTAACGAATTCAATATTAAGGCCAAGACAGACTTTAGACAAAAGTTGGATCTTAATCATGGCTTAGGCACCCCTTATTTTGGGGGCGTGCACAGAAAGTATAACTATGACTGGAATCCTCCTTACACATCTTTCTCTTCAGGCACAGCTGTTCACCTAGGGTCCATAGAGCAAGAGCATAAAACAGCATGGACAACATTTATCTTAGACACTTCTAAGGGCCTAACTAAAGCAGGAATAGAACGAATAAACGACTCTGTTCGTACTTACGTTTGGTGTTTGCTAGGTTCGCAAGCACAAACGAGATCGAGCATAACTGATCCTTCTACTGGTTTTGATGCACAAAAACAATACTTAGCAAATTTAGAGGACGCCATTAATTCTACAGTTGATTTGCCTTCAAGTATTAAAAGGTACCAAAATGTTTTACAATTTGCAAGATCGAAAGTAGACTTTGCTGTTGGCACTGGTTTATACATGCTGCCTTCTGACCTCAGACTCCAGATAGGTACAATAATAAACTACAATAATGAAATCCTTGTGGCAGGCAATGAACAGAAAGTCGGGAAAAACGAAATAAATTCTGAGCCAGTAATATTGCAAGCAGTAAACAAACAAGATGACCCCCAAGAATAAGTCATCCAATTCCCCGCGGTCCAAAGCCTAAAGACCGTTGAAGAAGTCAAAAAAAAATAATGACCATGAATATGAAAAGACTGCACTTGTTTTTGGATTAACTGGCCTAGGATTACTTGGTCTTTATCTTACTAAAAATTAACCCAACTATTAAGAGAACTAATGTCCATAAGTGTCCGGCCATAAAGCCAACTACTTTGCTTGCAGTAGACAAAAGCCAGCTAACAACACCCCCTAATATACCCGGTAAAGCGTCCATGGCTTTACTGGCTAATTTTTTTAATAAACCCGCAAGATGATCAAGCTGTTTTTTTACCCATGATTTATCAGGCGGTGATGGAGGCGATGGCGGTGGAGGCACCGGGCTTTGACCACCGCCGCCTGTAATAGCCATCACCAGTGTACTTATTGCAAATCCTAAGGCCGTTATAACGCTTGCTAATGTGACTCCTTGCTCTCTAAACAGTGTTCGTATTCGTTCTGCTAGCGTTGTGTCTTCATATAAAAATTTTTGGATAGTTTCTCTTATTCTGATCACTTGAGTTTGTAATAGTTCTTGGTTAGTAGACGAATCTTTTAGTCTTGCTGATCTTTCTTTTTCAAGATCTTTTAGTCTTTGGGTTTTCTTTTTTTAACACCAGGCCCTAAGTTGGCGTCATCAGCCTCAACGAGTTTTTCTTTTTCTCTTTTTATATCCTCATCTAGTTTATCCAGTTTTGCTAAATTGTTTGTTAATTCGTCTCTGATGGTTCTCAAAGAATGATCAAGGGCCACTATGGGCAGCGGGGGGTCGTGTATAGTTTTTAATGCTGTTTCTTCTGAAAAAACTGGTTTCTGCTTCTATTACATTTATTATTTCGCCTGCTGATTGATTTAATTCTTTAAGTTCCATGTTTTGTATTTGGTTAGCTGTTGGAAGTTCTTGTAGTGTGTTTTGAAGTTTAGCAACTGCATCCCTATCTAATTTTGGTTTAGCAATGCCAGGCGATTTTGTACGCTTACACTGAGTTTTTGTCTAATTGTACTCATGGCTTTAAACTTTGATGGGTTTCGTTCATGTGTAAGCTCAACACGTTGTCCTTGATCGTTTTTCACATACAAACGGTTATTTTCTGTTTCAAAATCATTAGGGTCTAAAACTTCGGGAGGTTCTTGACCTAAACTTCGGTATAATGCTTCGATCTTACTTTCTGTTAATTTACGCCGACTTTCTGCTAATTCATACTGCAATGAGGGCGCTGAGCGATGCTGTGTCAAAGGAGTCATTTCACTCATGTCGTCTCCAGGATCAAAAACATCATAATCTTCTTCGCCTTCAATTCCTGCCATGTTTTAAATAATTATAACTTTTTATTTTGTTTTATAAAAAATGTCGCAAACATATGGTTCAATTCTTGACCGCATAGAAGACTGAAAGAGCCCTTTGGCGTGAAGGGAAATAAACGGAATATTACTGTTCCAAATAATCCATTACTATTGATGCAGATCAAATTCTTACTGTCAAATTTCCAGACTAGGAGCAGATGAAGTGATTGTGCCGGGCTCTGCGCGACTTACTTTCAAAATAGAACTCGCATCAGAAACAGACCCAAACAGGACAGTTGTGCAGAATCTGGGACGGGCAATCGTTAAGAAAATTTCTATAAAACTTGAGGGGCAGGAATATTTTCTTTACACAATGCAGACATATTTTTAACCTGTTCTGATCTATGGCTAACCGAGAATGAAAGGGCTGACTTTGCGTTTCAAGGAATCGAAAATGAAGAAGCACTAAACATAGAATAGGCGCCGCAGATGTTAAAGACGGCAAAAAGTATGTAGCGGTAAATTTTGCGTATGGAAATCGCTTTTCTATTCCCTTAGATTTTGAGTGTTAAAAGCGCATGCGCCATACTTTCAAGGAGCATTAAAAGACAGATTGTCATATGAACTAACTTTTAATGAATACAAACGTGTTATCAAATCATCAGACACCGAAGCAAAGTACAGCATTTTTGACATCTCGTTAGAGTTTGACGTTGTTAGCAACCCTAATTTAGCAAGGCTGATTGAGCAACAATATCAGTCAAAATTAGCAATATATTACGAAAGAGTGATTCATCATACAACATATCCCAGAAGCAGGGCAGACACTATATGGAATTTTTAGTTTTAATGCCACAGCAAGATCGCTTAAAGGTATTTTATTGCTGTGTGAAGATGAAGAACCATTCAAAGAGGAAGTGAAAAGTTTATTAATCCTAAATAACGAAAGTACAATGTTCGATTGAGGGTAGTCCTAACCAAATCTACGCTAGCGGGCTTAGGCCTTATCAGCATTTTGACGAAATAAGAAAATTGTTTGGGGGTGGGAGGTGTAGAAGTCCAACAGTAGACCTTGTGTCTAAAGATCTACACCTTCACAGTGTTAGACTCGATGATTATTTAACAACAAAATACGGTTTATGGATTGACCTAAGATCGACAGAGGATAATCAGTTGCATGGAAGTGGGAGAACTGTTAAAGACGGAATAAACATTCAAATTGATAAAGAAAAAGATGGCGATAAACCAGTTAATGTACATTTGTTTTTAATATATGATGCGCAGCTGAATATTCAAGATAATAGATTAAAGATATACAATACTAAATTATTTTTTTATTTTAAAAAAGCATGTCTGTTAAGCATTATCCAAAAGTACCTACAGCGCCAGAGTCGCCAAAAGAAGGGATAGTAGAAACCCTGACATAAAAACCTTCAGATTAACAAACATTACACAAATGCAACAAAAACTAGAGCAGGACCTTTCAAAATACAGCAAAACCAAACGAAGGTATTCTGCTGCCTTTAATGCTGTTACATATGTTAATACTGGAGCATCGGCTTTGAGTGGTCTATCAGCAGGGACAAGTGTTGGTCTCTTAGCAACAGGTGTTGGTGCGCCCGCAGTTTTACCTCTAGGCGGTTTGTCTTTAGCTCTTGGCCTGTGTTCATTAGCTGTAAGTGCTGCTAGCAAAAAATTAAAAACTAAACTCCAAAAGCACACAGCTATGGTTCAACTAATAACAGCTAAACTTAGTTCGTTCAAACTGACAATAAATAAAGCACTAGTTGACTCAAACATCACGGATGAAGAATTTAGTCGTTTACAGGCCGATTTTGATGACTATAAAAGACAAAAGTTTGATCTTCAAAAAAAGGCAAGGGCAAGTTTTTCTCAACAGCCAGACACCGAGCAGATAAAAAAGGAATGTTTAAAAAAAGTAAACGAGACATTAAACTCTGTTCTAAACAGCTCACATTAACAACATCAAAGGGTGTTTATACTTTAGTTTATGAGTCCAAGCACAAAAAGACCGTTGATATTGATTCTGATTAAGTTTTTTTTTTTAATTTAAATAAATATTTTGAGTTAAAAAGAAAACTCAACATGGCTAAGATATATGAAGGACCAGACGAATTGTTTGAAGGAATGCTTAAGAGAGAGCGTTTATCAAAAGCTTTAAATGATATTAATCTAGAAGTCATTGATCCAACAAACGTACAGGCAAGTGTTGTTTATGCTATTTCTCAAGTTCCAGGTAAACTAACAATAGACCCGCCAGTTAAAGTAATGTTAGCTGTTTTAATCGACTATATAACAATAAATGAAGAAAATCTAGAAGTCTGGGTCTCAACTAAACAACAGGTTATTCTTTCTCATAATGACTTAACACCTGGTTGGGCAGACCAACTGCTTGCACAGTTTGATGCGGCCGCTGAAGAAGCCAAAATGAGAGGCTCTGGTTGGTCAGAGGGCGAAGTCTTAGAGATCAGATTAAAACAGTCTAAGTATGAACCGATTGTAGGCAAGGCTTACATTCCGCTGCCCCCAGCATTGGTAGCGAAAAGAGCAGTTCTAAACATAAAGAATTCGGACGACAAATGTTTTATGTGGTGTGTTCTTGCAAGACTGCATTACGTCCGCAAAAACGCAGAGAGAGTATCTAACTATGAACCTTACATCAATGATCTTAACTTTAGTGGAATATCCTTTCCTGTTACCGTGGACAAAATTAATCAGTTTGAAGAGCAAAACAAACCAATAACTGTTAATATCTACACATGGGATGAGGAAACAAATCTGCAGCCTATTAGAGTGTCCAAAAACAGTCCATCGATTGGCGAACCAGACAAAAATCATGTTGACTTACTACTGATGTTTTCACCAGCAGGGCTACCACATTACACATTGATACGAACAATGAGTAGATTATTGGCACATACTTCAAAGCATGAACATAAACAAGAATTCTGTAGAAAATGTTTAACAAGAATTCCATCTGTTCAAACCGTAAGCGAACATAAGAAACATTGTATCAGCCCAGTTGACTGTAATACAGAACTAATTACTCCGAGAGAAGGCAGTAAAGTTAGTTTTAATAACTGGAAAAAACTGCAAACGAGTCCATATGTTGTTTACGCAGACTTCGAATCACTCATTGTTCCTTATAAGGGACCAACCCCACAGAGACTTCCAAAAACAGTCTTAGTGAGTAATCATCAGATTTGCTCATTTGCTTATATCTCATTGTCAGGTCAGATGGTGTCCATTCAGAACCAGAATTATATAGAGGGCCTAATGCTGCAGAATACTTCTTAGAACGCATGCAGCAAGTGCGTAACGCCTGTTCTAATAATCTGAATTTATCTGAAATCAAG
The DNA here is from genome assembly GCA_018398815.1 of Conus ventricosus. NCBI lineage: Eukaryota > Metazoa > Mollusca > Gastropoda > Neogastropoda > Conidae > Conus > Conus ventricosus. The sequence goes on along the minus strand of CM031596.1, from coordinate 67,041,712 downwards.
ATGACGCCTAAAGACCAACAACAGTATGACTCAGCCACACATTGTTGGATTTGTGGTTTAGAACTAATGTCTAACAGTGAGGAAGCCAATCCAACAGTAAGAGACCATGATCACATTAGCGGAAAGTTCAGAGGAGCAGCGCACAACAACTGCAATCTTCAACTAAAGTTTGAACCAAAGACATGGAAGCTGCCCATCTTCTTTCATAACTTGCGAGGTTACGACTCTCATCTTATAATGCAAGCAGTAACCGACGTCTTCAGGGTAACATGCATTGCACAGTCATCAGAAAAGTACATGTGTTTCACTTTAAATAACATGTCTTTTTATGACTCTATGCAACACCTAATGGGATCATTAGAGTCATTGGCTATGTCCTTAAAGTCCTGCCCAATAACAGAAGAATATTTTGACCCAACTCTTGTTAGAAAGGGCGTTTACCCTTATGAGTACATGAACAGTTGGGAAAGGTTTGACGAAGATACACTTCCACCTAAAGACGTGTTCTTTTCTAGTCTTAGAGGAAAGGGCATCGGCAATTCTGATTACCAGCATGCTCAAGAAGCATGGCAGAAGTTAGAGTGTAAAACGATGGGAGACTATCATGATTCATATTTAATGGCCGATGTATGTTTGTTGGCGGACGTTTTTGAAAATTACAGAAAGACCTGCATGAAACATTATAGCCTGGATCCCGCATTACATTTCTGCGCCTGGGATGAGCTGGGACGCTTTCTTAAAGTTTACTGGAGTACAGATTGATTTATTGTCAGATTTACCAATGATTCAGATGATCGAAAACGGATTGCGTGGAGGAATTTAGTATGGCGTCGCATCATTACTGTAAAGCAAACAACAAATACCTAGATGATTATGTTCCAAGTAAAAGGTCTAACTATTTTATGTTTTTAGATGCAAACAATCTGTAGGGTTTTGGGCTATGGCGCAATCACTTCCATTACGCAACTTTAAAATGTACACAGAAGACGATCCAAAAAATATTCAAAAAGCATTAAAGTGGTTGAGCATTTTGAACGCCAAAATCAACAGCGTGGTTTTCATTCTAGAAGTTGACTTAGAATATCCCGGGAACTCCATAAACTGCATAATGACTATCCATTAGCGGCAGAAAGTCTAAAGATGGTAAAAACAGAGCCGCCTAAACTTGTGCCTAATCTTCGCGACAAAAAATTAGTCTGTCATTACGACTTCTAAAATTTTTATTTAAGACATGGTTTAAAGTTGAGACCAGTTCATCGTGTAATTGCTTTTGACCAAGAACTTCATGAAACCAACATCATGAAGAAACACTAATCTCAGAACTAAATCCACAGATGTTTCAGAAAAAGACTTTTTCAAGCTAATGAACAACAGCTGTTTTGGAAAGACTAGGGAAAATCCCCACAAGCGTAAAGATGTCAGATTGGTCACCAGAGAGAACGAGGCAATTAAGCTGACTTCAAAACCTAATCATCAGGACTTTAGAAGATTTCATGGGGCTTTTTGGCATAATGATAAAAAAAAAAGTCAAATTGACAAACCTGTTTTATTGGGTTTACTGTTTTAGAATTTATAAAGCTTTAATGTTAGAATTTTTTTAAAGACTACTTTAAACCTTTATCCGGGAGGTCCAGAGTACTTTACACAGATACAGATAGTTTTGTATAGATATCCAACTGAAGATATTTTAAAAGACATGGAATAGAAGTAGCTAAAGGGCATGCGGGATGGTATATACACTGATTACCCTAAAATTCGCCTTTGCATTGCTCCGTAATAAAAGGTTTTGGGAAAGATGAAGGGAATTATCGGAGGGGTGATAAGGAGTTTATTGGTATAAGTCGAAAATGACAGCATTTCGACCAAAAAACCATTAAGAAAGCAAAGGAAACTCGCATGTTTGCATCAAGCTATCCCAGACAACTACAAAGAACATTTTTTCAATAAACATACTTTACACATGCAACAAAACAAAACCGATCTAATCTACATAATCCACAAAAGTTAACAAAAAATCTCTTGACCCCCCAACACAAAAGGGGTATTTTATAATCCGAGTTTTCATTTGCAATTGGGCACTGAGAAGGGCATAATTAAAATATTGAGTCTAAAAGGCCCTTTCGTCCGCGGTTTATTTTTCCTCAATTTTTATTATAAGCTAATTTTATATCATTCCAAATTAAAGCCAAATTATTTTCAAGTTTGCTTGATGTGCCAATTTATTTTTTATTCAAGATATTCTTTATCCATATTTGAAAACAAAATTGGGATTTTGGGCTGTAGGGCGATCTGATGTTTTACATGTGTTGGCGAACCCTCACATTTTTTCCTTTAAAATAAAAAAATCGTATCATAGATTCCCTATAAAATTCAAAGGGTCTCTTCCTTTATCATTCTTGCTTCATTCTGACTTCCATTTTAGACTCAATTATATTTATGTAAATTAAAAATTAATTAAGCAACTGGAACTGTGTCTGGGGGGATTATCTGCAGTTCTTCCTTCACAAAAGATCTTTGAGGATGTTGTTTTGTTGTGTCAGTTTCTCGTAAAAAATTTTACACGGCGGATTCCATTTTTTAACAATTCTTTTTATTTCATATGGATCAACACTCCAAACTGGATCTGTTGCCCTGATGCGAGTGTCCCCTTCTGCTTCCCCCGGTAAATAAAGGTACCTTAACTTTTTAAACCAAACGGTAATAGTTTGCTGGTTGTACTGGAGTCTTCAGCAACATTTAATTGTTTGTTTTTTGATTGCTTGTACTGGTTTTACCCTTTAAATTCTTCATTATTCAATTTCGCGCAAAACTGAGGGCAGTCTTCTAAACCCCTTTTGTGTTCAGAATTGTCCCAATCAGCTCCCGTGATACTGGTAAGGAAAAAGTCTTTCAGATAACTGTTTGTAAAGTTTTTCAAAATAAAGCCTGTGATCTGTGAACTCCTGGGAAAGCCTCTTTAATGGTAACTCTATGTTTTAACAATAATTGATTCACTTGGCCTTTAAATTCTTTTCCATCATCGACTGAATCATGCGAGGATAAGTTAGCGGCCCGTTGGTAATCAGTTGTATGGCAACACAACAGCGAAGCACTCTTTTGTTTAATGGTTCTGCTCTTTGTATCCCTTTAAGCTATGTCAATGACTGTAAGTGCGTACTTAAATCTTTTCGTCTAATCGTATCATGGGGTAAATAAGAAGTCCATTTGATGGGTGTCGTTCGGGATTGTATTCACAAAGTGTGGTCTCTGTATTCGTCTAGGCGCAGGTAAATAAATTTGCCAAATCGCTTGTTAGATAACCATTCCTTTGCTGTTTTCACTGACTCCCGCTGCTTGGCTAGCTTTTTTATTGCCGTGGATTCCCTTCCAATATCCTTTTGGCGAATAATAGATTTTGTTCATTTTTATTCAGCCAATATTATGTGCAACAAAATACACAACGGTCATACCAAAGACGATAAACACGATTTCTTGCATCTTTTGTTTTTCTGATGGTTGATAAAAGTCGCTGAATTTTGGTGGGGGCAATGTCTCGATTGGTTTGCCTGTTACAAGATAATATTCTTTTATTGCCTGATCAACGTCTTTAAATGGGAAGCTCATGTCCCTGTTTTTTCAGTTTGTCGTTAATAAAATCTAACTGCTCAAATTTTCTGCTTTTCATAGTTACTTGTCTGCGGCTAGTTGCTCCATAGCTTTGTTATGTCTTTTTTTTCTCACCGTCATCCCGCAGTTTACTAAATGCGTAATTACTTCCACTAAAAACAAGCGCATTCACTACTGCGCCGCCTCATCCCTTACGAGTGAAGCCATTTTTATAAATGTATTTTAATTTTACATATTAATACTGTCTGGAAATTATTCCTTGCTTAACTAGAAAATATTTCGTAGCAAATGAAGCTGCTATAACAGCAATTACTTTGCTGAATCCTCAAAGCCTAGCTTGCCAAGATCTGCTGGTTTAATTTTTAACAAGCTTTTACCAAGCATTGTGTATCCTGCACTTAAATCTCCAATAACAGCAGAATGGGATACAAGGTGGTAACAGTTTTTTTGGTGCTCATTTTAAAAAAATAAAAAAATTATAATTAAATAAAAAACATGAACGCGATGATCTACTACAGGGCAGCCTAAACCTTCCTGAACTTATGATTACAAATGATCAAGTTGATGACCAAGCTTTTTTATGCCAAAAAAAGAAAGACTGTATTCTTTTGGGAGCATGTGGAAAAACAAAACAGTTTCTCGGAAATGAATTTCAGCATAGAACAGATTCAACAGATGTCCGCCACAAGACATTGTTAAAGTATCATAACAGGGATGAAGCGCAACTAGGATCAGAATGGTTAAAAAGTGTCGGGCAAACGGTTCTTAGTTGTACACTAAACTAGTAAGTAAATTTGCGCCTATTGATTTTTGAACAAGACTTTATGTTTTGATTTAACGCAGGATCCAGTTTTAACAAAGTCATTAGAGTCTCTAGGATGTGATCTATATTACAGATTTGGAACATTATTGTCGCCGCTAAAACGTGGGATAGTTACTTTTAATCAATAGATTTTGTTTCCCTTAAAATGACCGTGCCAGAAAATCAGCAGAACTAAAACATTGAATCGGTGGAGAAAGTGACCAGTAAAAAGCCTGGGCGCGTTGCAGCAGGGAAAAAAATTAGCAGAGTGGAACAAACAAAGAAAATTATAGTTACAATCACAGATTATAGCCCATAATGAAAAAGTGCTAGACCGCAGCCAGTTGTTTCCCAAAGCCAGCTATAAAAACGCCAGAACAAGTTGATTCAAGACCTACACAACACAGGGGTGCCTACACCGCCAAAGTCTTCATGGAATTTTCTTAAAGCAATTGTCAATTTTTAGCGGCATTGTGTTGGGGGTGGTTATTACGGTTATAAAATTTTATAAACAAAGACACAAAAACCAAAGCAGTCCAACAACTCTACCACTAAATACAGAAACCGAACAAAAAAGCATGTCAAAACCGCCAACAACAAAATTTCATTTTGATCCATTTCAGATGCAATAAACTTAAGAACTTAATAATAAAAATTATAAGTTGACTTGAATAAGAACTGGTAGAACTTAGAGGATGACTTAATTCAATCTTGAGGTGACTTAAGTTAAGAACTTGAGGTGACTTGGGGTGACTTGAGTAAGAACTTAGAAGTGACTTGAGGATAACTTGAGGATGACTTAGTAAGAACTTAGAAGTGACTTGAGTAAGAACTTGAGGTGACTTGAGGACGACTTGAGGACGACTTGAGTAAGAACTTAGAGTGACTTGGGGTAACTTGAGTTAAGAACTTTGAAGTGACTTGAGTGTGTGCAGCGTGGGTGGGAGGGGGGGGGTGGGGTGGGGGTGTGCGTGCGGGGTGTGTGGTGTGTGTGCGCGCACCTTTAATTATTTATAAGAAACAGATGTTCAGAATATAATATAGTTATTATCAGTAAAAATGCTATAATTTTAAAAACAACTACAAATTATAATAATAAACTTACCTTAAATGTCTTGTGAACCCTCTGCTACATCCCATTGAGTATTTAATTCATCAAGAGCAGCTTTCAATTTTGTTTCTTTATCAGTCAATGATTTTAATTTTTGTCCTTCTAGTTTTACTCTTTCTTTTTGTTTCACTCTTTGTTTCTTTATCTTTCTCAACTCTTTTCTCTTTTTCGCTATTTGCTCTTCCAAATGTTCTTTTTTAAATGGAATACTGGCCAAAAAACTTTCAACAGTTCTTAGTGTTCCCGATGTTGTTGCCTGATCCGACATTTTGAAACTAACTGCATGTCTCCAAGAACATGTAACTATAAACAGTGTCAATACCTTTTTATATGTCAACAGCAAGAAATAATGTCACCGGTCAAACCAAAAGTAAATGGGTTGCACAGGTAGAAATAAGTCACAGAACTTGCTTTGACATATATTTTTTACAGCAGAGCTGAGCTTGTCAACGTCTTCATGTCAACGCTGGCCACCGAAGACTGTTTGGTGTCGTGGCAAGATAAGCTGCCAGCAAGCCCGCCCCGCGAAGGTTGCAGTGAGCTAATTACAGGTATCACAGGAGCCACACGGACCACTGTGCCTGTTGCTGCCTAACACCACCTAATACGCCCTGCCACAATCCACAAACCCTGTAATTAGGTCTGCGCGCACAGTGTCTCGGTCAAGCCATACATGATTTCCAGATTTAGGTAGGATTTTTCACTCTATGTTTGTTACCGTTTACAGAGACGCATTTGATAAATGTTTGCGCGAAAATAATGTTATTAAAAATGCTCAGGAAAAACGCAGGATTGAGCAAAAACTAACATCTCAAAAGTTTTGTAAATTAGTATTGAAAACGGATAATCCTACACAGTATGTTTGTTTGTAAAAAATCGTTATTTTTTGGTTATTGAAGTCTTACTTGTCAGAGAACGTATAAATGCCGCTTCTAGAGTCAACCGCTCGAAACTGGTTGAGAGCGGTTGAGCTAGAAGCGGCATTTATACGTTCTCTCCCCCACAGCAGAGCCTAAGGATCACTGGACCACACAAGCCTCCTGACTATGGTACGGTCGCAATCCCGGAGGGAAGAAATGAGACATGTTTTTTTGTTTTTGTTTGTTTGTTGTTTTTTTGCTTTTTGGTACAATTACCTCAGCTGGAAAAACTATTTGAAAAAAAAGCTTTTCTTGAAACGATATACTAGGAATCTCTCTAATCAAAAATATTTTGGGAAAGAAGTTCTGTAAACCTACGAAGACAACAAAATCGAAGCAGAAAGAGATAGTGTGCTAGTAATATACACTGGAAAATAATATCTTTTTTATACTAAAGTTTTAAAATAAGATCCTTAATTTCGTAAAGGCGTCTTTTAATGTTAATGGAACTATCAAACTCGCTTCACTAAAACAGGCATATAACAGTGTTCCAATACAATGCTGTACTAAATGATACTACACCACAACTCTGGACCAACTGGATAAGAAACAGAAATTTACACCATGAAATGGAGAATCGTGTAAACTGAGGCGCAAACCACTTCTATGTAAAACCGAAACAAAAGGAGGAACAGTTACAAAGAGTAGCCTAACATTTAACAAGTCGTTGGGACTCGATGAGTGACAGCCGCGCCGAGCGGACGCGTTCTATTTGCACTCTAACCACGCCGAATGCGAGTTGTATTCGCGTAGTCTCCCCCGTACAGTGCCAGTGTGTTTGGATTGTGGCCGCCTTGAAAATCTTTTCCAAACAGCAATAGATTA
>CM031596.1:66936948-67029448 GCA_018398815.1 Conus ventricosus | reverse complement strand
ACATGCATACACATCATCAAATAACACATAACTGATCATATATCACCATATGTGATGCAATATACCCAATACAATAGACAATGTTCGGAAATGTTTGTGATACTGGGATGACCAAACCACTTTTTAGCAGTGCATGAACAATCCAAGAGAATACTGTTCATATTCAACTCGTTTCACAGTCACACACACACACAAGCATATGAGAGCATGTGTGCATTCTCTTGCATGGAAGATCAGATAAAACTGTTTAACCCATTCCCAAGCAGGTTTATCGACATTCATTCCAGCGACTAAGAACTAACTTCACACTCCGTAGAAACCAGGTTGGGGTACTGTATGTTACATGAGAAGTGGCGCACTTTTAAAAGACTGACCCAAAGAAGGCAATCTTTCCTTTGAAGTCATTCGAAAATGAGCATGCAGCTAGCACCAGAAAAAAACCCAGTACAGTTAACTTAAAGTGCTGAACAATTCTATACAAGTAATAATCTGATCAGTGTAATCCATGCTAATTGTAGGAATCATAGCAGCTATAAACACTTCCAAATGTAGGTCTGGATACCTCCAAAATGACAAAGTAACATAGACTAAAGAACATGCAGTGTTTGATCAATGAAATTGGAGTGATTCATATCACTCATAAAGAGAAATCATGCAACAGTGATACTCTGTCCTGTAAGTGCTCTTACTTCTCTGTGTATACATGAAGTTTCACAGTATGCCTAAGTAGCATGTTTCACATCAAAACTGGGGGGATTACGTTTTCTTTTCGAGTGAGCTACATTTCAAGTAATCTCTGTGACCAAATCTAATGGCCATGAAAGGCAAATGATCACTTTTTCTCCACACTCGCTGAATATAGTGTCTCACCATTTATCTAAGTGTCCTGCACATAACTTGTAAGGGTTATGTTGGGGTCAGGTTGTTAGAGTCATGCATTCTCAGTTGTCAAGTCTTCCTATTTTCTTGTCAAAGTTTCTATTTCTAACACCTAAATATGCTGCTAGAAGCAAATACAATGTACAGAGCACTTTTCTGATTATTCTGTGAACAATCTGAAAGCACTTTTCAAAATGCTGAACAAACTAAAAACATAAAAGATAAGATAATGTTGCTTATAGCCCAGCCGACCGCAAAGGGCCACATCAGGGCTGTCACCACGTTAAAAAAACATAAAACAATCATCACCATTCATCAAAGTTTCAAAGTCTATGATAGAAGACCATTGCTTCTCTAAAAGTACCTGTGCTATTTGGTTGTTTTTTGTTTTACTTCCATAAAAGCTTTAAAACATGTGACATCATCAAAATTAACAGATCAAAACAAATCTTAAATAAATGTTAGCAAACCGCCAAGAGATACATGGACAAACAAGTCACAAGAAAAAACACTACGTGTTTCGACCTCTTAGGCCTTCTTCAGGCAAGACACAAACAAATAGGACAATGAAAATGAACGGGTTATCACTTAGCTTTGAGCTCTTCATCGCAAGGTAGGCGTTGAAATGAAAACGAGGCTGTTAGAAGGGAGATAATGTGTGAGTCAACTGAACGAAGTGATAACTTGTTTATTTTCATTGTCCTATTTGTTTGTGTTTTGGCTGAAGAAGACCTAAGAGGTCAAAACGCATTGTGTTTTGTCTTGTGACTCGTTTGTCCACTTCTCTCTTGGCAGTTCGCTAACATTTATGTAAGATTTGTTTAGATTTCCGCCTGCAGTTGTCTCACTTTGCAACTGGATCTAACAGATCAAATGCATGTCTACATCCTAAAAATCTCATCTTCTATTTCATCATGATTATTGTCTTTGCTGAACACTTTTATTTATGAACTTATTACAGACTTCAACACAAAATCGCTACATGCATGAATGTAGAGAGGAAATTAAAGATGAGGTCGCCATGAGAAGAGAACATGAAGGGCTACAGAATTTGTTTCTTATTTTCTTTACATGACTCGGTTTGTTTTTGCACACTTGCCAGCATGGGCCAAGCTCTCACCTGTGCAGGATCTAACTGCATTGCTGCTTCAGACGCCACACATTGTGTGAGCTCACACAGCTCATTGAAAGGAAGCATGCTAATCAGTCATGTCAGTCTCACACAGTCACTGACTGGCACTGTTGTTTTGTAGCTGTTGTGCCTCTTTCATAGGTGCTGCCTTCTTAGGCTCTTTGCAGTTTTATCAGTTTTTATGATGGTGATGTTGTGTGAAAACTGTTGTTTATCTTATGTTCGTTTATCCATTTCATAATTAGTTGTGCTACTACTGATAGTTATTTAGTTATCTCCCCGCTCAGCTATATCATGTGTGGGTGGTCAATATATATATATGATTCATTCATGGCCTCACTTGGCTACTTCAAGTCGTTTATGTATTCATTGGCTCACTTAACTACTTAGAGCCTGGTCTCTCAGAACTTTATTTTCATTTTTCACTTTGAATTTAATATTAGTCTTCCACAAAGAGTAATAGTATTCAGTGGCTTTTAGGAAGAGTACCATTGAATAATTTGTGGTAAAGACTGAACTCTAAGCCCATCATAGATAGATACGAATGTTGTGTCCGACTCACATAGTCAACACAAAACTAGGCAATGGGACAAGAGTGATTGATATCAGCTGAATTGTTAAACCATCTTATATACATGTCCCTTTTGTATTTACCACCCTGTAAATATCATGTCCTTTTATTTTTATTTTTATTATTTTTTTTTTTTTCGCTGTCCCAACCTCTGCGCCACCTCAGAGGCAGTGCACCCACGCCGCCCGTTCCGACACCCCATCCACAGCCGAAGTCCGGTCGGCCCTGCCGCAGCCCCGGCACCGGCAATCCACTGGGAGCAGTGTCAAGTTGTTAAGAGACAACCCACCGAAGGAGACACTGTACTGCTGCCGAGTCACTTCAGTGGTGTTCAGTGGCGCCCGTTCTGATCTAACATATGCAGGACACCACCTACTAAGCCCCCTACTGACAACAATAATTGCTTAGTCGCGAAGCCGGCATGAGTGAACTCTCCCTCCGGAGGGCGCCACCACATCCGTCCGACAGCCCCCATGGACTCGCCGATACCGGTGACCCTGACGGAATCAAACCAAAGCCACAGACGTGGAGAGGACGTTGAAACTGAGGTCACCAGGAGAGCAGGGCATGAAGGGCCACAGAATTTGAGACTTTTTTTTTATGCTGATCGATGAGAATGAGGATGATTAAGATGATGCTACGGATTTCCATTTCGGTCTGAGACTACTTGACAGGGCTGTACTCTACGCGTCCTTTCATAATATATCCCGGCGTCAACCAGGCTCGAGAGATACAGGCACCTGCAGTGTTGGTCAGGAAATTTGAGCAACACTCTCAGAAACGCATCCATTAAGTGGATGAAACTCGACTGTGTGGTCCCAGTTTTCCCAACTGAGTCCGCAGCAAACTCAACTCTGGGTAGGAGCCAGTCAGGGCAGGAAAACCCACATGACTCTGATGGGATTCGAACCCACAACCTCCCAGCCGGGAGTCCACGACGCTAACCACTTCACCACGGCGGCTGGTATCATGTCCTTTTATTGTTGCTTGCCATTTATTTATGTTTCATTATGTGTTTTTTCAGGCGCTGTCTTCTTGTATGCTGCCAATGAAACATTATCGTGAACCGACTTGGTTATACCCATATGTTTCTGGCCTGAGGGGGTCCACCATCTTCACCCCTTTTAATTACTATACCCATATTCCTTCTCTATCCAACTTCTTTATCCTACCCTGACCTACTCTTACCAAATCTGTCTATTACATTAGAATCTAACTGCATGCTCCTCTCTTTCTCCACCCATACTTCTTTCTTCGAGTGTCCACCGTCATCAAGTTGAAGATTCTGACACTATGACCGTGTTTTTATCCCGCCATTAAGGCAGCCATACTCCAACTTCAGGGAAGGTGCATGCTATGTGTAACGTGTCATCCATACCAACGGCCAAACTGGCCTTCTCTTCCGAAAGTTGGTGATGGGATTTTATGTGTGTGCAAGATGTTGTGCGTGTGTTCACACACGGAACCTCGGTTTATTGTCTCATTCGAAGGACTGTATGGGGAATGGAGTCAGAACCAGTGTTAACTCCGAGGGAAAAATCCCCCTGTGCCGAAATTCGAACCCGTAACCTCAGGATCACGAGTCCAGCGCTCTACCAACTCAGCTATTCCGGCCCTCCATCCCGCCATTGCATCATTCATCACATAGACAAGCTGACTCTCTTGTTATTTTGCATGTCTAGAGCAAAAGCAAGCTCAACTGCAAGTTCCCTGCAACTGAAAACCCAATGAAAACTATACAGCTGTTACATGTAAAGCGAGTCATGTTATACACAGGTACACAGGACACACACCTTCAGTGTCAACCACTATGAGATAATTGTTCTATCACTCTTCATTTTTATTTTCTGATATCTTTTATGCTAAAATGTTTATGACTTTTCCAACTGCTTTATTGCTTTTTCCACGAAGATAAATGATAACTTTTTATTTTCTTCTAAGTGAAAACGATGAACGGAGCTGCCAGAACTGGAAAATGCACTTTCGTGTATTTCCATCATGAAAACATCAGCAATCCACAAGGCAGTTCCAAAATTCATCAGCTTGTCAGCATCACACAAATTGTGTCATACACAAAAGCTGTATGAAAGCACACACACACACACGCACACACACACACACACACTTACTCACACACACTTACTCGCACACACACTTACTCTTGCACACGCACACACACACACACACACACACACAGCATGCACACATACACATACCAAAACCACATATAAGCACTTGCATTCAGATGCAGACAGGCACAGACAGACCCCCATAGCCCCAAAAAGAAAAGAGTATAAAAACGGACACAACTGCTCGGCACTGCATCAAATCACATGGTACGCTTCCTCCTTATTCTCAACCCTTTCCCAAACCAGCCAGGGACAGACCCAGGTTTTTTCCTCCTCTCTGAAGTCTGGTGATTCTCTGAGTCTTCATCGCCATTTTCCACCCCCTTTGGAAGCGCACAGTGACCGTCACCGAAAGACACTGATGGCTGTGCTGAACCAGCTGCTTTCATGTCTTGAGGCTGCTGCATAGACAGGACCCTAGACTGGGCAAGGGTGGGGAAGGCCATGGCTGTGCCAGCGTTCAAGTTGACAACCACTTTGTCCTGAGCTTCACTGCAAACTGGACTCGGCACATGAGGACAGTGACCGAGATGCACAGGGTTAGAGTCGATGCTTCCGCACTGCTTCAGGAAGTAACACTCCACACCTTGTTCACTCGTGTTCTGGTTCATAGTCAAGTGATTGTAACTGGAGATAGGTATCACAGATGATGCTGACAATGACGGAGAATTCTGCAGACGCTGAAACATTTGAGTATTCACTGAGCAAGACAAAGAATCCCTGATATCATTTTGCATTCTCCCTGACGGATGGGCCTTGTGAGCAGGTTTGGAGTAGGAATGATCAAAACGTATATTGCGCAAAAGTTTTGCATAGCCTGAAGCGGAAGCCCAGGGTGTGTCACGAGTCTTTGGTTCCACAGAGGCAGAGGCAGGGTGGGCCGTGCCCTCCAAAGTGACCCCCAAGCACTGGGAATCAGGGGAACAGTGTGTGGTGCTGATGCTGATGGGGCTGGTAGACAGGTCGACCCGGAACACCTCCTGATCCTTCTTCACCTGCGACTGTGCAGGGACAGGGTCCAGCAGCTGACAGAGATTGGGGCGAGAGTGGTGCTGCAGTGTGACCCCCTCCCCACCCCTTTCCTTGTGCAGAAAGTTGCCAATTCCAGGTAATGGGGCTGTGGCACTTGAGACAGATCTGTTCTCCGTCAGAGGAATCTTGCTGGTGGAGGATGTGTCCAAGGTGCTGCTCATCACTCCTCGCTCCTTCAGCATCTGTTCGAGCTTCACACGGAGTGGGTCAGGAATGTGTCGGTTTTCAGAGCTGACTGCTAGACTGGGCAAAGCCCCACTAGCAGAGCCAGTCAATAAAAGAGGGAAGAACTTCTTTTCTGCACAGTCTCTCTCTGCATGAGTGATGAAGTTGTTCTCAGACATGGTCTCCAAGTGCAAGGCATGCTCAGCTTCTAAATCACGAACAAACCTGGGTTTAGGTTTGAGAAAAACTCCTTCTAGTGGAATTACGGGATCAACAACATTGCTTATTGATTTGAAGGCTTGAGGGTTGCGAGTTGTTCCGCTTTCTTGGAGGAAGTTTGCCTTGAGCAGAGGAGTCTGTGGGGACACATCCTTGGGCACTTGGTGAAATACCTTTCTCTGTCTCACTCCTGTATGGGCTGGAATCTTCAAGGATTTTTTGCTGACAATGTGCTCCTCGCCCTTCCGAACTGGGGTGTGCAGTCTGAACAGCGGGTCCACCTCCCTGCATCAAACAAAAGACACTAACAGTACTTTCCGAGAACATTTTTATGTAGGGATTTATTTTTCTTCTTCTCTAGGGAAGACAGAATGGAGAGGGGGTATGGTGGAGATGGGTGGGGCAGATATGGAGAGTGAAATAACTATATCCTGAAATTCGGCTTAGTATTTAAATTCAAATATTTATTTAATCAATCATCCAAGTGCACAGTACACATATTCGGTTACATATAAAAAGACAGTTATATTTTGTCTGGTTCCCAAAGAACATTAAATACTAAGCCCCCTAGCCTCTGAAGCTCATTAGCAAAGGAGGCTGACCCATAGGAATTTCATGGTTGATGGCAGTGGGTCCTACCTCTCTCCCGCCCCCAACCTCCTCCCTCGTTCCACCTCTCTCTTTCCTAATCCCATTCCCCTCTCTACCCTCCCTCCCTTGATATCTCCCATGCTCTCTGTGTGGCTGACATGCTGACAGAGCAGCCACAGAAAGATCAGTAGAGGACAGAATAGGACAACAAAGACATGAAAGAAACTGCTCAGCGCTTCCTTCTTGAAAACAAAGTTAAAAAATAACGAGAATTGCCCAAAATAAGTACGTGAATAAGTAAGGGTTCGTTTTTTTTTTTCCAACAGAAAACCAAAGCTCAAAACCACGAAATATAGAACTGGCACAAATAAACTGTACTAAAGGATTTCTTTGAGAAAAATGGAGAAACCATGAAAGACGAGAATGGCACATCCTGTCACTGATTGCAGAGGGAAAAAATGATTAACAAAGCTGAGTTTGTTCCAATAAAGTTTACAAGGGAAGTTTTGCACATGTTTTGGGTCTTCTTGATAACAGACTTTCTTCAATCAAGAAACCTGGGCTAGGACTCGTGCTTTGCATATTGTGAAATCAGAACTTGACACAACTTTGCACGAGCAGACCGGCACACACACTAAGGACGTATTCCCTGTCTGCTCATGCCTAAGCTATCAGTGAATACTGGCCCTGATTGACTGGAATATGCATTACCTTCATCTCAAGCCTCTCAAGAAATCCTGCGATATGCTAAAAGAAAGAACAAAAAAGACCAACATAGTGAAGTTTCATTAAGAAACAAATTCCACCACAACTTGCTCATCAAATGTTATTACAGCTTCAAAATGAAACGGTTTTGGGTTTTTTTTACCTGAAATCAACAGATTTTCAAAGACTGTTACTTAGTTGCTTGAATGTTTCGATTCCATCAGTGAACCCTCCTCAGCTGCTACAAAGCATTGAGAACAGGTAGGAAGCACTAGGAAGACTTTTCAGGGTTTGCCGGTATATCGATAGAACTTCCCTTCTTGATCACTTTTCAAACTTGGCCCGGTGAGTTTGCTTCACTGGATTCTTTTCTTTTGATGACCAGTGGTTGAGAATAAATGTGAACTCTTTCCAAGTGCTCAGGATTCAAAATGTCAGCAAGTTTCGGAATGTGATGCAGAGGTCGTACTGAGGTCATGTTCCTTTAACTAAGATTTGACAGATGAGGTTGTTTCTTTTTTTCTTTTTTTTTTTGTGACAGATCCTGAACAGCAGCCATCCCAACACTTTTGCCTGGGTCATCTGCAGTCCTAAAGCAGCTGAAGAGGATCCAATGGTTGAACTGAATATTTAAAAAAAGAAAGGAACAGACTCAGATTTATTACATAAAGCAAGAAATCAAGAGTCCAGGGCCTGAAATATGCTTCTGTCTAAGTTTGCTTCTCAATGTCAAATAAAAAAAATGTTTAGTTTGCTTCTCAATGTCAAATAAAAAAATGTTTATGATAAATAAAAACACAGAAACACATCCACTGACGTATATGGATACAAGGCATTTAAAATATAATGTACACCTACAGGAATGACGTAAAGGAAATGTGAGCAAGAATGACTGATCTCCTTACTCCATGATGGCATAATTCATGCTTATGTATTTCAACAAAATGCAGCGCACTTTCTATAAAAACAACAGCAAACAAAAAAAAAAGAGAAAAGAAGAAAAAAAGGAACTATCAAAATGGGAATATCAATAATGCAATTCTAAAAAGCTTTTAAAAAAGATAAAAACAAGATGACAAAACAATGACAATGCTAGTTCTTTAACCTAAACATTTATTTTGATGCAAAGTGGCTTCAAGTTTGAACAGTTTACCTGCGGTATGCCGGCACAGTGAGCCCAAGGTGTTCAGCAAGCCTCCTGAGTACATCATCACATCGACCTGAAACACTGTCTTTCATTAGATTCAGTTCCAGGCATAAAAACTTCTGAATCTAGCACCGAAGACATAGCTCAAAGAAACTTGCTATTACTAAACACTTGACTGCCCCAGACCATTAAACTGACAGGTCTGTCAGTACATGCAATATGCCAAGCTGCCAGCAAATCACAGACCTTTATCAACTACTTTCTGTTTTCCCAGTGCAGGTATCTTGAAAATGAGCCAAAAATATTTCCTTGCTTCCTCTGTATTCTCTTTCTGTGACATCAAAATAGCAAAACCTTATAACAACTTTGGAATTCTTTCTTGCCGAGTGGGGAACCGTTTGTCTGTGGAGTGGCAAACTGCAGCCTGACTTAGTATGTTATCGCACAATGTTTCCGTCAGGATCAGCCAGATTACCACCTTGTAAACTTAAAACAATATATCCACACTAACACTGAATTTTCTCCCCGATTCATGAACATACAGATAAAAATCAAGTTTTAAAAACAATACCCTCAAAATACGCTTTCTTCCTGAGCACATGTTAAGCAGTAAATGGGTTAAGAAAAGAAATCAAAAGAGAAATGAAGGAAGACAAGGTGCAAAATCAAGATAAACTGTCCAAAAATGCCTTGAAAAATGTCACCAAAAAACGCTGTCTTTGTCTTCGGTTCAGCCATCTTTTGTGCAACAACCAGATAAACTGTCCAAAAATGCCTCGAAAAATGTCACCAAGAAGTGCAATCTTCACCTTCGGTTCAGCCATCTGTGGTGCAATATCATGATAAACTGTCCAAAATGCCTCGAAAAATGTCACCAAGAAGTGCTGTCTCTGTGGTGAAGCCATCTCTTCAGCAAAAATAAGATAGATTGTCCAAAAATGCCTTGAAAAATGTCACCAAGAAGAGCTATCTTCGTCTTCAGTTCAGCCATCTGTGGTGCAACAACAAGATAAACTGTCCAAAATGCCCTGAAAAATGTCACCATTAAGTGCTATCTTTGTCTGCAGTATAGCCCAGCATCCCAGTATGAGTTGAGCTCTCTTTGTTGGCAGGGGAAGGGTGGGAGGTTGGCAACGGTATAGAATCAAATTAGAACTAAAACATGTAATTATCCAGGCTAATTCGTGGAAAATGTTGCTTGAACCGCCAATGTTTGTATCACAATTGGCTAGCCTGCCAACATTTTCATGATCCCTAACGTATATAATGCAGCATGTACATATTTTGAAATCTTCTTGTTCTTATTCACATGTAAGCATATGTGTGCAAGCATGCACACACAAGCTTTGATATGTCTTCAATGTACATGTATGATATGCGGCTTTAATGGCATGTGAAAATAACTGACAGAAAATAAAGATTTACAAAATGAGGTTCAAATTTCATCATGAAAAACAGATAATTCTGAAAAATGCGTAAAAATAATTGCAATCATTTTCAATACTCTCTGCACTGTGTGCATAAAACTTTAATCAATGTACATTAAATAAAATTTTGTTTAATCTGGGGCTGGTGACTTGTACATGACTTTTGCATGTAGCATCATATATGTTGGTGCACATTAATGGGAAGTGTCAGCAGTAATCTTTCTTACCATGAATCTTAAGACTGGACTGCTCATCTTTCGGAGTCCACTGCAAGTTCACAATGACCAGCTTAGGACGCTGTTCTGGTCTAATATCCATCCTCCACAGACATGGGTAGCGCCGCAGGACCTGAACAAATCATTTTGGATCCATTAAATAGCTTTATTGACTGCATATTCAACATTATTTGTCCTGAACAAAGATGCTAAAGAGTTATCCAGACACAGAATCATCTTTAATAGCAATATTAGTCATCAGAATGAAATTTTGTTAAAAACTGTAAACTTTCTTTCAATTCACAATTGTGTTACTGTACAATTATAAATTTTAGTTTTATGTAGTTCAAGAATAAGCAAGGATGTATTTATTATTTTATATGACTGATGAACATGCACTCTTCCACAGCCAGGTTATACATCTGACAGACAGGGAGTCAAAGACAGAGAAACATACACACACAGAAATATTAAGACTTCGAGAGGTGAGGGGTCATGGGGAGAGAGGTTGGGATGGAAAGAGAGAGAGTGAAAAGGGAAAAAGGCATTGGATTTGGAATCATCAATAATCATACTATGTTAATAAATGCAAAAATAACATGAACAACGAAAACTTTCAGTACTTCAAGTAAGAACATTGTGGAATAGGTTTGCATCGCCATTAAGCATGATCATTTTAAAAAAATAACATTAAAAAACGTTACAATGCAGAGGCTCTTTTAACATGAACCAAAGAAAACTGTAGTTTACAGGTATCTGAAACTGGAGTAACTTTTTTAAATTTAGCTGAATTCTAAGGACATATTTATCTATAAACTACTTTATTTCAGCGTGAATGTGAAAACAAACGTATGCAATTCTTTTCCCCCAATCTTGCATGTAGCTGATAAAATAAAGAAACTCGCTGAAGGTTACCATACCTTGTGGGTAAGAGCTATATGAAATTTAGTCCAGAAACAGTGAACAACCCATCCAGAAAGAGTTTGTTGGATATTTTTTCTCTCAGTATCACAAACAATTCTTCATGCCAAGTAAGTTTAAAGCATCAGTTTAGTTTGCCAAGGAAAGGAAAAAGAACACTCTTCTTTCACTCATTAATGATGTACTGGTTGCTATAATACTAAGATTTACATTTATTCTGAACTGTCTCAAGACAGTTTGACACTGACAGCTTCCTGTGGATTGTCGCTGGTGAGGCTGCATTGGGTGGGTTAAGCCAAGGCAGGGTGTGGGTGGCTATGGACAGGGAGCTGGAATGAGTTGAGTAAGGATGATGCCACTGAAGTGGCACAAGCGATGAGACAGCAAACAGAAAGAAAAAAAAAAGAATTTGAAGCCACTTTAATCCTATCTCTTTTATTCTGTAGAACATACGGAAAACAGCAACACTCTACTGCATATGTTTTGTGAATCTTTTTGACCTAACTCTGGCAACAACTTCATTTGTTACCGACTACTTATATTTATTTACTTGAAGGAAAAAATCACTATTCGTCAATGGTATACCCACAATCTAAAAATAACCCTCAACAAGTACTGACAACTTCCATGTTTGAACATTAAACAAAAAATAATAATTTGTTCCTAGAAAGCAATCAAAGAAGTGTGTGTGGAACAGCATAGACCTCCACAAGGGTTGAACACTGAAAGCTTCCTGTGGATTGATCTGGATCTGCACCATAGATCTGCACCAATATTTAATGGATTTGCCGGTGGGCCATTTTCTATCTTTCCATGCAGTTTGCTACTCTTGCTGAATGTATCCTGGATTTGCCCTCTGACCTGGATCTCCGCCACAGATCAGCACCAAAATTTAATGGGTTTGTTCATCTTTGCGCTTTATTCGATAAGATAAGATAAGATAATGTTGCTTATAGCCCAGCCGACCGCAAAGGGCCACATCAGGGCTGTTATTCGATCTTTCCTGCAAGTTTCATTGAAACTGATTCTGTAGATTTAGCATGATGCTGCTAATAGACAGACAAGCAAGATGTAGGTGTATATATATAAACTCCTTGGCCAAGGGAGTTTACAGAAAAAATAAGGACCTGAACGATCTAACTGTGACGGTTGAATGTTTACTCTTTTCATATCATTCCAGCAATACTACGGTTTGGGGATGACTGAAGCAAGTCAGCTAGCTGAATGCTCAAGCAACTACCAGTCACATTTCCTGCATGCAAAAAAACAAGCCTTTTTTCAAACAACACAAGAAAAACATGGCCAGATGGAAGGAATCAACTCCACCCAAACTCATACACCACGTGCAGCCTGGAAGAACATTGTTACCAATACAGGAGATTCACTTCAAGGAACCATGCAAGTCTTTGATATAGCAGAAAACCTTTATGGTCATGTGTGCACATACCTTCAAGCTTGACCCCAGACAGATAATGAGGTCCGACTTGCTAACAGCCTTGACAGCCTGTTTCCATTTGTACGGGGACTTGAGTCCTCCTTTCTCCCCAAAGTGAACAATACTGTCAACAAGCCCGCTACCACACTTCTTGCAGGTGCGGCCAGTCTTGTGTCGCCATTTTGCTGTGCGCTCGGTCACATCGAACAACCTCAGGTACTCCTTTTGTGGCTTGCAGTTCTTGCACATCTGAAAAGCATAACAAATCATTGCAGGGTTGAGAGGAAGCAGAGAAGGGAAAGAAATCAGAATTGCAAGTCACTTCTCCAGCATGCAACGGCAAACCTTTGTCAAACAACACGCACAAAGAAACTGAGAATATTCATTTTCTCAGACATTTTAGACTCAGATTTCATAAATATACAGTGGAGTATTTTACAACTAGTGGGACTGTTCACTTTAAGGAATATCTACGCTAACAAATCAAGTTATGCATGTTCAAGTTGGAACAAATATGTGAAAGGGAAAAAGTAGACAAGGCACGACAATCACAGATGTACACTGACCTGTCCAACAAATGTCTACAAGGATACAAAGACATGTGAAAGAGAAGTTATATGAAGTTCAAACCTCTGTCTGTATTTCCCTTCATTAAAAACACACACACCTCTAAAAACAATCACTAAGATTACAGAATCAAAGAGTGTAAATGAGGGAAACAGCAGTTCATACAACTCACTGTAAAGTCAAATGAGATCATCAGACAATATACAACAATCAGGATCACATCAGAGCTGCCAAGTTCAGCAAGAATTTTCTTTTTTTTTCCCCAATATCAAAATCATCATTTGTCTGTTGACTTCCAATCACCAACAGCTTACCTTTCGTGAGGCAATCACTGCAGTCTTCTAAACTGATCGCAGGAGGGAACATCAAAGACATTTGAAAAGATCCGATCAAAAAACGGGGAAGCAACATTGCCATCATGGCATTTGATTATCATTTTCTCAGAAAAGTAGTATTTTATGATGAAAGGTAAGAAAACAGGCAGTTTTTCATTTCACTTGTCCGTAGGTTGCAAATTCACTTCTCAAGCAAAAATTCATGTTACAAGATTAAGAATCGCATTAATGGAGAATATCGACAAGGAAAACCGCAGTTTCTAGTCAAAATGTAAACAATGCTTGTGCAAACCAAGTTCTTGTGTTACCAAAACTTGTGTTGCTGGACTCCACCACACGCTGCTTACATTAACACAGACAAAAATATTCTGGTTCTTGAATAATCAATAAAACACAAAGCAAAACAAACAAAATGCTGTTCAGAAAAGGAAAACAAAACCCACTCACCTCAATAAACATATTGCCATGAACTTCTGACATAGAATTGCGAGGAAAACCACTGCGTATATGAAGACCATCACAGTTCTGGGACACCAGGTATTTCACCTGCAATCACAACAGTTCAAGATAAACTGCACTTTTGCATCGCACTGCGTCTAAGCTACTCTGCCCAAATACTTAATTTAATTTTTCCTTTATGTTTAGGCAGCTCTTACAGACAATATGATACAACAAAGTTATGTTTAGACAGGTGGCCATGGCTCTTACAGACAAAATATTAACAAAGTCAAGGAGTTTTCAAAGAAATTTCGGGGGTAGATTGGAATTTCAGAGGCAAACATAAAGATGAGAAAGCATAGCAGATTTTTCAAAGATTAATTAAAGAATACCAATAAATATGCATTTCTCATCCAAATCCCTAATTCCTCTTCACTGCCCTCAAATTTCTATGTGTATTTCATCTCTCTTTTGCTATGTATACGTTTATCCTGAAAGACATCTGAACAAAACTTTTTCAGGTCGTTTTCTATTTTCTCCATACTACCAAATCTTGTGACCCTGAAAAGCTGTTTTACAAAAAACAGTAAACAAGTGGGGTATGTTTTGCTCCCATAAGGAAACCTAACACAGAGTAACTTTTATTCAAGACTGGCACAGCCTTTTAAACTTGAATAAAGTCAGACAAATACATAGACGAACAATTTAATAGTGGGGAAAAACAAGCGCAGGCCAACAACTGAACTGTCTGGCAAAGATTTGGACTTGAGGGGAGGGGAGAGGAGAGTTTGAAGATGGAGAAACTGGGAAAATGAAATTTTTAAAATAAAAAAAATATTAAAAAAATTAGATTAAAAAAATAAATAAAAATGTTACAGATATGAAAACTCTTCTCTAGCTGCATAAGGGAACCATCGCAATCCCTTTTGAAGGCAGATATATTTGTATTGCCTGCTCCGAGGCCTTTCGCCCGCTGGATCGGGACTCATCAGGGAGACACGGCTGGTTGTGTCTGCGCTCCCGGCGTCAAATAGAGACACACCACAGTCCATAATACTGTGGTGTTCTCACCACCATGGGTGCAAAAAAGAATCCATTGGCAATGGGTGCAAAAAAGAATCCATTGGCAATAGCACCCCCAGAGCTGGGGGTGCTATTGCCAATGGATTCTTTTTTGCACCCATGGTGGTGAGAACACCACAGTATTATGGACTGTGGTGTGTCTCTATTTGACGCCGGGAGCGCAGACACAACCAGCCGTGTCTCCCTGATGAGTCCCGATCCAGCGGGCGAAAGGCCTCGGAGCAGGCAATACAAATATATCTGCCTTCAAAAGGGATTGCGATGGTTCCCTTATGCAGCTAGAGAAGAGTTTTCATATCTGTAACATTTTTATTTATTTTTTTAATTTAATTTTTTTTTTTTTTTTTTTTTTTAAATTTCATTTTCCCAGTTTCTCCATCTTCAAACTCTCCTCTCCCCTCCCCTCAAGTCCAAATCTTTGCCAGACAGTTCAGTTGTTGGCCTGCGCTTGTTTTTCCCCCACTATTAAATTGTTCGTCTATGTATTTGTCTGACTTTATTCAAGTTTAAAAGGCTGTGCCAGTCTTGAATAAAAGTTACTCTGTGTTAGGTTTCCTTATGGGAGCAAAACATACCCCACTTGTTTACTGTTTATCGTTTACTGTTCCCTACCTCATTTCATTAACGATTTTGTTTTACAAAAATTTTCACGAAGGATTTCTTTAAAAGTAATGGATTTCTTTAAGGGGATTCAAGACCTTGAGAAGATTTTTTTTTAATTCAAGATAAGTCATACAGTATTAGAGCCCTATTTGTACATGCCTTGCACTTTGAGCATGACTGCAAATACTCTGAGGATACAAGAGAAAAAGAGCAAAGGGAGATAAACTGAAAGTCATTCAACACAACTAGAAGACCTCTGCTCTTTACTTCAGACCACGAATCTTGATAGATATTTTCTGTGCCAAGTACAATTACCATCAGCTCTTTTGAGAAATTACTTTGAATGATTAAATAAATCTTTAAAGACTTTCTTTCCAACATGTTCTACATTTCACTTTTAACTTTCAATTTACATTACACCCATCCTTCAATTAATTTGTGAACACAGTCACCAACACTTTGTAACAAATAGTACAGAATACCTCTTATCTGTAAAAACAAAACAAGCAAACAAACAAACAAATGACAAAAAAAAAACAAATGAACAAACAACAAAACAAACAAACAAACGAAATAAGACACACAAACAAAGAAACTTACCATGCCCACTTTATACAGCTTTGTAACGAAATAAGACACACAAAACAAAGAAACTTACCATGCCCACTTTATACAGCTTTGTGATGCACATGTGAGTGTAGGTTGGTTCAGCATCAGCAAGGTCTTGAGCACTGAAACACAGTTATGATGTCTAAGAATCCTGACAACAAGCATGAAGTTTTAGCAATAACAGCCCTCCTGAAATATTGTACTGATCATATGGTGTGTGTACGTGTGTGTGTGTGTGTGTGCGTGCATGTGTCTGTGTGTACATTCAAGAAAAAATTCAGCCCCCACAGAAACAACATAAAAGATGTTTTTAATGTACATTCTACAACTACAACATATGCACTCTAAAAAAGACTACCTTGCACAGCCATGTCTCAAAACTTTCTTCTTCAACACAAACACTTCGACAAAAAGTTGTAAGAAAATTACAAGATCTATGTATAGACAAGTCCTCCTAACAGGATATGTATGGATGTGTTTTTCGTCTCCACTCAGATGAGTGAATTTTTACAATACCTTAAAGCCTGTCCTTTCCTCAGTAGAGTCCATACTCCATTGGGACCCCTGTAGTCTGGAATTGAGGCGGCCTGTAAGCACACACACACACACACACACACACACACACACACACCATGTTGCATGAAGAAGTCAAATCTTAAATTCAAGGCTAGCAATACAGTATATACGACTTTTTTTGGTACTGTTTCATCTTTCCTGTCTCATCAGTGGCATTACTAACATGCTGCCCATCGTGGCAAACCCAAAAAGAACCACACTCGGGCATGCCCTGTTGTAGCATCAGCACTGACAATCCGGTGGAGCATGAATATCTGTTACCTTTTAAAATTTTGTGCCACTGACATGCCTAGAGACTTCAGCTCCAAAGAAAATGATTTAAACCATTAAACCAACCCCTGTTCCTCAGTTGTTACAAATGTTAGCATCACAGATTCCCAGCTGGGAGGTCATGGGTTTGATTCATCTCACAGCCATTTACTTGTGGATTTTTCTGCCAAGTGCTGAGCTTGCAACTGGGAAGACTGGAACCATACAGTTAAGTTTCATCGGCTTAGAGTGTGGCTCACATTTCCTGACCAATACCACAGGTGTCTGTATCTTGTGGGCCTGGCTGACACATGGGTATGTAATGAAAGCAACCATAGCTACAGCCCTGGCATGCAACTTCAGACTACAATGGAAATCCATAGCATCATCTTCACCATACACTTTCTCATCACTCAGCATTATAAACAAAATATCAAATTCAATGGTCCTTTATTCCCTGCTCTCATGACAACCTATGTTTTGATTTCTCACCATTTCCATGCTCTAAGTGAGTTTGTGTGCATATCGCTTGTATCAGAAAATTTACAGGGACTGTTACTGGGCAAACATGGTAGCGCCCTCTAGAACAGAACATTCGCTGATGCTGGCTCTCCGACAAAGCAATTTTTTTCTTCATCACCAGAGGGCTTTGTAGGTGATGCCTGCCTATGTTGAAACAGAACAGCCGTCACCGAACACCACTGAAGTAACTCGGCAGCAATGCAGTGTCTCCTCCAGTGGGTTGCTCAATGACATGAAACTGACTGCTTCATATGGATTGCCTGTGCCAGGTCAGCGGCAGGACAGGCAAGGTTATGACTGTGGACTAGAAGTCCTAATGAACAGCTGGGGAGGTGGGAAGGGACGGGAAGGGGGCGGGAGGGGGGAATGCCGCTGAAGTGGCACAGATGAGACAAGCCAAAAAATAAACAACATTTCAAATTGCACACAATTGAATACATTTAACCATCTATATGCGTGCATGCACAAAACGTACACACACACACACACACACAGAGGCATGCACACTCACGAATGAAAGATAATCTCCAAAGGACCTTGCACGAGCTCATACATACAAGCATAACATTATTCAGAAAATACTGATTAAACTTACCGTACTGATGCCAGCTCCAGTGTACAAAACAGCATTTTTAGCTGACTGCAACATCTGTGCCAATTCCTGACACTTTTGGTCCAGTACATCAGGGTCATCTTCAATCTGAAAATGAACACACGACACAGTTGCAAGAGAACATCAAAAGCGCATCAAGCATAGTAGTACTGCTGAAAAATGTCAACTTCAATCCTTCCACAAATCAAGTCATGAAGCTTGATTTCATAAACTTTTTCAAAACTTAAGATGAAACTTCTTTTTAAATGTGAGAGGAAGAACAACAGTAATGAATAACTCAAATACACAAGCAATATAGTGTACACTCTCTGTACTCCACTTCCATACAGACTACCCGCCCTGAAAGGGCAGTATGCAGTTATGTTTTTTAGAAGAAAAAAAAAAAATATATATATATATATATTTCTATATAATGATTCCAACCTTTAGCTGTGGTATTAAATTAATGGAATTTAAGATGGTAATGAAAAGAGAAATAAAAAACAAAAAAAAGGGTAGGTGACTGCCACACTAAGCTGAACACACCTTCAGAATAGCTATAATCCCAATGTGTGTGTGTGTGTGTGTGTGTGTGCGTGCGTGCGTGCGTGCACATGAATCCATGCATTCCAGCATGTACAGCTTACCTCTAAAACTCTTTCTTTTTGCTGCAGAGTTCTTTTGGCATTTTTTTCTGCTGCTTTCACAATGTCTGGAAGCTGACGCAACGTGTGGATTTCTTCTTCTGTGCGTTCAGCTTCCTTCTTCTTTAAAATACCAGAAACCTGGACAGCATACAAACTCAGTTGTGACAGGTGTATTCAAATCAACAAGCAAGGATACAATATTCTATTACAGATGCTTTTGCCCAGTTCTCTTTTGAGCCACCTTCAAATTTACAATCATATCATGTTGTTGCAATCTTCAGTGGTGAACACAAGCTGAAAACTAGGAGACAATATACAAGCAAACATGCTATAACTCAACACTGCAGGGACTGATTTAAGGGATACGCAAACAGAAGATTGAATTTGTTCAGCAAACTGCTGATCACAAGCAGCAAACAAAAAATCATAGCAAATCTATAGTATTTAAACAGACCCTGTAAACGGGGACCAGAATAGCTAAGTTGGTAGAGCACCGGACTCTGGTGATCATGGGGTTGCAGGTTCGCATCTCTGCAGGGGGATTTTTCCCTCAGAGTTAACATTGCTTCTGACTCCATTCCCCATACACGTAAAATCCAATCATCAACTTTCAGAAGAGAAGGCCAGTTTTGCCATTGGTATGCATGACACAATACACATAGCATGCACCTTCCCCGAAGATAGAGTATGGCTGCCTTAATGGCAGGATAAAAAACGGTCATACACACAAAACTCCACTGCCTGTCTATACAGGGAGTGTCCGCAGGAGTATCAGCCTGTGTACGCAGAAAGAAAGAAAGAAAACAGGTAAACTAAATTTGTTTTTTTTGTATGGAAATATCAGTAGGAATAACAACAAACCAGAAAGTACTTATGAGAGCGCAGACCTTTACCCAGGTCCAACAGAAAATCCTTAAGTTCAGAGGCTTGGAACCCCCCACCTTCCACCAAGGATGACAGGTCTCTCTTCCTATTTCAGTTTGGCAAGAAACGGCTGCACCAAAAATAAGAGCTATGGATCCCTCTCTGGTACAGTCCCCCCTTCACAGGTGGGAAACAGCCTTTCTAGGTATATCCACCAGCAGTAGCAGTGGGAATTGAACCCCTGCATAAAAATAATCTCAGCACTCGAGAAGAGAAACAGGCTCCCCAGGAAGGCAGAACATCCTCCATTTGTTTACTTCCCACCTCAGTTGACAACAGTGCCTCTCTTTATGAAGATGTCTCAAGACCTTCGTAAGACAGCAGTCACAGACATAACAGATCCTACTCCTGATTTTCTTTACCTCTTCCTCTGAGCTCTGGGGGATGGTAGCTGATGCTCAGCCTCTCCCCATCCAATCATTTCCTGAGGAAAGTGAAGTTTAAGACGGAATCCTACTCTCAGATCAGGGACTCTATGACTCTATCCAACATGGAGACTGAGCACTTTCTTGCCTGCTTCTAAATGTTTAAATTCACCCAGCCAATCGCCAGTACCTGATATTGTCTGAGAGTCTTTGAGTTCTGCCCCCCCCCCCCCCCCCTTCAGTCTATCCCTGGTGCCATTCCACTTTACAAAGACAGCATAGCAGGGAGATGACTTCCCAAGCCAGGAAAAAAGTTACCCATCTGTCTACCTGGATCATGAATGGCATTTCCTGGCCCATTTGAAAGTTCATCGCATCCTAAAATAGCCTGGTTACTGGACAAGTGCTCCCAGCTGGGGTTCACCACCAATCTTGCCAAGTGTGAGTTTTGTCCCAGCCTGTCCCTCTGCTTCATTGAGATGTCCTTAAACATCCATTCAGCAACTGTCTTCCCAATACCTGACAGTTCATGCTCTCTCTCGGAGCTTTCTTCCCAGATAAAGCACTCGTCTCAAGCCACAGTCAGATCCTCTCCTGCCTTTTGGGAATGATGGAATTCATGGCTCTCATCATTCCCCTTGAACAGATCCTCACAAGTTAATTCAAGTACAAGTTTCAAGTGTGTTGGTCCAACAGATCTGCTTGTGATACTCCTCCATTACACTGGGTTCCAGTTGGCAACTGACAAGTGCATGGACAGAACGGCGCTGGGTCACAGGGTGTTCCCATCTCTCTTCGACCATTCTGACATTGCCATACATGCAAACCTCCAGCACAGGATAGGGTGTCCACACGGGACTGATGCATGTCTCAAGGTCTTGGATCCCCAAGAAAGTACAGACTCACATTGTCTACAAGAGTTGGAAACAGTCTAATGCTCACTCCTCTGTATCCAGAAATAAGCAAAAGGGAATTACATCCCTCTTCTTACAGACAACATCATGGTGGTCTGTTACGTGAAGGAGGGTGGCCATGCTCTCTTCTTACAGACATCATGGTGGTCTGTTATGTGAAGGAGGGCAGCCATGCTCTCTTCTTACAGACAACATCATGGTGGTCTGTTACGTGAAGGAGGGCGGCCATGCTCAGTCAACTTCTTTTGAGGAGCAGCAGCTTTTCTTTGATGTTGTCACTAACTTTTATCACCCTCACAGCCCAACATCCTACAAGGAGTCAGAATATCTCAGCTACCTTCCTCAGCAGGTCCTATACTTTCTTCCAAAGAAAATGGACCATCAGCAAAAACCTTCTGCAGACAGAGTGGGATTAACCTCTTTGAAACAAGCTTTTACAACTAATCTCTAGTAGTCCCAAGTCCATGCTCTGTTGATGTCCACAACAAGTCACTTATGCCTTTACCCTCTTCCCTGTCACAATGTGATCCAGATAGCATGACTACAAAAAAAGAAAAAAAAATTTCACTGTCCAGTGGTGGCCAGCCAAATCTTGGTTCTCCAGTCTATTCTCTCTGCTCCACATTCCTGCTTTCCTGTTAACAGAGCAACCAGACTTCCCGGGCCAGTATCATTGTGCATCCTTCATCATCAGTTCATGTCAGCCTTCCACTCCTTCACCTCCATGCATGGCTCCTGTGCATGCCTCACTGTGCACAGCTACCCACAAACCCCTAAAACTCCTGCTCAACTCAGTCCATCAGAATGCTCCGAGCCTGCAGGATCACCATTATGGATGTGCAGCTCCTTGTAGGTGCCTCATGTCAGTCTGGATCCAAATCCCTAAACAAATTCTGTTGGCACAACTATGTGACAAGTGCATGTCCTGATGTGCAGACCATTCCATTCAGCCTAGATTACATACTCATCCAACATACAGACTAGAAACTTCCTGTCCAATCTAGTTTGAGTGCAAAATCTGTCAGTCTGCTCCATTTGGGCTAACTGTCCAAATATGTGAAATCAAACAGATTTTTTTTAATTGTTCCCAGACAACTAAAAGTATTTAAAACAGAAGGCTCTGCTGAATCAAACCCATAACCGTAGTAGCTAGTATCTACCATAACAAATCAGTCTACAATGAATAAGCTGGGTAGTTCTTGCTCCCATGATGTGATAGAATTAGATGCCCACAACTCCAGTAACAGTCATTTGGAGCTATGGGTACATGTAATTTATCTCATCATGTGAGTAAGAGTTAAACCTACCTTTCCTTATTAATTTACTGTTTCGTGCCTCGTCTAAGATTTCCTTTCAAATTAGTCTACATTAAAATAACGTTTCTTTCAGTATCATTCAAAGCAATCATTAAAATATGAACCATTGGCTTCTTGGTTAAATGGTATCGTTGATGTAACGCATTGTAACACTGAAACAAAACGTGCGTTGTGTAAACGTAGAATCACTTCGGGCCACCGTCAACTGAAGAAGCCTGCATAAAAACTTAAACAGATCACGTAAACGGGAAACCAAATTGATGACATGAAGGGACTCTGAGAAAAGTGTACAAAAATGAAAATACTGCGACTGGCGATGGGATTGCGAGCGTTTTTGAAAGTTGAAAACAAGTTCAAACTGAATCTGAACAGTGAATGAATCAACTGACACTAGTAATCTACATCGATGTTGTGATCAAAATCATGCTAAAACAAGACAAATAAGCAGTTCACCTTTCTCAACTTTTTCCGCACTTCTTGTTTCGCGTGTGCTTGGTTGCTCTGAAAACGGCGAATGGTAGCCAACCTCTTTGGTCTACAATTTGAGTTTGTTATTGCACTCTCGTCGGCCATCTTTCCAACCATACCATAGCAATTTACATGCGTGCGAGAGTTCTATTCAGAGATTATATTTTTATATCACCACAACTGAGACTACACACAAACATGAAAATGAATTCTAGGTTGATCTGTTTTTAATGTCAGTGTTCTAAAGTATGGAGACAAAGCGCAGAAATGAAGAGGGGAGGTGGAGAATGAAGGATAGGGAAGAGGGGAGGATGAGGGATAAGCAAGGGAGACCATTCTCTGGTAGGTTTTCTTTCTTTCTTTCTTTTATTGTTTTGAACAGGACTGCAGCGAAAAGTTTTCAAATACGTGACTTCAAAATGCAAATCAAAAGTGCAAACCAGATAGACTGCTAGTCTGCAAGTATACTAGTTTAATACGATCTAGAAGAAGAATGCTCTCTCTCTCTCTCTCTCTCTCTCTCTCTGTTACAGTTATTCTTACCGATTGTAATTTTGTCTGGTTACGAAAGTAGCTCTCTCTCTCTCTCTCTCTCTCTCTCTCTCTCTCTCTCTCTCTCTCTCTAATAGTAGTACATTTTACTTACACTCTCAAAGTGATTATTTCTATTTACAATTATTTGAATGAAAACATCTTAGCTTTCTTACACAGGAATATCAATGACTGCCCCCAAAAGGTTAAAGACGACTGCTACAAAACACTGGTTAGACCAGTACTGGAATATGGTTGCTCAGTTTGGGATCCTTACCATCTAAAGGACATTGATAACCTTGAAAAGATTCAGAAGAGAGCAGCACGGTTCGTAACAGGGAACCACATCAGAGAAAAGGTGAATACTAGGAAGAACATGAGGAAATTAGAATGGAAACCCTTAGAAGAGAGAAGAGCTTTTATTAAACTTAACACCTTTTTCAAAGGCAGAGCTAAAGTAATTGATATTCCAATGGAACAACTAGTATTGAATAAAAGTAGCACCAGGAGTGGCGGTCAGTGTTATACCATACCTGCATCAAATATTGACAGCCACTTACATTCTTTTTATCCCAGTTCTGTACGGCTGTGGAACTCACTGCCGGGTGCCATCAAGATTGCCACAAATGCAATCTCTTTTAAAAAAACAAATTGATACGACAGTTTTGAGATCTGCATATTGATGTTTTTCTATTTTTTTACTTCCCCAGATATTTTACTGTTAACTGGGCCTGAGTTTGGCCATTGCTTTTGGCTTCTTGAGTGTCGAGTGCGACCCCTTGTTGCCAAATTTGCTCCAGGGGCCAACAGTCTGAGTCGCACTATTTTATGTTATTTTATTTTACTTTTTAACATGCCTACTCGTTTTAGAGTGAACCAGTATTTTAGGAAGAAGAAGAAGAAGAAGAAAACTGCTCAGTCATTAATGATTGGACACACTATGTCAGCGCATAGAAATGTCTGTATGTGAAACATAATGTACTCATGCGATGTATGTTTTTGAGCCAGGTATTATAATCATATGTACATTTTTTGACAGGTGAATGGGATGGATAAGGGGGGGGGGGTAGTTTTTTTCTCAATTCTTATGTTTAGCTTTATGCTTTTTTTTTCTTTCATGGACCTCCACACCACTTCTCATAATATCAATGAATGTTAGAATCTCTCTCTCTCTCTCTCTCTCTCTCTCTCTCTCTCTCTCTCTCTCTCTCCAGTGCCATTAGCATGAACATTATCTCTTATTTCTCACTGTCTTCAAAACCAGACTTGCATAATGAACAAGAAAGTTGAATATGAATATATTATTATATGCTTGTTTTCTGGAACAAGACAGCCTCATGAATCACAGCTTATTTCTCCACAGACTGGTGATGATTCTATTATGATGATTGATGCTTCTTGAATTCTCTTTACACATAGGAATATTGAGGGGGAAAGAGAGAAAGAGTATGTGTGTGTGTGTGTGTGTGTGTGTGTGTGTGTGTGTGTGTGTGTGTGTGTGTGTGTGTGTGTGTTAGTGTGTGTGTTAAAGTTTTAGTGTGTACGCATGTTTTCTTTTATGCTGTTTTGTTACAATCAGGTCTATCTTAAATCATAGTATTAATGTGTTAGTATCCTTACTTCCTGATGGGGCAAGGGCCAGATGAAAGTGAAAATATCGTCATGCTTAACTCTGTTACCTTTGGGAATAAAGATTATCAGTCAATCAATCAATCAATCTCTCTCTCTCTCTCTGTCTCTCTCCCATACACACACACACACACACACACACACATATATATATATATATATGCATGTGCACACACACACATATGCACGTGTGCGCACACACACACATATATGCACGCACACACACACATACACACACACACACACACACACACACATGCAGCCTTCCTGTTTCTCTCTGTCTGCCCATCTGTCTTTTGACTTCTCCTTTTATGCTTCAGGTACTTCATTTCTTTATTATGGACCCATCTGGAGTGAGGACTGGATGTGAAAAAGCACAGTGGTGCATATCTCTTAACCTCATAAATAAAGAATTTTGTCACTTGAGAGCCACTTTTTTTTTCCCCTAAACCTGGCCAGTGTTTATTGTAAGTTGCCATGTTTACATTTGCATTTTCCAGCTCGTTTTTCAGCCGTTATTATGAAGTGAATCCTTCCAGCCACTTCCAAGCCACATTCCACATGTACGTGGCAGCTCAACTTTTACTGTAAGTCAGAAAATGGTCGTAAATATGAAATAAGCAGGGGGACTGCTGTGCTCTGCCAGGGTGAGTCATGTTGAATGATTCCAGTCTGAGCCTAAATCAGTAAATGATCCCTCTCACATTTCAGTGGATAAACCGTTGTTATAATTTAACATCTTATGATTGTGTGAGAAAAGTGGAAGATGCTACATACATGTTTTGTGATGTGAAATAAGTATAATGGTTTGATAACAGTGTCATACATATTCGTGCATGTTTATAAGCACATGCATACATTCTGATAGTAGGGGAACTAAACTTCCCAGGCTGGGAATAGCCAGCAATGACCCTGAAACCCCAAGATATCTTTTGGGAACTCTCACCATAAAACCCCAGACCCTCATGAATTCACCAGGCCTGATGGTATCAGCACTGCAGCCATGAAAGAACTTGCTGATGGAGTTGCCCCTGCTCTCATCACCATCCACCACTCACCACAGACCAGAGAAATGCACTTATCATGCCTGCCTGCAGGAAAATGGAGCACTATGACCCACCCATCTACAGGTATGTCTCACCGAAGGTCATTGCATGCAGACTGTTTTATCACTTCATTGTCAGCTCAATGACAGATACCTCAAGCAGAATAGCATTCTGTGCTTCCACCAGCACGGTTTCAGAATACGGCATACCTATGAAGCTCAGCTTCTGGAACTCGTTGACGAACAGATGGATAGCATGGAGGAGGGCAGGCAGATTTGCTTTTCATGGATTTCACCAAGGCATTTGATAAGATCAACTACAGTCTCCTTCTTCACAAGCTTCAGCACTATGGCATCAACAAGGGTAATGTCAGTCAGTGGATCTGTGGCAGATGATCAGCAGTCATGGATGAAGACAGACTTGGTGAGTGTGAAGTCAGGCGTGCCACAGGAATCAGTGCTGGGACCTTGTCTGTTCCTCATAAACATCAATGCTCTTCATGTTAAAGTGACCTCACCCGCAAGTCCATTCACTGATGAACCTGCAGTTTATGGAACAGCTGGATCTGACCAAGACTTCCTGAAACAAGACCTCCAGCAATTTTGAGAAAGGTAGAAGAGCTGGGACTTAGTCATCCATCCTGGTTAAGTGTACTGCTCTTTAATGTGTCCAGGAGTCGACAGCCTGTGCAATATACCTACCATTTGCATGGCCACATACTGGACACTGTGAAGAACCCAAGTATCACCGTCAAGAAGGATGTCGGCTGGGATTCACACATTGATGCTGTCACTCTGAAATCCAGCAGACTGTCGGAATTCCTGCATCAAAACTGAAGTAGAAGAAGAAATGAAACAATTTGTCAGAATTGATACTACATGTGCCGCTTTTTTACAGGTGTATACAGCACTAAGTGGCCTCTAATTTCATGCCATTGTCATCATAATCATCATCATTGTGCTCATTCCAAAAATGTATTATTGTGTGTTAATCATATTGTGTTTTGTGTTTCTGTCCTGGGTGTTTGCTAGATGGGGATTTGTGTGTCTGGCATCAGACAGTCTTGTATAAATGGATCTTGCTTCTCTTTCAGTTAAATCAGTAGTACCCCCTGATCGGGGTCTGTACATGAGGCCATTCCTTGCCTGTTCTCAGCCAGCATATATGATCTGCCAGAAACGCTGCAGTCTACAGCGGCGTAGATCTAGTCCAGGTACAGCATGACCTCCATCTTCTTGTAGTATGGGTGTTAGAAGATTGACTTTGACATGATGTTTCACCATGTCTGGTGCATGTCCCTACCAATCACCAGGAAGGGGACTCGCTGCTCTTTCAAAAGCCATATGGACACACTCAGGAATCATGTGTTCAAAAGTGCAATGGATCTCATCATTGTATTATTTTTTATATTGGGTTTGAGGTGGTTTCGTATTTCTGTTTATTGATCTGTTTAATCCCTAGCTTCATATTATCATCTATTTATATAAGCGAGTGTGACCCCAGTGTACCATCGCTTCCTCTTGAAAAGTTTTTGTGATTGTTGTTATTTCCTGGATGGTAGTCATTCATGGGGTTGCTGCCTGTTATTAAACTATGCGAGCCTGTTATTAGACTATGTCAGCTCACACTGAAACTGGTGCGTAACTCCAGATTCTATGATTTATGACCATTTGTAAACAAAGAACTAGAGGTGCAAACAGGATCAACTAACACAATCTGCCCTGTTTAATCAAGACTCATTTTTTCTTTCCCTCACGTATTCAGTCAGCCCACCTCCTTTACTGTTCATAAAGGTGCTCAGACACCTGTGCCGTTGTCACTTTAATCAGCTGCTCTTTGAACACATTCTACACACACACACACACACACACACCATGAATAAATCTATTTGGTGGGATTTTCCATCCCATGGTCTCACTCTTATTTTTTGATATGATCTACACCCATGTCATGTCACTGGATTATTTGTGATCACAGAGCCAGTATGGCATCCTAAGGCCATGTTCTTCACTGGAAGAAGAAAGTACAGTCATCTGCCAAGTTTGTCATGGAGGTCTGCGCAGCCAATACAGCGGAGAAAACAGATGGAAAACTTGTTTCTGTGAAGACATTCACATTTGAAGATGACACAGAGGAGTGTGCCCTAAGTGTTAACATTCCTGAGGTGATTTCCATTCAAGACTGGGCAGTGGTTGGGTGGGTGCTGTGTCTGTGCATGTAAGCAAAAGTGTGTGTGTTTGGAACCACAATTATACTTAATAATCTTGGATAGCATATTTATTGTCATTGGAAAATTGGTATAAAAGTACATTATGGCTGGATTGTAGCAATAAATGATATGTATTGATTTTTATTTCCTTTTTGCAAATTACAATTTTTGTTCTTCAAATTTCATCGCATGGTTTAAAAAAAACAGAATGATCCTAATATTATATACAGTTACATACTCAAACCTAGCTCTGCCTTGTGATGATCAACTTTAAAAAAAATATAATTTTTTTTGTTACAATCTCTTATATTGTTACTAAACTTGCCCGCCTTTTCTCAAGAACATTTTCCTGCTTTTTTTAATTGTTGTTGAAGATGTTTCACAGGTGCTTTAAACATTTTCCCTCAGATGTTTTTCATAAGTTACGTTAGAAACTTTATTTTCCATGATATCATGAATAATCTGAGATGCCTTTGCAGGTGGCAGATCCAGATTATGGCATGTACACCTGGCCGTGTGCACCAGTCTTGGCTCAGTATGTGTGGCGCCACCGTCAGCTGATGGCAGAAAAAGTAGTTCTTGAGGTACAAACTATACAAGAGAGATACAGACCAGAGAGAAATTTACTCCTCAGAGTTTGCCAGGGACACAAAATACACACTAAACTTTGGATCTCACTCAAAAGGGATATTTACAGGCAGGCACATGCTGCACAGCATGCCTCAGCTCAAAACTGTATACTACTGTGACAGCAATGTGTCCACCGACTCTTCCATCACTCAAGAATTCATATTATACAAATATGTTCACAATTTTTTTTTGTGAGGCTAAAATTCATGTCCTTCGCAGGTGTAGAGGGATGTATCGGCTGTAGAGTGGGCTTGCTGGGTAATAGGTTGGGAAGATGAACTGTGAGAAAGAGAAGTCGGATTTGTGAGGATGAGAAAGGCGTAATGTGTAGAAAGAAAAACCTTCCATATTTCATATTTACTCTCAATTTAAATTGTTACTCAAATATTGTTGGATGCTGTGTTTACATGTTCAGCTACATTTGTTATGCATTACTTTTTTTTGTGAAGTCAAATTTGTTGGATTGTGCATAATTGAAAGGGAAAGAATCTTCTTTGCAAGGATGGATAAAAAAAAATCCATGTCTTTGTTTAAAATGCGGATTTTGTAATTTCTAACTTTGATTGTGATGTGGAGTCAATGGATGGCAACAGGACTGGTGACATAAAAGCTAGATTAAGTTCTTTCAGGTGACCAGCCGCCGTGGCGAAGTGGGTAGCGTCACGGACTCCTGGCTGGGAGATCGTGGGTTCGAATCCCATCAGAAGTCATGTGGGTTTTTCTGCCCCGACCGGCTCCTACCCAGGGTTGAGTTGCTGCGGACTCAGTTGGGAAGACTGGGACCACACAGTCGACTTTCTATCCACTTAATGGATGCGTTTCTGAGAGTGTTACTCAAATTTCCTGACCAACACTGCAGGTGCCTGTATCTCTCGGGCCTGGTTGACGCCAGGATATATTATGAAAGGACGCGTAGAGTACAGCCCTGTCATGTAGTCTCAGACCGAAATGGAAATCCGTAGCATCATCTTAATCATCCTCATTCTCATCGATCAGCATTTTAAAAAAATGTCTCAAATTCTGTGGCTCTTCACGCCCTGCTCTCATGGTGACCTCAATTTCGATGTCCTCTCCACGTCTGTGGCCTTGGTTTGGTTCCGTCGGGGTCACTGGTATCGGCGAGTCCATGGGGGCTGTCGTTGGACAGACGTGGTGGTGCCCTCCGGAGGGAGAGCTCACTCACGCCGGCTCCGTGACTAAGCAATTATTGTCGTCAGTAGGGGCTTAGTAGGTGGTGTCCTGTGTATGTTAGATCAGAACGGGCGCCGCTGAACACCACCGAAGTGACTCGGCAGCAGTGCAGTGTCTCCTCTGGTGGGTTGCCTCTTGACGACTTGACATTGACTGCTCCCTGTGGATTGCCGGTGCCGGGGCTGCGGCGGGACCGACCGGGCTGTGGCTGTGGACGGGGTGTCGGAATGAGCGGCGTGGGTGCACTGCCTCTGAGATGGCGCAGAGGTTGGGACAGCAACAACAACAACAACAAAAGTTCTTTCAGGTGTTTTGATTTCAGTCACAAGATTTGCTATGTTTTATGGCATAATCATTCATCTCAATGGCCATCTCAATGATTTTAGGTAAGACGCAATGTCAAACACACGAGTCATGAATACCTGCATGGGATAGGTGTATGTACAAATGTGCATGTGCACCCATTCTCATTCAGATGTTAACAGCACATGTTGATGTTAGATGTATGCATGTGATTTTTTGTTGCTGTTGAAAATCTAGTATGTTGGGCCTTTGCAATTCCTGTTGTCAAGTTTTGTACGAGATAGTTTTTATAGTTTTTTTTTCTCAACAATCATTAACCTCTTCCCTGCTTGCCCCGTGTCTATTATGGGGTCATTTTCACGATCTTGTACAACCGTAACCGTGTCTGCTACAGGGTACTTATTACAAAAACACTTGATTATGTTTATTTTTGTCATACTAATAACCAGCAAAATCAAATTATTATGATACCACATCATAGCACAGGGTATAAGAAAAAAAAAAGAAAAAAAATCTAAGAGATATCTCACATGAATGAATAGTGAACAGATGAGTGAACCTACTGCAAAAAGCAGAATTTGGCCCCGGCACTCAGCAATACAGATAAGCTCTTATCCTGTGGCAGGGAAAGGGTTAAGAATGGTCATTTCATACATATAATTCAAACAAAATATTTGTATACAGATAGGGAGTGGGACAGCTCTGTGTGGTGTAGTTGCTGCCAAATGTGGAGCCAAGGTGATTCTCAGTGACAGTGCCCTTCTCCCTCACTGTCTACGTAACTGTCATGAGAGTGTTCTGGCCAATCAGCTTACAGACGTCAAAATTGTTCCACTGACATGGGGTCTAGTGACCCCTAACCTTCTCCAGCTACCTGTGGTGGACATCATTCTGGGATCCGACTGTTTTTATGACACCAAAGGTGAGACAGTTGAAAGTTGGGCATTGAAAGTATGGCTGAACCGCATGTTTTGTTGTTGACTGGCATTATGCTGGATTGATCACACTGCCACCATGCATCTTTTTATACAATTTTATAAGTACAGGACTGTATGTTTCAGTAAGAATGAAAAGGGAATGTTTTTTTTGGTTGTTGTTGTTAAAGATAACCAGATCTCTTTTTTCTTCATGACAGGAATGCAGCAGTCTGCCTTTATATTGCCCATAACATCACCAATATTAATCAATATTCTGTTATCTGAGGGATGTGGAGACACCCTCTGGAGGAGGATGTTCACTCATGCTGCTGCCTCCATGATGTGGCAGCTACTATCACTGGTTTGGGGGGGGGGGGGGGGGGGGCTGGCTTAGGAAGTGGCATCCTGTGTGTGTTGGATCAGAACAAGCACCACTGAACACCACTGAAGTGGCTTGCACCCCAGCATGCAGTACATCTCTGGTGGGGGCCTCATGATGACAACATTCACTGTTCCATGTGGACCTGTGCCGAGTTTCTGTGGAACAGGCCCGGGAGTGGCTGCGGACAGGGAGCAAGAATGAGTGGCATGGGGGGGGGGGGGGGGGGGGGGGGGGGGGGGTTAATGCCACTGAGGTGGCACAGGAAGTAGGACAGAAAACAATTATGGACGTTACTTTTTTGTGGCAAGATGTATTTCCATGTAATACATCTAGTTGAATTTGCAGGTGTTTGTGTGTGTGTGCGCGCGTGTCCTTCATAGATTTATTTTCCTTACATCAGTGAGGGGAGGTTGATCTAACCCCTGTGTAGATACTAATTTTTTTTTTCTTTTGTTTTGTGTATTGTTTTTTCTCTTTTTTTTATTTTTCCTTTTTCACTGTCCCATCTTCTGGGACACCTCAGTGGTATTGTACCCACGCGTTCATTCCGACCGCCCGTCCACAGCTGCAGCCCAGCCCAGTCCACCACAGAACTGGCACGTGCAATTCACAGGGAGCAGTCAATGTCAAGCCATCAAGAGCAACCCATCAGGGGAGACACTGCACTGCTGCCAAGTCAATGCAGTGTTCAGTGGTGCCTGTTCTGATCCAACATATGCAGGACACCACTTACTAACCCCCCCCCCCCCCCCCCCCCCCCATGTGAATAATATACAGTGTGAAACTGGTGCAAGCTACAACCAGTAGTCCGCTCTGCCAGCCCAAACTTACATGGCTAACACAGTACCAATACTCACAGGCAAGTCTGCCCGTCTTCTGGCTAGTCACTCTTCCCTCCCTTTAGTGCAGAGTTGTCACCCAACCCCTCATTCCTATGACCAGCAACTGCTAAGCAAGACGCAGGCTTTTGTTTATGATCTTTTTTCAGCCTTTAGTAGGTTTTGGTGCCTTCCACTCGCGTCTTTTTGCATGCACCCCTGATTCGTGTTTATTTTTTTGTTTCTGTTGTTTCAACAGATTTTGAAGATGTGTTGGTCACAATTTCCTTCTTGCTCACACGCAATCCTGGATGTCAGTTCTGGTGTTCATACCAAAAACGAAGGTTGGTTGGTGTATTATTGTATCCATATTTTGCATAAAATTAAAATCTAACGTTCAAAAACTCTTATTTGCATAAATGTAAATATTTTTGCAATAATGAAT
This sequence comes from Conus ventricosus, assembly GCA_018398815.1. NCBI lineage: Eukaryota > Metazoa > Mollusca > Gastropoda > Neogastropoda > Conidae > Conus > Conus ventricosus. The sequence goes on along the minus strand of CM031596.1, from coordinate 66,996,571 downwards.
TGATATTTAAAATAGTGAAGGTTTTTACAACAGGTACAAATGCAGAGCCTCAAGATAGGAGGCACAAAATGTAATAATTGTTTCAAGGGTAGAAAAAAAAGTTACCAGGCAAAAACCAATACATTTCTTTGTATTGATGCCATTAGTTTGGCTTTATTTGGACTGCATCCAGGCTTTCTGTGTCTGACAGAACAGAAGACAGATTTCTGAATGGACGATTGTACTGAAGCCAAGATCATTTGTGTTTATATAATTTTTGCTGCTGCTTGTACAGCCACAAAGCCAAAACAGAAATGGGAGGTTTTGCATTCTTTGTGCTTAATTTTGTGACATGCATTAGCCATTACAGTTTTGTGTTTGCATATGTTGCCAATCACAGTTTCCCTCTAGTTTTCATTAGTATCCATCAACGTATTTTTGTTACATGCATTGTAACGGCATGTCCAGATTTTTCTCAATTTTTTTTCTTTTTTTTCAGTTTATCATAGTTGTAGATCTTTTTTTTTGGTACAAAATATACAGTAAAATTGTGTGGGCGAACAGGTCTGCTGTTGCCTCAGTGACTGCACAGGACCAGATCATAACCTTGTTATGTGTCCATGTTCAATCATAAGATAGTGCAACGATCATAAAGTGTATGAAACAGGAAATGTTCAGAACTTACCATACTGTGACAATTAGTCGATGCACAAAAGAACAAGCAAATTCCTGTTCAGACCATCCTCACACAAGGGTTTAATGCCATGTTGTATATGTTCAAAGTTTTGTTCAGTCTCATAAGTTCACATCAGTAGGAAAACAAAACTGTGCAAAACGACTGTTAGAATTCAAGAGGGCTTGAACCAAGTAAAGGACTGGGAAGTAAAACCTTTTACCTTCCTCTTTCTTCAACAGTTTAGCATGAAATGTGTCACTGACTGTAGGTAAGTTGGCTGCCTTTTCTACTGAGGTTGAAAATGATATTTGTGAAAAATGTTCCCTCAAAAATTTCTTGGTCATTAGATGAGGGACTCATTGCATAGACATGTTGTCAACAGAGGTTCCACTCTCAAGCATAAGTAAGTTCAAGGAAACATCAAAACTTTAAATGTTTTCTAGCATAGGATGAAATGAAGGTGGAACATATCCACCCATCACACTTTCTGTTTTAAGTGTAAAGCAAGTCTTGGTTTTTATTTGTATCCAATTTCAAACATGTATTTGAATTTCATTTTGTTTGAATGGAATAACACTTGTGGGTTTGTTTGTTTTTTCCAGTGCTATGCGATCCATCCAGTTTTATCTGATGAAATGGGACCTGGCTGCATTTGAGGTTCCTATCAGCTCCTTTTGTTTGGAAACCAAGGACTGTGACGGTCCAGGAACAGACAGCATCCACTTGTTTGTCATCACAAAGAACATGCACAACAGATAGCGACGTTCTTCAACAAGAACTGCAACAGGACTAACTTCAACAATGGCCCTTGCCAGGCACTGGCAAATTGAGTCCTTTGTCATCACACTTCACATGCACAGTTGAAAGCAGTGACAAACAGATAGCGACGTTCTTCAACAAGAACTGCAACAGGACTAACTTCAACAATGGCCCTTGCCAGGCACTGGCAAATCGAGTCCTTTGTCATCACACTTCACATACACAGTTGACAGCAGTGACAAGAAGTGTGCTGGTCTTGTGTCCATCTTATTTGTTTGTTTACGTTTCTCTTTACCATCTCATCTCCTGTGCCACTTCTGTGGCACTGCGCCCATGCCGCTCATTTCGCCTCCCCATCCACAGCCACAGCCTGGCTTGTCCTGTCATGGCCCCAGCAACAGCAATCCACAGGGAGTAGTCAGTATTGAGTCGTCATTAGGCAACCCACCTAAGAAGGCACGGCATTGCTGCCGAGTCACTTCACTTCAGTGGGGTCTGTTCTGATCTAACACAATTATGCAGGACACCATCTACTAAGCCTCCGCTTTACGATTCCATAGTGACAGAGCCAGCATCGGTGAGATCTCCCTCCTGAGGGCTTCACCATGTTCATTCAGTGACAGTCTCCATGGATTTGCTATACCAGTGGACCCGACAGACCTCCACCAAGAGCATAGACAGAGAGAGGATATCAAAACTGAGGTCAACACGAGAGCAAGATATGAAGGGCCATAGAATTTGGAACTTCTTTTTATGCTGATCAATGAGGATGAGGATGAAGAAGATGTTATGTATTTCCATTCAGGACTGAGACTGCATGACAGGGGTGTGCTCTATGCTTACTTTCATAATGTATTTGAATGTCAACCAGGCCAAAGGGATACAGACACCTGTAGTGTTTGTCAGGAAATTTGAGCAACACTCTCAAGATAATAAGTGGATAAATCCTGACTGTATGGTCCCAGCCTTCCCAGTTGAGCTCACAGCATATGAGGTGGTTGGGAAGGAAAAATCCCACAAATAAGTGTCCCTTTTGGGAATGTTGTTGTTGTTGTCATACCTTGGCTAAAAGACTCCAGGGATCATCTGAACAGCCAAAGTACTTGAACATATGGTACAAATGCATCAGCTGGGTTTTGAGAACATTACGTGTGCGACCATTTTTTATTACCCCGCCACGTGGGCAGCCACACTCCAACTTCGAGGTACCTTTTGGGAATAAAACCTACAGCCTCTCAGTTGGGATCCGAGATGCTAACCACTTTGCCACAACAGCTGGTGCCTATGCCTATTAGTTTGTCATCAAAGCGGGCAAGCAATAAGACACTGATGAACTATTAAAAATTAATTTGTCATCACACTGAGCAAACAATATGATGTTGAAGAACAATTTAAAAATCTAACTTTTTTTCAACACATTGGGCAAGCAATAGGATCATGAATGATTAAAAACAAAAAGTTTGTCATCACATGGGGCAAGCAATACAAGGTTACTTCATGGTTCAAAAGATTTGCATGTCACACAGGGCTTGGAATTATGTTTAAGCAGTTGTTTTAAGAAGAAAAAAAAAGGCACATAGCTGGAGACTAATTAGCATCAAAACAAGGGCTCAACTATTTTGTTTTCTGTATAGAACAGGAAGAAAGTACATGCCTGTTCTTTCTGCATTAATGCTTGCTATGCTTGTTTCTTGACTTAGTTGAAAACAGTATAATTGTAATTTTTCTATTTGATCGTGATACGAACAGCTGTTTTATTCACTTGAACAGGGTTAATCTTTGTTTCGTGTATGAAAGAAAGGATTTGAGGAGTAATGTTTCTGTTATGCATATGAAAGAAAGAATTTGAGAGAGGACAGGATTAAAATGCAAATTTTGTGTGGTCAGAATTGATTGATTAAATTCAGCATCACCCTGGTTTGTAAGTGCACAGACAACTAATCCAGTGGCATCCCAACCCAGTTCTTTTGGGGGGAGCCTGATATTTAAAAACGTAGACTGCTTTATTTAGAGCGAGTCTTGTCATCCTGTAACTCTATCAGATGATGTGACAGAAGGGAAGACCTTTCTCTCCCTGGTGGCTTTTAAGCATAGCAGTCTGATACTGAGTAGGTCTTATAGCTCCTATTGGGCTCTGGGACAGGACAAGACTGTGTAGGGACAAGTATAGGGAGCAATCCAAAAGGCAAAACAAAGCAAAAACTAAAAAAAGGCAAAACAAACAAAATAAAGACATAATCTACTATTCAGATAAAAACAACTCAACTACATCAGAAATATGCTTACGAAGATTAATCCAATAGCCCCCCCCCCCCCCCCCACCCCCCACCCCCACCCCCCTTTACACTGTTGCCAGATGGCAATAAAATATGATGCAAATAAAGAACTTTCAGTTCTGATGTAAGCTTTAGAAACCATCTGCAGGCCAGACTGAAAATTTACCCGTGTGATATACCCATCAGTTTTGTGAGTATGGTTTGTGCAAGCCGGTCTGCCTTCTATCCCTTCTTCCTTATTTGGTCCTTTGCTAGAACTCTTGAGGTTGAGAATGTAGGGGAAGAAGGGGGAGGTGGTGGAACCTTTTTTTTATGCCACTATAATGACACCAGTATGCATGTTTTCTTTGCAGCTAGCACACAATGGTGCATTCTTCTTTGTGTCATGTATGCCACTTGTATGCAATGGCCCATTCTTCTATGTGTTATATTCATACATAGGGAAGCTTATTAGTTACAGATAAACTAACAACAGATCCATATTTATACATATGTGAGTGTGTGTGCAGTCAAGATCTAGATCAAAGAGTGAATCCGTGTGCTGCAAAATCTAGCCCAAAAGTATACCAACAATAGTATCTATGTACTGTAAATATGTGTGAGAGCAGTTAGACTGAGATCAGAGGGAGTGTGTGTGTGTGTGTGGGGGGGGGGGGGGGGGGGGGGGGGGGTATGTGTGTCACACCTGTTCTCGTACGTATCTCTGTGCTCAAGTTTTGAAAAAAAATATCCAGGATATGCTGAACATAAAAAAAAGGGGGTGGGGGAATCAGGACATGCAGCTCCTGAGTAGCATTAACACCTTTGGAATGGGGTGTTGACTCAGTGGGCAAATTCAATCTCAATGTTGTGACTCTTGAGAACAACTTCAGCGTTGCCCATCCTGCTAAATTTGACATCACCACCACCACCACCCCACTCCCCATGAACCAGAGTACACATCCTTAAAACACACACACACACACACACACACACTCTTTTTGTGGAAAAGTACACAAATAGCATTTTGGGGTTAATAAGTCTGGAACTGACTGATTTCAAACATTGTAGACAAGCAAACAACATATGGCATGGTGCTTCCATCTCAGTTATATTTCATGTGACTGGTTTTTATTGTTTAATTTTCTCTTGATGGAATGTTCTCTTTTCTTCATTAAACTAATTCTATTACATTCTTTTGAAATAGATCTCATACTGTTTGTGCATTTGTAAAGGATTCATCTACTGAACTGTTTCAATCACAGTGTGCGAGTGTTTTTTCCCCTCTCTTTTACCCAAGAGAACCGGACAAGACAGAATGAAAAATATGCAAATGAGAAAGTGTGTATGCACGAGATTGTCTTTTTTTTTTAAATCAGTAGAGAACTATGGTTGTGGTTATGGAGATCCTTTTTCAGTTTCTGGGTGTGTATCAGGTTACATTCAACTCATTGATGTCCACACAAAATACTCCAGTTTCAACAATTGCACCACACTCTACAAATGCTCAACCTACACACAAGCACATACACACTATAAGAGACAAGCACATTCATACATGTGCAAGGACATTTTCAAACATATAACCATTTTATTCTTTCTTTTTTATTTGCTTTTATTTTTTCATTTGATTTTGGAAATCATGAAATAATTCACATGAAAAGGTGAAAGAAGGTCTGGCAGTACAAACTACTATGAAATACAGCATTTCCAGTAATTTAATATCAAATTGTACCCTTTGGTTATTCTTACTTCAATGACTTAAAATTATCCTTACCTACACACAAACACCTGGCAGAAAAGATGAAAGACCATTTCCATTAATATCCATAATGACTTTAATCTCCCTGAAAACACTTATCTCGGCATTCTTCTGCAATGTTCAAACAGGTAATTGTTCCTCCAATACACACTCTTGAATAATCGGTCCTCAATCAAGTTTTGTTTATGAGGCATCACCCTGTGTGGATTAATCCATACATACACTACAAGTACTACACATTTACTGAGCCACAAGGCCATTGTAACTGAAACTGAATAAATACATGAAGTAAACTGTGCAAGAAATAGGATGGGAGCTCACTGACAAGACTGCGGATGCCAGACCTACACATTGTCAATGCACTGGTCAAGCACAGAGTCCCCCAAAATGAGTTAGTCTGTAACTTATTTCATATTCCATACCACAGTTGTGAAGAGAAAAAAAAAACCCATTTAAATCAAAACTTAAAATGGCCTTGCATCATTAACAGTCCTGTCTGTCAGTGCTCTCGAGTCAAAACATATTTTAGGTGGATGGGAGGGGGACAGAATAAAAAAAAAAAAAAACCTAATGAAATACAAAATCAATCTTCCCATCTGCGACCCCAGACATAAAACCATTTTTGTAGAAAGGAGGTATGAGAACATTATGTGAGCACAACTATTTTCTTGTTTCAATACAGCCATCACATTTGTACATGAAGCGCGTAACAATCACTGCTGGATAAGTGAAAACACCGAAATTTAAGGAATTTTTTTTAGCTTCATCACTCTCTGACTCTGCTAAAACAACAAAAACCACAAAATAACTTATGTGAATCAAATGCAACGGGCATTCCTTTTCCCACATCCAAGTTAACTCAAATCAGCACGGTTTCAAAATGTTAAAGGATACATGATATATGACACTGGGCATATAGAGTTACATAAGCCTCAATGTTTTTCAGCTATGCCATCAATATGAAACATACATGATTTCTCTTCAATTTTTCCCACTTCTTCAGAAAACATTATGTGCTGTGTGTGCAAAAGTCTTGCTCTAATTCTGACTTCTTAAATCTTATTAAATGTATGCACCCATTGCAGACAAACTGTTACATTTCCAGCTGAGTAAATCGAACAGAATTGCTACCCTTTACCCTGACCTTAACTAACAGCTGTTATAATTTAAGTGTTCTTGTAGAATGTTTATCTATGCATGGATTTCAACAAGCTATGGCAACAATATGCAAAATCACAATAACATGAACTTGTTTGACATGTAATACAAAGTTTGCACCATTCCAAGCCCCTTACAGACCACAAATTACTGTTTAATTCAAAGTTGTTGACATTTGGAAATAAAATACAGACTTTCATTGACACTGCACTCATTCTTTCCTTCACCTGTAGTTTATATGCCTCTCCTTCACTATTATCAAGAAAAATGAGTGACATGCACTTGTTTCAAGTAAACTTCCCATCAGAATTATGTTCTGTGGGCAAAACAAAACACTTTCACCAAGAAGGAAATACAAAGTATCTACCCCCATAACCTTTAATGAAACAACATCAAAGCAAAAGGAAAGATAAAGTCCATAAATTTTACAAGCTGGCAGCCGCTGTTAAGCACTGTGTTCTTCAAGTAGTAAAAAATATGCTATATCTCTCACCACTCAATTCTGGCAATTCACTATTTCAATCCATCGATATTCACACTCAATTTGTTCATTTCGCATTCTGTTTCCCTCATTTGAAATGCTAAATTAGACTTGATTCATATTCTATTCTTTAACTGCCTACTTTCATACCTTTTCTTCCTTTTGAGCAGTTTTATACCCAAGCTTTTCCTACCACTATCATCAGTTCTCACACAAATAAAAATTACTTCAATGATATACCATAATTTTTGGCCTACAGAATGCAAAAGTGTATCAAATGCACCTTTCATTTTCAAACAAAAATCTTGCTTTGGGTGCATCAAAAGGAATTAAATGTATAAAGCATTACAGTTGGCCTGTCCACTTTCATTAAAAGACATGGGACCAAGTAAAATTTTTGTTTTACCTTCTTAAGTAACCAACAGCATTTTGCTTCTCAATAGCAGTGACATGCTTAAGATCTGTTTTATGATCAGACACAACTTCTTGACTTTTGACTCCTAACTAAACTGAGACTGGGAAGCCTTTGCTTCTAGCTGGAAGAAATCTGGACAGGCCTTTATTTCCAGAACGGACATCAAAGCCAAGAAAATTCCACTTGACTTCACACCTGTTTGGGCCAAAAAATTATGATACGCCTACAGCAGTAACAGAATTTAAGCAGAAAATAAGCAATGCATTTTCTTCTAAAACAAACAAGTGAAAACAAACTAATTCAAATACCCCAAAACGTTGTGAAACGGCAACAGAGAGGACAGCTTCAACCTCTTGAAAACAGGGCATCCAGTTCATACATCAGACTTCTTACAAAAAGCTGCCCCTGGAAAAGATGAAACAGAACAAACTGATGTGTTAAAGTCAGTTAAAACGTCATCAGTAGTGTTTCTCTACAAACTGCATCTGTCACACAAAACAACTGACAAAACAGCAGACAAGAGAAGAACAAATCATACTACAAGTGTGATGGGAAGAAAAAAAAATCATCAACCAAGTGCATTGTCATGGATGAACAACTGTGTTCTCCTGAAGAATTTAAGATGAAAGCCACAAAAACCAAACTCTTCGAGTCATTTAAAAAAAAAAAAAAATTTTGTTTGTTTCAAGATAAGATAATGTTGCTTATAGCCCAGCCGACCGCAGAGGGCCACATCAGGGCTGTCACCACGTTAAAATCAACTCACCAGTCATTAAAAACAAAAAAAAAAAAAAAAAAAAAAAAAAAAAAAAAAAAAAAAAAAAAAAAAAAAAAACAACAACAACAAACTTTCACACATCTCGTTAAATGACATCGTCTACAAACGAACCAGAAACTTTGTTAAAAATCCTTCTTCCGTAAAATCTCAAATCAGATGAAAAATGTTATATTTCTCTCAAAAACCCAAGGATCACGTCAGGCGGGACATCCCTGAACAGGATCTTCATGGACTCCGCTGTAAAATGTTTGTGTCTCACATCGTGCAAGTCCAACACTCTAAAAGAACATGTTTCATTGTGAGTGGTGCATGACATGGAATGCACCACGGAGCTTCTTCAGTACTTCACTCTTTAAAAGGTAAGAATGGGTAAAATACGAATGGCCGGTGTGCAGCCGGCACAGAACCGTTTCCTCTTTACGACCACCCGACGTAGATGGGAGGAAGTCTTTAAGGTTTGGACGGATCTGAAAGAGTTTGTTATTCGTCTGTGTGTTCCAATCCTCCTGCCAGAGGTCTCTCACATAATCGTTAATTTTGGGTTTCACATCTGAGCAGGGGATATAAGTGTTGGACAGTTTCTCTCGTGTGGCGTTCTTGGCTATAACGATCAACCATTTCGTTCCCGCCGATGCCAACATGGCCAGGAACCCAAGCAAGAGTAATGTTGTAACCGTCCGCCTTCAACTTGCTAAAAAGTTAAAAAAAAAAGTAAAATTTCTGGATGCTGAAGGTTGCGGCCAGCTATGGCCTCCAAAGCTGACAGCGAATCGACATAACCAGAAAGTCCCTCCTCGAAGAATGGGAGATTATCTTCAAAGCCAGTACTAGAGCAGTAAGTTCAGCAGAATAGACAGAGCATCTGAATGTATATGTTCCAACAATATCTGAGAAGGAGCCCCAGGGCAGTAGGCTGCACAGGCCACTCCATCCTCAGACTTGGAACCGTCAGTGAAAACTTTTTGATGGATGGGAATTTGGAACAGAGCTCGGCATACAAAGCCTTGTACGCCAGAGAGCTGGTAGACTCCTTACGGAAAGCTGCGAGATCAAAACGAATCTCTGGTGTGATTAAAGGTCCATGGAGGTTGATCCGGAAACTTGGAAAAATCGGAAACTACGCCCAGGTCTATACCTGCATTCCGCACGTGAGGCTGCATACGAAGCCAACGGCGGAATACATTTCGGGTTTGTTTCAAACTTACTTTGGAACGGAGGGTCAAAAAACACAGTCATAGGCAGGATTCTGCGGTTCTGAGAACAGTCGGATGTAATAATTCAAAGACAGTTTCAGCCTGCGGCCTGTACCCATCGTCAACACAGCGCAGGCCTCCAAGGGTGGTACAGGACTGCTCTAAAGGCAGGCGAAGACAGTGCTTCTCTGGGTCCTCCCCAGCACCTTCGGGTGTTTCTTTTCCCAAAGACAGTTTCAGCCTGCGGTTGGACAGTGAGGGTTCACCTGCCTCTGCGTACAGGCTGTACACAGGGGTGGTGCGGAACGCTCCAAGACAGAGACGAAGCCCTTGATGGTGGATAGGGTCCAAGAGTTTGAGGTAAGATGATCTTGCGGAGCCGTACACAGCACAACCGTAGTCCAGTTTGGAACGGACCAGGGCTCTGTAGAGGTGCAACAAAGTTTTCTTATCAGCGCCCCAGTCGGTGTGTGCTACGACCCGCAGAATATTCAGTGCCTTTTGGCAAGCAGTTTTGAGGTTTTTAATATGGCTGAGAAAGTTAAGTTTGTTTCAAGCAATCAAACCAATCAACACATATAACGTGACCTACAAGAGCACTCGGGAGCAGGAGCGTGCAGACCTCTGTCAAAGTCAATGTGATCCTGTATCTGCTTTTTTGATCAGGATTCTCACCATGAATCCACACCATATATGGACAGTCTCCCCCCCCCCCCCCCCCCCCTCCCCCCCCCCCCAGGGGACACATTCCATCTTTCCAGCCAGTATTTTTAAAATCAGGTCAGTGGTTTCCGAGTGTATCTTGGATCTGCCCTTTGACATGGCTCCCTGCAAAAATCCAATGGATTCGTACTTGGGCTGCATTCCATCAAGTTTCATTGGTTTCGAAGCTCTTGCATACTTTACATATAAACTAAGCAACAAATGCAAATTAACTGAATGACAAACTCGTTACTGACAGTAAGAAGTGGCTGGGGAGGGGGGGGAGCAACATGATTAACTGCCCCCACGAATAACTTTCGATGTTGATGATTTTTTTTTTGTGGTCCCATCACAAAGTTTCACGCTCATCAATAAAATGAACCCACCTCATAAGCAGCTGCATATCTGAACGGACTGATTTGCACTATCATCTCAAACATCTCCAGAAGCTCTGAAGAAACTTCGTAGTTCACAGATCAAGTGCTGAGTAGAGACTGAGAAAACAGCAATTAAAGAACATGAGCTTTCTCTGAGCATTAATAAGAAAAATCAAATCCTGATGTACGAACACTGACTGTTCTTTTTTATTTTTCAACGGTGAAAATTTAAGAGGAAAGTCTTGGCTGTTGATATAATTTTGTTGCCTGCTACAGCCAGTAGAAACATCTTTCAAGTGTATTTAAAAAAAACAAAAAATCAGAAAACAAAAATCTTAACTATCTCTATACCTAACATTGAAATGACTGGTCTAAGTAGACTGTACTTATATGGAGTGCTATCTAATCACATAGAGAATCTGTCCTTTTTTTTTGGCAATAAATGAATACCTAACCCCATCCCATCCCTTGCCACACACTGAAGTCCCAGGCCCACAATAAATGACATCTAAAGTGCATCTGGTTACTATGTTCATTTGAAAAAAAATACTGCCATATCAAAATTTAGAAAGGAGGGGGTTTAGTTATCAATTAGAAACATTATTCAGCTTGTTTGCATTTGATTCTATATTTCATTCTTCCTACAAATATTGCAAACATGAGGTTTCTTGCTTTCCTTTCTTCATTCCTTGGCCATAACTCAGATGTTTATCATACTGCATAAAATTACTGAGATTTTTGCATAAAATGATGGTCAATAATCGAACCATCAAAGTAACCACATTCCATCTTTGGGGATGACGTCTCAAAACGCCATCAATGCGCATGTGATTTACTTTCATGTCATCCATATCACCAGTAGGCAATGGCCTTGGCTCTCCAACACACAGAATGGAATTACACATGCATGGAATTTTTTTCCATGTACACTTTTACTGATGGAACCCTAGTTCAAAGCCTCATCTGAAGGACTAGGAGATATTTGAATCCGCTCGTGTTAACTCCGAAGAGCGCAACCTGGCTCTCTTGTTTGGGGATCGAACCCTGGATCTTGGAACAAGAGTCTGACAGCTTACCCTCTCGGCCAACCTGGCCCCAACAATTAAGGTTATATTTCTAGCGCTGACAACTTCCTTCACAGGCAGGCCTTTTACCTCATTTTTCACCAGTCAGTAATCCTGGAACTTTCCTCAAACTTTGCAAGTCTTGTGTTGGTAAAAAGCAATCTAAACACAAATTTAACGTATCACACACATTCCATCACTTCTCAGAAAACAAACAAAAAATAAGACAGAATGAGGGTAGGGGGAAAGAGTCTTCACAGACATAAGATAATGAGAAACAAAAAGAGATGATAAAAAGGAAATCATAATGACCCCATAAAATATTCCTTTAAGTAAATGATAAAAAGAAGACAAAAATTAGGGAAGACAGAGAGAACACAAAAAACCTGTAAATGACTCCAAAACATAGAATTCCACCCTTCCCCTATCTTAATCAGTGAAAGCAGAGATACTTAAAGCTGAACTATGGCCAAAAGCACAATGAAGTAACTGCACTGATCACACTCAGGTCAGCCAGCCTGCTCCTCTCACCACCCCTTCTTTCGTGTCCACCTTCCAACCACCCCTTTCTAACCACCCCTTTCTCTCCACCCTTTCTCCTCTGAAATGGTAAGCTAGTACGAACTACACACATTCCTTTCCTTCTCTGCCCTCCTTGGTACTACAGTATGTGATACCAAACCAGTCCTCTCCTATTCAGCCTAGTACACAATTCTACCACCGCAACACACATACACGTGCACAAACACACACACACACACAAAACCTTTTTTTCCACCTTGTTTTTCAGAGGCGCTTATAAAGGGGAAAAAAATCTCTGTGTACAAAATCATACTTGCACACACTCAAGCACAGAGAAGAAAAGAGAAATCCCCACAAGACTAAAGAAACCAAACAACTAGAGACAAAATGCTACTGCCTAACACTATTCATGTTTTTTCTTCACTTCCTCTGCTTTAACAGTTAAACAATGGCAGACAAGGTTCTTGTCATAATGCATTCACTTGCAAAACTGAACCAAATTCTGACTAAGGATTTTTTCCTGATTTAAACTGGACATTTTTTTCTGTCTACAGCCACAAATCTGAGAAGAATGGCCAAACTGCATGAATACTACAGTAAGACCATAAGGGTAAATAGGTCTGCACAGAAAATCTTCATCATTCACAAAGTTTTAAAAACGTGTGAGATTCTTTTCAAGACATTCAAAGCAAATGCTCAAAGTCACTTGCTATACAATATACAATCTTTTGAAAAAAAATCACATACTCCATGACATTCATCATGAACATGATATTGGTAAAGCATTAATATGTACATGAGGCATTTCAAAAATAGGTAAACAGCTGCAGTTTGTATTTTCCTTCCTTTCAGAGGCACATGTTGTTTTTACTGAACACAAAAACACGTTTTACAACAGACAATTTCAAATCAAGGAATTTTGTTAGGAAGGAGGAAAACATTACAGCAAAATGCAAATCCCAGGTACTCAAACCAGAGTTTCTGTCTCCTTTGTGTCCTTGAGCTGATAATACACCTGTGTACCTACTTTTCAAACACCTTGTGATCAACACCTGGTAATACTCATCCTAAGAACAGACAATGGGCAAAAACCAACAAATGATTACTAACAAGAGGGGAAAAGCATCAAGCACCAATTGAGGGCTTTGGGTTGTTGTTTTTTTCTCCCTCCCAACTAAGACAAACATCAAACAATAAAGAGAGAACAGCAAAGTGGCAAGCAACAGGGGTTAAGGGCCAATACCTTGAACACAACTTAAGTCACTGGCAGAGCAGGTGTTCCAGTGCTTTTCCCTGGGCAGCAGTCGCCATGTTGCTGAGAAAATTAATCACCCAGTCTTGTCTGGGCGTGTAGCTCATACAAGATGTTTAAGAGGTGAATAACAATATCAAGTCTCTTGACTCTTGACAATTGCACACCAGAGAAAAAATGCAATCTCCAACAGCATCTGCTGCAGCCATAGCTGTCAACTCAATCTCCAGGTCTTTTCAGTTAGTTACGGTAAACCTTTGAATTCCAACCTGCCAACTGCCACTTTTCCCATTCACTCCAAAATTCCTCCCACACCCATCCCCTCCTTCCACCCATCACTGGATTTGTTAATTTTGGTTTTGACAGTATAATGTCCTGAGATATTCTTCCTCAATGTATTGTTTTCCTTTTGTACTGGTAATGAGTCCTTTGGTTAGAAATTTATTTTTGTGATCATTTTGAAATCAACTGGTGATTGCCAAGTCCAGACGGCGTTACTCCAACTGTCAGTTTACAGCATTTGTGAACCAAGACCGGAAGCAGAGACTGTGAATCAGAAAGCAGTGTCCTTGCTGTCTGCACAAGCTGGCTCCTGTACCTTCCGTTGTACATCAGTCCATGTGGTTAAAACACAAGTTACTCCGACTCTAAATGTGAACAGGCGTCCACGTCACTGCAATGTTTGCAGGTTTCTGTAGTGAAAATACACTATCAGTACACATGGAGTGCTAGAAACAGAGTCAAGATAATAATCTGTAAATATGCCAAAGCTATTCAAATAAATGGAAGAGAACATTATCAGCGAATTTTCTGACTTGTGAAAAGTAACTATCTCCCCATGAATTGCTGGCTGGCAGGATATATCCAAACATATCTGTAGATTCATACCAGTCAAACCCCAACATAGATATAGTCTGACAGAAAGAGTGAGTGAGATAGAGAGAAAGAGAGAGACACTTACTTCTTTTCAGTATTTTATGACTGAATGATATGTTAATATTGTCACAGGAAAATGCAGGTATTTTGCACACACAAAAATGACAGGCTGACACACCACTGAAACACCTATACGTCATGTGTTTACATCAACACAGTCATTTTTTTGACAGAAATAGTTTATGCAAATCTTAACTTGAAGAAGAACACGAAACTAGTTCCACCGCTCACCCAGCTTGCCAGCAGAAGTTTGGGATTAGAAAGATATTACTGTAGGTAGAAGGAAATTACTGTGCAGAAAAGATGATAATCAAAAGATTACAAGAAGATAGGCATGTCAAAACAAATGTTTTAGGCAGGTGCTACACATCAAAAAACAAATAATAATAAAAGGATGCCTAAAAAAAATGTGAACACCAACATTTAATAATCTCCTAATTTTCAGCTGCTTGGAAAGACTGGGAGAAAACTGTTGCAGCAGATTCTGCTGGAGATTACTTTGTTCTCTTTGTAACAGCTGTACTATTTGAGCCACTGACTACCATTCAGAGTTTCCTAATTATATAAAGCAAGTGTGTAAACAGATTCAGGTACGAAAGCAAGTGTGTAAACAGATTTAGGTACGATCAGGTAAATGCAACCGAGGGACAAAATCCCTAGAGCAACATAAACTTCCCCCCTTATCTCTCTCTCTCTCTCTCTCTCACACACACCAACATACATGCATACATGCACACAATGCATGTACAGCTACACATACACAAAGCCCCACCTACATGCCCAGTCAAGCTTGTACTTTCATACATATGTACATGCATACTTACTGATAAACACATTGTACTCAATATTAATATATCCTATTACTGCCATTAGGATGCAGACACACAAACACGCATGCACACACGCACGTTCACATGCATGCACACACACACACACACACACACACACACACACACACACACGCCATGCTTCCATCTTTTCTTAACTGCTCCTAGGGGAAATCAACATACTTGCACAAATGCATACATATACCCTATTTCACCGAACACAGTATTTTTTTTTTTTTGCAAATACGCAGAAACATAAATCTAGTACATTATGTAAAAAGGAGTCCTTGTTCAGAACTAGTAACATTTTTGTGAGAACATTTTGCATCTCTATTTCCTACCTACTACATATTGCCTTCTTACTTGCTTCCCAAGACGTGAAGAACTTCACAGAAAAAAAGTCTGTGATGGTCATCCCACATTTCTAAAATACATGAATTAATACAGCAATCATTTCATATGATGCAAATGAATAAACAATGCTGTCCTCTTACGTGTTACGTGAATGATGAGTATATAACAGGAAAAAAGGCACAAAGAAAATATTCCTTTAACTGAAAGATCCAGTTTTAAACTACATTCTTTCCTGCTCGAAAAATGAAGATAACAGCTATCAGCTGTCCTCACCAGCAAAACAAAAAAAACAAAAACACTGAACTTCTGACATAACGTTTTAAAAGAAGCTGATGGCAATGTTCTGTGGAAATACAGGTCTGACGATTCATCTTCATGCAACATATAAGTCTGCTTTCTGAAATGCATTCTGTCCATTATGAAGGCAAATTTACGAATACATGCTATCACGGATCACAAACGAATATTCATCCCTGCAAACTGTCAATGACACAAATCATTCTTAACTGTTTTGTTCAAAAACGCAAAGAAAAAGAACAAATTCAGAAAAACAAAATACGGCCGATATAAAACATGCTAATGGAGTTTATGTTCTAAAATGCATTCACACCTACAGTCAGGGCTAAAAATGGTCAGGTATAAAAACTGGCGGAAAGCTGGTGAGTTGGAAGATAAAGCAGTAATAGGGTTTCAAGGGGCATGCCCTCTGTCTTTGTGCCCCCTTTCACTCTCAGTCCCCATAAAATCTTGCAAAAAATAGTCTACATCTAAGCTATCTGGTGCATCCTAAATGTACCCTTCAGGCCATCTGCGATATGTGGCAGACACCTTACACTAAATTTATAGTATCATTCTTTTTAACCCAGGTGGTATCTGATTTTACTGATAACTAACCTTCTCAAGATATGCATCTGCATATAAGCAAAACATTACTGCTTTTTGCCCCCTGTGCCTTCTTTTCAAAATAATTTTTCTGGTAAAACATTTTCTTTTCAAAACAAGGTGGCAGCGGATAACTTGACAACTGGATCATCAAATCTGACCATATGTCAAAGCCAAGTTATAGCAGATCATCATCACAATGAGTCCAATAACTGACAGTGAAATCCTCATGTGATGGTTGATCATCATCCTGAGTCAGATTATCCAAGTGCACATCATTCCTTTTCATCTCAGCTGCACAAATCAAACAGTAATCCGAGCACTTCATTGTGTTTAAGCAGAGTGAGCAAGGGCACATAGCCATCTTTGAGTAAGTTTCAGTTAAACTAAGTGCGTTGACTGTAATCAAATTGCGTCAATTAGTCCCCAATGTAGTCATCATGATTTTATCAGTTACCATCTGGAATCATATCTAATCCTTCAAATTCATCTGTTGCCAGAATCAAATTGTAATTTGATCCACTGTTTCTGCTCAAGAAAACAGCACAGCTGTTAAAGATCTGAACAAAACGAGAGTCATTTCTGTCAGATTTAAGCCAAATTCAGGCTTAAACTAACAGGGAAGAAAAGCAGGAAAAAAAATTTCATTTCTGATTATCATATGCATCCTAGCATAAGATTGGACCATTAAATTTTCAAGGTGAGCATCCAGTAGCCATCATTTGGACATACGATGACATGATGTTCTTCCAGGAAAGTTTCACAAACTACACTTCATTTTCTGGAAGGAGAGAAAGGGAGCATCTGTTCGACATGATTTTTCAGCTAAAAAGTTGGGGGGGGGGGGGGGGGGGGGGGGGCGCAGAGAGTGTTCCAAATGTGCAATTCTACCTAGTGGAAGAGGATTTCAAGCCTGTACTCTCTTTCTCTCTCAAGCCTTCCACCATCTCCAGCCTCCACCCTCATTCACAACCCTTTTTACATATATGTGAAAAATAAATCACTCTTTTTAAACAGGAGGAAAGAAGATATGAACCGAATTACCTTCTTAGCAATGACAACTCCCTTCCCATAATTCCACTATGCATCCCCTGCAAAAGGACCATGATACCTCCTTCCTAGCCATCGCTGGTCGTACGCACTGACCACGGCACCCACAGACTGTAGATTCCGTTACCACGACAACTTCAAACTGAAGAACTCACCTCCAACCTGCTGGAAAGAAAAAAATGTAATGAAGACAAAACAGTCGACAGAAATGAAAAGAAATATGACCACTTACCTTATGAGGTCCTGGACGGTACCTCAATCAGTTTTAGTGTCACCTGGTGATTATAAGCCACGGTCATCAGACCTGAGAGAGGGGCTGTTCCGCTCCCTGTTGGCACTGCTGCTATGCTGCTTCTCCCTCTCCCGGTCTTTGGATTGGCTCTTGGAGTTCCGGTCTCTGTCATCTTTCCCTGAAGACAAGGGGAAAAAAAGGGGGAGTGGGGGGGGGGGTGCAAGGGGAGGGCTTCAGTGACAGAAAACAGGTGCAGACTCCAAACCAGGTGAACAAAAACTAACCACAAAAATTGAGACAACAGCTTTGATTGAATGGCTTCCTTGTCATTGTGGATTCAAAAATTTTGACAAATCATGGCTGTGCTGGTTTGTATAATAATATTGGTGGTAGAACACTGCAACTGGATGTTGCTATGTATAAAATCTCACTTCTGTCAAAGATGTAAGAAACTTGAATGAATACAAGAACTCTACCGATTTAGGCATAAAGAGTTTACCACAACATTATAAGATTTCTGCAGTTTTTCATTAGCAAATTATCAGAGTCAAGAATGTTTATGTTCACATGTATGCATTTGAATGTGTTTGCACGCATGTTTCTATTTGCTGTATTATCTGGACAATTATATGAAATTTGACCCATGTTTTACAGACCACTCCCATCATCTGGGTATCCACCCAACACAATATGACTCCATACACTTTCTGATGAACCCAGTTGTGTAAAAAATGTCAGAAATGGGGAGTTTGTATTATACTCCCTGTTTGGCTAGTATACTTACCATGTCAGGCCGTAGCAATCAATGGCAGTTAGTTAGCTCTGAAAGGCCGAATTTTTGTGGCTAATACAGTAATAGACTATCACGTGACGCCCACCCTACTTCCGCCAAGGAAGAAGCCGGTGCCAACTTCCTGTTCCTCGTTCAGCAAGGCATATGCGCAAGGTAACCCCGAGAACCATAGCGCTAGAGGGGAAGGTAGGGCGGGCATTAGAGTCTGACATGGTAAGTATACTAGCCAAACAGGGAGCATACTACAAACTCCCCATTTTGGCGTCGTATACTTTTACCATGTCAGACCATAGCAGAATCTAAAGGAATTGGAGGAGGGCTGAGTGCCCTAATGGTTCTTGGGGTTAGAAGTGGAACAGATATGGCTGCGTTAGCCGCAAAAGAAATCCCTTAGAACCATCAGCCCTGGTCATGCTGATATCCCTAATAAAAGTTTACGAAGGGATTTTCCACACGCCAGTAGGCTGCCTCCAGGAGGTGGCACAAGTGGACAGAGCGCTGGAACGCTGCGGAAGTGGCCAGCGCTCTGACCTCATGGGCCTGAGGAGATGCGATGGGGAGATCCTTATACAGTGGAACCTCTCATGCGGACCACCTCCGTAAGCGGACCACCTCGTTACTAGGACCACTTTTCTCTGGTCCCGAATTTCTTCCTTCTTTGTATGACTATTAAAAACCTCTGTAACCGGACCACCTCGCGTATCCGGACCGAACCACCCACTTTTGGCCCCAAACTGGCCTAAAACCTCCTTAAGCGGACCACCATGTAGAGAGAGTAAGAGTTCACTCCACACATTGCACGGGATCGTGTAGTGCGACAAATGTGATGAATAGGAACTCATAAACAATTCAATAGCTGCTTTACAGTCCACAAGCTTCTATACACCTGTACTCGCTTCACTTGCTTAGCAAACATGGCAGGGAAACAGGCGAAGGCGAAGGAACTGACAATTAAAGACAAAGTCCAGCTGATTAGGAAAAGCGAAAATGGAAAATCACAACAACAACTTGCTGCAGAATATGGCGTTGGGAAGTCGCAAGTCCAGAGAATCTTGAAACGAAAAGCAGAATGGATGACTGCGTTTGAAGAAAACACAAATGATGACAGAAAAAGACTCAAGCTTGAAGACACACAGTTTGAGAGAGAGATCGACAGTCTTACCTTTGAATGGTTTACAAGGGCCAGGGGATTGAGCTTGCCATTGAGTGGACCATTAATACAAGAAAAGGCCAAAGAATTCGCAGAAGCACAGAACACGCCCGACTTCAAAGCATCAAATGGTTGGCTCGACAAATTCAAACATCGCCACAACATCAATGCTGCCGTCATATGTGGTGAAAGCGCTTCCGTTGATGCAAATCAAGTCTCTGCATGGAAAGAAAAGCTGCCAGAGATATTGAAGGGATACAACCACGCGATGTCTTCAACATGGATGAAAGCGGCATTTTCTACAGAGCACTTCCTGACAAGACTCTTAGGGTGAAAGGTGAAGAATACAAGGGCGGTAAGAAATCCAAGGACCGATTGACTGCCTCCTTTTGTGTCAACATGCAAGGAGAGTTCGAGAAAACCCTAGTCATAGGAAAAAGCGCTAACCCAAGATGTTTCAAGAATGTTGACCATATGCCTGTCACATGGCAGTTCAACAAAAAAGCATGGATGAACACTGGCGTTTTTTTGGCATGGGTCAATGACTTCAACAAAAGAATGCGTCGTCAACATAGGAATGTTCTGCTTCTTCTTGACAACGCCCCAGCCACCCTAGGGGCCTCCAGCTGTCCAACGTCAAGATGGTTTATCTGCCAGCCAACACCCCTTCCGTCCTTCAACCTCTGGACCAAGGCATCATCAGGGCCATCAAGCAGAGGTACCGAAGAAGGCTCCTTCAAAAAGTGCTTGCCAAGATGGAAAAAAAGGAAGACATTGCCAACATAAACCAGTGCATTTCTGTCCTGGATGCCATCAATTGGATAGCAGCGTCTGTCAAAGAAGTGAGCCCCACAACGGTGAAAAAATGCTTCGCAAAGGCTGGGATGACTGATGATTGTCTTGCAAACGACGACGACTTTGAAGATGAAGACAACATCCCACTGGCAAGTTTGATAACACAAGTCCAGAAGACCTTCGAGCTGAACAGTGAGAGCATGGACGACTACCTCCAATGCGATGAAAACCTGGACACGTGCAACAACGACGACACAAATTTAGTGCAAAGTGTCTTGGATGACTTCAATGGCAGTGCCTCAGACAATGACATGAAGGAGACAGAGTCCACAAGATCAACAGAACTGGCCCTCAAGACAACCAAACAGGCACTGGATTATGTTGAGGAGCTCAAGTCCTTTGTCTTGAACAAAGACGCCACTCACTTGCTTCCTGTACTCTACAAGTTGGAAGAAGGGATGTGTGCTCTCTCAGCCGCAAAACAAACAACAATGGAAAACTTTTTTAAATGAAAGCCTTCGCATACCACTGCCTGTCTTTTTATAAAGGCCTTTTCATATACCTGTACAGTACAATTTTAGACATTTTGATTTATTAAATGAGTCTGTGAAAAACGGACAATAATAATATAAAGAAATGCCCCTAACACATGCACACACCCACTACCACCCCCTCCTTCCCCCCGGCACTCAGTGACACACCCCTACCTCCGTAAGCGGACCACCTCTGTAAGTGGACCACTTTTGGCGGGTCCCGTGGGTGGTCCGGTTACGGAGGTTTCACTGTATGCCTGGGCGTAAGCAGATCTGACCATCTGGAAAGCCACCCAGAGACAGTGCCAGCAGAGAAGTTTTTATGATGATTGGGGTTGATGGAATGAGGAGACGTCTCTGGGAGGAGCGCCTGGGGCGCGAGCGTTCCCAGTAGTATCTCAGACACCTAGAAGAGCACAGGTCCATGTCCCCCCGCTTTCCCCTTTTCCCAAGATATCCGCGAGTGAGCGGATGTCGATGGAGGGAGAGGCTGTGCCCGGTCCTGATTCTTGGCTAAGAATTTGGGAAGAAACTTGAAAGAGAGACAAGGAAGGCACTGTCTCTGGGGTCCCCAATAAGGGGTTTTCTGAGAGCGTCAAGGTGGATGAAGAGGTCCCAAAGGGGGACCCGCCTAGGGGACTGAGACTCACGTAGAGCTACCCCCTTTGATTCTCTCTGAGAAGGGAGTTATTCTAAAAGGGGGGGCCGCCGAGCTGGCGAATAGTGGTACAGATAGCTGACCTGCAGCCCTATAGAGAGGGGGTAGGTGGGATAGAAAGTTGCCTAACTGGGTATTGGAAGGACGATTGTGGGGAACAAAGTTATCTGAGAACCAGGAGACCCATCTCCCCCAACGGTAATCGTAGAGAGACTAGGTGCTGGCTCTGCGAGAGACCGTAGGTAAGTCCCGAAGGTCTTGCGAGGCCCATGCCATAGAGAGTATGTCTAGGACGGACTGGGATCCGTCCGATTGGGAGGGGCAGATGTTCGCAACTGGGCTGGCACAGAAGCCAGGCGTGTAGGCGGAGCATCTGTGGTTGGAGTAGGGGCGACCCGAGCGAGGCTGTCTGAGCATGTCCAAACGTGTACCCTGCTGGAGAGGGGGAACATGGGAGAGACTTGGGGTTCGGGAGCCCTGACTGGGTCGGCCACCATGGGGCAGAGGATGAGCCTGGGTCCTTCCAGTCTTGCTTTCCAGATCACATTGTGGAGGATCGGGAACGGAGGGAAGGCGTATGCTATGAGGTCCGACCAGGGAGGAGAGAGAGAGCGTCGATTGTATACGCTTGGGGGTCGGGGACGGGAGAGACATATACTGGAAGACGGAGCTTGAATGGGGAGACAAAGAGCTCGATCATGGGCCTGACCCAATGTTTCCACACCGAGAGGAGGGTAGCCTGCTGAGGGTCCATTTCGTGTGGAGGGACTTGGACTGACTGAGGGAGTCCGCTAGGATATTGCGAGTTCCACTATGTGCCTCACACGGAGAGGTATTCCCTGCGTGTGGCACCAGCGGGGGAGGGACTCTGTTCAGAGAGAGAGACTGATGGAGCAAGGCCCCCCCCCACCCCCTGTTGACATACCCTGCCACCTAAGTGTTGTCCAAGAACAGGAGAACAAGTCGGTGAGAGACCTGGGGTTGGAAGTGGAGGGCCAGCATGACTGCTTCCAATTCCAGGACGTTGATGTGGGGGCGAGCTGTCTCCGAACCCCACACTCTGGGGGCATGAAGGGTCTCTAAGTGGGCGTCCCAGCCCGAGTTGGAAGCGTCTGTGTAGAGTTCCAGAGGTTGAGTTGGAAGGGAGATGGGAACCCCGGGGGTAGGGTGGAAGGGTCAAGCCACTCGTCCGTGGGCCATTGGAACCAAAGGTCCAGGGGAGTGGACTGATCCCAGCGGTCGGTGGTTTGAGACCATCAACAACGGAACTCTCTTTAAAGTTGGTGCTTGGGGACCCTGCCTAGGGGAAGAGGGATGAGGGACTCCATCATCCCAAGGAGGGAGGAAGGGTTCTGGCAGGGTGTGTTACAGGAGGACCTCTCTGGAATCGGCAAGACCATCACGGAGAGTGTGTCGAATCTCATACCCAGAAAGGAGAATTGTTGATTGGGGATGAGTTCGCACTGTTGGGGTTGGTGACAAACCCTAGCTAGGAACAGAGGCGTAGAAGTTGGTTGGTGTGGGATTGACACCGGACCCGGAAGGTATGGCTGGGAGAGGGAGGGGGAGAAAAGCATCAGAGGAGGGCGTTCGTGGGCCCAAGGCAGACGGAACCCCTCCTCTAGAACTGCTACTATCCATGGGCCCACTTGTGGGCATGTCAGGATAGGCTGCCCGCCAGATGGGCCGAGGGGCAGGTTTCGGAGGGACCCTGGAGGGGATGGGGGCTGTAGGAAGGGTGACTGAGTGGTTGCGGTCTGAGTTCTTTCTGCTCCAGCTCCCCCATGGGAGGGTCCTCCAGTCACCTCTTGGGCTGTCCCTGACGGCCACAACAAAAATTGTGCTTGGGAAGGTTCGTGTAAGGCCAAGAGGGGGGAGAAGAGCGCTGGGCGGGCCGTGCGGTGCGGGATGGGGCCTGCTTCCGATAAGGTTGGGGTTTGGGAGGGCGAGGCTGAAGAGAGAGATAAGCTTTCGAAAGGAAGGAATCTCTGCAGGCCAATAAATAATTAAAATGGCTCCTGGCTGCGCTGTCCGCCGCAGCCGAATGTGATGCGAGCTCCTGTTGACCAGGATTCGCATCATGGGGTCCCTGCAGAACCGTAAGTCAGTCTTCGAGTGTGTCCGAGAGGCCTGAGCGTCCGAGGACACGGAGACCAAGTCGTCCTCCTCCAGCCAGATCTCCTCCACACACTACGTGAGCATGTCAAAATTCATGACCAGCAGTGATGTGTTGGATCCTCGATCTGGCTATGCGGTCCCTTCTCTATTCCACTAGGGTCTAGAGTGAAATCGAAGTGGCAGTGGGAGGAACCGAATGGGGGATCAACCGGCGGTCGGCAGGAGAAATGGCAATTTCCCTGGCCGCAGGGTAGTCCTAGGCAAACCTGGAGGAGATGTGGTGCCGACGGGGGTCCCTAAGAAACGTGCCTGCAGGGGCCGCCTCCAGGGCCGAGAGGGATTACTTCCCTGGAGGAGGGACGACATGCGCACCCCTGGACAGAGTTGCCGGACACTCCCAAATGGAAGACAGGATCTGAGGGGTGACTAGTCTGGCGCGAGCACGCTTTGCAGGGGTGGCCGGAGCGGACCTTGACACTGCCAAGCACTTGTCTGAGGGTGGGGACACTCTCAAGACAAGATCAGGGCACCACTGCTAAATAGCAGATGGGTCACAAGATGAGAATTCCTCAACCTCATCCTCAAGATTGGGTGTGTCGGGTTCCTGGAGAGGTTGCGAAGAACCGTCTAGAGGAGGCAAAGAACAGGTGTGCGAGAGGGTCCCGCCCTAGCAGGGGAGGAGTATGACACAAGGGCAGGTCCCTGGTGGCTCCATGATCGCCGACTGGACTAAGGGGGGGGAAGTCCGTCCTGCCGATCGGACAGCGCTTGAGAGGGAGGCGGACCAAGGTCGAACCAGCTTGAGGAGGCTGGATGCCACTGGCGACCATGGAGCTGACGAGGTCTGTGCGAAGCCACTGGTCCCCATGAAGAAAAATGGGCTGTGGCGGCCCAGGGGCAGAATTTCCATGGGTGGGTTGCGAGAGAGCGTGTCGTGTTGCACACACACACACACACACACACACACACACACACACACACACACACACACACACCCGGAGAGTGCAATGCCACATACACTTCCCTGGTGGGATCCGTATATGACCCTGTGGAGAAGGGGGTAGCAGTGGAGGGCACGGCAACCGAGCCCTCTATCCACCTGTCTACGGGTTGATGTGGCTGCGGTAGCATGGTCACACCAAGGTCCTGATCGAACAGGTTACCCCTGGTCCCGCTGGTAGATCCTCCCCCCGGAGGAAAGGGACCGTGGACATTGCCCAAGTGGGGAACGGAATAACTCCAGTCCCCAACGCCCTGTACCCCTACGGGAAATGTTGCCAATCGATCAGGGTACATCGAATGCCAGGGGTCTGTGACACAGGTCCGGGCGTGGCGGTGCCTGCAGCTGACCCGGAGTTATGTCCAGTGTGAAACCAGGGAGTGGACATAACTCCGCCACCGGAGGAAGGACACTCATCGTGCACTAGTGGTGGCTGCACTTGTGCACGGTGGGGAGAGCGCCATGAGCCTGCGTGCTATTAGTGGGGGGGGGGGGGGGGGGGGGAGCTAATAGCAGCAGTCTCATTGAGGTGAGTGACGGGTGCCGATTCCATAGCCATCCCATCACCCGTGCTGGTGCATACCTCGGTAAAGACCCCGCGGGACCGAAGGTCACCTGACGCGGCATGACAGGGAGAGCAGACGGGGTGGCCAAGCGTCGAAAATTCACGCTGGTCGCTCGCATCTTTGTGCATCTCACCGTGCATGCGAAGGGGAGAAGGCAAGCCAGCATTAGGTAAAATGGGGGGGAGAAGGAGAATTCGAGTGTGAATTCTAAAACGGGCCTTCCCTATAAGGGGGCCTTGCCTTAAGTTTTAAGTGGGATGTAACAGAAAGGCACTTTGTAATGGTGGCAGCTTGCCTTTTGCCCTTCGGATGCAGTGATCGTGCATCCGCCGGTCGGTTAGAGGAGGTATCAAAATGACGGTCGCACGTCCCTCCGCGGAACCCCCTCTACACCGGTCGTACGTTCTTCTGAAGAAAGAATGGTTTGTTCCATGGAATCAGTACGTGGGTCCTCCAGGGCAAAGAGCGACTTCTGGAGAGAGACGTACTTTTCACCATGTTGGGCTATGGTGGCGGAACAAACACGGAGCACACAAACACAAAGTGGAGACAAGGTGGTGGATCAAGAGATCAGGAGGAAAATTCGATCGACCCTAAGATAATTACAATAACTAATGTGCAAGAGGAAACCTACAGCCCCACTAAACCTAGTCACAACTAGAAAGCAGACGACCAAGAGGTGAGGCAAGATGGCGGATCGAGAGATCGGGAGGAGTACTCGATCACCGAAAGCTACACAATAAAATAATGAAACGCCATGCGTAAGCCTCATGCAACTATAGTACCAGGGCTTAGTGGAGACAAGGTGGTGGATCAAGAGATCGGGAGGAAAACTCGATTGACCTTAAGATAATTACAATAACTAATGTGCAAGAGAAACTTCCAGCACAAGTAAACCTAGGCACAACTAGAAACAGGACGACCACGTGGTGAGGCAAGATGGCGGATCGAGAGACCAGGAGGAGTACTCGTTTGCCGAAGCTACAACATAAAATAATAAAACACCACTCGTAAGCCTCACACGACCATAGTACCAGGGTTTAGCATAAGCCACAACAGAACAAGTAAAAAAGGCAAACACAGGCAATCTTTACGAAAAAGCAGTATAGGCGAGACAGAGCAAGAAAACCTGTCCTTGTCAGGTGGAAGGCCGAAGCAGAATGCGGAACAGGAAGTTGGCACCGCCTTCTTCCTTGGCGGAAGTAGGGTGGGTGTCACATGATAGTCTTATTACTGCATTAGCCACACAAATTCGGCCTTTCAGAGCTAACTAACTGCCGTTAAATGTTACAGTCTGACATGATAAAGTATATGGCACCAAAATTTATAGGCCATATGAAATCAGACATATACTGTGTAAACCATCCCCGTTATCAGGACACCCATTTAATACAATATGCCTCTAACAGCTTAACTTTTTAGCGTGAAACATATGTAAACATAAGTAAGTTTTTCATGTGCTCTCTTCATTAACAACATTCGGGAAAAAAATAGAAAAGAAAAAAAAATTCAGAAAAACAATTTCAAACTATTTGGAAAATCAATGTCCGCATATTGACTGGTCTTATGTGAGGACCAAAAATATGTAATATGTATTAGAGTGTGGTGCAGGAGTGTGTGTTGCCATGTCTTATTCATTACGTGGCTGAATATGCATATATGCCCACATGCACGCACTGACAGGGCTGCCTGCCCCCTTCCACCTCTTTCAGGGACATACTTTTTCAAAACCAGGGACACTGACTGATTTCCAGGGACACATGCAGCGGTAGCACATATCACAACCACATCAACATTAAAGTGAAAGCTTACCTTTATTTACACTATGTACAACTTCTACAATGCTACTTTGCTTTTAGCGCACTGAAACTTCTTTGCGATGTCCGAGTCAGGAAACATCAATTTAACGCATCTGTTTAGCTTGTCTTCTTCTTCCGTTGAGTCTCCACAATCAACAAGCTGATTATTATGAGACTATAAACGGGGGATCTGCTGAAAAAAAAAAAAAAAAAAAAAAAAACCTATTCTAATTCCTTTTTCATAAACATGAGATTACACACATTCATACCACAAAGTGACACCCCCCACCCCTAACTTACCTACTCACTAGCCTACACAAAAAAAGCAAACCCCCCAAAAAAAGGTAAAAACTAAGTGCGGAGCTGCCAGCAGGCTACCACGGTCGCTTTTCATCCATTACTATGGACTAGCTGGCCCCAGGCTGCAGTAGGCAGCTCAGGCCCGCAACTTCCTTCCACTCATCCATCGGCAAATTCAGTTCAGCTGCAAGGTCAACCATCATCGTTTCAGCTCTTAAGACGTCAAAAGTTTCCTGACTGGTTGACGTCTGAGCGCGCTGAAAGAATCCGCTAATGTTACAAGATTTCTCGCTCTCACGGATTTTCGTGTTCTTCTTGTGCTTTTCAGTGGCGACATGACGGGTTATTTCATCCCTACCTCCAGATCCGATGGAGAACTCACACGCACAAATTTCACAAGACGCGTAAGTCTCGATCTTGCCACGCTTGATGAACGGCCAGGTTTCCGTATATTTTGACAGGAATGTCTGCCGACGTTTTCTTCTTGAGAGAAGCCCCATAGTCGAGATCGCCGTCGGCATTTTTACGCTTTCCGTGTTTCGCGTCCATTTTTCTCGCTTTCAAAACTCAGGAAGACGGTGTATGCGCATGCGCACTGGTCAGTTCGGCAATGTTCGGGTCTTTCCGACGGATTTGGTCAGGATGGCCACGACCGAAGTCGGTCAGTCGGTGATCAGCTGACAAACTCGACTTCGTTTTTTTGTTGTTTTTTTCTCCCGAATTTTTTTTTCGCGGGACATAGAATAAAAAAGTGGATTCCAGGGACAGGCTGCATGATTTCATTATTTCGGGGGACAAATACGGATACTCCGGGACGGTAGGCAGCCATGCACTGAGTTTGCCGCAGATGTCTTCAAGTTCATTCTGAACAGCAGAACAGCATAGAAGAATTCTAAACATGGCACTTCAGAAAATATAAGACCACATACCCATACACTGATAAACATAAACAACCCACACATTGGTGGAACAATTCTTAATCACGTAAACCTATCAATATACACTCCAAAACTATGTACAATTATTAAGCTCACATATCAAAAACTTTATTTCCGTGTTTACTCATTTCCCCAAGGGACATCTGAACATGAGATGCTGCCAGACATCCAACTTGTAACTGTAAGCTTGCAATCATGCCGTGTGTCCAACTAGTATAGAGACAAAAATAAACAGCAACATGGCTTACAAATGCTGCCTTCGACTTTTGGGAAACATTGGGAGATAATAGTAACCTCCTCATGTTCTTATAGTTTATGACAGATTGCTGAATACTGTGCTGCAGCAACATTTTTTTTTTCACGTCAGTCAGTATTAAGAACAAACTTTGTTTGAAACAACAATAATAGCTCAAATGTTTCTTGATATTTGCTGTGCACAATGCCAGTCATCCAATTAGACATCGAATAATTATTGCAGTCTGGTAACGTCAAAGCGCTGTTTGTATGTATCAAATTAAAATCCCAGACATACTATCTTAACTAACAACCCACTGGGCATTCTGTATACATACTGCGGTCTCTGTCTTTGCGGCTTGAACTGCCCTCTCTGTCTCCACTCCCACTTCTGCTGCGATGGCAGCTCTTGCTGGACTTGCTGCGGTCGCTTCTTGATCTTGATCGTCGTCTTTTGAACACAGACACAAACAAAAGAAAAATAAATCAACACACACACACATGCACACACACTTACTGCTACATTCGCTAGAGTTCACTCCTAACTATATACAAGAATTCAATGGGGCAGTACACTGAAAAGGTTCATAACTACTGTCATATCACTGTATTGTCTTTCAGTAGTGAGTGTGACCCTCTCTTCATAATGCAGATGAGGCACCTGTGTTGTTGGCTAAGGAATTCTCCACTCATCTGAAATAGCATCTGCAACCTCTCTTAAATTCAATTCGGAGGTCAAGACATGCTGTTACAGCCTGTGTGAATGGACATGGTCAACTGTGCATTGACTTGTTCAACTTCAATGATGATTTTTTTTTCTTTTTTTTTCAAATTTTATTATTGGACACAGATGCTTTTCTTACACGAACGATCTGGATTTTTTTATTTCTATTTTAAAAGAGTACAAAAAAACCACAAATGAATTATTCAACTGATATTTACCATACCTTCATTAGCTTGATTTCTTTCGAACTTGAAGCTTCTAATGAAGCAACAATGAAACATTTCCAGCTGAGGTATGTGTACCTGAATTCACCATCTATAGTGAAACATAAGTTGCAGATAGCACTCAGTCCAGCGACATGATTTTCAGCCAGGAATGCTTGTTGCTTCCCACTGCCCTTTCACACATAAATCACAGCTACAGAAAAACTATCCACACAAATCAGTCATCTGACACTAGTGACTGGCATGCCCCCCTCCCTCTCCTCCCTCCCCCTGCCAAATTCACAGAAATCTGTATAAAGCAATTATAGCAAAACAAAACCCATCCACACAAAAAAGGGGCCTTAGCTTTGGATCTCAAATCTGCTAGAGGCAACAATATGCATCTGATCAGTGAGGACATGGGTGAAAAAAAGCTTTGGTGGGAGAAAAGACTGAGAAAAGTAGAGGACAGGCCTTTTTCATGGTAGAAACTGCTTGATATTATAAGGACTAATATTAAGTTGGGGGGGGGGGGGGGGGGGGCTTTTTCCTGACCAAAATTGCTTCACATATACTGAAGGAACAATATTCCCTTTTTATCTTCAGCTGCGCCCCTGAAACATTTTCTACTGAAAAGCTTTTGCTGCAGAACTGTACTTGTCCTGCATCTTCAAGACTGCAAATCTGTGTCTATGTTAGTACTGCAGATATATATACGTTGTACTACTAACTCGTTGAACATTCCATCAATTTGCCTCTTCTGAACTCATGAACCGCTTGAAACTGTCCTTAGCAAATGAAACCATCCCAACAGGAAAGAGATTCTCCTACTGCCTAGACTATTACCATACCTACTTCCATAAAAAAAACATATTTTGTTTCCTCTGTTGGTATGAAAAAGGTTTGTATGTTATTTATTAGCTTTTTTTTATCCACTTTGACCAGGAATTTTCACCGTTTCCAGAATGATCATAGCAAATGGTAATTCTACATTTCGCTCTGTGTTTTATACTTCACTCACTGACATGGTATAAAAAATTAACTCGTATTTAAGGAAGACAGTCTGAGTTAAAGGTCAGGGTTAACTGTCTCAGACGTGACTTGAATAAATTCAGTTGTTATGATTTTTTTTTTCAATTCCATTGTCAGACACTGATGACTTTCCAGTCTGCAATGGAGGCGTAAGAAATACCAAGAAGCTAGCGTGCTGTTCCCTTGGCACATGACTGTCCCGGTATCTCTGAAGTCAAGTCACATTTTTAGGTTGTGTGGCCATTGGCTACGCATGCAACCACTTGAGCAGTATTTACTAATCCTTTAGATCACTTTCACCCTTGTGTGCAATATCATCTTTGTATATGTCTGTTCTTCTTCTAAATTTCCTGTCTCTTGTTTTATTTCTGTTTCTTGTACAATTTGATCCAGATCATCCTAAGAATACTCTACCATTTCATCAAACAAACTAGCACTCGCAGGGTCAGCCAAGTTTTTATTGCAAAGTCCAGTCAGTGTTATCTGCAACTCAATGCATTTAGTTTCTTTTCTTTTCCATCAACAGAAGTAGTGCCTGCATTTCAAAACGGTTTTAACACAACAAACTGCGGTGAGAAACCAAACAAATTCAGCCTGCTTCCCTGTGTAATTATTTATTTGAGGTCAGCTGTAACAGGGAAAAAGAACAGCAAACATGTTCGTAATTCCTCCCAGGAAGAAATCTACCATTGCCAGAGGTAGATCCTGGCTGCCTGTAAAAAAAATGCGAGAAAATTGAAAAAACAAAACCTCTTTTATACCTGTGACACCTGAATCTAAAGCAGGTTGAGTAATGCTTTGTACATGCTTTTGTTATTATCAAAAACAAATAAAATGATTCACATACAGCGATATTTGAACACTAGCATCACACCAACCTCTCCTTGCTCCTTTGTCGATCACGGCTCCTACTCCTTCGCCTCTCCCTGCTACGAGATCGACGTCCACTGCTTCGAGATCGGCTTCTTCGCCTTCTGTCTCGATCTCTATCCCTGTCACGCTCTCTATCACGTCTGTCACGGTCCTCTCTTTCTTTCTCTCTCCTGCGGCGGTCCTCACGTTCCTTCTCCAAAGCCCTCTCTTGCTCCTTCAACTCCCGCTGCCGTTTTTGGTCTCTATCCTCCAGCTCTGCTTTCTTCTTCGTCTGAAAGTGTCAGCATCAAAGGCATGTAAGATTATTTTTGTGCACATACAGATCTGATCAATCCAGCTGAAACGATAGAGTGCACACAAAGTTTGTGGTTATAGGGAATTTCAACAAGTGGTTCACTGATGAGCCTAAAAACAATTTTCTCAAATTCTGTACCTAACTACAAGCTTGAGTTGTTCATGCAGAAGAACTGTGGCAGTAATACTGTTATCCTTCTATCCTAATACATTTTCTTCTACCTTACTAGAATAGGTTACTTTCCTCAACAACAACAAAAAAGTCTTCTTTTCCATTTTTTGTCCCATTTTGTTATCCCACTCCTGCTCTTGTTTTTCTCCAATCAATAGAATGGAGCAAAAATATGCAATTCTTCTGTCCACAAATTTTACATAAACAAAATGTAAAGTAACGAGAGCATTCCTTAATAACATTATTATATAAAATCAACATTATCAATAAATAATTATGTTCCTTCTTCACCTCCATTAATTGACCCTCTGTGGACTAAATCATTCTTATTATGCTACTATAATGTCAGCTTGACATGAACATGTACAATGCTGAGGACTCTCACCTTGATAGAATATACTTGTGCAGCCACCCCTACCAAATCTGACCAGTCACTATGCCTATGACTGTTGAACCATTCCTTTTTCAAACCTGGCTTTCTGCAACTGCAGATTCTGTTGATCAACAATATTTTATCATCTGACTCATTACAACATACTAGGACGATTTATCTAATTTCTTGTCTTGACAACTGTTACCAACAAAATCATAATTTAGCACAAGCACTTCAGTTTTTCTAATCCTGAATTTATAACTTCTCGCATGTACATTCCCCATTCAACAGCAATAAAAATTCATTTTCTTTATACCAAAAACATTACTGCGATTAGGTATTCATATATCTTTGAATCGTCTTTACACATACCCGAGCGTTTCACCGTTCAAGCGCCAAACAAAACAAGAACAGAGAAGAAGGGAGCAGGCAATCTCACCTTTCTCTTCTCTATCTCATCACGGACTCGAGCATAGCCAGCATGCTGTTTGCCCATCAGGTGTTCGTCCTGTCTCTGCGGAGCATCGTCAACAATGAGGAAGGCTCCACACACCTCGCACACCTCCATCTGCTTCATCTGGGGGATGTCATCCTTTACCTGTTGCTGCACAAGCATCACAAAACGTTTCATGGGGCCTGTCTAAGCAATGTGAAACCCATGAGGCAGGGGCCATGGAGGCTGGGGCTGGGGGAGGGGAGGGGGGGGGATGGGAGGGGGGGGGGGGGTCTTCCTATTTTTGTTTGTTTTTTTCTTCTTACGTTTCTGTCACTCTCTTCGACTCTTTCATGATTTCAGCCACACTCTCTCTCACCGTCTTATTTTTTCTTTTTAATTGTTGATCTCTTTGTCTTTTTACATAACTCAACTAAATCTACTTATGTCCTGATTCTACAAATAACTAATCCCATTCAAGTTGATTTAAACTAAACCCACTCATCCTTCCATTCCATTTTAGGTCAATTACAAGCTAAATGTTCTGAACAACAAAAAAAAGAAAGAAAGAAAGAAAAGCAAAGAAAAAAAAATCTGAAAAAGACATTTTACACAGAAAAAAAAAAAAATTATACATACATCTACCTAGGTCTTCTTCAATTAAGTTTTGTTGTATTAACTCAGTACTTGACTTTCAGGAGTCAAGTACGTCAGCAACCGCTACTAAAACATGTTTGTTGTTATTTCATTCATGATTCTGCACACAATCTGAGTATCTCTGCTGATCAAACAAGCCACCTTCCTGATCCTTACACTGACAAAAGTGCACATTACTCATTCTTTTGTCCATGGATCCAATACTATCCCCTGGGATTCACCGAGTAACAACTGTATCTTTCACCTCGATTCTTTTTTCTCAAAGAAACTGCTTTTACATGTCCTAAATGATTTCAAACAACTGTGCACTGATCCGCTTGCTTTCCCCTACCTCC
The DNA here is from genome assembly GCA_018398815.1 of Conus ventricosus. Lineage (NCBI taxonomy): Eukaryota > Metazoa > Mollusca > Gastropoda > Neogastropoda > Conidae > Conus > Conus ventricosus. Next base: position 66,962,937 of record CM031596.1, on the reverse strand, counting down.
TCTCCCCTTTCAAGCCCCTCTCCCAAATCTTCCTCCCCTTGCCCCCTAAGAAGCCAACTCAAATTACTCTTAATGCCATATGATTATCCCTGTGTATTTCACAATAACATACTGCATCAGGATGCCACAACAATCCATTCTTCATACTGCAAAATGGACCTGTTACAAACAAGATGGGCACCCAGGAGAGCACAAACATCTGCCACGGTTGAACAGTCCTTCGCTCCCTGGATCCGGATCGTAATACAGATCAGCACCAAATCTTACATGATAGATGTCCATACATCTACAGTGCCACCGAGGCCTCAAAAGAGCAGTGTGGCATTTTGACATTTTCAATGTAGCATTCCAAATTTAAGTGCAGCACTAGTATGCAGTATCACAAGTCAAAGTAGACAGCACTTTCAGACACAGTTTGCTTCGCACATGATATGATGGCAGACTAAGACAATAGAAATGTGGCAATTCATAATGTGGCTCAACCTGACCTACAAAAAAATCAAATGGTCGACAACGAAACCAACTGATAAGGCTGCAACATCATGATTGTCTTTCACAACTTCTCTTCTGGTTTTCCTTCCTTTCCTTACTAACTCTGGCCTTATTTAAATGAAATAAGTCTATAGTCTCACAATCTACTTTCTCTCAGTTCTGTTTCTGCCACCATTAGGTCTGTGAAGAGGTTTTCTTATTGGCACAGCATTTTTGTCACAAAGTGCAGCAGCACAGCACTGTGAATGAAATCGTAGCATGTTACCCCAACAGCAGAACACTTTGCAGCTCTGCACTATGCTTGGATTTTTTTCTATGAGATCTATACAGTAGATTTTTTTTTCTTTTTTTGATATATACTTAAAAAACACTGAAACTTTTGTCAAGGCGACCCATGCATTTTTTCCTGAGAAATAGGAAACGCTGAAAAAATATCTAATGACAAACAATTACCTGTTTTTAAATTCGGGATCTGATCCCCATCCCACCCAAAAATTAAAGGGTTCATCATTGAGCCATATTCTATCTTTCTATAAAGATACAAAGCTGAACAATTAAGATATGTTAAAATCAGTTCTGTGCTTTTTATGCTATCTTGCTCATACAGACAGACAAACCAAAGCATTCAACTCAACAGTTACCCTGCCAGGCAGAGGTAACTAAAGTCACTCACATTCTGAATCTGGGTGCGTTCCTCCTTCAGCTGGTCGCAGAGCTTCAAGACACCCTGAGCCTCCTCCACCTTGCCCTCACTGCCCAGCTCCTCTGCCTGAACACAACACAGTCATCAACACTACCATGACAAAAACACCTCAAATGGTGTCACTTTTCACTTTCAAAATGTGTATGTGTATGTGGGTGTGCATGTGTGTGAGTGTGTGTGTGTGTGTGTGTGTGTGTGTGTGTGGGTGTGTGTGTGTGTGTGTGTGTGTGTTGTGTGGTATGTGGTGTGTGGTGTATGAGCGCAAGTGCAAGTAGGTGTGCATGACTGTATGATTTTTTTGGAGGCATATGTATATTCAATTGTAAATAAATGTGCACATGCGAGACAATAACACTGTTAAATCTTGCACAAGAAAACACACACACACACGCACAACACACGCAACCACCACGCACAACACACACACGCACACACACACACACCCCCAACACACACACACTCACACACACACACGCACACACACATCATCATCATCATCAAAAAAGTCAAAATTGTCTCCAGTCACGGCCCCTTCTCTAAAATATTTCAGACCACGTTTTCTGTCCCTGCAGGAAACCGGGGGTAGTTGGGCACTCTTTTTTCATTACATGATCCGGATCAAAGTGTTTGTATTCTACATCAATGCTTGGTGAACCCCAAATTCAGCAAATAAAGCACCCCCAAAAAAAAAAAAAAGAGTAAAAATGTCCTTTCCAAAACCAATGATCAATTCTGTACCAGGCTGAACAGTTCTTTTATCTAATCAAACAGCATCCATCCCCCCCCCCCCCCCCCCACACACACCCCACACACATACACAACCCCTCCCCTTACTATCTCCATCCTACCTGATTGACTAGTTCATTGATCTTCTCTGTCAGCATGTTAATTTTTTCTCCCTTTCTGTGGGGAAACCCCTCCATTCACCTGCAATCACAGGAAACACAAACAGGGCTTAAAATGGTCTATCAAAAATCAGAGGAAAATTTCTGAAGTGGCAAACCCACGAATGGTGCCTGCGAAGCGGGGCCCCCCTGCTAGGGGGGTCTGGGGGCATGCCCCCCAGAAAATTTTGAAAATCTAGAACAAAATTCTGTGCACTCTGGCTCATTCTGACCCCTATTTTTGGGAAAAAAATTGCACAGAAAAAGTGCAGATTTAATGCAAAAAAGGTACATCCATACAGATATTCAATCACTGTCAAAGACAAGACAAAGGTCTTAAACATCTAAATCTAAAATGATATTTAATCAACACATTTCATGTGAAAAGAGCATAAAAAAGCCCAAAAGGTTATCAGACAAACAAAATGGTTATTGGTGGAGACCACAGTTATCAAAATTCAAAACTCACGTTTGGAATGGGGGAACTAAGCAATCTGAGGGGGGGCTGGTTCTGTCGCCTTTACGACAAGCCACCCAAGCTGCAGAAATATTTTTTCCCCTTCCCTTGTCTGCAGGGAAAGCTCCCCTTTTTAATCTTTAGGATGGGGTGGAAAGAAGCATGACAGGGTGCTCTGCTTCTTCTTCTTTGGTGATGAAGGCATTTCAATTTCAATTACTTCTGTAGTACGGATTGCTGACTGCAGAAGGCACATTGCTTGAAGCCCGATTTCCCTATGTTCAGCTTCAAGTGTTAAAAATCGATCCAAGTTGTAGGTCCTGCACTTGAACTACGGGGGGATCAATGGCTTTTTTTCATGGCGAGTCTTTTGTTCAAGGCACTGCTTGATGCGAACGTGGATTCTTTTCTGCATGACATCTATGGTTGGGGGTTCTGAAGCTTTCTTTGACTTGAGGCTGTATCAGTGGTAGTGCAGTGCTTTGGCCTTTTGTCCTGTCTGCTTTTTTGATGAGACACTGTTATTTTCAGTGTTTGACTCCACGCATGCAGCATCCAAGTTTGGAGAGCTTGTGCTTTTTTGGGGGTCCTGTGCTGTTGATGATATCACCCAATACCCTTCCTTTTGTTTTTCAGGTTTTTTAGTTGGACACCAAGGGACGTTGCCTTTTGCCCTTTGAGCTTTTGGGTTTTTCGCTCCCTCCTCTCTTTGTCCTTCTTGCAGCAGTCTCATATTCTGGACAAGCCCCCGAGGCACAGGTTCCTTCAAGAAATCCTGTTTCTTGAAGTATTGCACAGCTGATTTCCACTTGCTTTAAGGTCATTTTCACAGTCTGGATGGCTGAATATGTTTCGATGTCCATGTTTGTTGATGATGTATCGATGACCTTCCCATGACACTAAATGATGATTCCACAATCGGGCCGTGAAAGCAACTTAATTGCTCCTTTGACAGCTCGTTTCAGCACGGGGTTTACTTTTCATTGTCCAATCCTGTCCACCATTTATCCACTCTTTCTCCTTTCTATCACTGGAATTGAACGATCATTTGGAAGCTTCTTACTTCCCGCTGAAATCATTTCTTCCTGATCTGTGAGACCCAGGGGGGGAAGAGTAGACAGTTTTCCAAGTTCTTTTTTGGCCTGTGGTTGTTCCCTTTTTTGTGGGTCGCACATGCAAAGCACCGCAACACTTTGTTGTTCAGAGGCATTTTCTCAATCAGCACTTTGCCCAAGAAAAAAACCCCTTTCCCCTAGCAAGCATCAGGAGATTTTTCTTGATGCTGTATCAGTGTTCTGCGGGCCAAATCTTTGAGAACATATGTCCAAGGAAAAATTGAGACTTGGGTAAGATGGCTTTCTTGTCATCCAGGTCAAGTTTCTTCAACTTCACTGGCCCCCTGCAAGAAGCTCTGGCCGCACAAAGTACCCAAGAACTCTTTCAGCGCTCTCCTGTTTTGAGTGCTTTCGTGCATCATGGGTTCCTGTCTTTGAAACACTTTGATGTATTTGAAAAGAGTAGAGAGTACTTTGATGTACAGATTCAGCTGGAGCAATGTATTGTCCGATGAATAAACAGTTTCTTGTTACCCGTCCTTTCTCTTTCGGCCTTCATTGGTGGCAGATTTAAGGCCGATTTTGGGCCTCCTTCTGAATTTTCTTGATAGCAGCTTTCTTTTTTCCACTTACATTTTTTTCTCGCGAACACTTGCTCAATGTAAACTTTGTACAGCTTTTCATCACTTTCATCAAGAAAGGAGAAGTAAAATCCCAGCGAGCATCATACAGCCTCACGTGTCTGCCATACTTCAGTAAGCGAACCCAGCGGTGTGGAACATAGCCCTTCGGCGAGGTAGGTGTGATCCAAGAGCCAAAACAATATCTGCAAAAAGGTGCGGGGATATGGAGACCATCTGCTGTCGTGTGCAGATCTGTCATCAGTTGTTCAATGTACTTTCGAAGGGAGAGCCAAAAGGCCTTTGCAGCAATGTGTGCATGATGGCAGTGTCCCCATCTACATCAAAGAGATGGGGGGCTTTATTGACGGATCAGAGTCCCCAAACCCCTGCCCTTTTTCCTCTCATCACTGCGCGGGAAAATCCATCATGGACAGAAAGCAAATTGGACCAGGGGAAAATCCTTCTCAGTAAGACTTCCCTCCAATTTTCAAAGAGTTTCTTACTTGTGACCTTTTTTAAAGAAAGGGGGGTAGATGATTAATGACGATTTTCTTTTGGGCTCTCAAAATAATGGCTAACAAGCACTGTCACAACTTTTCATAGTTCGAATTCATTGCTTCGCCCATGTTCAGAGAAAAAAGATGATCTTAATTCTGCAAGGAGCTTTTTGGGAAAAAAAGAAGCAACTCCAAACTTAAGTTTATATGATGCTGTTGTATTGGAGGCTCCCATGTTGTCGAGAGCTTTCACATCATGCGCAGGGCTTTAGTCAGATCCACCGCTTTGGCACAGCAGCTAGGGCGAGGTTATTTTCTGCACGAAACTGATGAGCTGTTTAACAGAATAACAAACAGTGTGTTTAAAATGTGTACGTGATTGCGTGTTTGGATTTGAACTTAATTATACCTTCAAAAATTTTCTGGGCATAAAACCATTGACTTTGACAGCTTTAAGGGTTAACTTAACCCTCTGCCCCTTGTAACGCCGCTGTGGCCCGAAAGCGATGCCCTTTTGTATCCTTGTAACGCCGCTGTGGCCGAAATTTCATGTGCGTTTGGCTGCCCTAGCCGGAATTTTTCCCACAATGCTTTGCGGCGTTATACAGTGACGTAGTTCGGTTTCCAACTTCCTTCCAGTCCAAACAGGCATTTTTTCATGGAGGACTTCGGTCGCAGTGATTTTTTGAAGTTGGAGAGAAAATTTGTGATCGAGATTTTCGCTTCGGCAAGAGGGACGAAAAATGTGGAGATGTTGGCGAACATTTTTGGTGGCGTGACAGTGATGAGGAGCTATTTATGGCTTTAAATTAGAAGAATAGTGAAAGGAGAGGAGTTCCGATGTCGATTTTGGTGGCTGATGGAGGCGATCTCAGCGAAAATCTTAAAATCAACTATGCCGATTACGATGGCTGCGGATGGGTTTATGCAGTTCGGTCAGTAGTGTTGAACTTAGCATAATTTTTTTACACCATTTTATCAACAAAGATATAAGCTTTGATGCATGTGGAATTTTATTAAAATGTTAACTTAATTTTGGAGCAATAAAAAATATTTATGACCAAGGTTTGTATTTTTTCTGATTTTTTATTTAACATCAGTACATCCCAAATTTTCGGAGTTATTACCTTCCCTTAAGATTTTGATTTTAGTAAGCACTCAGCGGTCCAAGGGGCAAAAGGGGTTTAAAATAAAAAACAAACAAAACCACCCTAAAAATGGATTTGTTCTAGATATAACAGCAAAATTACATGCAACATAAATTTTGGGATCATGTTTTGTAGCATCACATTTCAAAGAACAGGCCCTTTCAGTCATTCAAACATACCCAAAAGGAAGACTAAAAACAGAAGTGTTGTGTCGATCAAAACATACTTTAATTAATATTGAAGCAAGCTTTATGTTACTATCCCATGGCTTCGGCATTCTGTGCCCCGTCTTCAAGAGGCACAAGCGGGATTGTTCGAGTAACGAGGGGATCCACTGGCTCTTTTGGGAAAATCGGATGGGCTCCTATGCAGCTTCTTCGGAAAGAGATTGTCTGCAAATATAATTTCAGACCCGTCTACCCCAGAATTTAAAAAATTTGTATTCAATATTGCAAAAATTTTAGTATTCCAAGACAAAAAAGTGTACTTTGTGACTAGTACTAATGACCTTTGGACCGTTTGATAGTGATTATGATGAATTGTACTCCTTGGGCAACACAATTTCAGCTTTCCCGGCGTTATGGATATGGAGAAAAAATAACAAAGAAAAAAAAATAAAAAGTGTTTTCAGTATTCTGGAGCTAAAGAGCTGCAATCCATGGTACTATCATGGCACTGACTGTTTACTGTTCACTATCATTGGCATGTGACTGAACCAAAGCCACTCACCCATTTACCAGTTTTGTCCCTTTACCTACTTCAATGCTACAGTGTATGCAAGGATTGCATAATAGTGTCTAGAATGGGGGAAGGGGAAGGGAGACTGATATACAAAGATAGAGACACTAAAGAATGTCAGTGGAAGACTATAACCCGCAGGGATGGGGTTCCCCCACCCCCCCTTTACCTCTCTCTCTTTTTGGAGGTGGTTGAGAGTGGTAAGACCAGAGTGTTGTGAGATATAGACTTCTCATTCCCACCCCCCCCTCTGTGTTGTCTGTCTGCCTGGCACATGTTACATGTCCTGTGTGTGTTAAGGAGGGAGGGGGGGGAAGGAAAAAGACAGACAGACTGGCAGTAGGTAGGTCAGAACTGGCAAGAGGTGTTGTGGGGAGGAGGGAGGGGGTGGCGGAGGCTAAAATTACATAAACAGAGAAAGAGTACAAGCCCTTTGGAGAAAGAATGGTATGTTATAAGCGATTTATACATTTGCTCCAGGTCTGATGCAAGGCAATGATGTAATCAAACTAGGCTCCCTTTACCCTGTTTGACCTGGTCCAGAATGGATGTGGACTTTGACTTGTCACTCGTATCCCTCTTTCAGCAGGGGAGGGCTATCTGCATGAATACCTGAAGTGTGTGTGTGTGTGTGTGTGTGTGTGTGTGTGTGTGTGTGTGTGTGTGTGTGTGTGTGTGGTGAGGATTAAGAAGAGAAAAAACAGGGATCTAAAGACAGGGAGGGATTGAGTGAGAGAGGAGAGAGAGAGAGGGGGGGGGGGTTGATCAACAGAATCACTTTTACTGTAATCACAATAGCCTTGGAATAGTCCCAACAGTATCTGTGTTGAAAATTGCAAGTATTAGTTTGGCCTGATAACTGATAAACACTGAAAAGGTTCCCAAAGGATAAGTAATAGATCTATTGAGCCACTAAATAAGTAAAATCATGGCAATCATCAACAATCTTCAATTCACAGTAACCTGTACAGTACAGTAGCAGTATCAGGTGACCCCCCCCCCCCCTTCCCTTTCCAACAAACAAAAAAAAACAACAAAAAACTTGACAAATCAAAGTAAATACAAGTGTAATCACGGAGGAACATCATACAAAATTCAAGGGAGATCCGGGAAAAAGGAAAGAATCTAATTCCGATAGTTGCTCTTTATTCGTTTGTTAATGTTTTGTCCCTTGAATTTCGTTTATTTTTTCCATGATTTCCAAATTATATACAAAATTGCAAATCTTACCTGGAAGTCCAGAAGTGCCTGCACAGCAGCACAGCGATTTGCGGTGTCTCTTTGTGCAGTTTCTCTTTCAGTGCGACGATCCCGCGGGAAAGTGTAGACGATGTCTGTGGTGCACAGTACACATCTTGCACTGCCTGGCACGTCAACCCTTTTGAATATGTTGACCGATCGCTCGAATTCATCGGGAATTTTGACCTCACTTTCACGGACTTTAAATCCACTCCCACCCCCATTTGTTTTTGATCCCCCTTTGTCAAACTTCTCTCCACGTTCGATGATTCTCACAGTCGCCATCTTGATAGATTGGCGCCTAAAGCTACCGGTGCGAAATGGCTGTTTGGGACTTTGAACGAATTTCGAATCAGAACATATGCGAATGCGGACGCGTTTGGGGCGTTTTGATCGGGTTTTTTTGGCCCGAGGAAATCGATTTTTTTCCCGAGGAATTTTTTGGCCCTTTCCCCAGGAATTTCTCGGATCGAGGAGGATTTTAAGCCCCTGAACTGTCAAAAACTCATCACATTTCATTTCTTCATGGTTTGTACTAAAACAAAACATTTGGCATTAAAATACAGCAAATTTAATGACAACATGCACAGACATGAGCAAGTCACACATTTTTTTTAAACTACCATCAAATTTAATAAAAACTTAAATGTATTTAAGTGAATAAAAATACAATGCTCAGTCCTAGTCCACACCACCACCACAGGATTATTCAAGTGTCACAGAACTTGGCTTTATCCTTCAACTTTTATCACATGCAGATGATGCTGAATGCTCATGACAGTTATGGTCTAGTATTTAATCAATGTTGTGCAGGAGTTCCAGTAGTTGATTTACTTCGGGAGTCCCTGGGACCCTCACCTGAGGATTTTAGGGAGTCCTCATGAGATTTTAGACAGTCCATAAACAGTTTACAAGCTGCAAAGTAAAGGGGTGAGGTATGTGAATGTGGGTTACTTTTTTAAATAAATCAAGAATGGACTTACAATATGCTTCTTCTCTCTCTCTCTCTCTCTCTCCTCTCTCTCTCTCTCTCTCTCTCTCTCTCTCCCCTTCTCTCTCTCTCTCTCTTCACACACACACACCACACACACACACACACACACACACACACACACACACACACAGTTCAACACAAGAAGAGCATGCAAATATTTCTTTCAGATATGTATTTCTTTCAATGCTTTAAAAGTTACAGAACTAAACAAAAAATACAGCACACGCACACACCACACACACACACACACACACACACAGAGCCAGAATTAGTGTATAAATGAACACCTGGTTTGAAGCTGTAACAAACGTCTTCCACAGAAAAATAGGACACCTGTTCCACCCTACTAACAGTTTCCTGTGCTAATGTTTGATTGCTACAATGGCAGTCACGTGCTAATGTTTGACTGCTACGCTGGGCAGTTTGTGGAACCAGTCACAAGGTTTTTCTTTTTAGAATACAAAGATTTCATGGCATACTTCACAGAAGTTCTGGAGCAAATTTCATGGACAGGAGAACTCGTAATCTTTATGATGAGGGATTGAGAGGCGAGGGAGGAAAGGAACAGACACGACTCAGAAATTCAAATTAAGAATGTAACTATTTCTTCAACCTCTTCTTGCTGTTGAAGGGTCAGTGTCTTGATCATAACATGTACCAATCAGAGAACATTGCTACTTTCACAGGACATTATAACTGTCAGCCATTTTCCATCCCATAAGAGAGAGTACCAAGGCAATCTAGTAAACTCCCGCCTTTTCTTTGCCTAACTTGCCGCTATGAAATGCTGATATTTGCCAAACAAGTGAAAGTTGTCACAAGTTCGCCTCTACGAAACATTTCTCTGCACTTCATAACATCTGTTTCACCATCATATTGCGATCAACCGAATTCCTCCCCCCCCCCCCCCCCCTTTTCTTTGCCTAACTTGCCGCTATGAAATGCTGATATTTGCCAAACAAGTGAAAGTTGTCACAAGTTCGCCTCTACGAAACATTTCTCTGCACTTCATAACATCTGTTTCACCATCATATTGCGATCAACCGAATTCCTCCCCCCCCCCCCCCCCCCCCCCCCCCCCATAAGCATTGACAAGATCGAGTTTTCTTTTACGTGATTTTCATCAACTTTTGAAAACTTCGTTGACTGGTCAGCATCAGCTTATTCTACAGCAGCTTCCTGGTTTTGTTTTTGGCCCCCAGGCCCCATTTACAGGGTCATGGGACTAAAAAAAGAAAATACCAAGGAGCAAAGTCAGCTCAGGTTACAGGAAATTGTCAGCTTTGTCATATCCTGCCTTTCTGTCAAGGGAGGTAAAGCTAGAAGCAAAAACTGAATTTTCAGACAATGCTTTCACCCAGTGCCGCAACTGCTCTACCGAACTGTTAGATTTTGATTGATGTCAGGAGCATAGGTAAGTGCATCACGTTGACTTCTGAACTGACTTTTTAGTGCGTCTTTCCAGTTTTGAGAGTATCAGAGAGACGAATATGTGTTGTACAGAAGTGCTGATTATGATTGATTACACTTGCAAAATCTACAGCGTGGTTCACGCCAAAAAAGAACGGTATCTGTACATGTACTCATGCGGTTTGAAACTCTTACCTCATTCAACCCTACATCCTAAAGCTGTTCAAGCACCACTCAGCATCACTCTCAGCCTGTGCCTGTACAGGCTTAGGACAAAGCAGCTCCTTTGCTCAAACCAGTTCATGAGCTCACAGATGTGCTTTAAACTGTAAATTATTGGAAGTGACTTACTAAAAAAAACTTCCTTCTTCACAGGGCTGCTCAATTTCACTGAGCAATTTTGAGGATTAGCTTCTTTTTTTTTCCAATGAAAAAAAAACAAGTTATGCAGAGAATAAAATAAATAATGTTTTTCTTTGTCAAACTAGACACTAATACACATATCATTTCGCAATATCCAGAAACTATCAGCCTGTCCGTACAATAGTTTTTGAGATATTATTTTTCCAATGAAGTACCCCTTCCATTAATGCCGATCCCTACACTGACCAGGCAGGAAAGAATGTCCATGATGTAGACTCAGAAGCAGACCTGCCTACCTCATGTTGTGCTCATCAGTAATAACCACAGAGATTTTCAGTAATTTTGCATTTCCTTCAGTAATTCCACGGACGCGTAATACACGGCGTTTTTGAACAAATAATGTGTACAAAACTCCAACTACATTTTTAACATTGAACAAATAATGTGTACAAAACTCCAACTACATTTTTAACATTTTAACAAAAAATATAAACAGTAAAAAAGGAACAAAAACAACAAAGCAGAATTAAAATACCTTGGGATGATGGCAGATGACGGACTCAGGACAGGAGTTTCAGGTCAATTCAAAGGTGATATACTTGACAGTTTGTAACTTACACAGCAGTCACCACAGATGACACCACTGATGAAGAACCTAATGTACAACCCCCCCCCCCCCCCCCACAAAAAAAAAAAAAAAAATATGTGTGTGTGTGTGTGTCCCTGAGCTGTGCTGACAAGATAGTGGCGAAAATGAAAAGGACCTTTTCATTTTCGCCACTATCTTGTCAGCACAGCTCAGGGACAAGTTGTTTTCGCAGATCAGCTCACACAACAGTCTTTCTGCGTTGGTGATCTTCCGTGTGTGGGTCTGACGGCTGCTCTCGCTGGATTTCGTAAACAACGATGTGATCTTCTGACTGGAGGCACTCGCAGCTGTCTCTTTGTGCATTTTCCCGAGATATGGCGCTTGCAGTCATTTGCTCCCCCATGTCCGATGGAGAAGTCTGAATTGCACACCGAGCAGAAATGAGTATACAAATCCAGGTCCATGACAAGGCCAAGTCCGCGTGTATTTACTTCGGAACACTTGCTTCTTCGCCTTCTTCCGTTGTGGCACAGTGGTTTTCGAACCCTCGTCATCGGTTTCATGCAAACGTTTAGAAGATTTCTCCGCCATTTTCACAATCGCCGGCAAAAAATCGGTTGAAACTTTGTCTTACAATGGCTGAACAAAAAGCTTCGAATGGCGCGCACAGATGTGATGGCGTGTCGTGTTGGCCCACAGCACCACATTGACCAATCGCAAGTTCCGAACTATCTGTGGTTTCGGCTTGAGTCAAGGGAAGTTACTCTGCGGTCTCGGAAAGGTCTAGCAGACGACAATTTTTCGAGTCTGAAATTTGCGTTGTTTTTCAATTTTCTTTTCCGTAATTTCGCACGGAAAATCGTACCTCCGTAATGGGGGGTTAATTTCCGTAAAATTACGGACGATTACGGAAGGGTAGGCAGGTCTGCAGAAGGGATGAAAGGGTTAATAAACCAAGCAGTCACAAGCGATAAATTCAAATGTTAATACTATACAGATTCCAAAAGCATGCCCCATTTCATGTTCTATATTACAAGGGACTTACATACAGTTACAAAACAATTCTGTATGAAAGTTTCAGTTTTTCTTTCCTGAAACTTCTGTGCCACATTTTCTACAAGCAGCTTGGAATTACTATACTGTTAACAGTTTTGCTCAGTTGGACTCTCTCATCAATGTCAAGTTAAAGGTCGAGTTTTACGATCTACTGGCCGGAAGCCCTCATGGACAAGGTATACTTGCAGACTGAAGTCTGCACTTTTTGTGGCAGCTGTTGTCTTTGCCAGTAGTGTTATGTCTGGTTCAAGACGGGGGCTGTCGTCTGTCGCTCACTAGCTCTAGTTTCATATGAACTCTGGTTCACTTTCTGGTGCTGGTCGGCCAACAATGGGTGTTAGCTTTCTCCACCTCTTTCCCTCTTAAAGACCCGTCTTCACAGCCACCATAGACCCTTCTTTGTGCTTGTGTGGTGAAAGTCCTCTGTTGCATTAGGCCATCACTGGAGCACTCACAAGTCCCATCTATGGTCCATTTTTCAGCCCAACCCAGAGACAGATGCCCCAATGCCCTGCCCTAAAAAGCATGGTATCCCAGGCCACAGTAATCGTAGTCAGACAGCGTTCTCGAGGAGCTGTCCCCCTGGCCACACAGGCTAGACCTGCCATCACCGATATAAGGACAGGTGGAAGGTTTGCTGTGCCGCCTGACACTCACCTCTGTGTCCCTCAAAGGAGAGCTGCCACCTCTCCCTTGGTGTTCGCTGCTATGCCACCTCGCAGGATGACTTTCTCATCTTCTCCACTCTCTTAAAAAGATAATAAATTACTAAAAATGTTTTAGTCTGAGATACCTTAGCCATAGATTTGTTGTTGTTTTTTCAAAAAGCATAACAGAATGTGTGTGCTCACAAAAAAAAAAGAATTCAAAGCACCAATTTGTGGGAATTTATGACCACACTTACTGACTGAGAGTTGTTAAGAGCTAGCCTCTGATGCCCACGACGAATGCGTTTCTCCACATCAGAAATCAAGTTCTGCAAACACTGCAGGAACTCCTCCTCATAGCCGCACTTCTCAAAGCGACTACTTTCCTGGTACCTGGACAGCAAGAGCAAAAGAATATTAGAAATAGCATATAACATGTGGCTGTTCATGATTCTGGATAACAAAAAGAAAACCAGCTGTTGTCCAGCTGTGACGAACAACAAACTTGTTTCAATAAAATCTTGTATTGATCCTAAGGTTAAGCAATCCTGAAAATAATAGAACTGAAGCCATCCTCGCTAACTTGAAAATATGACAAACCACAAAGTAAACATGAATCCGTTTTTAAAAAACTCATCGTTACATAATTCTAATTCATATCATATTGTAAAAAGATAAAATCAAAAGGTCCATGTATGTACCTACATTAACTACTAACTGGAGAAGAAACATTTTAAACATTAATTTTCTATCCAAAATGAACAGCATGCAGGGGTGATAGTACCAAAGAGTTCCGAAACCTGAACCAAAAAAATTCCTGAACCCAAAACCTGAAACCAATCTATAAAATAAGTTTCAAATTCTTGTAAACCTGAAAATTAACAACATTCATCGATTCATTACTAACACCTTTCACAAACACTATGAATACTTACGTTGCTGAATCTGGTATCAGATTGTAGTTAAGGCACATGAAGTGTTGAATAATGAATTTCCCGTCTTTTTGCTTTTGATCAAAGCCTCTACTCCACCCTTTTTGCCTCTCATTGTATTACAATTGTCCATCAAGCACGAAACAACTTGAGACCAGTCGACTTTTCTTTCTGATAGAATGCCAGACACTGCATTGAAGATATTTTCTGCTGTTGCAACATTTACTTCTCTTGACCCTAAGTGTTCTGCTACAACTTTTCCCAGTTCCACATCATAATACTGAACAAGCACGTTCACAATCTTGTCATTATTGCTATTTGTAGCCTCGTCAATATTTAAAGAAAAGGTCTGTCTGACAGCTTTGCACTCAGTTCCTTCTTCATAGCATGTGCTACTCCATGTACAGTGGTGTAAGTTGTGCTACCACGAGAAAGAGAGAGAGAACCAAGTGCTTTGTCATCACTAGCTAACCTCTTAGCAAGCTCAACAAGATCTCCCCCCAAAGAAAAGGGCAGACAATGTTCGGCAATAAATGCACAAACAACTGCTTTCAGTTCTGCTTTCCTGTCTCCCATACCGTCTTGCGTAACGGTAGTTGTGGAAGCTCCATCAAGCTTTGTAGACTGGCGGACAGACTTCAAATTGCGCCGATGATCCACATCTTCTGCATGAGAAAGCAAGGCTTTTTTCCCACTTGAGCCATAGAGTAATGTTTTGTTGCATGGCACGCAAAAACAAACTCCCGGCGACTCGACCTTTTCACACCAATCGCCATGACATACCCCATCGCTGTTCCGATCTTGCAACCAATCCCACCTCCACTTGTTTTTCACACCTATCTCAACTGTAGAAATATCTGCCCCCGGCGGTAACACCTTCATGTTGTTTGGTTTTGTACTCTTGTTTTTGAAAGACACAAAGGCACACAAACTAGCTGACAAAGTTGCTTGTGACAAGTTGTCATTTGCACCAAGAGCTGCATGCTGCTACCCGAAGTGAAAAACCTCGTTTTTACAACCAAGGGACGTCACTGTCGGAGGTCAAATAATCTCCCTTGCAACGATCCTATTATCATCTGCTATTAAAATCTCTTTGTCCCTGCTTTTCCAGTCCGGAAATGACTTTCCAAACAAACTCAAAAACCGGAGATTATTTTTTTCAGCAATCGTAAAACCGGATTTCCGGAACATTCCGGAAAATTAGCACCCCTGAGCATGATAAGGAAAACCAAGACACTTTTTCTTCCCTTCTCCTTGACAGGATATCCATTTGATTTTCTGTCATCCTATACCATATTAAGAACTATAGAAAATGAACAGCAGAATTCGTTTAACAAATAAATCTTGCAACCATGAAGAGCACAAATGAAATTAACTGGAAATATATCCAAACATAATCTCACCAATCTGGAGATTATCAAAAAGCCATTTTCTGTTATAGATCTAGAGATTTATAGACTATTAGTCCCTGTGTGTGTTTCTGTCTCTGTCTCTCACTCTCTCTGAGTGTGTCAGAGACAGTATGCATATGTATGTCTATGTGCATGTGTAACTCTATGTAAGAATGTAAAAGTGAAAAATCAAAACCATACTGCTAGGGTTTCAAGTTTTAATCATTATATTTATAGCCCAGCGGACCACATAGACCCTTTTCTGAGCTGTCAAATGAACACAGGAGAAAAAATCCCATCACAAAACAAGTCAGACCAAAATCAAAAACAAAAGCAAACAAACAAATGAACGAAAACCAAACAGAAAACCTATCCTGGGAAACAAACACTAAAAGTGGTTATGCATAATCAACTAAGCTATAGACACACACACAAAGCTATACACACACACACACACACACACACACACACACACACACACACACACACACACACACAAACAAAAACATGAAATACTAAAAACAAAAGCACTGCAAAATGGACACTTAGTGTTCACTCAAGACACAGTGCACAATCTTCACAATCCAACAACCAGATTACAACAACAACAACAACAAACGACTGACTGGCATGTGATGTCATAAACTGCCGTCAGATAAAACAAGTGTCATGACAGACACTGGAGAATGGTCTGTAAAGGAAAAATTAAACAAAAAAAGTGCTGTTGAAGGGATTTGTGTACAACATTAATCACAATTAATATCATGCACTTGCCTGCAATAAAAAGCCAGATGAGCATTATAAAACTGCATTAAAAATTTGTTTGTACAAAGAGAAAAAATTTTCAGGGCTAATAAGGTAAAAATAATATACAGTAATTGGATATGTGTTGCATTTTATTGGTATGCATATTAACTATCTTGCTTTTGTCCTATTTTTTTCCTGAAATATGCATCTTCAAATATGGCTGCAGGCTCTTGAAAAAAGTTATATCATACAAACATCGCAATAATCATTAACGATGAAAATTTTCTGTTTTGATGCATTTTATTCTTACGCATATGAGTATCATACCTTGTATTTTGTCTTACTCTTAGGCATGAGCATAATACCGTGTATTTTGTCTTACTCTTAGGCATAAGTTTTATACCATGTATTTTATCTAACTTAGCTTTTGATAACCTTATCCTTTCACATGTCCATTGCCTCTCTAGAAAAAAAATACGGGTTCCTAGAGTATAAGTTTCATCCAGCATAAAAACAGATGACGCCGACACTTTTCCACAGGGCACATTTTTACCAGACACTGGCCCGAAGGCAGTAGCATGATGACTGTGAAGAACTTTTAGCATGTGAAGTAACTGCACGAATTGGGAAGGATCATGTGCTTCTGCTTTTCTGTTGCTACTAAAGCTGCAGAAGTATCACTGGAACCAAACTGATTCAGTGGAACGCAGCATAAGCCCTCTTTATGTCAATTACATTTTTCGAGATCTTTATTGGGTATCTATCTAGTTAAAGCCGAGCCGTTATCCCTCAAATTTCCATACTTTGGAACATCACAGCAGCAATACGTAGTTGGTGCCTGTTCCTGACCCTGCAACTCCTCTGAGTACAGAATATTACCCATCATGATGAATGGCCTCCGTGATTTTCCGTCGACCTCATCCTTTATCCTTAAAATCCAAAGAATTCTCCATTTTAGGAATCAAAGATCTGTATAATTCAGCTACAACTAATCCTAATGTTTACTCACAATACACAAATTTACATTGTGTATATGAACATACTGTGTTTTCAATTCAACAAATTCTGAGGGTTTTTTCCTTCTTTTTTTTTTATACAAGAAAGGAAGCTAACTTGACAGGACGAGACAACAGAGACTGAGAAAAAAAAATTATCATAATCCCACCCATTCAAAACCAAACATAAATGAAAAATCACTCTCTTCAGCACAAACACATTACCCAAAAACCCTTTGACAAAAATGACAAAATCAAAATACAGAATACAGTACACCTGCCCAGTGTTCACACAACACGCACTTACTGTTTGCGGAGAGCTTCATCATGGATTTTGTTACAAACACCTGCAATACATAAAACAAACGTATCTGTAAAAAGACGAATACAAGGTCTTTCACAAGAAACACATGATACACGCAAACTCACTCTTGCATGTACACACACACACACACACACACACAACACATATAACAAATTGGTTCATGATGAATAAAATTCCAACAGGTCATTCAGCTAAAAGTTTAATTTTCATGAACATTCACAACATATCTATATTCATAAAACATCATTATTCATTACTGAAAGAATCAAATTCAAGGTTCTTACAACACAAACATACACATGCACATATGCATGCACACAAACATACACACACACACACACACATTCCACAGTGTGAACACTGCATCTTCAGTTCTTCAAAAAACAAAACAAAAACAAAAAAACACTACAGCCAAGTCATATTGCCAGTACAACTAGGCATATCCTTTAAAGCAAGGAGTGACACAACATCTTTCATATAACAGTCCCAGTGAATCTGCTAACTACTAAGTCAACCAGTAAACTCATCACACATGAGGATAAGTATACGAATCATAATCGAGGTCCCAATCCTAGAGGATCACATAAATATTTCTTTCAGAAATGTATTTTCTGCAGAAAGTCCCTTTTCAACCCAGGATCTTAAGGCAAGACACCACAGTAAAACTTTAACCAAACCAGCTACTGTGGCAAAGTGGTTAGCGTTGCGGACTCCTGGCTGGGAGGTCGTGGGTTTGATTCCCATCAGAGTCATGTAGGATTTTTCTGCCCCGACCGGCTCCTACCCAGAGTTGTTTGCTGCAGGCTCTGTTGGGAAGACTGGGACCACACAGTTGCCTTTCATCCACTTAATGGATGCATCTCTGAGAGAGTTGCTCAAATTTCCTGACCACCACAGCAGGTGTCTGTATCTCTCGGGCCTGGTTGATATATGGGATATATTATGAAAGTAAGCGTAGAGCACAGCCCTGTCATGCAGTCTCAGACCAGAACGGAAATCCGTAGCATCATCTTCATCATCCTCTTTCTCATCAATCTGCATAAAAAGTCAGTCTCAAATTCTGTGGCCCTTCATGCCCTGCTCTCATGGTGACCTCAGTTTTGATGTTCTCTCCACGTCTGTGGCCTTGGTTTTGCTACGTCAGGGTCACCAGTATCGGCGAGTCCATGGGGCTATCGTTGGACGGACATGGTGGTGCCCTACGGAGGGAGAGCTCACTCACACCGGCTCCGCGACTAAGCAATTTTTGTTTTTAGTAGGAGGCTTAGTAGATGGTGTCCTGTGTATGTTGGATCAGAACAGATGCTGCTGAACACCACCAAAGTGACTCGACAGCAGTGTAGTGTCTCCTCCCATGGGTTGCCTCTTGATGACTTGACATTGACTGTTCCCTGTGGATTGCCAGTGTCAGGGTTGCAGGGCTGCGGTGGGACTGATCGGGCTGTGGCTGTGGACATGGTGTCGGAATGAGCGGCATGGGTGCAATGCCAGGGAGGTGGCACAGAAGATGGAACAGGAAAACAAAAAATTAACCAAAATCAGTTGGAAGGGGGGGGGGCAAAAAACAATGACGCACATTGTTCTGACACATACATGCAGTCTAGATGCTACACACTAAACCATGATGACGATCTCTCAAGTTAACTTAAACTGCACTTTTTTACACTTCAACATCAAAATTTATTCTGCCTGTGAAAAAATCTTACCCAAATCTGCCCTTGTATTTGTAAACAGCACATGAGGGCAAAATCCACACAAATAATACTTGCAAACCTGTAAACAGAGAAAAAAAGCAAAAAGTATTAAACACAACAGAAGTTCTTTCTTATATAAAATATCAATTATCATTATAGTTTAATTTTGTACAAAGCTGAACTCATGAATGATGGTAACAAAAGAAAATTCAAATGGTTGACTGCAAATGAACTATCAAAAATTTGCTGCATGACATTACTGTCTCCATGTGGAGACGTTCTCAAAGCTCCCCAGATCCGCGATCTGAGCTGCTGGATTTCCTTTTCTTGGCACACACACAAAAAAATTTGATTGCCACTTGCTGTGAACTTTAGTAAAATGGATGTACATATATAGCTGAAAGAAAAACATAACTTGTTCATGTCTTATTGTCTTATCACATTTCTCGTATTCCTCCCACATGATATTTTGTTTAGATTAAGTCAGATGATTAAATCATCATTCAGTAAAAAAGATAAATTACAGACAGATCATAAGAATAGAATCATATACTCAATTTCCTCTTCTCTTCCTCACACACCTCATTTAACAAGGGAGAGAAAAAAAGTTTCCACAGTAACCTTCGAGTTTATGTGCCTGACTGTGCATGTTTGAATCAAAATTTCAAGATATTCTGCAGTGCACCATGTTCCAAATGGAGAGACAGGATTACCAAATATACATGCTTTTATGCAAGCATAAAGGTTATCAAGACTCAAATTCATGTACAACTGTCAAAGTGGAAAACAATTTCAGTAGCACTTTATGCAGGGATAAACAGCTTAGAAAATTTTGGTTCAAATTGTTATAAATGCTGTATTGTGTATAAGCAATCTTTTTTTTTTTTTTTGGGGGGGGGGGGGGGGTTACTTCAATGACAGTCTTAACACTCACACTGATCAAAATATTGATGAACAGGTAGCAGCTGAACCCATCATTTGTCCTGACAATTTAAAATTAGCCGTTCTCATTTTCTTTTCAAAGCATGGACAGAAAACAAGAGTGTTACATGCTGGAAATATGAAGTATGATTGACAAAGGCTCATCATTCGCTTTGCTTCTCAGCATGCTGTTAAGAGAGAGAGAGAGAGAGAGAGAGAGAGAGAGAGAGAGAGAGAGAGAGAGAGAGAGAGAGTTTTTCAGATTTTCCACAGACTGTATCTCAATCTGAGAGTTCAGATTATATTATGATTAGAAATGTTTCCATGAGAACTGCATTTAATTTTTCATGAAACATTAAAAAAAGAAAGAATGACAGGAACATTAACAAATTATCTTAAACTGTTTCAATCACAGTATAATTTGAGTTTTCACACACAGAGATGCTGTTTCTCTCTCACTTTAAATGCAGTTCTCATGGAAACATTTCTAATCATAATATAATCTGAACTCTCAGACTGAGATACAGTCTGTGGAAAATCTGAAAAACTCTCTCTCTCTCTCTCTCTCTCTCTCTCTCTCTCTCTCTCTCTCTCTCTCTCTCTCTCTCTCTCTCTAACAGCATGCTGAGAAGCAAAGCGAATGATGAGCCATTTATTTGTGTGATTTTTCTTACTTGACCTGCTCCTTCCCTGAACTTTGTTTGCTTTTGGCTCAGTTGAGAAGACTGGAACCACTAAGCTGAGTTTCATCCAACTGATAAATGCATCTCTGAAAGTATTGCTCAAATTTCCTGACCAACGCTACACACGTCTGTCTCTCTGACCTCATTGACACTTGGACATACGGAAGCAAGCATGGAGTACAGCCTGTCATACAGTCTTAAGCCAAAACCAAACCCTATCTCATCCTTATCATCCTCTCACTGATCAGCATTAATAAAATTTTTAAAATCTAATCAATTCTGCGGCCTTCATGCACTGCTCTCATGGTTATCTCAGATTCAATTTCCTCTCCGTGTCTATACCCTGGAGCAGTTTGTGTCAAGGTCACTGGTGTCAGCAAATTTATGAGGACTGTCACTGGACGGACAATGACACGGTGGCACCCTCGTACAGAAAAGCTCACTCATGCTGGCACAGCATCTAAGCAATTTTTGTCGTCAATAGGGAGCATAGTAGATCTATGGTATCAGAACATACACACACCACTGAACATCATCCAAGAGACTCAAATCAGCAGCAGTGAAATGTCTCCTCTGGTGGATTGTCTCCCGATAACTAGACACTCTTGCCTCCCTGTGGATTACCTTTGATTGGGGCTGTGGCGAGACAAGCTAGGGCGAGACTGTAAACAGTGGGAATGTGTCAATGTCACTGCTGCTACTACCTTGTGGCATGCAAGAGCATGAGACTAGCCTTTTCACCCCACCCCCAACCCCTCCCCCAGGGAGCATGGACAGTGTGACATTTCTCACAAATTATTTATGATTCTCTACCTCATTAGAAGCACAGCGCAGTGTAAAGCATTCCTGCTCACTGACTAACTGAGGTTATCTTGTGCAGGGTTAACATTATTTTCAATTCCCCATTGTACCATCACATATCAACAACCCAACAAATCAAAATGAGACAATTTCAGTCCTTGTGATTATAAAGGTTCTAAGTTTTCCACTTTCTTAAGAGTCTGCAAAGTTTCATGTAAATTGGTCCATTTTTTCGGAAGTTGTATTTTCCATCCAGGGGGGTTTTAAGTGCTGAGATGGAGGGTAAGCAGGGTGCGACAGTCATTATTATTTGACCTGCTGTCTTATTGTGACTTGGTTTTTGAGGACACTTTCTTCTCAGGTGGCCGATTGAGATCATTTTTGCACAATTTAACTGAAAATTTTTTGCTCTTTCTGATGGTGTTCATCTTTCTTTTCTTTTTTCCCAATCTGGAATCAGTAATCAAGAATTCCATGGACTGCATTTAGCTAGCCATCAGCTTTTTATGTGTCTCATCTTTACTTCATAATTGGTGATAGAACATCTTAGGCAATAAGCTCAAGTTCAGTGAGATTTATTTGGCTTACTCATACCATATGTTTTCAAATTCATAAATGTCAATAAGATTTTTCTTATGTCTTAATACTTTGTGCCCTGTTAGTTGTCAATGTATTCCATAAATGTGTAATTCTATTACTAAATGAAAATTTTCAATAGTATTTTGCCAGCACTGTTTCCTGCTACACGATAACTTGATAATTTGAAGAAGTCAAGAACTTTCAAGTCATCAATGTTTTTTTTTTAATCTTGAAGGTTTGATCAAGATCATTCCTAATGCTTCTTGCTTTTAAAGTAGGTTCTTACAGATATAATCCAGCCTATCTCTGCACATGAATAATTTTGAATCCCCTGCACTAGCTTTGTTACACTTCTTTGCACCTCATCAATGAACGCTGACAGCCTTTTAAAACATTGATACTGCTTAGGAGGGTGGAATACCTAAGGAGCGAAGAGCGCTCGTATGGTAGAATGCCCAATTTGTGATCCTCGTGATCACCCAATAGCTAGTTTGAACCTCTGCCAGGCCGTTTCAGTGCACGGGGATTTTTCCCTCAGAGTTAGTACTGGTTCCGATTCTATTCCCGAAAGCACACACATAACATCTTGAACACAAGTAAAATCACCAACTTTTGAAAGAGAAGGCCAGTTTTGCCGTTGGTGTAGACGACATGTACACAGCATGCACTGAAAGAATGAAAGAGAATGAAAATCTGAGCGACTGACAGTATCTGAGTGAATGACAATGGAAACTACTGAATATAGCACCAGCAGGCAGCTATTTAGTCGCCTCTACTAAGGTAGGCTGCCTGTTGTGTAAACAAGAGCACAGATTGTAAAGTACTTACAGCTTGATCTCTAATCAATTGTAAGCACTACATAAGGACTCGTACATTCAATAATAGTAATAACACTAATACTAATAATAGTATTACCATGTTCCAGATGTGGTTTCACTACTCTCTTGCACAAGTTCAGAAATCTGCCTCTATCTATGAAAGAAAATGTTCTTTTCATAATTCCAATTTGTTGATTTGTTGACTGCATTATGAATATGACGATCAAATTTCAAATCTTCATCAATTCAAACAACTAAACCTTTCTCATCTGTTCATTTTGCAACTATTGTGTGAACACAGTCATTTATCAAGGCATAATCTTTTCTGTGATTTTCCTATTGATATGCACAGCTTTACATTTGCAAGATTTGGAGGTTTCTGACCATACATCCACAGAATTTAAATTCTGTTGTCAAGTTTTATATTTACAGGATATATTGTGTATTTCTGTGTCATCTGCAAATATTTAATAGAAAATTTCACAAAAATTGTGAAAAGAAAAAGTTCAAGTATATTTTCCTGAGATATTCCACCCAAAAGATCAGACTCAAGAGTAAGCATCTCCAACTATGTTATCTGTTTTCCTTATCCAAACTAATCAATGACCTGTAACTCCATGGTACAATTGTTTGATAAGCAATGTGTCATGATGGAAAACAAATTACTTTTTCTATAATCAAGATAAATGATATCAGTATTCTGTTCAATATTTCAGTAAAGTCTTCCATTACTTGCATTTTGCTATTTTAAGCAGCCTGGCTCAAGATCTGTGTTCAAGTCGTGATGACAATCTGTACACAGCTTATTGCTAACTGTATGATCGATCAACAATAACATCTCTGACATTGCTTCAGACAATTTTAAAGTTATGGAAGTTTAACTGACTAATCTATAATTTCTTGGATAACTGTTGTCCTTGTGCCTTTTTATATACAGCAGCAACATTCACTTTCTCCATTTTCTTTTTTTTTTTTTTTTTCTTTTTTTTGCTGTCCCAGCCTCTGCGCCACCTCAGAGGCAGTGCACCCACGCCGCTCATTCCGACCACCCCATCCACAGCCACAGCCTGGTCGGCCCCGCCGCAGCCCCGGCACCGAAAATCCACAGGGAGCAGTCAATGTCAAGTCGTCAAGAGGCAACCCACCAGAGGAGACACTGCACTGCTGCCGAGTCACTTCGGTGGTGTTCAGTGGCGCCTGTTCTGATCTAACATACGCAGGATGCCACCTACTAAGCCCCCTACTGACGACAATAATTGCTTAGTCGCGGAGCCGGCGTGAGTGAGCTCTCCCTCCAGTGGGCGCCACCACGTCCGTCCAACGACAGCCCCCATGGACTCGCCGATACCGGTGACCCCGACGGAACCAAACCAAGGCAAGAGACGTGGAGAGGACATCGAAATTGAGGTCACCATGAGAGCAGGGCATGAAGGGCCACAGAATTTGAGACGTTTTTTTTTTTTTTTTTAATGCTGATCGATGAGAATGAGGATGATTAAGATGATGCTACGGATTTCCATTTCGGTCTGAGACTACATGACAGGGCTGTACTCTACGCTTCCTTTCATAATATATCCCGGCGTCAACCAGGCCCGAGAGATACAGGCACCTGCAGTGTTGGTCAGGAAATTTGAGCAACACTCTCAGAAACGCATCCATTAAGTGGATGAAACTCAACTGTGTGGTCCCAGTCTTCCCAACTGAGTCCGCAGCAAACTCAACTCTGGGTAGGAGCCGGTCGGGGCAGAAAAAACCCACATGACTCTGATGGGATTCGAACCCACGACCTCCCAGCCGGGAGTCCGCGACGCTAACCACTTCGCCAATCTTCGGGTCAAAACTCAAGACCCAGTGAATAAGGGGGATGGGGTGGGCTGAAGCGGGGCAGTTTGGCTTTTGGCTGAAACTTGTGAAAGCAATTCTAACTTCCTTATAAGTTATGTTTCATTGACAATTAAGGGGTTTAAAATGAACAAGCAAATCTCATACATGCGAGTGTTCACATACATGTGAGTGTTCGAGTTTAAATTAATACAATTGGGTAAAGTTCTATTTTCAGTCATGAATACCTTAATCTCACCCAGAAAGTCTAAAGCACTGCAAGGCAGTTAAGTGAACTGCCATTGTTACTTGACCTGCTGTCTTTCTTCCTTCTTCCGATCATGACCATCGATCAAAACTGATCATTACCGTCATACTCGGGGTGCGCAGCATTAAGAAAAAGAGAGAAAAGAGTTTGAAGTTGGACAGTAAGGAGGATGTGGTGGGGGTTTTGGTATAGCGGAGGGGGGGGGGGGGGATTGCAGGAGTTAATTGTACCAGCTATCTGGAGGAAAGAGGACATACAGCCTGGGGTTGGGCCTTGGGGGGGGGGGCATTTGGGGGTGAGAGGCCTTGAGGACATGTTCAGACTTCCACATAATGAAGAGCGGACACCGCAATGGTCTCCACAACACCACGTGTCACCTGTCATAACCTATATTTGGGGGGGGGGGGGGGGGGGGCATCTAACTACATTTTGTGCTCACTGACCTCATATATATACTTGAACTTATTTATCAAAGGCAAAGTTTAATGGCTAAAAAAAATTATAACTTTCTTCTCAAATGTCAGATTGCAGCACTTTCTGTACCTTTCGATTTCTTTCTTTCTTTCTTTTTTCCCTTAAATGGTTATGTTTATTTCTAGATCTACTGGATTTTTTTTTTTTTAACAGACCTTCATACTGATCATGTCAATTCTTACCAAGTAATTTCGCATAAGAATCAATACAAATGAATAAAAAATAAAAAGGCCAGTGCCAGATATAACTTTTGTAAAACAAAACTTTACTGTGACACCGAACAACCACTTACAACATCATCTTCCCAATGCAGTTCCTGTGGTTTTTCGTTAGGGTCGCAGTTACGAGTACGACCCATCAATTCATCCAAAAGAGCTGCCGCAGCGTTCGTCGCCATGATGTTGTTTTCAGTGCGGAATAGTATACAATGTAACTCGAGACAGGAATCCTTATGCGGAGCGCGGCAAAACTCATACCGGTATAAAACCCTGAACGAGTAAGTTTACTGGTCAATGTAACTGAATCAAGTGCGCGAAATACAAACCTGTATCAGTGTGTGTTGAATAATACGGGTTTTGCTCTTAAACATGATAGTGGCGTATATTTTCATGTCAGTGCAACCCACCGACAACGGTCCTAAGTATG
>CM031596.1:66869448-66931948 GCA_018398815.1 Conus ventricosus | reverse complement strand
CTCCTGTAAGGACAAAGTAAAAAGTCTAAAAGAAAAGAAAAAAAAGCTAAATGGCAGCAACATTTTTTTTTTTTTGGGGGGGGGGGGGGAGGGAGGGGGGGAGGGATTGCTCTATCCACGTGAGGAAGATATGACTCAAATTGTCCACAAACTTAACAAAAATAAAAAATAAAATAAAAATAAAACAAACAAAAGAAAAGTGAAGGGAATTTTTGACCATCCGGTCATCGAGGGAAATGAATATCTTCAGGATACTATAATTGCCTCCAAGAAGGCAGATAGGGAAGTGGCCGGCCCCAACTCACAAAAACTGTCCGTAACAAAGTGTCAGGGGAGAGGAACCCAACATTCGTGAGCACCTGTGAAAAGGCCTGTCACTGGTGACGGTGATACGCCTGAACTGCATGACGATATCACGTGCTGGCACAGGAAAAGCGCGGCGTGTACAGATGCTGACAAGATACCCTTTCCGTTTTTACTTTGGAATGTGAATAGATTAAAAAAAAAAAAAAAAATTTCAAAGCAAAGGTTGCCCTACTTATTCGTTGTTCACACATTTCCTTTCACTGGTCTATAAATTCGTTTTGTCCGTTTAATTGAAACAGTCATTGAAGAATGTTGGGATGACGCATTTTTAGACAACACTGTATTCACAAGTCAGCTTTGAAATTTTCAAAACAAGACAGACTACCTGGAGGAGTGGTTTACTTAATAAAGAAGGAACAACGAACTAGTAGGATAACTCTTACTCCCATGATGAAATGAACACACGCCCATAAATACCAACGAATGCTGCCCACGACACCGATTAAGTGTTGTAGGTAGCTTTCGTTGTGAGTTATGGGCGTGTATATATTTTATCAAGGGAGCAAAGGTTACCCTACTTATTTGTTGTTCAGTGTTTACTGTTCCCTGTCTAATTTAAGATTTTCTTATAGAGAGCGAATGTTGTTCCTTTGTTAAAACCGTTGAAACTTGTCACCCCAAAATTTGTGGGGGGGGGGGGGGGGGGGGGGGGGGGGGGTTTGCTTGATGAGAAATTGTTTGGACTGGATAAAGATTTTCTCTATTTTTGTTTGTATGTTCCCCTTTTGAAGGTTCTCCTTTTTATATATATTTTGATGTCAGTAATGGAATTTCCTTGCTCAAAGAAAGCCTGGCTGTCGCCAGTTTTCACATAATGCATGTGTGTTGTTTTAAAGGGCGATCTGAATTGTAGAACCTCAGATATTTCTCAGAATCGTTCTGTGAAAGATGTTTTTCATATGCAGCATAGAAACATTTCTCTAAACTGTACCAGGTGTTTTCAAGATCGTATTCTGGACAATTTTGGAGGACTGTTATGAAATGTTTGCACTGAACAGGATATTGCAGTTTAATAGCGAGAAATGCAAAGTTCTGCACCTTGGAAAGAATAATCCACACTATCAGTACACAATACTGGAAAATGGGGTTAATAGAACACTGGAAAGTACTATTGCTGAGAAGGATTTAGGTGTCACCATGGACCCAGATTTGAACTTTGAGACTCATATAAATAACATTGTGAAAAAAGGTAATCAAATGCTGGTCTTCTTGTGAGGACTATTACAAATAAATCTCCTGAAAATTATGATTCCATTGTTCAAAGCTCTAGTTAGACCAATTATTGAATATGGAAACTCAGTATGGTGCCCCTATCTTAAAAAACATATAAATATGATTGAAGGTGTTCAACGAAGATTTACAAAGTGTATAACTAGAACGAGTACTCGTGATCTTAGTTATGAGGAGCGCCTAACTCTGTTTAGGTTGCCTAGCCTAGAATTCAGAAGACTAAGAGGTGATCTCATTGAAGTATACAAAATTATGCACAATATTTATGATCCTTGCACCACCTCTTCCTTGTTCACTATGGCTAACTATGAAAAGACTCGAGGACATAACTTCAAAATAACCAAAACTAATTTTGCAACTAACCAGTTCCGCAAGTTTTTTACTAACCGTATCATTAATCTGTGGAATAACCTTTCCGATGACACTATCAACGCGCCATCAGTAAACGCATTTAAAAATCAAATTGACAAAAAGTTTAAAGACCAGGTATTTTCCACTGAGTTGGATCTTTATTAAGATGATGATAAATGTAGTATACACTATGTCTGACTTAAGCCATTGGGACTTTCACGAGAAAGTGATCCAAAAGCACATAAACGGATACTGATTATGAGGACAAAAGGCTATCAGCCTATAGCCATACATTTCTGTGATTCTGTGAGTATTTTAAAACGGTATTTGTGAGGGCGAACTTAACGGTTGCTATGCATGTATCTCAGATACTAGCTGCTGTGTTACTGATTATTTTATATTTTCTAACGCACTTCTTGATTTTTTTTTATGCATATGAACTTTTCAATTACAGGAAGTTTTCTTTCTTCCAGAGGACTGTCAGTGACTGGAACAGCCTGCCTCCTGAGGTTATTTCCTCAAAATCAGTGGAGTGTTTCAAGTCCCAAATTTGGCCAACCAGCGCCCTCCCCCCACTTCTCCCTCCCCCTCCCCCTCCCCTCCCCCCCCCCCCCCCCCCACTACTGCCAGTCCTACATGTCTATGTCAACACCCTTGTGGACCCCCCACCCCCCCCCCCCCCCCCCCCCCCCCCCCCCCCCCCCCAGTTTTTACACACATCAGAACCATCAAAATGATGATGGCGGATGTTTAAAGAAAGAAGAAGAAGGAACTGTTTGTTTGCGAGTGCATTGATTCTCAAAATTGTTTCAATTTCCGCCTACAGTCACCTCACTTTGAAATTATATATCCATGATCAGATCTTCATGCGGTCAGACGTTGTTTCAGTTTCATCAAAGAGGCGTCACTGCGTGCGGACTAGTCCATTTCGGCTTACGCTGCACCACACCCGCTAAAATTTGAGACAACACGGTGCATGCTTTAAAGCTGATGGATAAATGAAACTATAACTAAGATGAGAGAATTTAAGAAGAGAGTCTCGTGGTTACGACTTATCAGATGTCTGACTTACGCATTAGCCCAACGCGCTGGTCATACCTCGAGTACCTATCTAACATTGGTTGTGCCATTTTTATCATTGTATGTGTGTGTAGTGAATGCCCGTAAGACGTTAAAGTGTAGACATACACGCACACATGTACACACACACACACACACACGCACACACAAACTGGAATTTCGTGCCAATCAGTATACTGACAAAGTTATAGTTTGTGCTATTTAAGGATATCTACTTTCCTTAGGCATTCCCGATAAAAACATCATCACTGGAATCGAACGTGCATTTCGATCATTTGGTGATTGTATTCACGCTATGATTTCCAAACCTGAATGAGAGTATGTGCATACAGCAATAAACATAGACTTTTTTTATGAATATTTTCTATTCAGTCAATAGCGGTAATGCCATCGAACTTTTATTATCCAATCGCAGAGATCGCGGATTGCATTTTCATGTGAAACTGCTAGTGACGTCACGAGGGAGTCTTACACGCGGTGTTCAAGAAAATCGTGAAACAGCTCTACATATTTTTTCTTCATAACTAACACCATGGCTTCCACAAACGGCGAAGACAACGTTCCTGACACGTGGGATGATACATCTGGCGGAACCGGAGATACAGGGTCTCAACTGAATGCGTCGTTTGCGATGAAACTGAACGTTAATGCACCAGTGTTCACGCCTGGCCAAAATGTGTTTGCCCCGCATTCGTGCCTAGTGGCAGTTCCGAGATGTCAGGAACAACAGATTCCCCGACGAAAACAACAATGCTGGTAAAATCGTTTATACTATGATATGATCAGAAGGATATCACTTTTACTGTCCAATTCAAGGCTTGGAATAACAGTTGAAAATCAATCTAACAATAACATCAAGTGACTGGGGCGACTGATGACTGATGTTGGTCACATGTTGGTAACATCGCAGTAACACCGCAAGTCGTCGCTAACCATTGTTGCACTGTCAGCAGATGAGCTGCATCAGTATTGCAATAAACCCGTCACGGTGTCTGCTGGAAGTCAGTCTGTTAGTCATATTGAGTCCCAGTGGATATTTCATTCTCAAAGAATATTATATTACTGTGAACAATTTCACTTTTTTTTTTAAATTTAGTGATTATGATTTTAATGGTAAACTGAAGAGAATTCTGTTAATTACAGAAGTAGGTTTGTTTCATGATTGTGTAGTTAGCTGGAATTTAAAGGTGCAGTCGAAAGATGGACTTAAAATGCCTGCTCCAAAGCTTCCAGCTGTTTCTTCTGTCCATGCCACCCAGTGGGCCTTACCCCTTACCACCCAACCTTAACCTTTTTCAGTTTTTGGTCACCAGTTCCATCTTCCCCCAGTACAGCTACCTTCCAAGTCCAGGTGCTCTGCACAGTTATAAAACTTCATCCTCTCCCCCCCCCCCCCCCCCCCCCCCTCCACACTTAAACAGGAAGATGATCACATTTTTTTAAAATTGAAAAATGAAGTAGCATAAAAGCTCAACAATTTTCCATCCTTGCTTTCACTTAAGTTTCAAATTGAACTGCACATTTTTCTTTTGTGGGGACAGTTTGAAAAAATGAATTCTTTTTTAAATCAGCCTATAATTGTGTGACAATAAAGTCCATAATATAGTATGTGGTCTCAAAACAGTGTCAAAAGCCACAATAATGATAAATCGAGACAACGGCCAAACAGGTCTCATTTTAATGAAATCATTGTCAAGAAGGAATAAGGTACATTAATGTAAGATCTTCCTGTAGCTGGTTTGTGTTTTTGAGTGTTTAGAACCATCTTTTCAGACTGGGGAGCCCTTATGAGATGTAGAAGTCCCAGTGATTGCATGTAATGCAAAACAACGTGATAACTTGATTAATTTTTAACCACAGAGTCGTGTAACATTTTTACTACAGTGAAGGCATGAAGAAGTTTCTACATGAAGTTAAGTGTCAATATTGAGATCCAGAAATATGACCATATCTTTAACTAATACATTAAGAATGAATTTTAGACTTGATTCTTGCATGTGTCAGTGCATGTACACATACACATACACACACACATGCGTGCAGGCACACACACACACACACACACACACACACACACACACACACACACACACACACACACACACAGGCATGCATGCAAGTGCACAAATACTGACCTGAGAGAAATAGGTTTAACAGACCCGTGATGAAACGTATATATTCAAGCTGCAGGAAGCCATGACCAAAAAATGAGACCAATCCTTTCACATTACATGTGTTAATGTGGCTGTTGACACAAACGTACAATAATACATTCACTCTCTGATTGTTTGATGCACCTGTTGTAAAATAATGATTTGCTGAATACATATTTGTGTAACGGAATTCAATCATTTATGTTCACTATTTGTGTTATGGACACTTGATCTATCAGTGAAGAAAGTGCAGACTAAGGATAGAATCAGGTTTGTGTCAGAACCATTTTACTATTCTTAGTGTGTCACAGTGTGTGTTGTGTGTGTCACTAAATACATTTTTACATTCTACATACAAATTTACTTGCAACATTTGGTTAGTCTACCAATACAGGCTGCATGACGTCTCGGAACTAATGTTCTAAAATGTCTCAGCACAAAGTAAGTGGGATTCAAAAAAATAAAATGGAGAATTCTTTGTTGTTATACACTGAGTAGTGCAGTGATAAAGGCCAACTTCAGGTTAAAAAAACAACAACAAAACAAACTTTTTTCATGGAGAGAATCTTATAATTAGACAATGTCATTCATTAAATTAGGGCTGCACAGTCTGTAACTAAGCCATTAGCTAGCCCAAGTGAGATAAGGAATTGAACTTTAGTAATGATAAAAGCCTTGGGTGTATAATCAGGTATTGTAAAGAAAAAAGTTGATGTTGTGTGACATATGACTAACCATGAAAAGGTGGTAACAGCTCATGGGAAGGTGAGGTAGCAGCGAGTTAGATTTGTTTACCAACCGTCCGATGGAGTTAAGTCAGTCAATTCTGGTGTACATATGAAACTGTCACTTCAAAAGTGAAAGATGTATCTCTCTAATGTCTTGTTTTCTTTTGCCTCAGCTTTGGTGCCCCCTCAGGGTCGTCATTTGCATGCCACTCATTACAGCCACCCTGTACATAGCCATACTCATATTTGTCCTGTAGGCTGTCACACTGCCATCATCAGCAGTCCACAAACGGAACAATCAATATCAGGAGATAATGTTAGTATCAGGAGGCAGCCCACCAGGGGAGACACTGCACTGTTGTTGGTATTCAGTAGAGAGCTTTCCGTGGTCCAAGACATGCTGCACAATACTTACTAAGCTGCCTAAAAATTGTAGTTAACCTTGTTGCAGAGCCAGCATTAGTCTCCAGTCCTCAGGATGCACCACAGTGCCTGTCCAACTGCAGACCCCATGAACTTGCAGATACCGATTTTTACATGAACTTGCCATGGGTGTGGTTGTGGTGAGGTAACTGAAACTGAGGTAACACTAACAGGTCACCATTGGAGCAAGATATGAAGGGTCACAGATTTTGAGACCCATTTTATGATGATCATTGAAGATGATGATGAAGGTTATCGCTGTAGATATCAATTCTGTCCTGAGTCTATATATGACAGGGCTGTACTCTATGCCTGCTTTCGATTCATGATTTATCTTGGCATCTGCCAGACCAAAGAGACAGACACAGTGTTAGTAAGAAATGAACTGTGGCCAAACAAAAATCTCAAAAGAATAAAAGCCTCAGATGGGAATCAAACCCACAACCTGAAAACATTCAGATTCAGCCCGCAGTGCTTAGAACCTCTGCATCAAGGTGAGTGGTCAAAATATGATATTAATGTGTAGAAATATAGTCATTAACTGATTAAGTTATGATGGAGTTAAAAAAGATACTGATTTAGAACTAATAAGATAATAAGATAAGATAATGTTGCTTATAGCCCAACCGACCGCAAAGGGCCACATCAGGGCTGTCACCACGTTAAAATCAACTCACCAGTCCTAATAGATAATACTTAAGATTAATCTGTTCTTAGGAAATGTGACCAGTGCCTGTACTGTAGTGCAAGTGTAGACAGCAGTAGACACCACTGTGCACAGTGAGTGGTATCAGGATATTGGTCAATACTATAATAATATTGATCAAGTTTAGCTGTCGGTGTCCTCTGCTCTCACTCAGTTCTTCCTCTTGTGCTTGAAGCTTTTTGTTCTCTTGGATATGTCAAGGGTCAAAAGTTGATTTAACTGTTTCTGACCTTTGCTGTTAAAAGGGATAATCATGCACGCAGTGACTCACACAGTGGACAGTCATGACTCAATGCGCATTGGAAAACTAATATAAAACAATGAAAGCAATTGTCCAGTCTTCTGTGCCTTGGCATGTTGGCACCATATCAATGTGGTATTACATGGCATGTTACTCATTCTATAATCCTCAGCCTCAACCCCATTCTCCCTACCCATTTCCTCCTCCCTTCTCTGTTTGATATCTTGTCTCTTAGATTTGAGAAATGTGTAGGTTGATTCATGATTCTTGGCTTTTATTCGCTCACTTTTCAGTTTCCAGTGCTTCCATTGGCCTTTGCCATAGGACCTCTGAACCAGTCAAAAGTGCTATCTAGTCGTATGTGTTATGTGCATATTATTGTGCTGTTTCTTTGCATGAAACTTTGTGGCCTGAGATTCTTATTCTGACTGCCATCTAACTTTCAGTTGATTCAGACAGCCCACATGAAGATGCAGGAACCAAGGCAGAAGCTGAAGCAGAAGATGAGAAAGGTATCTTAATTAATGTGGGTTTTTTTTTCTTTCCGTTTAAGCAGTGTATGGAAGCGCAGCCAATGCTGTTAATGGTGGTTATGTCGGTGTTGAACTGAAATTTATGGATAAGAACATTCAATAAGATTGCAAATATACTTGGTTTTCAGTTCACTTACGTTCAGCAGGATCATTAGAAGTTACTCTGCTGTTTTTAGTTTTGATCTAATGTTTTTAGTTCTAACCTTAGAACTAATACTAGAAGTAGTAATTAAAAGGTAATGAAAAAGACTGAGACTTATGCCGTTATGGATTGTTAAATTTATGGGGAAGTTCTTTACAGTTTGTAAACAGATGCAAAGAATTTCAAAAACAGCGTATTTATTCTTTCCCAGTGAACTCCGCCTAACAAATTCTGTCCACTGAGGACATGCAATTTTTAAATATTATTTTATATCTCTTATTATGGACCTAACGTTCTATTGTTGAACATTAATAGAAAGGGTAGAAAATGAAATTTGCTTTCATTATAAGTTAAGTACCTTTTTAGCTAAAAAGAAAATAGTATGGAAACGTTGTGAAGTTAAGAAATATGTCATTTTGACTGCCTGACACAAAAGTGCGCAATTTTTCCTTGTCCTTGGCACTATGCTCAGAATATCTATCATTACGAAAAACAAACTTCCCCCTACCCTTGTTTAGTTTAATTTACTTCGAGTGCAGTGTTTCCCCACTGGGTATTGATAGCAGAAGTGACCAAGTAATTTTTGTGTGGTAGAACAAAAAGTGGTATTTTAGAGATCTGTACTCGGTATCTTGGACATGGAAAATGGGAGGGAAGGACAAATAAGTAAGTGGGGGATATTGTGGCACTATTCAGAGACTATACCTGGAGGTGTTGGGGATAGAAGTATTGTGGACTTTGGGACCAGGTGCGTTTGAATAAAACTTTTTGTGTTCAGTCAGAATATGAACTTATCTCATCTGTGCTGTGTCATCAAAGAGTTACTGTTTTGTAGCACAGCTTCTGCCGCTGCTGACAAGTGACATGTTTTCAGAACCAGAGGAGTCATGGGATCAGGGTGAAGAGGATGAAAGCCAGAGGAAGATCAAGAGGATGGCAAGGAGGAAGAGGAAGAGGATGACGAAGAACCTGTTGTGCCCAAAAAGAAATCCTCTGAAAGCGCTGTGAAAGTTAGAAAAGACCACATCAATGTTGTCTTCATTGGCCATGTTGGTGAGTCTGTCTAAAAATATTTTCCACAAATAATCGGATCAGCTTCTTATTTTTTGTCCAAAAGAAGTTATACATTCCCTTCATACAGTGCATGTCTTTAGCATATTGTATGTGCAGAGATGAGAGGGTGAGCTACATGAGTTGGAGTGGGGTTAATGGGGGTATAAGGGATGGAAGAAGGAAGGAGGGGGATTGTAAGGGTCCAAATAAAGATGACTGCTGTAATTTGAAGTTAAACTGAAGGGATAGTTTTGTTGCAAAGCAGAGAATATGGCGTTTTGATTGAGAGAGAAAATGAAAAATACACGTATGTTCGCACATTAAACAATTTCGATTAATGACAGAATAAAAATCTTGTGTCATTGGCACTCAGGAATTTTCAGTTAGTCTCTCCACTTTTTTCCCACAGGACGCGCAGAAACAGCTGGATGATATTTCAGTGTAGTTGCCAGACACCCCTCTCTCCCCCCCATTGTGTCCACATGTGTTCTGTCTCATCTTCCATGCTTTTCTCTGTGGCATTACTCTCATGTTGCTCACTCCCTGCTCATTTGTTCACAGTGGCATCCAGGTATGTCTTGTAGTAGCTCCAAGTCCAGAAAGAGCAAGCAATATGAGATGATCATGAAGGAACCCATCAAAAGAGAAATTGTACTGCTTCTGAGTCACTGAAGTGGTTGTCCAGTGTTCCTTGTACTGTAGAATTTAAAACCAAGGGTCCTTGGGATTCTTTGCTTGAATATCTATGGGTCCTTTGGTGAAATCTGGAGGGTCCCTATTGTACTGTTAAAATGAAGATTTGAAGAATTCCTAATTATACAACAACGTTACAGCAGATGTCAAACATTCACTGAACTGCTTTCAAACCAAAAGCATCAGAATCCATCAAAAATCAGTAAAATACTGTTTTAGGGTCCCCCTCTCCCCCTTTCCCTCTCCACATTTCTTTATTCCTGGAGAAGATTCTCAGTTTGAGGGATGGAGACT
The DNA here is from genome assembly GCA_018398815.1 of Conus ventricosus. NCBI lineage: Eukaryota > Metazoa > Mollusca > Gastropoda > Neogastropoda > Conidae > Conus > Conus ventricosus. The sequence goes on along the minus strand of CM031596.1, from coordinate 66,921,955 downwards.
TCTTCATGGAAAGAAAAGGTAGAGGAAAGAGGGGAAGGGGCCTCTAAAACATTACTTTCTTCCCAAGTCTTGCTGTTAATCAAAAACTTCGCCAGATCTTCTTTCAGAGTTTTAAAACAATTTTATCATGCCCTTGCTGTTAATCAAGAACTTCGCCAGATCTTCTTTCAAATTTTTAAAACAATTTTATCATGCCCTTGCATCACATTTGAAATTGCTACTCAACTGTAGCAGTTCAACATCACTGACCTACATGAAGGCTGTCATCTTCAAAACCTTAAAGAAAGAATCAGCTGCACTTGTTTGCATGTGTTAATGCTTGTGTCACCATGTTCACTGGCACACAGTGGCATGAAAAATGGAATGGAATTTAATGTGTGTACAAGATTTTTATAGGTCACTTGCTTCAGTGGTAGTATGTATTTTTTTTGTCAATCTCTTCACTAAAAATTAGTTGAAAACAAGATCGACAATAATGGCAGTGCCAGTGCTACCACTTCTGTCAGTGTCTTCATTGGAAACGCTGAAAAGAGGAGTATGTTGATCTCTTCAATGAAATCACAGGCCGGCTATTGACTCTAGCAAGTTTTTAGTGGGCATGAGCCACGGAATCAAAACCATAATTGCTTCCGTCCTGTAACAGATGTGAAGATTTGGATAATCAGGGGCCACAACTCTGAGGTTGATGCCAATGACCATGTTTGACAATGAAATTGAGTCGCTCTTGAAGACTTTGAAGCTTTCAACTTTGAGCAGAGCTACAGATAAAGATCATGTTTGTGACCGGGAAAAAAACTGTGCTTTCCAGGGACAGTGTGTGAAAATTTGTAGATCAGACTGAAAAATCTGTGCATAAAGTTACCTCCAGTTGTGAATTACAAAGAACACTGGTTGTTACCATGAGAATGCTAAGGGTTCTTTCAATACAAATAGCTCCCATGCATTTTTGAAGTTTTGTGCTAGTATACTGACTTCCATAAAAAACGCGAAAATTTGAAAGGCTATTTTTCGGGTGAAAAGGGGTGAATATACAATATTGAACCATTGTGGCAAGTTGTTTGGGTCCAAGACTCATGTGCATTGAAAAAATTGTGTGAGCAACACATCATTCCCGGCATTGGAGGGTCAACAAAAATGGCAAACTGGTTGCTGCATGTGAGGCACGTGCACACCATGCAGAGCAAAGTTAACCAGCGACAAGTACGCAGGCATGCAGCCTTTATAAAGCCGCGCTACAAGGTTCAGGTAACGACTTGCCATCTGAGCGCTACAGAGATGCCAAGACTACGAGCAGAGGAACGCAATCGTGCCCTAGGCCATCTGGAGGCTGGTGTGGATGCCAGGCAGGTCGCCAACATCTTTAACGTCCACATCTCAACCATCTATCGTCTGCAGCACCGCATGCGAGTCACTGGTACCACTGATGATCGTCCCCGGCCAGGCCGTCCTTGGGTCACCACACAAAGAGAGGATCGCCATCTTGTTCGAACCCATCTGCGGGACAGGCGGCAAACAGCCGCTAACACTGCTCGACAGGTGCCTGGGAATCTCCAGCAACGAATCAGCCTCAACACTATGCGGCGGCATCTTCAGGAGAACGGGCTGGCATGTAGGCGTCCTCACAGAAGTCCGGTACTGACACCAAGACACCGGCAGGACAGGCTGCAGTGGGCACAAGCCCGAATCAACTGGCGCAGGCAGCAGTGGGGACGCATACTGTTCTCAGATGAGAGCCGTTTTTGTATTGACATGGCTGACGGTCGTGTCAGAATATGGCGTCGACCTGGTGAACGCTATGCTGACTCCTGTGTGGTAGAGCGGAACCCCTGGGGAGGCCCAAACGTTATGATATGGGGTGCAATTGGCATTAACCACGCCATAGGACCAGTCATCTTTCAGAACATTGGTCCTGGTTGCGGACAGGGTGTCGATGCACAGCGCTACATCAACCAGGTGCTCAGACCCATGTCGATCCTTTTTTTACGCAACGCCCAAACTGGACATTCCAACAGGACAATGCAAGACCACACACCGCCAGGGCCACCCAGCAATTTCTTCAGCATAACAACGTCAATGTGCTGCCCTGGCCAGCCCTCAGTCCCGATTTAAACCCAATAGAACATTTTTGGGATGAACTTGGCAGACGGTTGGACCTCCTGCGTCCACGACCAGCAACAGCGGCTCAACTTCACCAGGCCATCGTCCATGTGTGAGCTGGTGTGCCAAGAGGACGCATCAACTACCTGGTCCACTCAATGAGCCACAGGTGTCGAGCAGTTGTCAACGCAAATGGTGGCCACACACGGTATTAGGACTTCTAGCTGGTTTGTCACGTGACCTTGGATTTTCCACACAAAAGACATATTGCTGATGACATTTTCACACATTACCGGTGTAATGAATTAAATCACGTTGAATTCTCGCTTCCACTCTGTACAATTGTGACCAATAAAATTCACCCCCAACCTTCAGCTTGTTTTGTTTTCGCGTTTTTTATGGAAGTCAGTATAGTTTTAACTTATTTTCAGTTCCTCTCTTTGAACTTGCATTTTTTAGTTTTCTGCAGGCAGGTTTCACAATATTAGGTACAAATACAAAATTGGAAGAGCAGTGAGCTATCCATGCCTCCATGACCAGAAAGGCTGGTAGAGTGATCACTCTTACTGAGTTAATGAGTTGATATCATGAATCATACTCAAACATAGATAAGTTTTCTCGTCTTTCTTGGTGAAGGAACATGCCCCTTCTGTTCTTTGTAGTCCAGTCTTCATTTTTTTGTTGGTCTTGGATAGTCTCATGCAGCCTTCTAAGCTAGTTTTCATTTCGGTTGAGTAAGGTTATTTCTCTCTTCCTTTGCAAGGGGGAATTTTGTCTGTAAATGTACACAAGCTGTGCTATGATGCCGTCTTTCCAGTACTTGGCTTTGGCGTTGCGCACTAAGGAGTCTGTCATCCATCATTCCCTCTGTTTTGGATGCACTCATACATCTGCCCTATGTGTTGTTATTAGCCCCTTCAAGCCAACACCTATGAGACAGGGGTCTTATGCGTGGCTGTATTTGTACTCACTTACCCTAATAAGTCTTTGGAAGGGGCGTTCTCCTTTTCCTGATTTTGGCCAATTGGAAATTAATTTTTTCCTTAAGGCATTTGCCTGTCACTTTTTGCCATACTGCTGAGAGGGAGCAGGGACTTGACTTTTCACTGCCAAACTAAGCGTTGGAGACCATTGCAAAGAGCCCCTAGTGGCCTTTGATGCAGAGTTCTCAACTTGGAGAACTTGGAAAAGACATTCTTAGCAATGTCTCCTTGTGTGGGTGAGCATGCTCCCCACTTATGTTAACAATATTCTGGCATTTGCTTGGACAGATAAGTGTGAGAAAAAGAAATTTTGCTACGCTAAGTAGTTTTATGATATATACCTGTCCAAACACAGGGACGCTCTCCCACCTTCCTGTTTGGCCAAGAAAAGGTGCAAAAACAGATGTTTTGATAGGATTCATGAAGTGAGCTCACTAAGGGAAATCACTCCTACGGCTTAACTGGTTATTGATGCATATTTGCTCCCAGCTCTCTTTTTTTGTAGTTCAGCTTTTTGGAGGATCCTGATAATATACTCAGAGGCATAAAAAACGCGAAAACAAACTGTATAGAAATTTTGATGTAATTTGGCTACCGATTCCTTTGAACTGGTAATAGAAAGTGAGAAAAAGCAATCGAACACCGCAAAGTGTCCTTTCAAAGTTCATTCTGGTAGAAAATAAGGTCACATGAACTTGACCTTGACCCTGTGTTAACAGCAGAATGTCAGTATCTGGTGTGACCACCTCGAGCATTGATCACAGCTGTGCACCTGCGGTACATCGAGCGCACCAGAGTGTTGGTCTGCCTCTGGGGGACTTGCCACCACACCTGGCCCACAGCAACAGCAAGCTGAGCTGCTGTCTGGGGTCTGGGGTTGAGCTGGTTCAACTGCCTCTGAAGGGCATCCCAGAAATGCTCTATTGGGTTAAGGTCGGGAGAACGGGCTGGGTGAGGCAGCAGATTGATGTTGTTCTGCCTCAGGAAGTTCTGCGTAGCACGGGCAGTGTGCGGCCTTGCGTTGTCCTGCTGAAACAGGTTCTGTGGATGCCGCTGGAAATGCGGCAGGATGTGGGGCCTCAGAACTTGGTCGATGTAATGAACAGCAGTGACCCCGTTACCACGTCCTGGACCCACATTCTGGAAGATGACTGGCCCAATACGGCGATTTATGCCGATAGCCCCCAGATCATGATGCTTTCACCACCCCATGGGTCCCTTTCGGTGATGTTGGCATCCGTGAAGCGTTCCCCCGCTCTTCTCCAGATCCGGATGCGGCCATCGCCTGGGTCGACGCAGAACCGGCTTTCATCACTGAAGTGGACTCGGCCCCAGTCCCGATGGCGCCAATGCACGTGGATCTGTGCCCACTGCAGACGGTTCTGGCGATGCTGGAGTGTCAGGATAGGTCGCCGGGCTGGACGCCTGCATTGGAGACCAACTGTGTTCAGTCGGCGACGCACGGTCCTGTTGCTGATTGGCCTGCCATGGTTGCCGACGGTGTTCCTGGCTGTGTTGGCAGCGGTTTGGTAAGGCTCCCGTCGATGCTGACGAAGAAGATGGCGGTCTTGGGCTGTTGTGGTGACCCTCGGTCTGCCGCTCCTCGGTCTGTCATCAGTGGTGTTTCTTGCTTGAAAGCGGTCCAGAAGGCGATAGACGGTGGAAATGTGGACTCCGAATGCGATAGCGACCTGCCTCATTGGAACCCGGCCTGCAGTTGCCCCATTGCTATGCAACGATCTTGACGAGAAAGTCTCGGCATTATGTTGGCGCCTCTGGAAGGGATGATTTGAACTTTTTGGGGTTTGGAAATTTATAGCCCACAATGGGGGCCACATTGAGTTGCAATTCACATTGATGCACGTGGCGTAGGTAGTCCACATGGCAAATGCACTCCTCGTGCCAAAAACGCTGACCCGGCAACATTCACCCACTGTTACGAGGTTACAACCGGCCAAGACACCACGTACTGCTAATGTTGCACGTGCCAACGACATTGCTTACGTCCTGTTCACAATGTGAACAATCGTGCACTGTCTCTATTTTTTCGCGTTTTTTATGCCTCTGAGTATATGATGACGCTCCATTGCCAAGTAAGGATAAGGTACTTAGACGGATAAGAAGATTATGAATCTACTTTTAGTAGTAAAATTCCCTTTGTTTTTTCTGTCGGACACCATTTCCTTTTCAATTTTAGGTAATTAGAAAATGATAATTTGACAAGTAAATATAGAAAACAAAACAGCTCTCGTCTTATAGTAGAAAATGAACGATCGTTATTTAGTAATCAGTGCTATGAATGCACTGGTGCAAAAAAAAATATTGGTCATACTATAGCGTTAGTAATGAAAGAAAAAAATTGTCGCTTGCTTTCTTATGTCCGTCTCTGAAGCTGCATTCATACTGGACTTCACTAGTACTTGCCTTTCTTGCCATTATTTTTCAACAGCCATAAAAAGAGTAAATTTGAGACTCGTTCAAGATCTTCAAATGAGATTTTAGTGTTGTTTGAAATTTTAAGTGCATGAAGAAAATATTTTGCAGAAAAGCAAAATCCAAGGCCATCATAAACATCACTCATAAACTAAGTTCTGTGAGTGTGATGTTTCAGATATACTTTTTGTGCTTTGTGTAAACAGTCAAAATGAATGTGCTTTATAGGCAAAATTCTGGATAGTACTTTCAGATCTCCCATTTTGTTTATGTCTGTCTTTAACACGGAAACAAATGGAAAAAAAAAAGACAAAATTTAGATGGGTTTTTGGGTAACATTTTTCACAGGTTTTTACTTTGTTAGACATAAAATGTGTGCATCCATTGATCCATTGCTTATTTGAGGTTTTATTTTGTTTTATTTTGGGGACTCAGTGACTTTGATTTTCCCTGTAATGGAACAGAGAAGGTAGGAAGCAATATTGCTGATTCTGGTCTTTAGCATTAGAGATAGACAGGATGGAAAGTTCACGAGATGAATATTGTGGAACCTGTCTTTACTATCCTCTTCTGTTTTTCTGCCATGTAGACCATTCTCCTGTCTTTGTTGACTTTGTAGTTCCAGTCTTCCTGTTTGGAACCATAGCACTCTCAGCGCTGGGCAGGAGCCAAGTAGGGCTGAAAAATTGCACAAATATTTAATGGGACTTGAACCCACATTTTTCCCCACTTTTAATCTTGTGACGCTAGCCATTTCAGTGCAGTGGCTGGTGCCAGACTTGACTTCTCTTGTCTTTTAAAGACTTGAGTTAAAAGGTGTGGCATTCTGTGTCCTTTTCTGCTTATCAAACAGCCCTGATATGGCCCTTTACGGTCGGCTGGGCTCTAAGCAACATTATCTTATCTTATCTTCTGCTTATCACGCTGTTTGGTGAGTAATCCATTTTACATGACTCAGATGAGTAACAATGAGTCTGTGCGATCAATCTGTTTTGTGTGTATGTGTGTGTGCATGTATGTGTTTGAGTGCATTTATACATGTGTGCAAGCATGTGTAGCTTTTAACATTGGCCTTTTTTTTCTCGTCAGCTACAGACTTGGCATGATAAAGATCTTGACTTTGCCATCCCATGCATAGAGATGACAACTTATCACAGTGGCTGTAAATCTGTAATTACAGTTTTCAGCAGGAGTGTCACTGTTATTAGATTTACCATAAAAATGATCAGTCTCAAATGATGCTTTGTGTATTGATAAAAAATATGCTAATAATGTATGCAGACGTTGCAAACAAACGTTTTCTTCACATTCTTTCTAGCCAAATCAGACTATTCAGAATTATATGCTTTTTTTGTTCTAAGGAAAGGAGCAGACACTCATAAAATATCTTTACAAACTAATTGTTTTGTGTATGTGTGTGTTGAGTCTAGCTGATAATGCCATATGAATCGGCAAATTGAAAAACTTTTCTTGTTTCCACATCAACAGCTTCCAGATAGTACGAATACATCATCTATTTACATAGTTGTCTCTGAAAATTAATGATTTTTAGAAAATGAAAAGTGGGGAAATACATACAGAAAGCACCAAATAAAATAGTAATCATCACTGAGATGATTGCGAATATTTGGAAGTAGCCAGGGTTAAAAAGTCCCTGGTGACACAAGAGCTAGTGGAGGAAAGGCAGCTTCCATAGAGCTTCGACTCACTATCTGCCCAGAGTGAACAGAAATAGGCTAGAGATAGCTTTCCCTTTCCTCACACCTGCTTTCCTCCATCTACCGCCACCCATGTCCATCATTTTTCCATCTCCATCTTCCTTAGAGCTTCATCTTTCATCACATGTAAAGCATGAGTAGAATAAGACGATTGTCTTTCTTGTTTGCTTTGAACGTCATCATTCTTTAATTATGTATGACTGTAATATCCAAGAATGAGATGGTTGGTAATTTGAAACACAGCCTCACAGGTAATTTCAAGGTCTGTGTTATTCTGTTGATAAAATACAGAGAGGGAAAAGTGTGTGTTTGAGACTTCTTTTTTTTTAAGCAAAAGTTTGGATTGTAATTTATGCTTGATCTGTTCGTTTTCAAATGGATGAATGCAGGTTTCATTTGAGTGCCCTAGACAGGTGACATTGATTGAAAATATTAGGTCACATTAACAGTAATTATCAGCAAAATACCATTTGCAAAAATGGAAGTAATGAAACGTTCTTGCATTTTTGGTCCCAGGGACTGGTTTTATTTTACTGACGCCTGCAGCTAAATTGGAGCAGAGGTTTTGTCAGAAGAAGAGAAAAAAAAGAAAAAAATATTTACACTAGTTTTGAAGTAGTGAGTAGATTATGGTCAAATTTAGTTTTAAATCCATTGCATTGTGTGCAGTAGCAGTTCAGCACATTTTGATTAGTACTTTCCACCACACTAAGCCTGCATCATACACTTTTGGTTCAGACACTGGATCGAAGAGGCATAGTCTTCAGTCTCTGAAAAGACAGCAGTGTAATTGGTGTCAATAAATCTCAAGAGGTCTTGGTTCTGAGCTTGCTGTCGTGGAGAAAACTGACAGAAATTTGTTTTCTTCTCAAAAACGGGACTGGTTTGTAGAATCCTCGGTGTGATCACCAATATATAACACGGTTGACTCATGCCAAAATAAGGGAAGCTAATAGCTTACTGCCAGAGAGAGTGCTGTTTACAGACTCTGTATGTTCCCCTCTGTTGGAATGGATGTCAAATTAATGAAAGTGAGAAAGTCTTGATCACAGAGGTTGATTCCAATGTGAAAAACAAGTGGAATGTAAAGTGGCCGGACGAAAGTATATAGACGTCTCATTATTTTAAGACAGTGTGTGTGTGTGTGTGTGTGTGTGTAATTGTGAACAAAGTGAGTCTCTAGTCACACACGTTCAGAATGTGTGTGTGTGTCACTGTGTGTTTGTGGGTGCACATATGCGTGCGTGCATGTGTGCGTGTGTGTAAAACTACAGAACAAGTAACCAGAAAAGTGACAATGAAACACTACACTAGCTTGTTTGTTTTTTTTAACCAGAAATCAGGGTACCATTCAACAGAACACTGAAATTACACAGACCTCAAAATAAATCTTGCAAGTCACAAAAATGCACATCTTTTAATGCTTTTAGGCCTTATCACTTCGGACTTCAGTGTTAAATGGAAATATTATTGGGGGTAAAACAAAAGGATTTTATCCCTCCTCCGCCCTCGCACCCCATGCATTTAAAATGTCAATTGGAAATCTTGAAAACAAAAAGATTTGATTTTTCTCCTCCCACCCCACCCCCTCATCCCCTTTCAAACACACACATCTGCACCCCCTACCCCCTTTTTGAACAGATTTTTAGTTTCTTGAAATAGTTATTAGATTCTAAATATATTTAACTAAAAGGAGCTTTGTTCCATGATCCTAACTGAAGACCCTGGACACTGCTACATAGGGCCTACACAGGTCTCTGAATCTGACCAAAATTTCTTTATTTTTTTTACTAGTTTTTGTTCTCATGTGGATATCGACAAGTTAAATCCTGCTCTGCATACAACAGTGACATGCATCAAATGACTATGCATCAAATGACTATTCAATCATAGCTGAAGGAAAAAATTGTACTCTGTCAGTCTTGCTGTACAGGAAAACAGTGATACAAAAAGAATGAAAACTGCTTACTGGCCTTGCTAAACAATGCAACACGTGTTTGTTTATTGTTGTCTGCATGCTGAACAAATGTGTTTGTGTACACCACAGAATGTGCTTGTGTAGCATGATTTAATTATTTGTAACTTTTATGTTTTGCAGATGCTGGGAAATCTACCATTGGTGGACATCTTTTGTAAGTTTATTTTGATGTCTGTTTTATTTTGAAGCTTTTAGCATACAGATGGGTATAGAGCATTCTCTTAATGGCTTTCAGTATCTGTCCAGATGGCTATAAAGTTTCCTCCTATTGGCTGTCAATATCTGTCGATGAAATTATGGTTATTATGTGGGTATCATAATGATGTTTTACTTTAATAAGATTAAACAAATATTCTTTTTTACTTCAGGTATCGGGTCAGAAGCATGACCGTATAATGAGATTTTAGGACAGTCTTTTTTTTCTTTTTTTTTCTTTTTTTTTTTAATAAAGACCTTTCCCTATTCTAATAAAACGTTTCTCTCTGTAGAGACTGTTTTACCAATTGTTTTGCTTTTATTTATCCCTGAATTACATCATCTGATTTACAGCCCAGTATCATTGGATTTGGAGGGGGGGGGGGGGGGGGGGGGTAATTATAGAAAGATTCCATGGTAAAGTGATTTTCAAGAAATTTTCGTCACAGAAAGAAAGGGAAGATCAACTGAAGTGGTATCATTTGGCTATACTTGGGAAACTATTGGGTTCTTAATTGGATCGCTTGAAAGCTGTGGAAGCATTTCTTGTAAATGCTGTTCCCAGCCAGTCTTTGTGTCAAAAATTGCCTGGTAAGTAAAAATTGTAGATGCCAGTATTGACTTGAAGGAGACCAGATTGTTACTTTTGGCTGTGTGTTGTAAACATCAATGTGGAAAGTGGGTATGTTGTTGTTGTTGTCGTACCTGGCTAAAAGACTCCAGGGATCATCCAAACAGCGAAGTACTTGAACACTATGGTACAAATGCAGGGTTGCACATCCACGTCGGACATCGGACATAGACCGATTGCACATGCAAAATGTCCGATATAACTGGCAGTGAAGAGGACAAATGTCCATTACTTTGCCGAAAACGCGGTCACTGTCCGATAGCTTTCCGATGCTCACGGACATGGCACCGGCCGTTTATATCAAGCCCGCATAATTATTTGAGTCCGACCGTCGTACAGAACTCCAGTCTTTAATTAACTTTAGTGTAAGCCCACTGCCCAGTGAATCACTAGGCCTATTACTGTCCCGTGTGCCACTGGCACTAAGCTTAGTGGCGAGCCGTGGCGGTCTATTTTTAGCTCGTTGGCTTGCAACTCTGCCTCCCTGTCGCAGCCAGCTTGTGTCAGGGTTATTTTTAGCGTAAAGCGGCCTAAAGAGCGATAAGCCCTATTGTACTTGTTACGTGTTGTAGGCCATGTAGGCACATGTTGCTGAAGCGGAGACTGGAAAGGAATCCTTGCTCACGACGAGGGTGCAAATGGAAGGACCAAGTGATGTCAAGGGGGAATCAGAATGGGTGTTCAGGGTGACAGAAAAGTAGGGAGAGAAAAGGAAAAGAATGCTCTTCAACCAAAAAGACGACTCCAAATGAATCAATATTGTACTTGAATACTAGCATTAGCAATGAATAGTGATTCAGAGCTTCAGATTGTTGGCGCGCCCGCGCCATTGGTGCATATTTTATCAGAATGACGCGTAACAGTCAGTGTGTATGCGCCAGCCTGGCGCGTCATAAAAATCGCCAACTTGTCTCGATCTCGGTCTGTCGGTACCAAGCCACACCAGGTCCAAGCACATGTGGCCACACAACGGAGTATATGTACCCAAACTGGCACCTTGCTGCCTTGCCTAGCATCGCTGTGTGTGATTGGCTGACAGCCACGCACAACAACCAATCGGCGAACATCTATCAGTTTTACCTTGCAAAGGCGAAATCGTCTGGGTCCAGAAATCGTCTGACTTTTCAACACGTGTGGAATCGTCATCGTTCTGCTAAAGACAAGATGCCACGAAGAAAAAGCTCAAACAAAGTGAAAACCAGCGGCAGCTAACTTTGTCAGCAATGTTTTCAAAGGATAAAACGAGTGGTAAGTGTTTAGTTTTTATCTCTTAGCTGAAAATTGAAGCCATCATTGTTTTTCTCTCCCTTTTAGTCTCTCTCAGCCAGCCGGCACGTGTATTTCCCCCACTCCCTTTCGGCTTTCCACTCCTCCCTCCCGCACTCCATTGTCTTTCTCTCCTTTCCTTGTATCTTATCTCAGCAAGGCGGCATGTGTATCCCCCTCCCTCCCTCACGCCCCACCCCACCCCCTCTCCAGCGTTTAGTGGGTCAGTCATCCAGCAAACTGCCACCGCTAAAAATAGCTAAGTGCCATGAACACATCGCGAGGAAGATGGGGTGGGAAAAGGGAAGAGAGAGAGAGACCGAGCGAGAAGAAGAAAAAAAGAGGGAGGGGGGTGTTGGACAGTACACACACACACACAGCACACACACACACACACTCTCACACACACACACACACACACACACACACACACACACACACACACATATATATCAGACTGACACTGACTGTGATAGGGCGTTATTAAAGATGGTGCACAAGAACCAACAGCTGGTCAATGTTCAGGCCCAGATCACTGCACCACTCCAAGTCCTCAAACGCCTGCAGCATGTCAACAAGATCCTGAACCAACAGCTGGCCCATCTTCAGCCCCAGATTTTGTTGACAGTTCTAGTAATGGCGGATGATCACAGATGCTGAAGAAAGTGGGGCCCCCTTGCGTTGCTCCACAAAGAAAGATACACAAACTGGCTCCTACTGCTCGCTATTTCCAATCAGAAGTGCCCTCACAAACACACATTGTGACCAGCTGATGAGGGTGTGCATTGATGGACCTAGCTTCCAGGACATGCCTTTATGAGTGCAGTGCAGGTGTGGGCGGAAAAACGCAGGCGGTACCTGTTCAAGGACTAGGTGAACATACCTTTGATTGTCAATGGCCCATCTTTTTCAAATTGACCCATCATTTTGCATGGCATGGGTCATTGGGCCCTGATGTCTGAAAACAATCTGAAGCTCTGGTGATTTAGGAAAGACACTGCCTCTGTGTGTGTGACTGTGTGTGTGTGTGTGGACTAGTATAGTATGTTTACCAAACATGGCTTCCCACTCTAGGAATATAGTCAGCTTTTGTAATACGATTAAATTTTTGTGTGCATAAAACTTAATATACATTCAATCTGGCTTGCGTTCAAAATGTCGATTGATTTTGTTATGAAGAGGACAAATGTCCTATTACTTCAGGGTGGTCCAGGACATTTGTCCTATAGATATGCTAAGGATGTACAACCCTGCAAATGCATCAGCTGGGGATGAGAACATTACGTGTATGACCGTTTTTGATTACCCCGCCACATGGGCAGCCACACTCGACTTCGGGGGATGAAAGTGGGTATGAAGGAAAGTATTGTTTAAGGCTGTGTGTTGCGGACATCTGACACGGAAAGTGGATAAAGGAAAGTAGTGTTTAGTCAGTGTGTTGCAGACATCTGATGGGGAAAATAGAAATATGAAGGAATGTAGTGAATGGTCTGTTAGTTGTAGACATCAGAGGAAGTGGAGATGAAGAAGAGTGTTGTTTTGGTCAGTGTGTTGCAGATATCTGAGAGGGGAAGTGGATATGAAGAAAAGTGATTACGCCTTGGCTTAAGGCTGTGTCAGACCAATTGACATAGGCCAGAACACCAAGGCTACATCAAAATGTTGTTATGCTCTGCATAGTTATGTGGGGATTGTCTTCAGTCGTGACAAGCTCCTAGCATAACATCAGTCTCCAAATCCCCCGAAGTCGGAGTGTGGCTGCCCATGTGGCGGGGTAATCAAAAACGGTCACACACGTAATGTTTCTCATCCCCAGCTGATGCATTTGTGCCATAGTGTTCAAATACTTCGGCTGTTCGGATGATCCCTGGAGTCTTTTAGCCAGGGTACGACAACAACAACAACAAGAAAAGTGATGTTTTGGGTGCTGGTTGCAGATATTTGACTGGGAAACTACATGAGGAAGAGTGTTGTTTTGGTCAGTGTGTTGCAGATATATGAGAGGGAAAGAGGAGATAAAGAAGACTGTTACTTCAGTCAGTGTGTTTCAGATATCTGACGAGGAAAGTGAATATGAAGAAAAGTGTTGTTTGGGGCTGTTGGTTGCAGCAGATACCTGACTGGAAAATGGACATGAAGGAGAGTGTTGTGTTGGGCTTTGTTGCAGATACCTAACAGGGAAAGTAGAAATGAAGAAGCATGATATTTTTGTCAGTGTGTTGCAGATATCTAACAGGGAAATGGAAATGTAGAAAATCTGAGAGGGAAAGTGGATGTGAAAGAGGGTGTTATTTGGGTCCCGGGGTTGCAGGTATCTGACGGGGAAAGTGGATGTGAAGAAGAGTGTTGTTTTGGTCAATGTATTGCAGGTATCTGACAGGGAAAGTGGATGTGAAGAAGAGTGTTGTTTTGGTCAATGTATTGCAGATATCTGACAGGGAAAGTGGATGTGAAGAAGAGTGTTGTTTTGGTCAATGTATTACAGATATCTGACAGGGAAAGTGGATGTGAAGAAGAGTGTTGTTTTGGTCAATGTATTGCGATATCTGACAGGGAAAGTGGATGTGAAGAAGAGTGTTGTTTTGGTCAATGTATTACAGATATCTGACAGGGAAGGTGGATGTGAAGAAGAGTGTTGTTTTGGTCAATGTATTGCAGATACCTGACAGGGAAGGTGGATGTGAAGAAGAGTGTTGTTTTGGTCAATGTATTGCAGATACCTGACAGGGAAGGTGGATGTGAAGAAGAGTGTTGTTTTGGTCAATGTATTGCAGATACCTGACAGGAAGGTGGATGTGAAGAAGAGTGTTGTTTTGGTCAATGTATTGCAGATACCTGACAGGAAGGTGGATGTGAAGAAGAGTGTTTTTTGGTTAGTGTGCTGCAGATTTCTGACAGGAAAGTGGAGATGAGAAGAGTGTTTTGTGGGCTAGTGTGTTGCAGATGTACCACAGGGAAAGTGGATGTGAAGGAAAGTGTTGTTTTTGTCAGTGTGCTGCAGATTTCAGACAGAAAGTAGACATCAAGGAGAGTTGCTTTGGTTGGTATGTTGCCAGATTTCTGACAGAGAAAGTGGAAATGAAGGAGAGATTGTTTTGGTCTGTATGTTACAGATATCTAACAGGGAAAGTGGATATGAAGGAAAGCATTGTTTGGGGCGGACATTTGATTTGGGTCTGTGTGTTACAGATACCTAACAGGCATGGTGGACAAGAGAAACTGGAGAAATATGAACGTGAAGCCAAGGAGAAGAACAGAGAAACTTGGTAAACATCTTGAGTTCTAATTGTTGTACACCATGTGTTTTTTTTCTTAACCCCTTCACTGCCACAGTATAATAGCACATTTGAAAATCTGTCTGACAAGGCAAAATTTAGCTTTTTGGGTAGGTTCAATAAAATGGTTACTGTGCGCTTATTTCTTGACAGATCTCTCTGCTTTTTTGCATGTTTTGTTGTTATGCATTTGTCTACACTCTGAGATCTAAATGACTTCATTATGTTGATAATTAGTATAGAAAAAATTCACATAATTACGACAGTTATACAAAAATAAACAGTTTTCGAGCACACACAAACATATTGCGCCAAATAGAATGAGTCAAAACACTGAAAAAGTGGTCTTGCTATTTAATTCAACATCACCACTAACACATGATAGTCATATAAATCCCAGGGAATCTTGTTCTTGATGACAATCTGCTCATAATTGGGGGTACTATGTTTTAGGTAAAAAGGGGCATAATCATGCTTTTCACGGTATGTTCACTAACATCTACATTACTCATCCATTTGTTGAGTTATTTCTTAGATGTTTTGTGGAGTACTTCCTTATACCCTTGTCTACAATTTCACATCATTCCAACTTGATTTTGGGGCTAATAATGATGGTTCACACTAAAAACATATGATAAAACAGTTTTTGTTTTGTTTTCCATTTGAGAGTTTTACAAAAAATCACCACATAAAAGCCCACTAAACACAGCAAAAATACCTTCTGGTGTTTGCTCAACAATATTACAAACACCTGGAATTCATATTGTTGTCAGTAGATGTCCCTCTGTGTAACAATCTCTATGTTTACTGGGGGTACCCAATGCTACTAGAAAGGGCATAATTTTACTATATGGGGTAGGTTCAATACCTCAATCACTGCTTATTTATTTGTTTACATATGACTTAGATTTTATGGTTTTTCTTTCCTTATACCCCAAGCTATGATGCTGTATAACAATAATGTAGTATTGTTGGCCATTAGGGGATGGATAAGGGTATAATGAATGGTGGTTTTACAAAAAAAACACTTTAAGTATACAAAAACAAACTACACCATATAAAATCAGTGAAAACAATGAAAAAGTGGTGTGACTAATTATTCAGCATCAGCACTAACACATGATAGTCATATAAATCCCAAGTAATCTTGTTCTTGATGACAATCTGCTCATAATTGGGGGTACTATGTTTTAGGAAAAAGGGGCATAATCATGCTGTTCATAGTATGTTCACTAACATCTACATTACTCATCCATTTGTTGAGTTATTTCTTAGATTTTATGTGGATTACTTCCACATACCCTTGTAAGTTGTCTACAATTTCACATCATTCTAACTTGATTTTGGGGCTAATAATGATGGTTCACACTAATAACATATGATAAAACAGTTTTTGTTTTGTTTTCCATTTGAGAGTTTTACAACAATCACCACATAAAAGCCCACTAAACACAGCAAAAACACCTTTTGGTGTTTGCTGAACAACATTACAAACACCTGGGATTCATATTGTTGTCAATAAATGTCCCTCTGTGTAGCAATCTGTATGTTACTGGGGGTACCCCAGTTCTACTAGAAGGGGGCATAATTTTAACATTTGGGGTAGGTTCAGTACCTCAATCACTGTTTATTTATTTATTGACATATGACTTAGATTTTATGGCTTCTCTTTCCTTTTACCCAAAGCTATGATGCTATATAGTAATAATATAATTTTGTTAGCCTTGGGGGGGGGGGGGGGGGGGGGGGGGGGGGGGCGGCACAGAGATATAACGGATGGGGGTTTTACAAAAAAGGAAAGTTTCTGAAAACATACACATGTTTACAACACAAAAAACCTGTAAAACACTGACAAGAGTTTCTAAATATAGTTGTACTCACATTACTGCCATGCTGTTTTATAGGAATCCAGCACGTGCCGTACTAAACTTCACAGGCTTGGACATAATCCTCAGGTTGTCTGCATTCACCGCTTCATAACTTTAGGGGATGGTGTTCTTTTTGTTTGTTTGTCCAAATTGTGGTTCAAAGAACACACAAGAGGATTCATTTTGTACTCCACTTGCACTTCTTTCACTGATGGCACTCAGTCTGGTCACAGCATTCCCAAAATAATGAACACACGCACAGGTGAGAAAAAAAAATACTGTGGAATGGAAAACTAATAATACAAAAAAGCAGAAGAGAATGGAATGTACAACTAAGAGGGAAAAAAAGGAAAACCGACAGAGATGATCCTACTCCCAATACAAAAACTTGGTGTGATAGTCCATGAAACACTGGCCTAAGCACAAACCAGGCTTGGAGGGGCAATAGTAGCGGGATTCCTTCCTCACGTTGAGTTTCTTAGTACAAACTCGACATTTCTTGGAAGGAGCAGCCTTGTTTGGTGTCGGTGGCAGTGGGAACAAAAAGTGGTTAGCACCCATCCTCACCTCGTCATCTGTTTTGCCCTCTTCCACAGCAGGCACCTGGTCTGGCCAAATCCAAGAAGTGATAATACTCTCCATAAAACCTAAGAAAGTTTTACAGGAGTCATCACCTCTTGACTTCTGCAAAATAAAGGAATTGCAGGCTGCAACCTGAAGAAAATGGAAAAATAATTTCTTCGTCCATTTCATCGACTTGCGGGTGCAGTCATATGGGTGAAGCAACTGGTCCTGTTTGTCGACCCCACCCATATTCCTGTTGTACTGGGATGAAACGGACGGACGCATGTTGATTCCCCGTCGTCCCCGGTCTGGAATTGGTGCCTCAGTGTGGCCGTGCACAGTAGACAGCAGGTGCACCACTTTTGTGCTGTGGTACTTTGTGGCGATGATCTTGTTGTCACCACAAAGAGCAGCTAATGATCCGGGGCCCAGCTTCACACCACGTAGCTCTTCTGGAATACCCCGGTTCTCCCGGATGGTGCCGCAGGCCAAGGTGTTCCTTTCCAGGAGGTAGAGGTACAGCCTCAGACTACTGTACCAGTTGTCTGTGTAGACATGGTAGCCCTTTTCCAGGAGAGGGGCTACCAGGTACAGCACCATTTTCTCGCTGGCAGAGAGAGTTGGTTGTCTGCATTTACAGACTCCAGGACAGGCTGGACCTCGTTGATGGGGTCCTCCCTTCCAGCATACACCTTGAAGCGGAAGCAGTAGCCACCACTTCCCTTGACACCGCCATCAGACTCACAGCACAGGTAGATTTTTATTCCGAACCGGGCACGTTTCAAGGGTATGTATTGACGAAATATCAATCTACCCTTCCAAAGAAGTAGACTTTCGTCAACACACACTGCTTGCCGGGGCTCATACACTTCCTGGAATGTCTCATGCAGATGGTCCAGAATGGGTCGAATCTTGTAGAGCCGGTCGTACCCTGGATCACCCTGCACTGGCATGGCTGCATTGTCATTGAAATGCAGAAACTGAAGAAGAATCTGAAATACAGAATAAATTTTCAAGATCAGTAAGCAGACCCACAACTGGGCACACACACACACACACACATCACACACACACACACACACACACACACATCACACACACACACACATCACACACACACACATCACACACACACACATCACACACACACATCACACACACACACACACACATCACACACACACACACAATCACACACACACACACACACATCACATCACATCACGTCACACAGGCACAGCCTACACACACACACACACACACACACACACACACACACACACACACACACAACACACACACACTCACATGTACACATTTACACAAACACACACTAACAGTATCACACACACACATGAAATGAAAACACCACACTGGTACCAAAGAAGTGCTTTTGTGTTTTACAAAATAAACTTTCATGGAAAACTTGCATACATAAATAAATGTTTATGCACACACACACACACACACACACACACACCACACACACACACACACACACACACACACACACACACAAACAATGCAGTGATGTACACATTTACATAAACACACACAAACAGTATCACACACACATGAATGTAAAAAACACCACACTAGTGCAAAAAAAGTACTTTTGTGTTTTTGAAAATGAACAAACTTGTATGGAAACTTGCACACAGAAATAGATCATGCTTATGCACACATGTGTGCACACACATGCACACACAAACACACACACACACACGCACACACACACACACACACAGACACACACACACAGAGTCCCACCTATCCATACAGTTATTATTTCCTAAACATGTACTTTCAGTAGGAAACGGGGCAAAGAAGAGAAATATGGAAAATGAATTGTGGAGGGATGAAGAATCAAGTAGTCTTTTTCTTTCTTTCTGCGTACGCAGGCTGATACTCCTGCGGACACTCCCTGTATAGCCAGGCAGTGGAGTTTTGTGTGTATGACCCTTTTTATCCCGCCATTAAGGCAGCCATACTCCATCTTCGGGTAAGGTGCATGCTATGTGTCACGTGTCATCCATACCAACGGCCAAACTGGCCTTCTCTTCCGAAAGTTGGTGATGGGATTTTACGTGTGTGCAAGATGTTATGCGTGCGTTCACACACGGAACCTCAGTTTATAGTCTCATTTGAAGGACTATATGGGGAATGGAGTCAGAACCAATGTTAACTCCAAGGGAAAAATCCCCCTATACCGAAATTCGAATCAAGTAGTAAAAAAGCAAAAGAAAAAAGAAAAAGAGCTACTTGCCTGGAACCGGTTTCTGGACATGACAGAACTGAAGACTGGAACTCTGTACAGCACCTTCTTCGTCCAGTATAGTTCAATGGAAGGCAGGCGCACAATTCCCATAAGTAGAACTAGGCCCAGAAACTTCCTCATTTCTGCACCATCCACTTTGTCCCACTTGTTGGCCTTGAAAACACTGGAAGATTGGGGTGTGCTTCCAGAAACTGGTCAGCATACAGGTTTGTTTGAACGACCAGATGGTTTACAAGGTCAGCAAAAAATAATTCTAAATAGTCAACAGGACGAAAATGAGCACAGTTGACTTTGACCCCTGGATTTCCAGTAAAAACTACACCAGGGTTGGGGACCTGTGCATCAGCATCTCTCCAGTCGCTGATCAGCTGTTGCTGACCACGCCCCATGCCACGCCCCCGGCCTCTTCCCACGGGACCCTCGCCGTCGTCCTGAGCCCCTGCCATGTCCACGACCCCGTCCCCTTCGTCCAGGAGGGGGTGCAGTACTCGTTGATGGCACGGGATCCGCCATTTCTGCTTCCTCACCCTCGCTAGCGTCGCTTTCCTCACTGCTGTCACGCGGAACGAACAAAGGATCGACGTCATCACCAGCACCTACCTCCGATAAAAGTGGATGGTGCTGATTCCCATCCGTCTCCTCCTCATCGCTACTATCAGAATCCAACCCTCCAAGGTCTTCATCGCCACTATCTTCATCATTTAGAATTTCATCTAACACATCAAGCGCAGTATATCGCCTGAAAACGGGACGACTCGACGATGTGCTAGGTAGCGCTGCCATGTTGAGTACGCTAATCAGCTCTGACCTCACAACTCGTAATTTGCATAACCCTATGGTCAGCCAACGGTCACTTGAAGGGAAAGGGCCGTTGCTCTGACATCAGTAGAAGAGGTGAAAACATTTTACACGGTCGTCTCCCATTTAGATTTTTCTGCTTTCTGTGACGAAGTTAGGACGATAAATTCTCGTCTGTGGCGTAGCGAATTTTGGTTTTCACGATAAGTACCGACGTGCGTTACTCGTTACAGGCAGGGAACGGGTTAATTAATCATGCCCATACTGTTGGCAACTAATGAGACTTGAATGGTTTTGCTCTTTCAGGGTTCGTACGCCCTTGAAGACCCTTGAAAACCCTTTAAAAAACAACTGGGTCAAAAAGGCCCTTGAAAACCCTTGAAAACTGCAGATATCCCTACCATCCCTTGAAATCCCCTTAAAAATCGTTTTTTGGACCAAAACTGACCGTAACATTTGAAGACGAATCGGAGAACAAACGCGAACAAGACTTCGGACATCGATTTTCGCCTCTCGAATCGTTTTGTGTGCGTCTGCTTTTCAAGCAAAGGGAAGCAATTCAATAGTTGGTTATCGTTTGCACATGCGCAGTTCGACTTCCGACAAAGAGCGCCATGCTCCCTCATCTTCGGTGAATTCCAGCTTTGTTGCGTCTGTCATCATGCCTAAAGGAAATTGCGCATTTGATCCGTTGTGGTTTGAGAAGGAAGAATATCGAAGCTGGATCACTGAATGCAGACAACAAACATGCGTTTTTCCGTAAAATGTGCAAAAAGACTATTGATGTTCGGGCAATGGGCGAATCGACGGTTGCAAGTCACGGAAAGAGGAAAAAATACCTGGAATTGGAAAAAGCGAGTAGGCTGGTAGTTAGTCTTACGGACTCCGTTTGGCAATCATCAAATTCATCAACATCAGGTCAGACCCTTTCCTCAGTAAGAATCGTCAGCCAATCCACATAACAGCAAGTGGGACAGATGTGTTGAAAGCTGAAGTGTTGTGGATGATTCATGCCATCAACAATCATTACAGTTTCCGATCTGCTGAAGACTGTTTGCAGCAATGTTTCCATATTACTCGATTGCGACGAACTATTGGTGTGGGGAAACCAAAAATAGATATCTTGCAACTTTTGGCATTGCTCCTTTTTCTGTCAGAACTGAAAAAAGAGTGAAATCACAGACTGAATCTTCAAATCTTCAAATCACTCGTCACGTCTCCATAGACACTAAGTGACTCGTGTGTGTGAATTTGTAAAAAAAAAAAAAAAAAAATCCTACTTTCTTGTTTAAAAGACAGCATTCATACCCCCCCCCCCCCTACACTCTTCTTCTTAACTTACCTACCAGCTAGCCTCCACACACACACACACACACACACACACACACACACACACACACACAGACGCAGAGAGGGAGACACACACACACACACACACACAGACGCACACACACAGAGACGCGTGCACCACACACACACACACACACACACACACACACAGACACACACACACAGAGAAAGACACACACACACACAGACAGAGAGAGAGAGAGAGACACACAGACACACACACACACACACACACACACACACACACACACACACACCACACACAGAGAAAGAGAGAGAGACACAGAAAGAGACGCACACAGAGACGCACACACACACACAGATACACACACACGCACACACACACACACACAGACACACACACATACACACACAGACACACACACACACACACACACACACACACACAGACAAAACAAAACAAACAAAAACACACGCACACAACACACAGACACACACACACACAGAGAAAGACATACACAAACGGACAGAGAGAGAGAGAGAGACACGCACACACACACGCACGCACGCACACACACACACACACACACACACACACACCACACACACACACACACACACACACACACACACACACAGAGACACACATACACACACACAGAGAAAGAGAGAGAGAGAGACGCACACACATACACACACAGACACACACACACCGATACACACACACACACACACACACACACCACACACACACACACACACACACACACACACACACAAAAACAAAACAAACAAAAAAACAGTTCAGTGTGGAGCTGCAGGAAGGCTACCATGTTCACCTTTTCAAGAGCGGTTACCCCGCTCCCTATCCTGCCCCAGAACAAGCATTAGGCTGGTCCAGGCCCGCCAACCATTCACACACACTTCCACACGACAACACATACAGTGGCTGTATTTTAGAAGTAAAGTTTGCTGAGCTCCCTCCTGAAATGTGCCAGAGAGGGGGCCTCGGCTGCAGCTGCTGGTAGAGAATTAATGAATATGTCATGTTTTTTGATGAATCATTGAATAAGGACTTGAAACAGAAGCAGCTGGACATCCCATGTCAGATACTGGTCCGCAAAGCAGATCAAAAGTTTTCTTTTTCTGATTTCTCAATTTCTGTATAAAGACTTCATTTTTTTATTTTTTGTATATATTGAGCGTGGAAAAGACATACAGAAGTGTAATCACCTTATCATCATGGCTGGATTACATGTGTAAGGTAATTATTCACTCTTTTTTTTCTTCAGTTGTACGGCTAAATTTGCCCCTTAAAAATTAAAATATCCCCTTTAGAAACCCTTGAAAAACCCTTGAATTTTTTTCCTGTGTGGAAGTGGGAACCCTGTCTTTACACTCGCAGTAAATCAAGTAGAAGCCTGCAGGAGCCAAAGAATTCCACAAGTGTATTGATTCTGTTTCAGTACAAATTTTTTAGTTTTAACTATGGCATACATTCTTACAACAGCTATCGACCACTAGGTCATACAAGGCTGCAACAGAGTTGAGCAGTATTGTTACTGTCTGCTCATGACTTTTAACCCTCTTGTATTCAGATTCTCTGAGGCCAAATTCCCCTAGTTTTCAGATTTTTTTGGTGAATTTAGCCTTAAAATGGGTATGTATGGTTCATGCTTCACCACAACCAGGAATAAACCTCTAGAGCTACGAAATTCCGCATGTATGGTCACAAGGCTTTGTTCTATACTGTGAGCAAGATTGTGTGTGTCTCGAGGTGAAAGGTCGTGTCATTGTCACCAAAATGTCACCCAATGTGTCACATGCGATGGTGACAATTCTAATACAGCACACCAACATGCAGTTATCCCATGCACATGCATGTTAGTGTTGTGAAATGAAAGCTGCAGCCTAAGTAAGATGATCTGTCTTCTGTCCGCCTGTTCAGTCCCCACAGGTAATCCACAGAATGTCACACACAACTAGTGTCAATTGTCACAACTGAACAGTTACTGTAGATTCAAGCACAGTTCCTCATTATTTTTCTCTCATTGTTCTAAGCACCTTATACATGTCCATATGTATTTACACACTGTATAGCTGTGACGAAATTGAGTAGAGTCTCACTGCCAAGTGTCATCAAAGCACTGTCACCATAAACTACAGGTAAGCATATATACACGTACACACAAACACAGAGACTAGCAAACTGCCCTACTGTTGAGCCACTTTCTGCGCATGGTAGTCATGGAAACAGCAAGGATGAGAACAGCTCCGCCGTTCCGCCGTCTTAAAAAAAATGTCCGCCGTTTGAAAAAATCTCCGCCGAAAAAAAAAAAAAAAAAAGCTATCGCGATTTTCTTTGCTCCCAATCTCGGCGAGACGCCTCCGGCGAGATTACTCTAGGCTTATACCCAAATGGGCTGGTTTTTATTCGGTTGACTCGGCCAACCACTGCACATCCGCTTACAGTGCCGATCGACCGAGTGTCATCTGTGATTCATGGCGTCGAACGAAATCGCAAAAAAAAAAAAAAAAATCCCAACCGTTGGAAAGAAAACTGGCTCGAGGAAGAGGTGTGTGTGGGAGTAGAGTTAGAGATAGCATATGCAAAAGCAGTGACGAGCAGGCGTTATGTCTAGCTTGCAACAAGAAAATCAGCTTCGGAAGTCGTGGCTTCATTGCGATTGCTGACCACATGAAACGCCTGGTTCACAGGCAGGAAGAACAATTAAACTTTGGAAAGTAAGCTGTTGGTGATTTTGCTCTCTTCTTTGTTATATTTTATCATTCATTTGCAATGGTCAAACTATCTCAGTTAGCTGAAACATTCGTCATTTGACTTTATGTTGTGAAACAAAACCTAGACGTCTAGTTACTAATAATAGAACCAGGGCCAAGGGCAGGTAATTTTCGGAAAAAACCCATTTCTTACGTAAATCGACCAGCCACAAACGAAAGGGGCCCTGTATTAAATCCATTTGCATGTTTGACAAAAAACAAAAACAAAAAAAAGAAAAGAAAAAAAAAACCTCAGAATTTGAGGTTTGAATTGAAGGCCAGAAACATATTTTGATGGTTTTAAATGTGGATTTTTCTTTATATATTAAAAAAATGCTTCAGCTTCAGGGGGCGCTGCCCCTGACCCCCGCAGGGGCGTTGCCCCTTGACCCCACTGGGGGCTCTGCCCCCAGACCCCCAACAGAAAAATCTCCTCTGCTTTTTAAAAATCTGTTCTCATCCTGAAACAGTCATTCTTATGAAAGCATTAAGGCACCTGGCAGAAAGAACACATATACAACGTTTCTATGCGTCGTCCCTTTGTTGTTATACGGAATAATCAGTACAGCGACATAGCCCCGCATTTCGTCAGGTGTTGTGTCGAACCATAGGGAGTCAGGTGTGCCCTTAGCTGCTTGTTTTTGTTGAGCGTATCTGTTAATTTCTTCTGCTACTAGTTGAAAAAATGTGAGAGGCAGAAAAAAGAAATAATCTAGTGCGGTGGCAGTGTTTGGCAGTGAGTGCGCTTGGCCTGTCGGCTGTTGGAACGCGACCACATGGGCAGGATGTGTAGCCGGTCGCCATTGTTTTGCAGAACGGCGAGTAGCACGTTGTACTGAGGGTCGCTTTCACCATTTTCCTCTCCTTCATTGGTGCCGATTTCAACATTCTCTTCTCCTAACTCTCCATTTTCATACTTCTCTTCTTCTGGCATAATTTGATCCCACTCCTCTGCTGAATACGCAGGAATATCATCAAACTCACTGTTGTTAGCAGACGACGCCATTGTGAAAATCGGTCAGTCTCACGCACAACTCTTCGCTTGCAGTTTCTCCTCTTTCTTAGTGAATGGAAGTGGTTCCAGCATCCAAAAATAGTGCTGCCAGATTACTGGGCTATAGTGGGAAATCCCCAACAACTTTTAGTGGCTCTCCGAGTATTTTCACGGAGTCAGCACGTGATGGAAAAGTACCGTACACATGCGGCGGGCAGCTCCCGTCTGCGCCCGTTACGAAATCTAGCGCGCTGTCTCAGCGCTCCCGTCTGCGCCCGTTATGAATACAAGAGGGTTTAAAGCAGTTTGTACTGCATATATAGTGATTAGTGGGGAATGCTTGGCAGTGGTAATGCATGTCTTTTGTCCATGTATCCTGGTGCGTGCTGTGTAATTTCATGTTTCCAGAACTCGCTGAATGGATTACAAGATCTCTTAGCATGTTTCTGATCTTTGGTGTGTGGATACATGTTACTAATAGCAGATCTACACATATCTTGATCTCGGAGAGATAAGATAAGATAAGATAATGTTGCTTATAGCCCAGCCGACCGCAAAGGGCCACATCAGGGCTGTCACCACGTTAAAATCAACTCACCAGTCATTTAAAAAAAAAAAAAACCACTTTCACACATCTCAGAGAAAAAGAAATCTTGTTCTGTGCTTCACACAGCATGTGCGGCTGGTGCTCAAATGTGCCAACTCTAGATTGAAAGTTCAGTGTTCTGAGCACTTGAATCTCATATTTGTTGGTACTCAAGATATGTTCAGTTTCAGCATCTGACTGTATGTACTAATAAGTGAAACTTTTATGTGTCAGTGGCCATCAAGCATATGTAGATACTTGTATGTAGAGTATAAGTCATGACATACACAGTCTCCCAGTGTCCACTGAGGGCAGTGCTGGGTGTACAAATGAAATGATGAAATAGACGAAAATCATGTGCATAAGTACACAAAGTGAATCATTAAGGATGTTAAATGACCATTGCTTCTTTTCTGTGGCAGGTATCTGTCATGGGCTCTAGATACCAACAGCGAGGAGCGAGAAAAGGGCAAAACGGTGGAGGTGGGGCGAGCCTACTTTGAAACAGAGAAGAAACACTTCACAGTGCTAGACGCCCCAGGACACAAGAGCTTTGTGCCAAACATGATATGTGGTGCTTCACAGGCAGACTTGGCCATTTTGGTATGTCTGCTGCTTGGATACAACTTTTACCTTTGAATCAGTGTGAGCTCAGATGAACAAGCAAAGCAAAGCAAGTTAATTATTGATAATTGTCTTTCTGTTAATTTTGTTGAAAACCTTAACATAGTCTCTCTTTGTATTTTGTTTGAGTACCACTGTTAGATTCACTTCTGTCCAAATCCAGTTTGTAAGTACTTGTATTTCCATCTATTAACTGCTGTCTGTCAAGTTCTTTGTCTGTTGCCACAGGTGATATCAGCACGCAGAGGGGAGTTTGAAACTGGCTTTGAGCGAGGGGGGCAGACTCGTGAACATGCTATGTTAGTGAAAACGCTGGAGTACGTCATCTCATAGTGTTGATCAACAAAATGGATGATCCTACTGTTGGCTGGGATGAGGAGAGGTGAGGTGGTATGGACCGGACATGTTTAAGTTCCCCTGTGGCATTTTTAGGTTCATGAAGATATGATGAAGTGTTTGCAAGAATGACATGTACACGTCAAACCTTTCCAAATTTTTCAGGGACTCAGCAGTTTTACAAATTACTCCAGGAACCACAGATTTGGTGGGAAAATGCAGATTTTGACATTTTTACTCAAATGGGAATTGTAATCTTTATCTCCTTTGTTGTTTTAAGCCTTGGTAAAAAAAAAATTGCCCAGTATAGCAAACATATTGTTCTATTCATACTGAAAAGCTATATTTTCTGAGTAGCTGGTGTAATACAATGGTTCAGTTGCATCAGTCATTTATTTGGGGGATTAGGGGGTCCCAGCTAGCTCATGTCCAGAGTTGAGTGTATTTTTAGCTCAGTTGGGAAAAGTGGAGCCACAAAGTCAAGTTTAATTTCTCTGTTGGCGGCTGTTGCCCAGATTTCTAGACCAGCACTGTATCTCTTAATAATAATCATAATGAATACTTATATAGCCTGTCTTACGTCTGATGCCAGAATATATCATGAAAGGAAGTATAGAGTACAGCCCTGTTATGGAATCTGAGATCAGATGGAGCTCTGTAGCTTCTTTTCATCATCCTTACCCATATTGATTGTGGATTTTAAAATAAAGTCTAAAATTCTGAGTCCCCTCAGGCCATGCTCTTGCGATACTCTCAGTTTTTATTTCCTGTCCATGTCAAGATGCATGAGAAGTTTGTGTCAAAGTTATTACTAAGTTCATAGGAAGTGTGTTGGATGGGCATGGCATGGTGGTGCCCTTTGAAGGGGGACGTTTGCTCAAGCAAGCTCTGCAGTCAAGCAATTATTGGAGTCGGTCGGGGGCTTGATAAATGATGTCTTGTGTGTTTTGGATCAGTTCAGGCACCAATGAACAAAAACCTTCTAAATGACATTGGAGCAATGCAAATGTCTCCTTTGATGGAGTGCCTTGAGATATCTTGATATTGATTGCTTGGAGTGAACTTCAGTGGTGGGGCTGTGCCATGACATACAATATTGTGACTTGTATGTGAGTGCTGGAATGAGCAGTGAGAGGGTGAGGATGCTGAAAGAGCAAGGGAAAATGGGACGGCAAACCTTTTGGAAAAGAATTCTATTTCATTTGTGAGCTGTTTAGAAACACTCTCCGTTAATAGCTGGACAAACTGCTTGTCAGTCGAAAGTTAACTTCACCATGCATGCCTGGCTTCTGAATATTGACTGGAAAAGGTTACTAGTGGTTGTAAGCATAGCCTGAATGGGGGAAATCCATTTGGATGACTGAGAGCTTGTCAGTTAGGAAAATGTGATTTTAAGAATAGGAGGTCAAACTTCTGAAAACTAGACAGATTTCATGGATCTTTTTGAGAGGTATAAAATGGTGTAGAATTAGACCAGTTCAGGTCTACTCAGTATGGTTTTTTCCAAAGGTCTTTGAACTGTTTCATCCCTGAAAATTTGTTTTGACAAAGACAGTGATGTAGCCATTTTTATATGAAGACGAACCAGCTTTCTTTTAACATGTATCACCTTTGTCCTTCACATTCATGAAAGAAAACTTTTTAAAGTCATAGCACATGGTCATTTTTCAAGAAGGAAAATAGTTTACATGACATGCGATGTGCTGTATCAGGTACAGTGAGTGCAAAGACAAGCTTCTTCCTTACCTGAAGAAGTGTGGGTTCAACCCAAAGACAGACATCTACTTCCTGCCTTGTTCAGGGTTAACTGGCGCCTTCCTGCGATGTGTTCCTGAGGAAGACGTTTGTCCTTGGTACAGGTGAGGCAAATGGTCATGTGACAGTGTTTTGACTGACTGCAGGAGGATGGTTAAGTAACGGTGTCCATTCTCCTGCAAACATTAAATCAATTATGGCATCTCTTTGAATTTACAGAAAATGGTGACATTTACTTTTTTCATATATAGTGATCTCTGAATTCTTAACTCTGTGTTGTTTGACAAGAAGAATAAATGGCACCAGAAACTAGGCTGAAAAGATGGATTCCAAAACAGGACAGTTGCTTTTTATATGTTTAATAAGATGTCTGCAGATTGTTTGAATCCCCATGAAAGTGAAAGAAATTCATAATGTGTGAGGAAATCATCATGAAAATGCTTTGAAACATATTTGGTAGTCTTCAAACACCAGCCACGGCTGTTCAGAGCAAGTTACTTAGTTTTGAGTCTCAGGGGAGTTTACAGCTGCAGAGACCAAGCCGTGAATGCAGGTGAGGGAAAGGAATGTTTTCTGCAGGCCGCTCCCCACCAGCCAGCTAACCGCACTGTATTCGGCCAACTGAATGTCATCTGTTCATAGCTGGTCTGGCAGCAATGCGTTCGGCAAGGTTGAGCGGCCATTACAAATGGGGCTGTAGGTTTGATAATTAGTTATTGTCATGAAAAATGTAATATATCTGCACTATTGAGATGACTGAATTGGCGAATTCCAACAATTCTTTTAATACCAAACTCGACTGGGTTTATTTTCTTGTAGATAACATAGATGCCGCAAGAAAGCTTGTACGCAAGTGGTCAGGCAATATTAGAACAATGACAACAAACACAATATTATGCAAAAATGACATCACTTTCTGGGAAGTTAATTTTCCATAGTTAAGTAGTACACAAGTTTGATACATGCCTCTGCTCAGACTACAGCAACAAAAATATTGGATTACAAATGTGTAAAGCCTTGTTTGTTTGCCCTTTCACTAAGTGTCTCAATAAGGACGGAAATGTAAAGCTGTGGCAGCTGTTTTAATTAAGAGAAGGATTTTGCAAAATTAATGTTTCTTTGGTTGTATTAGGAAGATAACAATGTCCTGTTCAGTTTTGTCTTTGAAATTAATCTCTATCTACAGTTAACAGCCTCAAATTAGTCCATGGAAAGGAAAGCATGTAGACAATGGAATTCAAAGGAAGTGATGAAGAATTTGGACTGAAGATCATAACCAAGAAATTTGCTTTGGGATATTCTTTCTTTTTTTAAAAAAAAATAGATGTTTGCTTATAGTGTGTAATAGATTTCTGGCAGGGTGAAATACAAATGAACTCACAAAACAAGGTGTCATTTTGTTTTTATCCTTCTAGATGGAAGGATTTTTTTCTGTTCAGATATCCTGTTTTATATTTTGATTGAATGCATTTTGTTGAGGTTTGAGGCTGTATTTACAGGGTGAGGCTGTTTTCTTTTGTTGTTGTTTCCTTCCTCACTCTCTTACTTTTTATGTTGTTTCTTTATGCCATTACATATAAGTAATCGAAATACAAAATGACACTTGAAAGTTGACATCTATACAGGGTTCGTATGCTCCTTGAAACTCCTTGAATTCTGACAGGGAATTTCAAGACTTTGAAAATCAATAAAATGTGGTTCTGTTGGCCAAACCTCCTTGAAAACCTTTGAAATCAAGCCATTGGCTCCAAAAATATTTAATGTGGCAAAAAAGAAATGGCAGTTTGATTTTTCTGCGTTCAAGTTAATGAAAAACTATTTTAAAACAAATTTTTACAAACATCCTGGATCGTCTGTGATTTTACCAAGGGAGGTAATTTGTAACTTCAAAATTGATGGAAGTTGCAAATTATCTCCCTTGGTCAAATCGCTGACGACAATCCAGGATCACGACAATGTTTGTAAAAATTTGTTTTATAATTTTTGTCATCAACCTGAACGCAGAAAAATCAAACTGCCATTTCTTTTTTCAGTTTTTAAGCAAGTAGTGTAGCCTTAAGGGAGAGGTGGCATGAAATTTCGACCATTTTCTTTCAAAAATCGTGTTTTATGTGTTTTTGTGCTCAAGAAAGTCTGTTGAAACCATCTGTGGTGTTCATTTTGTCTATTTTCACATTTTTCTTGGTAAAAAAATGACTTTATTTGAAGGGGGTGTGTGTGTGAAAATTGCTTAACTTCTTTATTTTAAAACGTTTTCTCAAAATCACTTTTTTCAACAATGGTTGATGTGCAAGGAGAACAATATCACTGGATCCAGACTACCTAGCTTGGTAATTTTTTTTTCTTTTGATGAGAAATGATTTCTGCATGCAATTATATTTATTTGTAAGTCAAAACAGCAGGTATCATTTGCTATTTCTATTGGAATAATTCGAAAGCAATGAAACGCGAAGCCTGATGGCCACCATATGGGAAAAAAACTACTGAAAAAAAAAAGCAGTTTAGATATATAAGAAACCTTTTGTAATTGCATTACTATAGCTCAGCAAAACAATGTATAAAAATCTTTTTGTAATTGCATTACTATAGTCCAGCAAAACAAGAAGTCATGTTTCAAGTGCCTAACATATCTGCTATGATACAAATACAGTTCTTATCATGAACCTTTTTTTTTCATTTTTCATCATTTTGCGCCCATTTGTGGTCCCCAAATCACACAAGAGCTTTAAAATCGCCCAAATATGTTTTTTTCTATGTTTTTTTTTTTTAAACATAATTTTAAAAAAAAATGAAATTTTAAGAGAACAATGGTTTAATTTTCGTGCCACCTCTTGCCTTGAAATGAAATAAACGCTCCTTGAAAACTCTTTGAATTTTGTTCTTAGGAGTCTGTAGGAACCCTGTCTATATGACGGTCAAATTTTGTGCTTTGTCTAAGACAAGACTGTGTATCTGAGCAGTGACAGCTCTGAAAATGTTGACTGGGTGCAATAATGATTATAATAAGCCCATGTTTTATGTGTGTTGGGATCTTCTTGTCTGGTTTCTGCAAACCTATTTAGGCTATAT
The DNA here is from genome assembly GCA_018398815.1 of Conus ventricosus. Classification (NCBI taxonomy): domain Eukaryota; kingdom Metazoa; phylum Mollusca; class Gastropoda; order Neogastropoda; family Conidae; genus Conus; species Conus ventricosus. Next base: position 66,890,415 of record CM031596.1, on the reverse strand, counting down.
TGATTATGCCTGATGAGGACTGGAGGAGGCATTATCTTCTGTAACTCTTGTAAAGCTGCATTGTGTTCTTTAAAAGAAGCAAATAATGCAAACAGTGCAGATTAACTGTACACAGTTCTATTACTTCCTAGGGGACTTTGATTCCTTGTCATTGGCGCAGAGAATAGTGCAGATTGATTGTACAACGTTCAATGTTATTGAGCCCAACTTCCCATGTTATTGTCAGGGGTCCGTCACTGCTGGAGTACCTTGATTCCTTACCATCCATGAACAGAGATAAAGATGCGCCAGTCAGAACTCCCATAGTAGACAGATACAAGGTGAGTCTGGAGAGCTGTACAGTCACTGGGATATATGTCCAGTCATTCACTCCTTACATTCATTGATTGCCAGAAAATCTATGATTGTGGATTATGTGAAAGTGTGCAGTTTGGGCACAGTAATGTAAATGGTACTTGGCTGAATGTTTGTAATTTTGGAATGGTAATATGGATGGTATTGACACTAGAAAATTCAAATGAAAGGTATTGACATAAGTGGACAGTGATGGTTATCAATCGCTGGATTACCTTCATATGGAGAGAGGACAAGAAAGCTAAAAAGTGGATTTTGTTTTCGTGTCTTCACAGTGCCTTTACTCCAAAGGAGCTTGTTCTGGCTCCCTCAGCCAAAGCCTCTCCAGGGACAGTAGAACTTTGCTCTTACTTAGAGGAATTTGATTCTGTATGTCCAGTATTTACAATGGATGTTTTGCTTTCATACTCTGCTGATAATCTGTGAAACAATTGGAAAACAGTTGGGGTTTTTGATGTGTTTCTTTAGACAACTATAATATTTTGTAACTGCTTTTTTTTTTAAACTTAGAGATGTAGCAAGTATTTACTTTGACCAGTAATCTCAGTTTAGCTCTTGTTACACAAGACAGTAAGGAGCATGCTTGATGAAAACCAACCTGTTAGAAAATGACTCGGCCATTGACACTGAGAGTGGAGTAGAATACTTGCCATGTGGCAGCAATCTTACAAGAGACTGTTCTGGAAGCATGTAAATGTGGCTGTGGTCAAAACAGACCACAAGGATACGTGTAAATATGTTTTCTCAGTTTAGATTCATTTTGGGTGTTGGTGTGAGTATTGTTTTCTCTGTAGACCTTGCTTTATGGTCAGCAAGAATATACAATGGATGTAAAACATGTATTTTTGTTTTACAGGATATGGGAACAATCATGTTGGGAAAAATCGAGTCTGGCGTTGTATTCTGCAACCAGAAATTGACACTGATGCCAAATAAGGTAGGTTTAAAGGTAGACTTTCAGCATATGTTTTGTGTAGATTTTTTTATTTTATTGGTGTAACGAAAGTTGAAATATTTTTCTTTAATATGTTTACAGGTGTTAGTACTTTTAGTCCATAAAAATGCAGTTTTCTTTTTGTTGTAGACTGAGGTTTCTGTGGTTGGTTCTGAATGGCTAATGGTTCTGTCAACCTTTCACCAAGATAATGAACACTAAAAATGTAACAGCTTGACATTTTTGTTACTATAAGTGTACTGATTATTTCTGGCTTCGTCTCTCACTGTTTTGTGTGTGTGTCTCTCTCTCTCCTCTTTGTCTCACTCTCTTTGTCTCTCTCTCTCTCCCCTCTATCCTTCTTCCTCACTGATCTTGTTGCTTTGGTTTATCAGGAAAGATGATGAAATATGAGGGATGTAATGTTACCTGTGTTGCAGACAAATGTGAAGGTGGTGTCGCTAATAACAGATGAGGAAGAGAGTGAAGACGCCTACCCTGGAGAAAATGTTAAAATCAAAGTCACAGGGGTAGAAGAAGAAGTAGGTGGACATGTCATGTTGTGTGTTTGTGTGTGTGTGGTTGTTGTTGTTTGTTACTTCGTTTACTTTAACCTTTTCGCGACGAGCCATGCGATAGTGACAGCAACTCAGTTGACCCGTCCACGACGAGCTGTGCCCTGGTGACGGCAGTACTGCTGCACTGCCTGGACGTGCCGTGCATCCGTGATGGTACAACTATAAAAAAAATCCCCATGTTCTCTCGTCTACCATCTAGGGATCCAGCTGCCATAAAATTTAGAACAGGGTTCTAGCTACTGGAAGGGTAAGTTTACATGCACTAGCCGATGACCTTTGTGACCCCAGAGTAGTTCCAAACAAAGAGACCCGTCTGGCACTGGAAGGCACATGTGGAATTTCCTGCCTCACTTAGTCACTAACATATCCGGCAGAAGAAGAACAACTTGTGCTTTTAGAACTGGTTCAGCGAAGTGGTTTAGTGGATGAGGGGGGTAAAGGTGCGCAAGTTCATTGAAAAGAATCTGAGCTTGCTTTATTTGCTCTGTGTATTAAATGGTTTTATACGTCTCATCATCTGAAGCCAAAACAGTGAAAAGTGTGTACTGTGTGCAGTGATTTAATTTCCTTTTTAAAAAAAAAAAAGAATTCACTTGGATTAAACATATTGAATACCTCAGGCTTTCTCTGCTTCTGTTCAAAGTAAGAGCGAAATTTTATGCCCCTTTTCTTCCTCATTTTCTGTTGTCATACCAAACAAACGTAAACAAGATTGTGTTGCCCTACATTTTACTTACGTTGTTTCCGTAACTGTAACGTTGCTATTTTACCCAAAATGTATTTAATTCTATGCTCATTACAAAGTTCGCGCTTTACCCTTTCGGTTGATATGTAACAATTGCTGCTTGTTAGGTTTATATTAGGAGACGTAAAATAAAATTTTAAAAAGTGCGAAAAATTGCGCGTCTGCAACGGTTGTAAGCACGTGCGGTGCACGCGCATGCAGGGAAGCGACGTTGCTCTGGCGCGCCCGTCTGGAAAGTTGTTTTTTTAATTTTATTTTAAAGTAACTCATTTTTCCTTGACCACACTCAAAAAACAAAAAAAAAAAAACAAAAATTCATAGGACATGAATTTATGAGTAGCAACAGTTTGAAAGCTAATGATGACATTTATGAGTAGCAACAGTTTCAAAGCTAATGATGAATTCTATAGTACAGTAGTGAGGCTACTCTTGGTTGAAACAAGAAGAGTTATGGTAAATGTTATTCCTTCACTGTTTAGGAATACATGCTTTATATGGTAGCATAATATATAAGCTTGTGAATTCCTCATTGATTTTATTTAATTAGATTTTTGACTTGTCAGTCAATATTTCTTTGATTCTAGTTGATAGAAGGGTATTTGCTAACAGTGACCTCCGTGGTTCTGTTAGAGTTAATCATAAGTAAACATTACTTGCTTTGTGCCTGTCTTGGAGCTTCAGTCACTTAAAGATAATCTTGCGGATGAAATATGCATGATCTGGACTACTGTAGGCTGCAATGAAAATTAAGGTCCGACTGAATGCAATATGCTTTGATGTGCTTTCATGAGCTTGTGAGTGCATGCGTGTGTCACTGTGTGTGTGCAGGATGTTTCTCCAGGGTTTGTGTTGTGCTCACCAGACAATCTTTGCCATACAGGACGCATATTTGATGCACAGGTAAGACTATCTCTTCCTTGGAGTCTTGTCTGTAGTTTATGAAGGCAAAATCATTTTAGTTTTATACTTTAAACAGATCTGAGAGTAAGAGATTAGCTGGCAGAAACGTATCTTGTTTTTAGATGAAGTTGACAAGTAGTCATGCCTCTTTAATTAATTTATGAATTGATGTCAGTGACATGATCTTCATTTGATACATTTGTTCAGATATATTGGACTTTTCTCACATGCACAGTTTCAGAAGAAAACTAGAGATGCTTATTTCGGTTCAAATAACTTTTACAAATTGCTTTGTAATTTATCTGTTTTAAAGCAGTTTTGTAATCAACATTAGGCCACATATCTCTAAAATCCCATAATGGTGTGTTGAAGGCTGTTAACCAGCATAATCTGTGTATGTTTACACGTTTGAGCTGTGCCTGTTATATATGATTGGCACCCTTATTTGTTGTTCAAGCTTTATTGTGTGTTTAACTCCAGTAGAGTTAACAAGTGGTCCTCTTGTAGGAAGTCTAATGGCATCTAATTTTTAGTTTGTGTGGGCCAGTTTTCAAGAACTAATGGTCACTGTTAGCATTTATTCCCTTTCAGATAGTGATCCTGGAGCACAAATCCATTATATGCGCGGGATACAGCTGTATGTTGCACATCCATACATGTGCTGAAGAGGTCACAATAAAGGTAAGATTTTAAGTCTTTCCGCTTTGTATGTGGTATGATTTTAGGATAAAGAGGTCATGGTTTGTTTATTTGATATGAAATAGCATTCTGCCAAGGGGATGTTGTTGGGGGCTATTTCGTGGTAAGTGGGTGCCTCGCTTTTAGAAATTTTGAGGTGGTGATTGGTTTTCTGCCTGTCTGTCTGATTCTTGCCTTTGAACAAAATGTTGGCTGTTGTAAGCTATTTCCTTCTTTCCATTCCACTGACCTGATTTTGTTGCATAAAATGTAGTGCTGGGTTTGATTTGTTTGTTGTTGTCGTTTTCTGGGGGGTTTCTTGGGGGGAGGGGGGGGGGGAGGGGATGGATGGAAGGGATGAGGTTGACCACCATGAAATGACCAAGTCCAATTGGGCTGGCTCTGGTTTTAAGGAATTTAAGGTTAAACTGAACTTTGCAACAGTCCAGGGAAGGTTTAGCATTGGCATAAATAGTAGGATAATTCTGTGATTCATTCTCATTTCAAGGACCATGTCTGGATTCTTTGTCGTTATGATAATTTTTTTTTTCTGAAAGTATTTCTCTGAAATGCTTTTTTGGTTTAACATTGATATATTTGGTGTGTATCCATTAATGAAGGAAACGTGAGTGCTGAAAAAAAAACACCCAAACCAACTATTACTGTTACGTGGGCGGAAAAAGTCACTGTCAGCGACAGTTTGCTTTTAATGTTTTTGTGCATGTACCCTTTATTTCTTTTTAAAGAGGTTTTTTGTCTTTCATGGTCCACAGACCCTGATTTGCCTCATCGACAAGAAAACAGGAGAAAAGACACAGATACGACCACGGTTCATCAAGCAAGACCAGGTGGGGGTGGCACGATTAGAAGTCAATGGGGGCATGATCTGCTTGGAGACTTTCAAAGACTTTCCCCAGATGGGCAGGTTCACCCTTCGAGATGAAGGTCAGTCAGCTGCGTAACAAGAAAAACGCAAATAGGAATGAATAAGCAATTGAAGACTTTCAAAGTGTTTCCTGAAAGAGGAAATCAGTAGAAACTAATAGTTTCCAAGAAAGAAGTGTGTAAACTGAGAGACTTGCAAATCAAAGGAGATCTGATTGGAAGTATTTAAAGAAAGAGACTTCCAGAGAGTTTGTTCCATGTGGGAATGAAGAGAAAATTAGTTTCCGAAGTTGGAAAGATTCAGACTTCACTTTATGGTGAAATTCACCGACGGGAAAAATCTTTCAAGGGGAAGAAGGGAGCAGAATCTGTGTTTAACTCTGTTGAATAGCTTGGATGTTTTATTGCTGGTGCTGTAAAGGAAGTAACTCTGTTGAATAGCTTGGATGTTTTATTGCTGGTGCTCGAAAGGAAGAAAGGATATAAGGTCAGAATGTGTGCAAGGGTGTGTGTGCAAGGGTGACATACAGTTGTGGGGTGTAAGGTAGATATAAGGTCAGAATGTGTGCAAGGGTGTGTGTGCAAGGGTGACATACAGTTGTGGGGTGTAAGGTAGATATAAGGTCAGAATGTGTGCAAGGGTGTGTGTGCAAGGGTGACATACAGTTGTGGGGTGTAAGGTAGATATAAGGTCAGAATGTGTGCAAGGGTGTGTGTGCAAGGGTGACATACAGTTGTGGGGGTGTAAGGTAGATATAAGGTCAGAATGTGTGCAAGGGTGTGTGTGCAAGGGTGACATACAGTTGTGGGGTGTAAGGTAGATATAAGGTCAGAATGTGTGCAAGGGTGTGTGTGCAAGGGTGACATACAGTTGTGGGGTGTAAGGTAGATATAAGGTCAGAATGTGTGCAAGGGTGTGTGTGCAAGGTTGACATACAGTTGTGGGGTGTAAGGTACTGTCACTCTGATCTTGTTAATTTAAAGTGAATCACATGCTATACTCCTTTCATATATACATGCAGGTTCTTCTTTCCCCACTCATATTCATTCTGCTCAATTGGCCCTGTGTTATCTTCCTTTCTCTCTCTCACTCTCATTCTCTCTCTTTCTCTCTCTCTCTCTCTGTGCATTTGTCTCTTCCTTCATTTTCTTGTCTTAGTGGTCATTTTTACCTCTTCTGTTTTTGCTTCTGTGAAGGTAAAACCATTGCCATTGGCAAGGTGCTGAAGCTGGTAGACTAAGCGTTCCACACTTGGAATTCCTGATTCTGGAGCACCACCCCTTGGCTGACAGGACATAGATGCTTGAGGATTTCCTTCAGAACAAAGTAACGTCTCTGAGAGGAGGTCGGAACACAGGGACTTGGTCACTAAACTGCTTGAGGCAGTGAATATGAAGCATGCTGAACATGAATGGAGGCGAATCTTCCAGGGTGAAGACAGGTGATCAACAAAGCTGTGTCGGCATATGGAGTTAGCTGTGGCAGTTGCCAGGTCAGTCAAGCAAGCAAGCAACCTTTGAACCAAGTTACATACCAACCGTGAATAAAAGATGGACATACTGCATCATATGCATTGCTTTTGTGTCTGAATATTGCTTTCCTTCTTCCAGATGAAATATAACCATTTTGTATGCAAGTGGTGCATGTGTTTTATGTTCATGAATTGCATGTAATCCAGATGAGTGAATGGTGAAAAGTGGTTTTTAAAAAAAGGGTTTGAGGGCGCTTCTGTTTATGTTGGTCAAGAGTACATGATAGTTTCATGAGAGTTGGTGCTTGCGCAGTATTCTATCTGATAAAGGTGTGATAACGCTGTAGCGAGTGATTATTTTGTTGCCTCTGTCTTCTGTTGCTTGCCTGAGCAAATGAAAAGTGTGGGCATTCGATTTCTTGATGGGAACTGGGAAATTTGACAAATTTTGAGTTAAGAGTTTTGAGCATGAATGTAGATAGGACACTGCCAAGTGCCCTCTGTGATTACCTTCTCTCAGGAAACTGTTATCTGCTTTTGCTATGTTCATGTCCATGGAGAATGCAGTGCAACAGATTCGGTCTCACAATTGCCACCATATTGTGTGGGATATTCTTTTTTTTTGTGTGTGTGTGTGTATTTCTGCTTTGCTCACTCTGCCCATCACTGGTTTGCTAGGTGTTGTTCATCCCTGGAAATGAAAATAGATTAGGAGGATGGAAAAGGGAGATGGGGTAAAAATTACAGGGCTAGTCATGACCAAAATGTATGAACGTGTATATTTTTTCAACTAAATTTTAAACGATGGAAAATAAAAGAAGTGAGATCCTCCTTAAGAGATGCTGGTAGCAGGTAAAGCTCTTGTCTAATATTCTGGGTTGGTACAGAGGTTAGGAGCTTTGGAATTTGACCTTGTGATGATGATTCATTGTTTTCTCCTATGTGTTCACACATGATGGTGAAGCAGACGATGAGCGCCAGTTCAGGCTGTGTATCGGTAGGGCTGAAGGATGGTTGGTCCTTGTATTGGCAATAACTTGTACTATCGCTTTCTGAAGTTACAAGGATTTTGGTGAACATGGTAATATAGACATGTACATATACAAAGTAAAATTATTCAGTGAACTTTCTAGTGCTTGATAGTTACTCACATTGAATGGATTGAGTGACTTGAAACGTTTTAGGTGCTGTGGACATACTGAACGCTGCGAATGGTCTTTTTTTCTGAATGTGCTATTTCTGTTGAATTCTTGTATCTTCGCTACTGTGTACACAATGATTCATTTTTTGGTTGATGGTGTTTTGCTTTGTTTTGTTATCAAGGTACTGTATGTTGGTTTGCATGTGTGTGCGCGCGTGTGTATGTTTTTTTTTTCCATTTTGATGTTAATTTTGTGGTGTTCACTTACTTTTGCCTTTGTTCCAGTGTATTTCTTTGGAAATTTAAACTTTTTATTTCAGCCTAAAACAGAGAATTAAGTTTGTACAGATACATGTATGTGGTGATTACTCCTTTGCATTTTTAGTAGAGGTTGAAATTTAAGTGGTACAGGTTTGGTTGGGTTTTTTTTTCAAGTAATTAGTGAAAACTCTAGTCACCAAAGACAGTAACAAATTCCATATCCTGACAGTAAATTTAAACTTTTTATTTCAGCCTAAAACAGAGAATTAAGTTTGTACAGATACATGTATGTGGTGATTACTCCTTTGCATTTTTAGTAGAGGTTGAAATTTAAGTGGTACAGGTTTGGTTGGTTTTTTTTTCAAGTAATTAGTGAAAACTCTAGTCACCAAAGACAGTAACAAATTCCATATCCTGACAGTAGTGTTCTGCAGATCCTGTGTTTTGATCTTAAATAAGTATATTTTGTGAAAATAATTTGAAAAATGATGTCAAGCTCATTTAACCATAAACAGTGCAGTTTTTTTGCAAAGCTGTGTTTGTGGTTTTGAAATTAATCATGATCGGGATCGACATTGGGGAATGTCCTTTTTTAATGGTAAATGACCATGGCTGTTTTTCACCCATACAAGTTCTTTTCCATAGAACTTTTTTTTTAGGAAACAGTGCTTGTGTGATAACATTTTACTGCCATCATAAAACAGTAAAAGGAATTGGAGGTGTTTTCTCTGCCTGTTCTTTTCTCTGTTTTCAGCCTTGTTTTATTCACTGTTTGTAATAGGCATGAAGGTAGTTGAGTAATCTTAGCCATTGAAAGATGAATGCCCTGAAAATGATTAACATTTCATACCTTGCAGCTGGGTTGTGAGACGAGCATATGTCTGCCAATCTTTTTTCAACAATACATGGAAGAGTCGCCAAATCTCTCTTTTTTTTTCACAATTATTGTTGTAGAAATTATTGACTGGTTAGTTTCCCCTCTTCGCTTCCACAAGCCCCCATTGATCTGCTTCCTTTCTGAATTTTTCTGTGAAGGGTGCTCTTCAGCTGACTCTTCTCTTCCACAGAGTGCCTCCTTTTGGCTTGGCTATGTATCTGATGAACTATCATCTATGCTTGAGATCTCATTCAAAAGCGCTTTCTGACTGTTTTGTCTTTCTTGTTTGTATTTTAAACAGGCAGTTTGTAGATTCAGTCTTTCTTCTTCTTCTTCTTTTTTTTTGTTTTTTTTTTTTGAAAGGGGAAATAAAGCAGACAGGGAGGTGGAAATTGGGGAACTTTTTTTTTGAAAGGGGAAATAAAGCAGAGAGGGAGGTGGAAATTGGGGAACCAAAAATTTTCAGTGGGTTTTGTTAGGGGACATCATGTGTGCTTTAAAGTGTGTATAACCAGCGTGCTTCATTTTCAGTCTAAATTTCTACCCCCCCCCCCCCCCCTCTCACTCTCTCTGTTTTTGCATGTTTGTTTTTTAATTGGTGCTTCATGTTAAATGGAAATGCAATCAGTAGAAATTAACAAACAGGCTTCTTTTCTTGCCATTCAGGTCTTGAAACTAAAGCTGTGAAGTTGACTGGTAGCAGCCAATAACAAAAGTATGTTGAGTTTGTATTTGCATGATCTTTGATGTAGGTTGTAAGTCACAGGTGACCGAGTAGCTTCAAATGAATATCAGTGTGGGTGGTATGGAGGTGGTATGATGGTCCAACTTTAGTAGACAAAGAAAAAGCGTTCTGTTCTTATTATTTGTCATTCAATTAAACATTCTGTACTTATTATTTGTCATTCAATATTTTGTTTGTTACATTTTCTCTAGCTTGAACTTCTGAGACACATTTTGTTTTTTTCTCCCGAACCATCAGTTAAACTGAAATTTAAGAGTGGAGTGCACACTCAGATATTTACACTGAGCCTTTTCATCAGGTATTTGGTGTTTAATTCGGCCTGATTTTGTGGAGTGCTTGTCAGTTGGACAGTGTTAAGCAGAAAATATATTTATCTAAAAAATCCCATTGGGGATGCCAGGGAGTTCTTTTTTGACTGTAAATTTCCCCATCTCCTGGAAATGCTGTTCTAGTAATAACCTGGTTTCTGTCAGTCACAATGACTCTGCCCTTTTTCTTTATCTTTCTTTCTTTTTTTTTCTTTTTTTGCTTTTCTACAGTTTAACCGTCTTTCTGTCTTTATTCTTGCAAATCTTGGTGCTTTTGTCCCTGTGGGTACATCAGGCGCTCTTGTCTCAGTAAAAATAGCTCCCTTGCCTTGCAGAAGTGAAGAGTTAGTAACTTCAGTAACTTTATAATTTCTGTTACTCTCTTTGACTCTGCTTTTTTTTCTTCTTTTTTTTTCCCCTTTTTCATAGGTGTTATATTTTTCTGCCTTTTCGTTATCACAGTTTATGACATGCCTGCTGATTGGCATAATCAGGCAAGTAATTAGCAAAAAAACCCATGCACACTGCCCAGGATGAACTCTGATTAGCCGTTCTGATGTGTCTGCTGTCCATTCTGCTGTGTGTTTTGACCTTGCGTCATTTCATGTCACTTATGTATTCATAGTTTCATTTTAAGGTTTTTCATTAACTTTTTACATTTTGTTTTGAAACCTGGAAACAAATGGAAAGGCTGGCGTTCTCAGCATGGCCTGGTCTTGTCCGCCTGAATTAAAGACGTCAGTAGTTTAGCTACCATGTCATTTATTGCATGCTGTTGTTTCTTTTTCAGGATGTGATTTTTTTTTTTCTGTATGCATTTAACAGCCCTGAAAAGGCTTTCTGTGGTCAGCTTGGCTGTGACATTAAGAATTACGTAAACTCTTCACACTTTTTTTCACTCAGAATTTATACCTTGTAATCTGATGACTTGGTAGTGAAAATGTACACGCTGTCCAGAAAGGACTGACTTGTCCATTCTGCATTTCTGTGTGCCCATGTCACATTTTTTATATTTGTTGGTTTGTTTTTCATTCAGATATGTTTCAGTAGTTTTGTTGTTGTTTTGTTTTGTAGACTGGGGTGAACACTTGAGAGAAAGAACATAGGCATAAGATTTAAGAGGCAAAAACCACTTGTTACTTGGTAACCAGATTTGTCACCTGGTAACCGGTGAGGCAAAAACCATTAGTTACTTTGTAGCCAGCACATCACTTGCAAAGATTAGTAACAAGAATGAATAACAGACTGGCTTAGGATTATGGTACATTTATTAAGTCTTTTTTGGGGGGGGTGGGGGGGTATACTTTTTTGATTGTATATATTTTGTGATTTAGAGCTCCTAGTTCCAGTTTGAAACACCACTGTCTCTGCACCCTACGACTCTCTCCCAAAAGGAAAAGGGGAAAAAAAAACAAAAAAAAACCATCTTTGTGAGAAAATCGATAAAGGCAAGTACAGTTTAGAGGACCTAAGTTACCAGTATCAGTTTACTTGATAACAAGAAAAGTGCAAGTGGCAAATAAATCGCCTGCAATTACAAAGGTTCCAGGTTTGAAGAAAGGGGTTAATTTGTCGACCTGTGATTGCATTCATTTACATTTGATACTTGAAATTCCAGGCTGACTAAACTCGTCTCCCTTTCAAAATGTACTAGGATTCTGTGGATTATGCATCCAATAGAATGAATGTACTTTTGTACATGTTAGGTTATGAGAAAGAGTTTGCCCATTTCGATTGGCATGTCACTCTTTGGAGGGGGGTGGGAATCGGCCCTGAAAGCTTCAGACCATTTTATTTTGTAGTATTTGTTGCGCTGTGTACTTTCAGATTTATCAGAATTGTTTGTTCCATATTCAAATGAGCTTTCCAATTCTGTTTGCGTGTTTTGATTGTTAGCTGTCCGTCTTGTGTAGAAAATGCAGTGTTCGTCATGACTGGATTGGAAGGAAAGATGTTGGTGTTATTTGTGATTGAGTTGTGTATGTAATCACAGACTTGTCCATTTGTGTGATTGTTTTGCCCGAGTTGGCTTTTCATAGATGTCTTGCTAGTGGCGGTTTTTTTTTGGGTTATTTTTTTTTAAAACTGAATTGTAAGTACTTTGAAAATTGGATAACGACTAACAGAATATATTTATTTTGACATTTTGGGCACTGGTCTCAAACCATCTGGAAGAGAAACCTGTAGAGCTGAAAGCAATTGAGTAAGTTTCAGTTTGATTCATGAGCTTTTTTGAGGTGGTGTATGCACATCTGAAAACTGGCCAAGATCTGATTATAATCCAGCAAAATGGGTATGTTCCATATCACTGCCGGTACTCTTTTCAAATAAAAAAATTGGATTGTTTGTGGAGACTGGATATAGAACTTGCTAGCCTGCCACATTATGTGCCTTTCTTATTTTTCCCTTGTCTGCATGATCATATATTTGGTTTGAATTTATTTCACCATGGTATAATTTGAATTGATGTTGGTATGAAATTTACACACAACAACAGAAAAAAAATCACAATTTGAAATGGATGCATGCAGGATGCATATCCAGTGAGATGTTTTTTCAGATGCAAGATGTGAATCTAGTGATATATTTCAGATGATTTGGGGCATTGTTAGGGATTACAAAGTAAGGAAAAAAGCATTATTGTTTCGTATGTTTTGATTGTTTCATTAAAGAAATGAAATAGAGTATCAGTTTTAGTGTGTAAATTATTCACCTGATTGTAAAAGTAGTGATGAGTACTATTGGAAATGTAACTGTCAGCGTTGTACAGTGATTGCATGTTCCAAGGAGCCAGCCCCATGTTGCATGTGTTGCCATCAAGCTGGAGCCGCGTGCGCAGCAGGAGTGGGTGAAGGAACTTTGTGATGAGACAGATTTGGTTTGCCTCTTAAGTTGCTTTTAAAGCACAATTCTCTCCCCCCTACCCCATTTCTCTTAGGCATTGGGATTGTCAGGCAAGTGGTCTGACTGACATTGTCAGGCAAAAAATAAAATCTTAACCAAAACAAATCAGCTATTGAGTGTTGATATTTGTAAGCATGCATGGTGTATGTATGTGCATTTGTATAGTTCCCAGATGATGTGAAAGGCATAACTATGCAACAGATAGCTGTGTATGTAATACACATTATTCTCTGTCATGATGCACATTTAATCTGTAATATGATGCGCATTAAAAGTGGCAAGCAAGCAGTAAAACACATTTTTTTTAATGAGCTCTCCGCAATTTTAGCTTGCATATGTGAATAGGATATAATAGTAAATAATTAGTGCTAAGATATACCAGAATCTTTGCAAACCAATATGAAGCTCATATTGCTTTATGTAGAATATTTGAAAAGAAAACACAAGCACTTGCACACCTTTTTGTCAGTAACAAATAACATCAAAATCAGAGTATGAGAGAAAAAAGGCACGTTATTGATAAAAACACTAAAAGGTTCTGTGTGTGAGGGGGGGAAGTGGGTTGTTTGTGCTTCCTTGGGGGAAAAGGAGGTGTGTTTGATGTCTCCTCTTCTGCATCACTCCAGTGGCATTACTTCCCTTTTGCTCATTCCGGTTTTCTGTCCCGTCGCACCCTGGTTTATCCTTCCATAGCTCCGGCACCAACAATCCACAGGGAGAGTCATTGTCGATCATCATGAAGCAATCCACTAGAAAAAGCGCTGCACTGCTGCCAAGCCACTTGGATGATGTTCAGTGGTGTCTGTTTTGATCCAACATTCACAGTAAGTTTAGCTGCAGAGCCAGCACCAGTGGATGTCCTCCCCAGGAGAGCGCCACCACATCCATCCAATGACGGCCTCCATGAACTCGCCGTTACTGGTGATATAAATGCATACTGGCCAAGCGCATAGATATGGAGAAGAAATAAAAACTTGAGATCACCATGAAAGCACAGCATGAAGGACCACAGAGTTCGAGACTTTTTTTTTCCAATGCTGATCCATGATGATGATGAAGGTGCGCAATGGAGCTCCATTCTGGTGTGTGACTGGACTGTACTCTATGCTTACTTTAAATGTATCCCAGGGTCAGCCAGGCCTGAGAGATACAGACACCTGCACATTTTATGTTCTCAGCAAAATGGTCAGGGCCGTAAAATTGACCCTTTCTTAAAACTTGTGATCAGTTTCAATTATTGCTTGACATATTGATTACAATAATAATGTTGTGAATGATGTTTTATGCAAACATTGCAACAAATGCAAACTTACATTTTGTCAAGATCAGATCATTTAATGCAGTTTTATACCAACCAGAGAAAGAGATACAGATAATCATCAGCCAAATACAGACTGAATAGATAAATGTATAGATATATAGGTAAGATAAGATAAGATAATGTTGCTTATAGCCCAGCCGACCGCAAAGGGCCACATCAGGGCTGAGATATATAGGTATATGTCTTGCCAGATGTAGCAAATCTTTATCAAGTAAGTGAAGTCACATGAAATTAGCATGGTAAGCGATCTTACCCAGAACTTGTTTTCAGAATAACATTTTCTAAATAATTCTAAAATAACATTGCCTTTGTGGCTGGAGCAGATTGATATGCGCCTATAAATGTGATAAAAATCTTAAATTGCTGCGCTAATGCAAGTCATAAATTGCGACGATGTTGACAATATTGTTTAGGGTTAATGGAGGCAGAAGGAGAACCTCAGGGAGTTCAACAAATGTGGTTCATCAGTCTACATCAATAATTAGATGAATACATAGGTTTATGTGTATGTAGACGCATGCGTCTGTGGAACAAGATTGCAAAACGAGCACTGTCAACTGCTGTTGTTCGGGCTGTGATCTTTATTTAGCATGTCTGTTGACTCCACCCCAGGCTTTTCTGAACAAACTCGATTCATTTGCATACGTGCCATATGGTACGTTGTGAATGCTGAAGCTATGGACATGATCTTTGTTCATTGATGCACTGTCTAAACTTCAAACATCAGTTAATGGAGTATCTTTTAATAGTCTGGTTCAAATTTTAATCGTGTTGGCTTCCCTTTCCATCAAGTCATTATCTTCATGTCTTCTTAACCAAAGATAGCATTCAAATACATGCACATGCTCACCAAATCACTATCTAGTTGTGATTTTAGATGAGAAATACATCTTTTACTTGAAAAAAAGGAAAGGAAAAAAACACTACTGAATTGTGCACAAGTAAATATGAACAGTATCGCAGACACATTTTCATACGACATTTTACTACTGATTTGTAAGCTTTCTTAATGACAAGAAAACAAAATATGAAACACTTGAATTGATGTCACTCATACTTCTTCAGATGTTTTTTTTTTTAACATTTTATGTATGTTAACAAGCATCTAGTACACGTAAATAATGAATGTGTCAAATAAGATGGTGAGCCTTAGGAGTGTTAAGAACTTTCATGGTAGCAACAGATTGAAAACCTAATCAGAGTATTGTCAACCAAAAATGGGCCAGAAAAACAAACAAACATTCAGTTGTTGTTGTTTTTCATGCTGGTCGTAAGTGCTAGAGTCAGAATAAAGTGAAGTGAATAACTGATTAAATCACGTATATGAAAATGCTTGGCATGGCCAGTAATTCTGCTGTGATCGGTACTTTTATGTGCTGTTGATGGTCACGTTTAGGACATTTTGTTCAACCAATTAAATCAAATCTCTCTGTGAGTTTTATTGAAGTGAAAGGTTTCCTCACTTCCTCCCCCAAACCCACATCCCGGCTGTCTTTCTCTTTCCCTAACCTCCAGGATCAATCATATGACCACAGTCTTGCTTAGGCAAATTCCATGCACTTGAACTAGACAAATGTCTGTATCCACGGCAAAATATGGACTGCTCCAACAGTAAGTAAACATGGGCCATATTTATATTAAACTGCTCTCACAATTTCTTTTTCATTTTGGTGTGCATGTTTTTTGTGTGTGTGTGTTTTTTTCTATGTTGACATTCTAATTTTTTTGACAGATTTCTTTGAAAAAAAATGCATTACAACTACAAAACAGATTGATGGCAAACTACAATATGTATGACAGTAAATAAAAGTTATTAAAAGAAAAAAAGTCGAGAAGCATGGAAAAAATCATTTAAAATCATAAAAGAGTGCAATGGTAAAACGTGAAATACAACCAAAAACTTGAGTCTTGAAAGTGTTAATGTGGACTTGGTCCACTTGCATTGGTCGTAGTTTAGAGCTCAAATCGAAGGTATCGATCTTGAGCATTGATCTTGTCGATGATCTCATCACGTACATTGTGCTGCTGTACAGCACGCTTTGATGTGACTGCAACAAAGAAAAAGTGATAAAAGTCATCATTTGTAACACAAGCTGTGAGAGTACACATCTGACAAGAAATGCTGGAAAGAGGTGGGGGGGGGGGGGGGGGGGTAAGAGGAGAGCTTTGTTTTATTCTAAGGCATGAATGGGAGATTAAAAACAAAACAAAAAAGAAGAAAGAATATATAACCACATACTGCATTTACGATCTAGAGTGCATTCTTGTCTTGTCAGAGTTCATGTCAAAGTCGTCGAGAGGAACAGTTAAAAGTCGCAACTCCCGATCCAGCGGATCGGGGGTCTGAATTTGAACGTGCAATCCCACCCACAGAGGAAGGGGTGCAGTGCCCACGTGCACGGTCAGAGAAAATCGGCCACCGCCGCTGGACTGATCGTGAATATAGTCTCGCTGTAGCTTTAACGGGGATCGTTGTCGTAGATGGGGGAACGTTCATTCAAACTGGCACAGAGACTTGTTTATTATCATCATAGAAGGGCATAGCAGGATGTGTCCTGTGTATGTTGGATTAGAAAGCGCACCACTAAATGCCATCAAAATGACTCGGCACCAGTGCGCCTTCTCTTGTGGGTTACTCCACACGGACATGACAACTGATTATTGATAGCTCACCTGTGCTGATGGTGCTAGGGTTGTTATGGCTGGACGAACATACATGAGCCGAGAGGGGAGAAGAATGGACACGAGGGTCACTCGATCATGCGGAGGGACATCGCTGACTGGTAATGTTTCTGCCTGTGGTCGAGGATTTAGATGAAATCTTGGTGATCCTGGGGTTGCGGGTTCGAACCTCCGCCAGGGCGTTTCGGTACAGGGGGAATTTTTCCCTCGGAGTTAACATTGGTTCTGACTCCATTTCCCATACAGTCCTTCGAATGAGACTATAAACCGAGGTTCCGTGTGTGAACGCATGCATAACATCTTGCACACACGTAAAATCCCATCACCAACTTTCGGAAGAGAAGGCCAGTTTGGCCGTTGGTATGGATGACACGTTACACATAGCATGCACCTTCCCCGAAGATGGAGTATGGCTGCCTTAATGGCGGGATAAAAAACGGTCATACACACAAAACTCCACTGCCTGGCTATACAGGCAGTGTCCGCAGGAGTATCAGCCTGCGTACGCAGAAAGAAAGAAAGAAAGATGAGAGTCACAAACTCCCTCTCCCTCCCTCCCTCTCTATCTCTCTCTCTCTCTGAAAGCGCTTTTTTTTCTAGGTTTGTTTTGTTTATTATCTTTGATTTGATGATTATACAAAAATATTCCGATAATCAATATCTGTAATTACAAACTTAGGTACACATGCATGCGCGCGCGCGCGCACGCACGCACGCACGCACACACACACACACACACACACACACACACACACACACACATTCCATTATTTTCATGTTCTCTTGGTACCTGGAGAAGAGCGAGGTTATCTCTGGCAAGCAGGCCGGATTCAGACAACACAGATCCACAGGGGACCAGGTCGACTTTTTTTCACAAGAAATAGAAGATGCTCCTCAAGACAAGAAGCACACCATAACAGTCTGGATCGACCTAGAAAAAGTCTTTGATAAAGTCTGGAAAAGCGGTCTGAAGCTGAAGATGCACCAGTATGGGATCACAGGTCACATGTACAACTGGATCAGCCAGTACCTGACCCACAGAAAAGCCCGGGTACAAAATAGAAAGCCCCAGAGCAAGCAGAAAACAATGAAAGAAGGCGTCCCCTAAGGTGGAGTTCTCTCCCCCACGCTGTTTATTATCTTCATGAATGATATACTGGATGACATCCCCGCATGGATCCATAGTGTAATTTATGCAGATGACCTTGTCATCTGGTGTTCTGAACAATATGTTACAACAGCCAGAGTAAGGAGAAGCAGAAGCGAATATGGCTTGAGCAGCAGCCAGACTTCAACAAGAAGGATGCATACTACCTGCTGCCCAGATCAGACCAAGTGAGCATTGTGAGACTGAGGACTGGGCGCTCCAGACTGAGACATCACATGTTCACAAAATTTCACAATGGCGAGTACTCATGTTGCCCATGAGATACAGCCCCAAAGACAGTGGAACACTTCCTGCAGGACTGTCCCACACATAAACAGCTGAGAGCAGAGACCTGGCCTGCCAACACATCAACAAGGGAAAAGCTTTATGGATCACTGGAAGGCCTCCACCATACAGCAGCCTTCGTCAGTGCCTTTGGGGTTTCGCTCTGAGACTACGAAGAAGAAGATTCTCATGTTTTCTATAAAATATCTTTTGTTGACTTGCTTCTTAACAATATAAAAAAGGAAGAATGTGACCAGAAGTATCCATTAAAAACATAGTATGTCATAAACATCGCAGAGTGAAAGCGTCAGTGTACCACACATTAGTACACAAATAAACCCAGACGCTTTTTATCAGACGCTGAAACATTATGATCAGCAAGTGAATGTCCATCTGTTAAAAAAAAAAAATACAGAGACTATGCATGGTGAGTGTGAGTCGGATAAAAAAAAAAGTTGATTACAGTGGTAAAAACTAGAGGATGAAAGCCCCACTATCAAAACAAAGCAAAAGGGGGAAGAAAAAAAATAAGTGGGAAAATTGGAGGTTGAAGGAGCAAAAAAAAAACAAGAGACTCAGGTGAAGATGCCATAAGTAAAGAAACCAACCAACCCACACACTCACTTCGGCAGTGCTCCTGCAGGTCGTAGAGGGAGTAAGGAGCGACGTACTCCCTGGTGTACAGGGGGCTGGCGGAGGTGGTCCACTCCAAGATCAGGTTCCTCAGCACCGAGTCCACAGCGTCCTTGGTGCTCGTCTCGTTCACGTAGATCTTCACCTCCGTCACGTTGGGGTTGTACACCATCAGTTGCTGCCCACGACATAAGACGTCATCATCATTCATCATCATCATCATCATCATCATCATCATCATCATCATCATCATCATCGTCTCCAGGGCCATCAGATGGTTCGCGTGCCCTGACGAACGCTCTGGCAGTCGGGGATATCCACATCTCCATGTCATGCGCGACAGGTTAGAGGTATTGTTGACCAATCCAGTCTTTGATGCAGGATGTTCAGAAACGTCTTCATTCCGCATAGTTATCGTGGCGTCCATCCTTCCCTGAATACTGTCGGGTAGTTTTGGGACAGAGCGTCATGGCGTGGTACTTGGTGGACGTCCCCGAACAGACCAGGTATGGTCTTTTTTTTTCTGTCCCAATTTCTGTGCCACCTCAGTGGCATTGCACCCATGCCATTCATTCCGACCCCCACCCTCCCCGTCCACAGCCCGGCCCTGCCGACAATCCACAGGAAACAGTCAGTGTCAAGTCGTCAAGAGGCAACCCACCAGAGGAGACACTGCCACGTTGCCGAGTCACTGCGGTTGTGTTCAGTGGTACTTGTTCTGATCAAACATACGCAGGACACCACCTAATAAGCCCCCCTACTGACGACAATGATTGTTAAGTCGCAGAGCCGGCGTGAGTGAGCTCTCCCTCTGGGGGGTGCCACCACGTGCTTCCAACGACACAATCGAACCAAGGCCACAGACGTGGAGAGGACATCGAAACTGAGGTCATCATGAGAGTAGGGAATGAGGGGCTACATAATTTGAGACTTTCTTTTTAATGCTGATCGATGAGAATGAGGATGATGAAGATAATGCTATGGATTTCCATTCCAGTCTGAGATTGCATGACAGGGCTGTACTCTACGCTTACTTTCATAATGCATCCCGATGTCAACCAGGCCTGAGAGATACTGACATATGCAGTGTTGGTCAGGAAATTTGAGCAACACTCTCAAAAACGCATCCACTTAGTGGATGAAACTCAACTGCATGTGCTGTCCCAGTCTTCCTAACTGAGGCCTTAGCAAAGTCAACTCTGGGTAGGAGCCGGTCGGGCAGAAAAATCCCACATGGCTCTGATGGGAATCGAACCCACGACATCCCAGCCGGGAGTCCGAGACGCTAACCACTTCGCCACGGCGGCTGGTAAGACCTGACATGTCCGTGGTGGTCAGCGTGATGGACTGGACATGTTATACCACTGCTCTCCTGCCCATGGTTGAGGACAAAACGTTGTGGAGACCCAAGGTTGCTTATGTGTGAGTCTCGGTAATCCTACTTCCTTCGGCAATTAGACAATGATGGTGATAAAGATGAAATATTCTGGTCTGGTAGAAGTGTTCAATAACAGCTTTAGCTTCAACGGCCGTAATTTGGAAACTATTTGATATTTCTGTCTTACACTGATAATTTTTAGCGGCGGTTCACATATTTTGCCACGCGCGAAAAGAGCGAAACCTCGCGATAAAGACGATTTATGTTGGATTTCCTTCCTTCTGTATGCTTGGAGTTCGGGGGCACATTTTCTTCTATACACTTATACCATCAGACATTTATATCAAGCACGTTTTAAACATCTACACATGGCGCTTTCCAATATTAGATCATACCTTTTTCACATGTAAAAAAAAGAAAGAAAAAAAAAAGAAAAAAAAGAAAAGAAAAATCATTAGCTCATACTTCACATCTTCAGTTGCATACAGTACTACCTAAACAGTCCTACACCTACCCATAGGCCTACATGCTCTGCTCATAAACATGCGAGCAATACATATTCTACTTATTACGAAGGAGATGTGTTTCACTCTGCCTTAAATTTAGTAAGAGAATCTGAATCCTGAGAGACAAAGACAGTTTGTTCCATGCACTCAGGCTTGGAAAAAAAGGAGACCTGTCACCGGGGGGGGGGGGGGGGGGGGGGGGGGGGGGGGGGGGGAGTCACTGTTTTGAATGT
>CM031596.1:66856948-66864448 GCA_018398815.1 Conus ventricosus | reverse complement strand
GTGTGTGTGTGTGTGTGTGTGTGTGTGTGTGTGTGTGTGTGTGTGTGTGTGTGTGTGTATGTGTGTGTGTGTGTGTGTGTGTGTGTGTGTGTGTGTGTGTGTGTTGTGTGTGTTTCTGTCTCTGTCTGTCTGTCTGTCTCCCTCTCCCTTCCTCTCTCTCTCTCTCTCTCTCTCTCCTCTCTCTCTCTCTCTCTCTCTCTCTCTCTCTCTCTCTCTCTTACTTGTGAGTTGACCTCAAAGCGGTGACAGCCCTGATATGACCCTTTGCGGTCGGCTGGTGTATAAGCAACATTACCTTACCTTACCTTCTCTCTTCTCTCTCTCTCTCTCTCTCTCTCTCTCTCTCTCTCTCTCTCTCTCTCTCTCTCTCTTTCTCTCTCTCTCTCCTGTCTGCTCAGATTTAAGTACCAGAGGCGGCTTCGAACAATCCAGTGAGGTCAGTCCTGAACTCAGCAGGGTTCCTGAAGTTAGGGGTGAAACTTCCAGCAGGGTTCCAGAACAAGAAGTCATCCCGCATGTCCACGTAAACCCGGTCCTGGTAGAGCCCCACACCGATCTGTTGCTCGTCGTTTTCCTGGAAGACCGGCGTGCACAGGGTCACCGCCAGGCGAGCCAGGGAGGCCAAACTCACGTTCCGGCTGGACAGGCTGGCGTTGGGTCGGATCTTGAAAGAGAGAAATTGAGTATGAATGAAGTCTTCTCGAGTTTCGTGAAGACTTAGGGGGTATGTGGACAACTTGCCTTTAAAAACGTGAAGGGCATTTCCGTTGATCCGAGGGATCAAGATGTGCCTGCCATACAGACTCTGTGCCTGTGGACAGCTTGTCCTTTAAAGGTTATGATGATTTTAAATAACCGGATCAAGTATTTGTTTCGCTTTGGACGTTCTTAAGAATTGTTCCCCAAACCGAGCAAGTACCTAGCAGGATGAAACAAGAGCAGATGATAATTATTATCATGAATACTTATACAGCGCCCATCCTCGGCTAGAGACCAAGCTCTAAGCGCTTTACAATCCACACTCGTTGACACAACAAGCCGCCTACCTGGATAGTGCCGACTGAAGAGCTGCCAGCTGGCGCTTCATTCAATCGTTTCCCGTGTCATCTAGTCAATATTGTTCAATATCGTTCACTCAATTTCCTTAATCCATTTATTCTTTCCATTTCTTATACAGGGTGCATGCTATGTGTAACGTGTCATCCATACCAAAGGCCAAACTGGCCTTCTCTCCAAAAGTTGGTGATGGGATTTTACGTGTGTGCAAGATATGCGTGCGTTTACACACGGAACCTCGGTTTATAGTCTCATTTGAAGGACTGTAAGGGAAATGGAGTCAGAACCAATGTTAACTCCGAGGGAAAAAAAACCCTCTACCGAAACGGCCCGGCGGAGATTCGAACCCGCAACTCCAGGATCACCAAGATTACGAGTCCTGCGCTCCACCACTTAGACATTCTGGCCCCCAATCAACCATTCGGTTAAAAAAAAAAACTTGACAAAGTTGAGGAAAGAAAAACAAGTGGGTGATAAAAGAAAGAAAGAAACCAAAACTTTTCACGCCCATCTTTTAACGTGGTGACAGCCCTGATGTGGCCCTCTGCGGTCGGCTGGGCTATAAGCAACATTATCTTATCTTATCTTACTCAATGGAAACGTCAAACTTGCTCCAGAGGCAGATGCTTCTTTCACCTCCTCGCAGCTACCCCAAAAGGGCCGCCCAACCACCCTGAACGAAATCCTTGTTTGAGCCTCACAGCGACATGAGTCTCGGAGCTTCAACTCCACGAAAAGTTTAGCAGTTGTCAGAAATGTGTTGGAACCATTGAGACCAAACAAATACAGATATCAAGAAGAAAGTGTGTGGAAAATGTAAGTTTTCAATACACCTCTGCCTGATGTTCTCATAACGCCACCCATGTCACCAAATTATAAAGGCGCTAGACTTTATATTTCTCTGAAATTTGGAAAGAATAGTTCCAAGTTTCGTTTACACATCTAATGAAGTTTGTAGGCCTGACAGACGACAGAAAAACACATTGATTCTAGAAATATTTCAATAATCCCAGAACCTCCTGGAAATTCACAGAAGCCTTTAGAAACTGTCACTAGGGTATTTCATGCAGTTTGGCTAGTATGTTGCATCATGGCTCTTAGATTATCTACAACATACGCGCCTTGGCTTAAGGCTGTGTCAGACCAATTGACATAGGCCAGAACACCAAGGCTACATCAAAATGTTGTTATGCTCTGCATAGTTATGTGGGGATTGTCTTCAGTCGTGACAAGCTCCTAGCATAACATTATCAGTCTCCCAAATCCCCCGAAGTCGGAGTGTGGCTGCCCATGTGGCGGGGTAATCAAAAACGGTCACACACGTAATGTTCTCATCCCCAGCTGATGCATTTGTGCCATAGTGTTCAAATACTTCGGCTGTTCGGATGATCCCTGGAGTCTTTTAGCCAGGGTACGGACAACAACAACAACAACATCTACAACATACTATGCATTTCAGTTGGATTGATGTGGCATGTCATGAGTCTCGCAATTTTTTAAAATTTAAAACCACACACAATGAATTATCAAAACTTCGATTGTTTAGGCCGGGGTGGTCTCTGAACTTTGTTACAGTTGATAGCTAGTCTCCATTTTTTAAAGCAAGGTTCTAATGATCATGCGCAGATTGGAACTGAAATTCTTATACTTGAGTGTAGATGTCAAACTTGTAAGCAGTGTCGAACCACTCCTTTGTCTGGATGTGATTCAAACCGTTGTCATTGTCACCTCAGCTGAACTTCTACGTCCACCAACATGTTTTCAAAAAACAGTACTCGGTTTCCCATGGAAAATTCGTTCATACGGGCATGCATATAAATAATTATCAAACAGCATACACAGAAACGGAGAAGACAAATTCTGGTTACTATAAACAAAACCACAGAAAACGTTAATAATCGAAACAGAGAAAGGGACGCAAGTCCTGCGCGCCTGATCTATTCATAGTAGAATAAAAATTGCGTCTAGCCTCTCTGAAAAGGTTTTCTTGTAGTTGGGGTTTCCGATGCAGCATTCCAATCAACACATGTTAATTTGCCATTGACACAGAGGTATCAGTGCTTCATAATGCAGTTTTGTTTTTCGTTTATAATTCTGTGTGTTTGTGGTTTGGGTGTTTTAGTAATTGTTGCTAAGTTTGCTTGTTTCTTCGCTTTTTTCACTGTTTTCAGTTTTCCATCAAAGACTTGAGTCAAATAATGTTGCATATGTTGATCAACAGACAACTCTGTCACATTTGATGAAGACCCTAGTCTGTTGAATGGTGAGATTAACATCCTATGAACCATGAACATCAATACACGGCTTTTGTAGCCATGTTACGCAATACGTGTGGTGTCCAATGTTGTGTTCGTCATTTACCTCAAAAGATAGGCCCAATATGCTGTTGACGTAACGATGGTCGTTGATGGTGAAGAAGACGTTACGCTCTGGTGTCGTCATATAACCACGCAGTACTTCCAGCGTCACAGGGCCATCTGTAAATGAACAAAGAGTTCATATTAAGTTAGTCGCGGTTCACAGGGTGCTGGTGACATGTTTTCACTGACTGGTAGGCCCAGTGCTCAATTCACTGATTGCATAACTGATTGAATAGTTTGGCTGGGGAAAAAAAAAAGTTTGAATGACTGGAAGTGCAATGTGTAAATCTACTTCTATGAGAGAGAGAGAGAGAGAGAGAGAGAGAGAGAGAGAGAGAGAGAGAGAGAGAGGGAGGGAGAGAGAGAGAGAGAGAGAGAGAGAGAGAGGGAGAGGGGGGGGGGGAGGGAGGGAAGGAAGAGACTGGACAAACAAATGGAAAAAAAAAGTATGGCTAGCAGTTAATACATAATCTGTCTACAAAGGTTAAACAAACAAACAAAAAATACAGATCAAGAGAAAGACATATTTCCCCCTTTGTTTGTTTGTTTCTTTCTTCTTGTTTGGTTGTTTGTTCTTGCTGTCTTATCGTCCGTGCACGCTTAATGGCATCCCTCTCGTGTCGTGCATGCCGGCTCCTTCAGCCACAGCTCCACCCACTGTGGGTCCGTCCCGCCGCAGCTCTTGCAGCGGGTAGTTCACAGGGACCAATCAGTATCTGGTCGTCGTCTGGCAACCCACCAGAGGAGACACTGCCCTGATGCCGAATTAGTTCGATGATATTCAATGGTGCCTGTTTGGCCTCCTAGCCCCCATCCAGACAGGATCCGTCCTGTTGCAACACCAGCAGTGGCAGTCCTCAGGGTGCAATCATAGTATCTGCTCGTTATGTGGCAACCCACCAGAGGAGACACTGCACTGCCGCCGAGTCAGTTCGATGATGTTCAATGGTGCCTGTTTTGATCTAACCTACGCAGGACACCGCACACTGACCCATGCCCATCTCTCCCACTCCCCCGTATGGATGATACTAGTTACTTAGTCGAGGGCCAGTGTGAATAAGCGAGCGCCTACCCCCAGAGGCGCTACTATGTTTGTCCATTAACTATCCACATACAATAGCCGCTGCCGACGATTTTAACACCTATGCACTACCGATATGGTCATGGAAAGACAATCGACGCTAAAGCGACGACGGAAGCAAGGGCATGAAGGGCACCTCTACCCCCGCCCCGCACCCCTCCCTACGCCCTTTTTCTTTCGTTCTTTTCGGTTGTTTTGTTGTTGTTTTTTGTTGTTGCTTTTTTGCTTGCTTTTTTTGTATTAGGATGATCAGTGTGTCTAATGATTCTGAAGATGATGAAATTCCATGCTGGTCATGGACTACATGACTAGGCCGCACTCTGCGTTTCCTTTTATTATTATCATTATTATCATTATGAATACTTATATAGTGCTTATCTTCGGCTAGAGACTAAGCTCTAAGTGCTTTACAGTCCACACTCGTTTACACAACGGGCTGCCTACCTGGGTAGTGCCGACTGCAGAGCTGCCAGCTGGCGCTTCATTCAATCGTTTCCCGTGTCATCCAGTCAGATATGTTCAATATCGATCACTCATTTTCCTTACTTCCTTCATTCTTTCCATTTCCCACGCAAGGTGCATGCTATGTGTAACCTGCCATCCACACTAACGGCCAAACTGGCCTTCTCTTCCGAAAGTTGGTGATGGGATTTTACATGTGTGCAAGATGTTATGCGTACATTCACACACGGAACCTCGGTTGATAGTCTCATTCGAAGGACTGTATGGGAAATGCAGTCAGAACCAATGTTAATGTACGGCGAATAAAAAACAAACCCTGTACCAAAACGTATCCCAAACTCAACCATCCGGCAACTTTGCGGCGGAGAGCTCGCGATAACTGGGGTGAAAGGGGGTGGACAGTGACACGTAAACTGACCTGTGTCCTCCCGTTTGACGAAGTAGTCTTGCAGTTTAGAGTAGCACTCCACCACATAGGGGTTCATACGGAAATAGCGGGTCTGGCTGGACAGGAACTGAGCCACAGTGGTGTGGGGGGCCAGCTGCAGTGTCTCCTGCACGAGGAATGTACGATGAAGTCAGACGAAGGCAAGGAGCCATATCAGCGCTGTCGCCGCGTTGAAGTCAATCCACAAGTAAGCGTTAATTAAAAAGAGAAACAAACTCATCCACACAACATTTTGAAATACACCTTCTAAAAGCACGTCGGAAATTTTGTTAAAATTTCTTCTTCCGTTAAAATTTAGAAAAGATGAAAAATGTTGATCTCTTTCACAAATAAACACCTTTTCCGGGTATGTCGCATATTATTGGAATTGTCATTATTATCATCATTATCAGTAGCATTATTATCAATCAAAATTATCATTACCACTATTATTAATACGACTGTTCAAATGTCCCCGTCCTACTACCTCTTCATCTTTACCAAGCGCCATCTCACACCCTACCCACTCCCTCTTGCCCCTCACTCCTCTTGCTAGTTTCCGTATATGCTGTCTTCTTTCTGCGCACATGTAAAGTCTCATCTGATTAAAGCAAATGGGTTTTTTGTTTTGTTTGGGGCATATGATCAAATACAAACGAAAATTATTCATTGTTTACTGTTAACTATTCAATGCCTCATTCAAGATTTTAGTTTTCATACCAATCAGACTGAGGTGACCTTTTTCATACCGAAAAGGCTGTGCCGGTCTTGGATAAAAGTTCAGTCGTGTTCGTTCATTTCACCGGTTGTTGCTGTACACATGTGCCACGAACAGGGTATATGAGCAACCTTGGAACATTGCTTTTTTTTTTTTGGAGGGGTGAGGGTGGGGGGGGGGGGGGGTACTAGTTTGTTCTGTATGTTATGTGTTGGCATTTCCACAAAGCGATTTGGTGTCGTAAGCAGCAATCGTTTGAAGTGACAGGCATGTAATCATCTCATCATGGGAGCATGAGTTACTTATGAAAAAAACAAAACAAAAAAAAAAAACCTAAAGTTTATTTCAGAATTTCTGAATGATTCAAACGTTCTTCCAACATGAAACGCTGTTACGTTCTCGAATATGTTCTTACTGATTTTACTCACATGTTATCGAACAGTCTTCGACGAAATGGATTTGTATGTAAAAACAACTTGAAATGTTAAAGCATACAAACAAGGAATTTTCGCCACGACTGGCTGTTTACATAGAGAAAGTCCGAATTTGGCAGTCTTTCTGTCAGGCAACAACCAACCAAAGCTGAACAGGAGTTAGGGGCAGATGGAAGGGAGAGCTCAACGGCTTCAACTGTCATGAATAAAACTGCTAACGCAAATAGTTGGTAAGATCTATGTGTGTGTCGAAACGTTAAAACAGGCAAACGGAGTGACAGAGCTTCCAAGCGCAATGCATATAATTGCACTCACCCTGCCGTCCGAATCCAGGACAGGGTAGTCGGCATGATCGGCCTCGGCGAAGTTGGCGCCGAGCGTGAAGAGGTAACTCTTGCTGGAGGGGGGTTCCACGCGGACCATGGTGGCCTGGGGGAACTCCACCTCGCTGGCCTTGTCTCCGTGCTGCTTCTGCATGGCGATCAGCAGGTGGTCCCCTGAAAGATATATATATATATATATATATATATATATATATATATATATATATATATATATATATATTTTTTTTTTTTTTTTTTAAGTTTCATCTGATCTAAGATTTCACGGGAGATTTTCTTTTATTTTTAATGAAGTTTCCGGTGTGTTTTTAAAAAGGTTGTGTGAGTGAATTTTTTTTAATTTAAAAAAAAAAATGATTTGTGAGTTGATTTTAACGCGGTGACAGCCCTGATATGGCCCTTTGCGGTCGGCTGGGCTGTAAGCAACATTACCTTGCCTTAACCTAGATGGTCCCCAAGGAGGTACAGCAAGTCTGTTTAGCAGGCTGTAGTTTGAGTCACAGGGCAAAGACTCTTGTCTAAAGGATGGAGGTGTGGATGGGATGAAGATCGGGTGGTGAAGTGGGGCTGGGGGTGGGGTGGGGTTCGGGTGGGGGTCCTTCTCCTTTATAGACCTTTCGC
>CM031596.1:66834448-66851948 GCA_018398815.1 Conus ventricosus | reverse complement strand
CACACCAGGCGGCGGTGCGTTCCGCGTTGTCAAAGGTCACGGAGATGCCCAGGTACTGCACCAGTCTGTCCACACACACACACACACACACACACACTTAATTTTTGGTAATTTTTGTTCATGCTCATTTTTCTTGACTTTTCTTTTCTTTTTTCTTTTTTTTTTCTCTCCCCCTTATCAAAGAGACATAAATACATACACACACAATACGGTCCCCCATCCCCTCCTCTTCCTCCCGATCCCCTCCCTCCCCCCTCCCCTCCCCTCCCCCCGTCTAATATCACTATGTGGATAGACGTTAAATTGAAGACAACAACAACAAACACAAACACACACATACACACACACACACACACACACACACACAAACACACGCACGCACGCGCGCGCACACACACACACACACACACACACACACACACACACACACACACATACACACACATATACGCACGCACGCACACGCACATAGACTCACATAGACTCACACACACACACACACACACACACACACACACACACACACACACACACACACACGACCATGCACATTCGCGCGCACACACATACACGCACACACTCATACACACACGAGCGCCCGCGCAGAGAGAGAGAGAGAGAGAGATGTCAGTATCAGCCTAGTGGACGGTGTCACGGACAAAAAATGAAACAACCCAACTCGTGGAGTCGCCAGCCAATTTGTTCGGACATAAGCTTCAACTCAAACATTCTAGGCGCCACATAGACGGGCCCATGGGTCGGGCCCAGCCAAATTAAGCTTAGTGGAGAGGCTTCACGGAGACGGTACGATCCACCCAGACAGACTAAGCCGTTTTGACCGACGCCTCGATGTCTGCCCGGACGCATCTCAGTGCCTGGGCCGGACTCATCTAGCCAATTTACACTGACCAGTGCCCACGACTTAAGCCACACGGCGCCAGTTAAGTAGGGAAGGGGGGAAGGTAGTGTGTGGTGGGGGTGAAATCTAGCTAATCAATTAAATGACCGATTGACCACCACAGAGAGTAAGGTGTGTAGGCGTGACTGTCATGATTTGAATATCCAATGGAATTAGAGGGAGATAACTTCGGGTGTCAGGGGTAAAAATACTGACCAATAGTACTCGCCCTTTTTGGACAGATCGGAACGAATAAGAAGGATGTGAGAGTGAGAGAACGGGAGAACGAGGGGGAGAACGAACAGAGAGAGAGAGAGAGAGGTTCGGAGTGGAAGCTCTGCAGGAGAGAGGGGCAGAGAGAGAGGTCTGAGTGTAGTCTCTGCAGGAGAAAGGCAGAGAGATGAGAGGAGTGAAGTTTGGGCATTAGCACGAGATAGTCTGCAGAGGAAGGACTTAGGAGAGATGTGGAGAGAGTTGCTAACTAATGAAGAGGAAAAGAAAGAAGAAAAAAAAAAGAGAAAAGAAAAACAACCATGTCCATTTGATAAGAGCAGACTAGAAGAGAGAGAGAGAGAGAGTGCAATGCGTTAATGCAGGAAGAAAGAAAGGAGAACAGATCGATGTTGATAGTCACTGTTCTATCTAAACCGGGGTTCGACCTCATACTTGGCCAGCGCCACTTTCATCGGCAGTCCAACCTGACCAACGCCAGCAGTCCAGCCCGACCGGTGCTAGCAGTCCAGCTTGACCGGTGCAAGCAGACCAACACCAGTGCCAGCAGTTGTGTCGTGTGGTGAAAGTGACAGTGAGAAAAAAAAAGAAAAGAAAGAGACAGTGATTCGTGAATAGTTAAGATCACCTGGCCAGGTAAAGTAGAAATCTATTTATACCCGGGTTAGTTAATGATGATTTAGACAAATGATTTTGTGAAGTTCAGGAAAGAGAGAATGTTTTTATTTTGTTTGATTCCATATGCATTGATGTTTCGTTCCATGATCATGTGTAGTAAAGTTATAGACTTTACTAGTGGTTTGATGTGACGAATGCATGATATATGAATGAGATTGTAAGCAAGCTGTGAGTGTGTTTGGGCTGTGCGCTAGTCCTTCCTCCACTGACATCACCCGAGGTTGACAATTTATTGGCGAGCCTGCCAGGATATTCTGGCCCATTTATTATAATTGTTCAACTTCTCAGAGAGGAAGCTGGGTGGGATTCAAGTATTGTAATCCTAAGACAAGGGGTTGTCTTACTGTATGTTCCCAAGATAGTTAAATACTAGGCTTGGCATTGCTTCCAAGATAGTAATACTAGGCTTGGCATTTCAGCCCCAGAGTACTTATTTCGCACAGATTGCCTATAATTCGCTCTCATAGTTGGGTCAGGCGCTGGGCGTCTTATAAAAACTAACTACGTTGTCCCAAGCTAATATTATCATTCATAGGATCGTGCTATTACGTCACTCGTGTCGGTAACCACCAGTTTGGCTGTCGTAGTTATAAAATCTTGTTCAAAAAAAAAAAAAAAAAAGAGATACAATGGCGGAAGAAAAGAACACCCCTATTGAACAACTCGTGAGCGTCGCTCGTGATTTAGGCTATTCGGGAGAAGAGTTGCGAGCATTCGTTGAAAACCAGCAAAAGATGGAAAGGGATGAGCGAGCGGAAAGACGACGTGTCGCCATAGAAATAGCATTAGCAGAGCAGGAAAGGGTCAAAGCTAAAGAAACGCAGGAAACAGAAAGAATGAAGCAGGAAACAGAAAGAATGAAGCAGGAAACAGAAAGAATAAGGGAAGCGCAGGAAACAGAAAGAATGAAGCAGGAAACAGAAAAATTAAGGATTCAGGCTAATGATAATCAGGCTAGGGAAACGCAGGAAACGGAAAGATTAAAGGTTCAATTAGAGCTAGAGAAAGTGAGAATACAGAGGGAGACCACCGAGGATGGGAGTTCAGTTTCCAGTGACTCTGTGCGCAGTTACGCTCCCCGACCCAAGTTGCCAAAATTCTCTGAAGGAACCGATTCGATTGATGCATACATCAGTCGTTTCGAAACGTTTGCGACCAGTCAGGGTTGGCCTCCAGAAGAGTGGGCAGTCATTTTGTCGGCGTTACTGACGGGTAAGGCATTACAGATTTTCACTGCATTGCCAGCAGACACCCAATCTGATTTTGGTGCTGTGAAGGAATCATTGATGAAAGGATTTGACCTCACAGAGGAAGGATTCAGAAAGAAATTTCGTTCAGCTAGATTGCAAGCAGGGGAAACGTACACTCAGTTTGGTGCACGTCTAGATCACTATTTTGAGAAATGGTTAGAGTTGAGCGGTACGAAGAAGGAGTTCGCTGAATTGAAAGAGCTAGTTATGAAGGAACAGATTTTGTCAGGTTGCGGCCCTGAGTTAACCATACATTTGAAAGAGAGACAGCCAGAGACAGCAGGGGAGTTGTTGAAGTTCGCAGAGGTGTATAGAGAGGCACGTTTGGGCACGAAGGTGCAGGAGAAACAGGTGCTAGGCACAGGTGAGAAGAGTGCAAGGAGACCAGGGGAGTTTTCTGCAAAGTCTGCAAACCCAGTGGTGGGGCAGAAGGAAGGGCAAAGGGACATTAGGTGTTTCATTTGTCACAAGAAGGGACATGTGGCGAGGGACTGTCGCATGAGGTTCCAGAAGGCAGCAGCCTTGCAAGAGGTGGATAAGGGTCGTCAAGGGAAACGACCTGCAGTGGAACCAAAAGGGGTTCAGTCTGAAGAGGGTGGAGTGCAGCCTATGGCTAGCACTGGACAGCAGTCAGTGTCAGGGATGGAGGGCACTAGGCTGAGTGGTTCGTTACCAGTGGAAGAAGGGTGGATTGGCCAGCAGAGGGTGAAAGTGTTACGAGACACTGGTTGTTCATGCGGTGTAGTACGAACAACGATGGTCGATAAAGGGGATTTGACAGGGCAAATCCAGACCTGTACTCTAATCGATGGCACTGTGAGGGAGTTTCCAGTTGCTAAGATAGAAGTACGTACCCCTTACTTCTCAGGCGAGTTGTCTGCGTTGGTGATGGAGAAACCCCTTCACGATCTGATCATTGGAAATATTCCAGGTGCAAGGGATCCAGGGATCCTGAGTTGTTGACTGGTACGGGGGCAGCAGTTCAAACACGGAGCAAGAAGGAGGAAAAGGTTGTTAAACCGTTAGTTGTTCCAGGAAGGAAGTCGGGCATAGACGTGTCGCCTGATGAGTTTAGGGCTGCACAGGAACAAGACCCTTCGCTCGTGAAGTCTTGGGAGTTGGCAAGAGGTGGAGAGAAACAGGAGGTTAGAGGAGGTGAGACAGAATTTCTTGTGAAAGGCGGGCTGTTGTACCGAGTGTTCACCAAGGGGAAGACAGGTAAGGTGACCACTCAGTTAGAGGTACCAGCGTGTTATCGTGACACTGTCATGTCAGTGGGTCACGAGTCGCTCATGGCGGGTCATCTCGGCACCAGCAAAACAGCTGACCGAATCTTTGATGACTTTCATTGGCCAGGAGCAATGGCAGACATCAAGCGTTTCTGCATGTCATGTGACGTGTGTCAAAGGTCAGCCACAAGAGGGGTGAAGAGGAAGGCGCCTCTTAAACATCCCCCTTTAATTGACACACCATTCAGGAGGGTGGCTGTTGATCTGATTGGCCCAATCGCGCCCTGTTCCAAAGGTGGGCACAGGTATGTGTTGACGCTGGTGGACTACGCGACCAGATACCCAGAAGCGGTCGCATTGAAAGGCGTAGATACGCAACAGGTCGCTGAAGGGCTGGTAGACATCTTCTCTCGCGTGGGTGTGCCAGCACAAATTCTCAGTGACAGGGGGTCACAGTTCACCTCAGGCGTGATGAGGGAGGTCAACAGGCTGCTAGGGATCACACAGCTGCTCACTACCCCATACCATCCACAATGCAATGGCTTGGTGGAAAGATTCAACGGTGTGCTGAAGGGCATCTTAAGAAGCTCTGTGAGGAAAGGCCAGCAGATTGGGACCGCTACATTCCAGCGGCACTGTTCGCCTACAGGGAAGCCCCTCAGGAAAGCACAGGCTTTTCGCCATTTGAGCTGCTGTATGGGCGGACAGTTCGGGGACCGGTGTGCATTCTCAAAGAGCTGTGGTCGGAGAACAGGAGTCCGAAGAAGTCAAAACCACATATCAGTATGTGGTGGACTTACGCAATAGGCTCGAGGAGACATGTAAGGTCGCAAGGGAGAGTTTGCAGGAGGCTAGGGTCGTCCAGAAGAAGCAATATGACAGGAAGGTGAGGAAGCAATCCCTCAAGGTGGGAGATCAAGTCCTGGTGCTGCTTCCCACGGGTCACAACAAGCTGCTGATGCATTGGAAAGGACCATTCACCATCACTGAAAAGGTCGGTCGGGATTACCGAATTGATGTGAATGGGAAACTAAAACTTTTCCATGCGAATTTTCTCCGCAAATATATTCAGCGTGAGACTCAGCACATAGGCGCAGCAGCAGTCATTGATGAGATGAAAGAGACCCAGCAGAAGAAGGGGAGATTTTGTTGCCTAAGTTTCCAGAAGAGTCATACAGGGATGTGTCACTGTATGAAGGGCTAGACAGTAGGAGTTCCTAGGTTTTGTTGTCGGAGGTGACACAAAGCAGCCAGAAAGGGGAAAGGTGGAGAAGATGATGAATTCAGAGAGACCAAAGACCAAAACAGAAGTCAGGAGTCTGCTAGGTTTTATTGGGTTTCTATAGGGAGTTTGTTCCAAATTTCGCAGCAATCACGAGTCCTCTCAGTGATTTGGTCAAGGCAGGGAAACCGGCAGTGGTCGAATGGTCAGACGCTGCAGAGCAAGCACTGCAGACGGTGCTGGAAAGACTAGGTTCCCGTCCCATCTTGAAGCTACCAGATATGTCAAAACCATTTTTGTTGCGGACAGATGCATCAGGTGGTGGGATAGGTGCGGTATTGTTGCAGGAGCATGAAGGGGTCGAGTTTCCTGTGAGGTATGCTAGCAGGAAGTTGACAAAGTGTGAAGAAGGGTACGCAACGGTGGAGAAGGAGTGTTTAGCTGTCGTGTGGGCCGTGCAGAAATTCCACAAATACTTGTATGGGAAAGAGTTCGTGATAGAGACGGATCATCAACCACTCAAATTCCTGCAGGAGGCGCGGTTGAAAACAGCAGAGTTCTGCGTTGGGCAATGGCACTGCAGCCCTACAGGTATCGAGTGCAGTACATCCAGGTCGACAGAATGTCGGAGCTGACTATTTAAGCCGTGTAGTCTAGCAAGCTGCAACTCAGAGGAAGTCAGTCATATCCGGGGTGCTTTGTTGATAATATGTGTTGGTTACAGTTATGTTGATTGGATATGGGTTCATTCCCAGTTGGCTATGGTTCATATTTTTGTGTGAGACTTGTTCATATTTTCTTTGTGAGACTTGTTCATGTGAATGTAGTTATGCTTGGAGCATACAGTCGCTTGTGTAGTGATGCATTATTTGCAATAAGTGAGGATGGAGATTCCTCAGTGAAGTGTCATGGATCGTGATCATATTATATTGTGCTTTTCATAAGAATTGTGAAGAGAAGATATGGCAAATCCGCAGGTAGGGGAATCGCATAAGTGCGTACAGAGGTCGTTATAAAATGAATTGAAATAACGCAAGAGCGCACGTCAATGATAACTCATTGGAGTGGTATTCACTAATGATATATTTTAAATTTATAAACCGTTGGTTGTAAAGTATTTTTTAAAAACTTTGCACGTTTTAGCTGTGTGTCAGCAAATTCGGTTGTTGTTTTTTTGTACCATTGGTTTGAGACAATGCGGAGCATGGTCTTTTGCAAGGGGGAAATTGTCACGGACAAAAAATGAAACAACCCAACTCGTGGAGTCGCCAGCCAATTTGTTCGGACATAAGCTTCAACTCAAACATTCTAGGCGCCACATAGACGGGCCCATGGGTCGGGCCCAGCCAATTAAGCTTAGTGGAGAGGCTTCACGGAGACGGTACGATCCACCCAGACAGACTAAGCCGTTTTGACCGACGCCTCGATGTCTGCCCGGACGCATCTCAGTGCCTGGGCCGGACTCATCTAGCCAATTTACACTGACCAGTGCCCACGACTTAAGCCACACGGCGCCAGTTAAGTAGGGAAGGGGGGAAGGTAGTGTGTGGTGGGGGTGAAATCTAGCTAATCAATTAAATGACCGATTGACCACCACAGAGAGTAAGGTGTGTAGGCGTGACTGTCATGATTTGAATATCCAATGGAATTAGAGGGAGATAACTTCGGGTGTCAGGGGTAAAAATACTGACCAATGGTACTCGCCCTTTTTGGACAGATCGGAACGAATAAGAAGGATGTGAGAGTGAGAGAACGGGAGAACGAGGGGGAGAACGAACAGAGAGAGAGAGAGAGAGGTTCGGAGTGGAAGCTCTGCAGGAGAGAGGGGCAGAGAGAGAGGTCTGAGTGTAGTCTCTGCAGGAGAAAGGCAGAGAGATGAGAGGAGTGAAGTTTGGGCATTAGCACGAGATAGTCTGCAGAGGAAGGACTTAGGAGAGATGTGGAGAGAGTTGCTAACTAATGAAGAGGAAAAGAAAGAAGAAAAAAAAAAGAGAAAAGAAAAGCAACCATGTCCATTTGATAAGAGCAGACTAGAAGAGAGAGAGAGAGAGAGTGCAATGCGTTAATGCAGGAAGAAAGAAAGGAGAACAGATCGATGTTGATAGTCACTGTTCTATCTAAACCGGGGGTTCGACCTCATACTTGGCCAGCGCCACTTTCATCGGCAGTCCAACCTGACCAACGCCAGCAGTCCAGCCCGACCGGTGCTAGCAGTCCAGCTTGACCGGTGCAAGCAGACCAACACCAGTGCCAGCAGTTGTGTCGTGTGGTGAAAGTGACAGTGAGAAAAAAAAAGAAAAGAAAGAGACAGTGATTCGTGAATAGTTAAGATCACCTGGCCAGGTAAAGTAGAAATCTATTTATACCCGGGTTAGTTAATGATGATTTAGACAAATGATTTTGTGAAGTTCAGGAAAGAGAGAATGTTTTATTTTGTTTGATTCCATATGCATTGATGTTTCGTTCCATGATCATGTGTAGTAAAGTTATAGACTTTACTAGTGGTTTGATGTGACGAATGCATAATATATGAATGAGATTGTAAGCAAGCTGTGAGTGTGTTTGGGCTGTGCGCTAGTCCTTCCTCCACTGACATCACCCGAGGTTGACAGACGGCCGCATTGTCACTGACGTCCATACAAAGTCCACTGATGTGAATATGTATCTCCCTTTCCATTCCAGCCACCCCCGGCACTGTGTCAGAGGCATCCCGTATGGCCAGTGCCTACGACTAAGAAGGATCTGCTCCGAAGATGACCTCTTCCAGACCAGAAGCAAAGAACTAGAAGCTAAGCTCCTAAGACGGGGGTACCCACGGAGACTTCTCCAAGCAGCTATCACCAAGGTGTCGGCCATTCCCCGCAAGCAGACACTCGAATACACCTGCCAGCAAAGGAGAGCTGACAGAGTCCCTTTTATTATTACCCACAACCCCACCCACCCTCCTATAGCTAGATGGCTGAGAGAGCTGATGCCTACATTGCACCAGAGCCGACGGATGAAGCGAGCCATGCCACTTCCCCCTATTGTTGGAGAAAGGAAGAGCATCAGCTTAAGAAGACTCCTGATGCCCTCTTGCCCACCTGCACCCAAAGCCCAGAGTAGGCCAGGGTGTTACAAATGCTCAGCGAAAAGGTGCATACTCTGCGAGCGACATCTGGAAGAAACCCGCACCTTCAGCAGCGTCAGAACCGCAAGCACATTCACCATCAGGACGAACGTAGGTTGCAACAGCAAGAATGTAATCTACCTGGTGGACTGCGCGTGCTGCAGAGATGTCCAGTACGTGGGTGAGACAGGCCAGGCGGTCAAGAAACGCTTCCACAGTCACCGTTCAGACATCAAGGCCCAGCGCATGGGACCCCAAGGACAAGTGACAACCAGGGAGGGGGACAAAAGGGAAACGCTGGTCGCTCGTCACTTCCAGAGCACAGACCACCATCTGGACGACCTGAGGGTAACCGTAATTGAGCAGATCGGAGCGACAGGACCAGCAGCCCATACAGTGCGCAAACAGAGAGAAAGATTCTGGAGGTATAAACTAAAAACTATGTACCCGGCTGGACTGAATGTCTGGGATTAGCCCGGTGTGAGATTAGCCCTGGTGTGTGTGAGCAAAAGTGTGTGTGTGTGTGTGTGTGTGTGTGTGTGTGTGTGTGTGTATGTGCGCGCGCGCGCATGTGGTGTGTGTGTGTGTGTGTGTGTGTGTGTGTGTGTGTGTGTGTGTGTGTATGTGTGTGAGTGTGTATGTGTTTGGGTATGTATCTGTTTTAATTTTTACAGTTAGATTTTCCTTGGTAAAACATGGTGTGTGTGTGTGTGTGTGTGTGTGTGTGGGTGTGGGTGTGGGTGGGTGTTTTAATGCTAACATTCATGTTTTGCCGGGTTAGGTTTGAGAGAGAGAGAGAGAGAGAGAGAGAGAGAGAGAGAGTGTGTGTGTGTGTGTGTGTGTGTGTGTGTGTGTGTGTGAATACGTACAGTTGAATTTTACTAGGTTTAATTTGAGGCTTTCCCTTTTACGCCCCTCTTTCTTCCCCCTCCCTCTCCCCACCCTTTCCACCCCCAGTTCCTCCCTCCCTACTGAACTTTATTGAAAAAACCCGTGCATTTTAAATAGGCCTGCTGTGTGATTTTAATTCAGTTGTTTACGTTTTAAGTTCGGTGTTGCTTTCTTGCAGTTCGGTCCATGGTTGCTACTGAAGAAGCTTTTAATAAAGCGAAATATTTATTGCCATTACTCCAGGTGTTAGTAGTTTTTTTTAACCATTCAGAGAGAGAGAGAGAGAGAGAGAGAGAGAGAGAGAGAGAGAGAGAGAGAGAGGAGAGAGCACGAATCCCCCTCTCCACACACAGACATAGACAGACACACACACACCAACACACACCAACACACACACACACACACACACACACACACACACACACACACACACACACACACACCACACACACAACACACACACACACACACACACACACACACACACACACACACACACACACACACACACACACATACACACCTGGTGAAGTCCGCAGTGTTCTCCCTGGTCACTGGAATGTCCATCTGACCGACGGTGCCCTCAGCGCTGGTGGCGTTGACCGGGTACATCTGACCGCTGGTCAGTGGCGTGAACCGCGTGCAGTTAGAAGCTCTCTTTCCCAGCTCTGGCGGGACAGATCGTAGTAACAACTACACAGCGTCAAGAACAACACCAACACCGGCAACGTGTGAACAACAACACCACAACATAACGCTAAGTGTTGTCAATACTGATAAAGATGATTACAATGACAATAATAACAATTTACAACCACAACCAGATGAATGCCGTCCTGCTAATTTCTCGCAGAACAGTTCGAGAGAGTAACAACTACGACGAATGTAACGACGACAACAACAATGACGCCAAGAACACAATGCAATGAAAACATCAACACTACAACGACAAAGTGATAACAACTATAAGAATAATGATGACAATGCTTCTGATAAAGACCATAATTAACGTTATTATTATAACAATTATACCAATTCTTAACAACAACCGCGAGCAGTTGGAAGCCATCTTTACGAGAATTTGGAGCTAATCAAAATAACGACAACGACAAGAACAATGACTATATTAACAACAACTTTGACGATAATGAGGACGACAACAACAAATAATGTTAACAGCAACAATACAAGTAAAAGAAGAAGAAACAATCATTTTTATCGTCACAGAAATGGATGCTGCTGATGAAAATAATGATGAGAATTCACAACAACAACAACAACAACATCAACAACAACAGTACTAAAACAACTACTGCAGCAATAATATGATTAAATTACAACGATAACAAGAACTATGTTGATAATTAAGATGGAGATTATTAATCAAATAATGAAAACGACTATAACGACAACCGTAAACTGGCTTAAGCTCAATTCAATAGGATGTATAGATAATACCGATTATCACCATCATTGTCATAAAAGATGCATTCATCCTGACTGATTATATCACGGGTATTTGTGGCTTTTTTGTAGGCAAGAGAGACTAGCACTTTTTTTTTATATTAAAGGATGGGGGGGGGGGGGGGGGGGGGGGGGGGGGGGGTGCGTGTGGGAGAAGACAGGATGAAGGAGGAGAATGGCCCTGCTGAACCCACAGAGAGAGAGAGAAAGAGACAGAGAGAGAGAGAGAGAGAGAGAGAGAGAGAGATACAGACAGAGACAGAGAGAGAGAGAGAGAGAGAGAGAGAGAGAAAAGATTAATCCTGGCCATCGTGTCTTTGATCTCTCGTTTTAACACAAATCTATCATTCAATGGTACAGACTTTTCTTTTCATTAATAAGGACTGAGATGGTGTTTGCCCATTAATTTAGGAAACTGACGACATGAAGATCCGGATTGCCTTTTCTGTTGTGCATGTTCTGCATCACCCAGAGTCCGTCAGATCGGCAGGGACAGCAAACCGCTGTCGCTTATTGCGCGCGCACACACACACACACACACACACACACGCACACAGATAGGTACGTAGATAGGCAGATTGATATA
Organism: Conus ventricosus; assembly: GCA_018398815.1. Lineage (NCBI taxonomy): Eukaryota > Metazoa > Mollusca > Gastropoda > Neogastropoda > Conidae > Conus > Conus ventricosus. The sequence goes on along the minus strand of CM031596.1, from coordinate 66,840,390 downwards.
TATGTAGATAAACAGATCGATAGATAGGTAGATAGACGGATAGATAGATAGACTGATGCACAGACAGATAGATGGATAGACTGAGAGATATACGGATAGATAGATAAACAGATAGACTGATGCACACACAGATTGATGGATAGATAGATTGAGAGACAGACAGACAGACAGATGGATAGATAGACGTTGCATTCGGGTTTAACGTCCACGCCCGCCTGTAGTGATAGGACAGACGGGGATTATAACACCAGAGAGTTGGGGAAATCGTACACACACACACACACACATATATATATATATATATATATATATATAACACAAACTAATAAATTCCAAGGATAAGTACCGAGCACCGTTCCAGCAACCTAGAGAGCAGCTTGGTGTTGCAATGACTGCAAGAAATATTGAATTATAAACAAAGCTTGCTCTTGTGTCTTAGAGTGAAGAAATAGGGGGAGATAAGCATTCATATCTGCAGTGGTAGATGATTCTGCCTCACTAACAGTATGTGCTTGAGTGGGTGAATGGGGAAAAATAAAATAAATGCTTCTCAAAATGAGCCTTCAGCAAGCTTATAGTCTCCAAGGGGGAGACATCCTCCAATAGAGAGGGAAACTCACAAACATATAACTCCTGGTCATATAGCGATATTTCGAAACCTGGTTGTTTCTCCTCAGTGACCGCGGAAAGTGGTAAAATTGACTCCTCTGCCTTTTCAGTTTTAAGAAGAATGCAATCCCTGAAAAGGCTGGTGTGCTATACCGTAGTATGTTTGTTGAGTTTTCAAAAAACCCACCAAAGGTGCCACCTAAGAAGCAAAAGAAAATCATGAAAGAGCAAAACAAGCTACATTTTCTTGTGAAAAGTAGAAAATATAAAAAGATATACTCTTAAGACACAGGCGTCTTAAGAGTATATCTTTTTATATTTTCTACTTTTCACAAGAAAATGTAGCTTGTTTTGCTCTTTCATGATTTTCTTTTGCTTCTTAGGTGGCACCTTTGGTGGGTTTTTTGAAAACTCAACAAACATACTACGGTATTGCACACCAGCCTTTTCTGGGATTGCATTCTTCTTAAAACTGAAAAGGCAGAGGAGTCAAATTACCACTTTCCGCGGTCACCGAGGAGAAACAACCAAGTTTCGAAATATCGGTATATGACCAGGAGTTATATGTTAGTGAGTTTCCCTCTCTATTGGAGGATGTCTCCCCCTTGGAGACTATAAGCTTGCTGAAGGCTCATTTTGAGAAGCATTTATTTTATTTTTCCCCATTCACCCACTCAAGCATATACTGTTAGTTAGGCAGAATCATCTACCACTGCAGATATGAATGCTTATCTCCCCCTATTTCTTCACTCTAAGACACAAGAGCAAGCTTTGTTTATAATTCTCTCTATATATATATATACATACACACACACACATACATACACATATTTTTCCGTGTGTGCGCGCGCGTGCGTGCGTGTGTGTGTGTGCGTGCGCGCGCGCGCGTGCGTGTGTGTGCGCGCATGTGTGGGGAGGGGGTGTGTGTGTTTTGTGTGCGTGCGCGCGCGCGCGCCTGTGTGTGACAAATTAGTGGTGGGGGCAAGGGAGTCCAGCCTAACTATTCCTCCGTCATCACAACAATACCTTGGCAAAGATAAACAAATTAATTTCTATTTTAGAAAAATAAAAGGGAGGATTTATGAAAAAAAAAGGAATCGGTAATGAAAAATATGGTTGTTAAATTATGAATTAAAAAAACAACAACTTCACTAGTGGGGGGGGGGGGGGGGGGGCGTCGTAGATATCTTGAAAACAGCCATTCATATCACCTGCTTAGGTGCTTATCAGTGTATTTATATACACATGTTCGTATGTACGTTTGAATCTCTCTCTCTCTCTCTCTCTCTCTGAGTGTGTGACTCTTGTGTGTGTGTGTGTGTGTGTGTGTGTGTGTGTGCGCGTGTGTGTGTGTGTTATTGTGTGTATGTGTGTGTGTGTGTGCGATTGCGCGCGTGCTTGCGTGCATGTGCGCGCGCGTGCGCGCGCGAGCGACTGTGTGTCCGTAGATATAGTTGAGCAGTTAAGACTCGCGCGTGTATGGCAAGCTCACCGAGGCCCTCAGTGACAGCGGCGTTGACCACATCAATGAAGGCAGCCTGGTCGAGCAGCGAGGTGTGGCTATAACCGTCCAGCCTGAAGAGGGGCGGGTCAGAGGGGCCGCCCATGTACACGTGCATCGTGCTGGCCTTCATCACTAGGCCTAGGTTACGCTGGATTCTCTGCAACCGCCACACCCACCCACCACGGTCAGACCAGCCTTCCCCATTTGCTGATGTATGCATACACGCGCGCGCGCGGGCTCACACACAGACACACACACACACACGCGCGCGCGCGCGCGCGCCCGTGCGCAGACACACATTGCATACTCCCCTTCCTTATCTCTCTCCTCCCTCCCTCCCCATTCCACCTCTTTCGCATGCCACACACACACACACACACACACACACACACACACACACACACACACATACACACTGCACAGTACATCACAGCAGAGCACAGAGAGAGAGAGAGAGGTAGGGATTCGGATGATTTATTCAATATGGGCTACGGCCCCTTATGAATGGGGTGGAGAGAGAGAGAAGAGAGGAGAGAGAGAGAGAGAGAGAGAGAGAGGAAATGTGTACAGCAAGCAGCATAAATTTGCAGTGACTGTCAGTCTCTCTTTCTTTAAAAGGTTGTGGGAGCAAAAGTTACCTTCCCTACTTATCACATAACGATTACCTGGCTCACCATTGATTTCCTTTCAATATGAAACCAGCTTAGAAAACTAATGCAGTAACAATCTTTCTTTTGTCAGGAAGCAGCGGAGAGGGTGGGATGGAGAGAGTAATGGGGTAGCGTTGGTGTAAAAGGAGGGCTGGTGCTTGGGTGGGGAGAGAGAGTAGAAATGGAGGTAGGGGGTGGGGTGAGAGTCACTCCAGATAAACAGACAACTACCGTCTTCTCTGTACAGTTCGAATCGGTCTCTTGTCCACGGTATCTTCTGAAACTGTCTGCCTGTCTTTGTTCATTCATTCATTCATTCATTCATTCATTCATTCATTCATTCATTTATCCACTCCTTTGTATATCAAAGAAAGGAGCATTCTCCCAGTCCTGACAGCATGTTTGATTTTCCTCCCTACGTCAGTTAATCGCAGTGTGAACAACCTTTGTAACCTATGCATTAGTTTCTTAGTGATAAAATAACCGCTCGTCATGTATTGTAGCCGTCCTCCCTCCTCCTTCCCCTCCTTCACTCTCCGTCACACTTCTCCTCGTCCGCTCCCCCCCCCTCCCTCCCCCCACTCCCTCCACCCCCGTTCCGCTCCTGTCCAAACTACGTCTTTCTTCCGCTCTCCCCTTTTCCCAGTGACCGCTGCAAACAGAGTGGCGAGGTGTTTTGATTGCGTACCTCAAGGTAATGGTTATTGATACAGCCGGCAAATCGTAGGTCACGGTTTTTCTCTATTCGTTTTCCCGCCTTTGTTTGCGTGCCAGAGAATATATTGAAAATGTTCCAGAAATGTGCCTGTTACACTGTACTCTTCATGCATCTTTTAACTCGCACCTTTAAAAAGCTTAGACAATTAAAGAAGGGAAAAAAAACAAACCCGAGTCTGTTATTTCTCTCTCCATCCAAGATCCCTCCTTCCGTTTAAACATCAGAATAAAATCCAGCTAACTACGTTTGAGTAATTTAGCGAATGTCTATAACAATTTTATCTCTTGTTGGTGGGTATTTGTTGCTTCATCCTCTCCCTCATCTTTTCCTGTTGATGTTGGCATTGTGGACAATGACGTATCCCATTGTCTTGTCAGGAAGGCCACGAACAATCGTCCAGCTCACACAACCCCTACACGGGTCTGGAACCATATGAGTTCACAGTTATGTCAAAGACCTTTGGCAACAGAACTGGAACCTTCAAACAGAGACACTTTCTTTTCAGCAGCCTCCAAAACATAAAGAAGATTCTACCATCTGCCTCTGTGGCAGTACAAAAAAAAAAAACTTGCTCAGCCGAAACACAAACCTTTCATTTTACACACACGTCTCTTGCAAAAGGGGAAAAGACTCCTAGGTGCATACTATAACGTGAACCATACACAAGCAAATGCTTTTATCAAGCGTTGGGATCAGCCTGATGTTCGACAAAGCCACTTGACAGCGGACTCCACACGGACTTAGTACAGGGATGTTTCACCAGATGTGATTTTCTTTTTGTTGTTGTTGTTGTTGTTGTTGTTGTTTTTTGTAGTTTCTAAACGAGATACATATTTTTTTCATTTGATCTACGATTTTGTGAGAAAGAAATCCGGTTTTAAGATGTTTGGGGTATGTTTGGAATGAACAGCGAGTGTGTGTGTGTGTGTGTGTGTGTGTGTGTTGTGTGTGTGTGTGTGTGTGTGGTGTGTGTGTGTGTGTGTTAGAGAACAAAAAAAGACGCTACGCTGTGAGCATATCTTTCGTTTGATTCAAGCTAGGAATTTGGATTTGGGTCTGGAAGAGGGAATTCATGATGTGCAATCTCATGCTACAGCTGGCATTTCAGACCCCACAGAGCTCTGTGTCAAAATATTATCATGCTTCAATCATAAGTAACCTTTAGCAAACGTAACTAAACATATGCGCGCTTACACACGTATACGATCTCTCTCTCTCTCTCTCTCTCTCTCTCTTCTCTCTCTCTCTCTCTCTCTCTCTCTCTCTCTCTCTCTGAGTGTGTGTGTGTGTGTGTGTGTGTGTGTGTGTGTGTGTGTGTTGTGTGCGTGCGTGCGTGCGTGCGTGCGTGCGTGCGTGCGTGCGTGCATGTGTGTGTGTGTGTGTGTGTGGTGTGTGTGTGTGTGTGTGTGTGTGTGTGTGTGTGTGTGTGTGTACTGTTGAGTCTATATTCGCATTCAAAAGGATTCTTTCTTTCCTTAGAATGAGAGCTCTGACCCCCCCCCCCCCCCCTTTCTCCTCCTCTTCCCCCGCCTATCACCACCCAACTCCGCACCCTCCCTCCTACTCCCCAAAAACAAATGGAAACATAAACAGATTACACAAAATGAAAACATCGATAAGTTATACAAGAAAGTAAGAAAGAAAGAATGGTGAAGAATTTGCTGCCCACGTTCATGTGTTCTCGTTCTGGTGGTGTAGGTGGTCACTGAATGTAATGTTAGATAGACTGCCTGTCTCCTTTCTCCCCCTCCCCCCCCGCCCCCCACCTTCCGTCGACCTCTCCTGGAATTACACCATTCCCGTTCAAGTCTAGAACTGCACCTGAAGTGAGCATCGATCGACATCGTAACGAATCGTCTTCGACCAGAGCCACCATTTTCAGCACATCATCATCATCATCATCATCATCATCATCATTTTCATTATCATTGTTATCATAACATTTATAATAGGCTGTCCTCGATTAGAGACCAAGCCCTAAGCGCTTTACAGTCCACGTTTGCGTTTTCACAACGGGCTGCCTACCGGGTAGAGCCGACAGAAGAGCTGCCTACTGGCGCTACACTCAGACATTTCCCGTTTCTTTCAGTCGAAAATCAGTCACTCTGTTTTTTCAGTCATCCGTGCACTTTTCATCTACGGAGGGTGCATGTTATGTGTATTACGTGTCCACCATGCTAATACCCAAACTGGCCTTCTTTTCCGAAAGTTTGTGAAGAGATTGTAGATGTGTGTGCAAGACGTTTCGCGTGCATTCAAACACATTTGTCTTCAGTACCACCAATAGGATCAATGTCGTCTCTGGACTTGAGAACGTGACCACTGACTGACCTCCAGCTTGGCCGGGCAGTAGCGGAGGACGTACTGGGCGATGACCAGAAGGTCGTCACTGTTGCCGGAGTGAGGCCTCAGCTCCAAGGCCGTTCCCGCTGCCGCGAACAGATCCTCCTCGGCCGTGCTG
>CM031596.1:66779448-66819448 GCA_018398815.1 Conus ventricosus | reverse complement strand
ATAGGGGAGCAAACTCTATTCATTGACACACTTGACTGACACAGGTAAGTTCAGAGAGAGAAAAAAAATCTGGAGGGTTTAATAATTATTTGGTAATGTTGGCCATACTAACACAGTTATTGTACGATAAAGCTCTTCATATAAGTTTAGCATGAGTTGTAACATTTTTTAAGGGTTAGTTTGAGTTGTAATTGACTATCAGTTGTTCACAGAATCGCGCATGTGAAGTGGATAAGTCGGCCGACATATTTTTATGATGTTTTGATACAACAGTATATGGCCCCTTCCATTGAATAAAGCAAGCTTGGATGAACAACAGTTGTTCGGTTGCAGTCATGTAGATGTAGTTAAACTATACTATCACCATACACACTCGTAACATCACAAATATTTCACTCAAATCTTTTTGTTTGAAAACTGGAGGTGTGCAAGCTTTTAGTTTTTGACCCGGTTTTCACTTGTCAATTGAAGTGAGAAAATCCGGGAAGATCGAATAAACCGTAATATCATACTGGCAATGATCGAGTGTTTATTGGTGTAAATATTTGATAGTGGAATAAAGTATTGTGTTCACACAAGGATGTGGTCATTACAGGTTGGAAATCTAAATACAGCAAATTGTTATTCATATCAATTATTAGAAATTCTACACAAGCTTGTGTTCTTTTGAGAAAGACTTGGAGTAGAGGGGGGAGGGGTATGTGTAATAATCTCTTATGCTTTGTTCTGACATTGAGAATGTTATAAACAGGGACAACCCAGCTGTGGGAGTAATAAAAGGAAGATTTTTTCTAATGGAAATGATTCATTTTTCTAAAGATGTAACAAAAGTACCAATGGTAAGACCATGTCATGGTACAGTATTTATTCTGTTACCATTTTTGAAAGGGCAGTCAGTTGCAACTGAAAGATCCAGGAAAAACAATTGAATTGATATGTTAGTTTCCCCGAAGATGGAGTATGGCTGCCTTAATGGCGGGTAAAAAAGGGTCATACACACAAAACTCCACTGCCTGGCTATACCAGGGAGTGTCCGCAGGAGTATCAGCCTGCGTTACGCAGAAAGAAAGAAAGAAAGATATGTTAGTGTATGAGCATGGTTTATTGAGGATAGAACTTTGAATTTTTTGTTTTTTTTGTTTTTACTTGTATCTGACTGAAGTGTTTTCTTATTTGTGAAGTGTTTTAAGAAATGATTTTTTTTTTACTTGTGAATTAGACAACATTGACCCTGACAAGATATTTTAATATACACATTAACTATTGAACCCTGTTGCATGGATGCCACAGAGCAGCACCACAAACCTGCGCCTGATCAATGGTATCGTGACACTGACAGACTTGATGCACTCAAACCACTGTTACTCCAAAAGTATAAAACTTTCAGTCTTCATTTTTAATATAGCTAATACTAAGAGCTTTGTTCATAACATGCTAAAGTTTTAAAGTCTTTGGATTAAAACTAAGTCTACCTTTTACATTCAGACACAAGAGTTCTTATAAAGGTTAGGTTAATTGGATTTGTCAAAGCAAAGTAAGTAATAAAGAAAAAACATATAAGGAATTTTCAAATTTTGCCAAACGATTAGCTTTTTTTATTCACTGTAGAATATTCCACATCTTGGTACAACAGTTTTCCAGATATTTAGAGTGTAAATGAAGTGTAAATGAAGTACCAGTCTGTTCATGTAATGTTATAGCAATATTTTTGTCAATCAAGACACCAAAAGTTATAAAGTGCATCATCGTTTTTAATGAAATTGTAATATCTTGCTGCATAATGACTTTTGTTTCCACTTGGCAAGTTAGTTTTTGAGATAAGTAGAGCTAGGTGAAGTATCCATTCCCTTCCATTCAAACTATTGCCTAAAAAAAAATTGGTGCAAACTGGCCAGGCAAGAGAGACTGCCCAAGCAGTAAACTCAGAAGGGTTGAAAGGGTTCAGACCAGAAAGCAGTGGCTGTGTAACCTTATGTAAGAGATTACGTTCCGTAAACAGTTCTGAAAAAGCTCAAAAAATAATTCACAAGCTCTTTTCATTAGTTTATTATATTCTTTTTATTTGTGGAGTTGTTTTTATTAGTAATAATCTTGTACCTGTGGCTACAGTCTGTGGCTGTGTAGTTACTTCAAACCAGAATTGCAGTGGGAAAAAAAAAATTCTTTTGAAGTACTCACCTTCAGACTTGAAAAAAAACAAAAAAACCACAGAATTGAGTTGTTTAAATTTGGCATTGCTTTAGAGATTGAAAAGGAACAAAAATGTTAACACTTTATGAAAAAAAAAATCTGGATAGAGAATGTTTACAAAGTCAATACTACATTTAAAAGAAATATCAATTATTAACGGCATACAGTGATGTCACCAAAGCACACTTGTGTCAGTGTTAACGCATTCAACCCTGCACCTCAGAAGTGTTTAGACTCACCTGACCAGCACCATAAACTGCTTATGGGCAGTGCTCAGGCGACAGAACAGATGTATACGACCTGTTTTTAAGTCTCTGACAATACAAGTAACAGTTACCAGATCTGACATAGGTAAGAACAAAATATTTATTTATAAATATATCACTTAATTTTCAAATTTTGAAGTATTTGGACTTGGAACTGAGCCCTTTATATTTAAACACTGAGTTATATATATATATATATATGTGTGTGTGTGTGTGTGTGTGTGTTATTTTGGTTTCAAATGGGAAAAAAAAGGTTTTTTAGAGTATCAAAGGTCTGAAAGCACATATTACATGAAACTGTAATATCTTGCTGGGCAATTGTTTGGAAATAGACATGTCAATTCTCTTGCCTCTTGGAAAAACAGCTTCTGCAGTAGTTATGTTTCAATGAAGTGTTCCATCTGCTCCTGCAGATCAGTCCAACCTGTGCAGGCAGGAGATACTGCCCAGGCTATAAAGAAATAAGAAAGGTTGAAGGGGTAAAATCACATTGTAATATGGATTGGACATGAGACCTGAAGAGGTCTTGTTTTAGGCAGCTTTGCTTTTTGCCTATCTCTATCTATTAAACTTGTACTTTGATACTGTTATTGGAAATGTATCCTGCGCTGTGGTGATATATGTTCAAAAAGCTATGTCACTTCTGTTTAAATATTGGCTCATTACCATCCATTGTTTGCTGATCTTTGTAACAGATGGTACGCTTAGTGAATAGCATATGAACAAAATGTTTTAAAAACTGGATGTATTCTCGTTACTTGTCTATATGCATGGCATTATTGTTTCAGTTATTTCACTCGGAGATGATTGGGTCACTCTTTTCCCCACATACATTGGAACACACACACACACACACACACACACACACACACACACACACACACACAAACGCACGCAAGCGCGCGCGCACACACACACACACACACACACACACACACACACACACACACACACACACACACACACACAGCTGTGCGCATAGCTGGGAAAAGATCCCACACTCAAACTAAAATGTAAACTAGTAAGTCAAACATGCAGTGTGTAGGATGGTGGGGATACTTTTTTATGGTATGTGTGGGGCTTTGTATGTGTGTGTGTGTGTGTGTGTGTGTGTGTGTGTGTGGTGTGTGTGTGTGTGTACTTCACAATTCAGATGCTCTAGGCATTTCATTATAAAAAGCTCTTGTTGAACAGTCACCAAGTCAAATTCTGTAAAGATGTGGTAACAGCCAATTTTGTTTTGTTCAAGTTTTCAATAATCTATCGTTAAAAATACAGCATAAATGCCCCAGCCCCACCCACCCCACCCCATCTCTCTCTCTCTCTCTCTCTCTCTCTCTCTCTCTCTCTCTCTCTCTCTCTCTCTCTTACATTCATCCCCACCTCTCCCTCTTTGTGTTTTTCCTCATCCTTCTTTGCCTTCATCTCTCCATAGAATGTGTGTGTGTGTGTGTGTGTGTGTGTGTGTGTGTGTGTGTGTGTGTGTGTGTGTGTGTGTGTTTTGTTTCCATTGAATAAACCATGCATGATGATCTTAATCTCAAATCTTGAGCGTTGACATTGACCACAGCATGTGTGGGCAAGTAGATTTAAAACATGGATGAAGAGGAGTGAGTCAATGTGTTTATGAATTTGAACCATTTTGATGTACTGTTACCATGCGGGGAAATGTAAACAGCAGTTACCCAGTCAGTTTTAACTTTTTGTTGGATGCTGTCACTCAAAATCGCGTAAACTGTATTGCTGAAAATGTGTATGCTCAAGCCTTTCAGCGCCATCAACAGAGTAAAACAGTAGACCATCTGGGCATCAATGGTGCTGTGGAAGTCAGCTTAACAGTTAAGCAAGTCCCCTAAGTAACTAGAAAAGCTGGCGGTTGAGTGAAATAGAACTGGTTGGACAGTACAAAGGCTGCACTTTCTGTAGAGTTTGGTTAGGAATTGAGAATGCGTATGAAATTGCCATCTAGGCGGTTGTTGCTCATATATTATTCTGCTGTCGTTGTGTGGAAAACAAAGGTTATCATCACAGAGCTGCATGGAAAGAAGTGGCAATCGAGACATTATTTACAGAGTGTCATCCAAATATCGCTAGCAGCTGCTGAGTGTCATACTTTGTGAGGGGAGCACTGTGTATTTCTTGGCTGCGCTGTGGGAGAGTGGATTTTTCCAGTAAAAATGGTTGACCATTCACATGTTTTGTTTTTTCAGTGTTATGTGTATACATGTCTGTTTTGCAAGCATTTGCCTGTATAGTTTAAAACAGGGTAGATTTAAACCTATAGTCTAACTTCCAGCTCACTTAGAGAGAGAGAGCGAGCAAGAGAGTGCACAAGAGAGAAGAAATTATTAAGAAGTTCAGGCTACAGAGAAAAGGACACAGATACAAAGGATTCATTTTTTTCCAATTTTTTTAATAGCATTATTACAAACGGTTAATTTTTATCTTTATTGTTATGTTCACTGCAAATTTCTATGATACAGAAAAGACGGAGCATAATGTCAGCATCGCAGCCTCAACCAGGGCCTTCTGGGAACACATCAGGATCCAACCAGGGCCGGCCACGACCACCAAATGCACAGACACCTCCTGATAAAGACCCGAAGATACCGCCCAAAATGACCAAAAACTTGAGCACCAGTGCAAGAAGGTAATGGTTGCACAGAGATTTGTCATGATAGCAGGTATGCAGACTATGGAGAGTATGCCTGTATAATTGTTTCGTGTGTGTGTGTGTGTGTGTGTGTGTGTGTGTGTGTGTGTGTGTGGCTGAACATTCATCCGTGTCAAAGTGTGTACAAATTTGTGTTTTGTAGGTATGTCTGTGAGTGTGTATGTATATATGCATGCTCACACACACACACGCACGCACGTGCACATGCACATCTGTCTGTGCATTTATTTTTTTATGGCCATTTGTATGTGGTTATATGCATGTGTTTGTCTGTGTGTGTGCACTTTCTAGCATTTTAGATCTGTTTTATAGTGAGATATGTTTATATAATTAATCTCTTGGAGAAATTTTCCAGGATAGGGTTTGAACTGAACCATTGTAAAAGCAGAGAGGGCAAGGAGAGGAGGGGGCAAATTTTGCAACATCGTGATAGAGCTGGACGTTCGTAAAAATGAGGAAGAAGGGGGGTGGGGGGCATTACTTTGACTATATCCCTAGTATATATGTTCACAAAGTCACGTGTTCTTATCATTCTGTCCAACGACAAGGATGTGGCAAACGTTTGGCTTGCGTTTCCCTGACAGACACTTTCACCATTGGATGGGGTGGAAGGTAGATAGTGCACTAATAGCCAAAGACCAGACTGTGTAGTGACTTCATCAAGCGAATGTATTCCTTAATGACTCGGTGACAAAAAATAATTCAAATCTTGTGTCTGGTGAAGTTGAAATTTTGTGCAAACTGCGTACCCCTGTAGCCGATTATTAGCACATGATAAGACCTGTGCAGAATGATTTGATTCATGGTCATTTCATTTTCAGTGTTTCTCTACATGTTTTGTTTTAGCTTCAAAGGGTGCTGTACCCCCATATCTATGTCATCTAAAACTTTGACTTTCCTAATCTATAAAGTGGTTTATCAGCTGATCGAAAAGGGGAAAGTGAGGTCTTTTTTTTTTAACCATTATTGTTGTTATTGTTCTTGTTTTCCTCCAAATCCAGTGTGTTTTTGCATAGATTCTGGTATATGATTAGAGCTTCTTAACGGTTGATTTATAAAATGAAGATAAACATTTTACTGGTTGATTTTGTTGGAAAATGTAAGGTTTAAAATGTCAAAAACAAACATTAAGAAAAGGTCATCATAGAACACTCTAGTTTGATTGAGATGAAGGGATTCATTGTCAGAACAGTGTTTATAATATTTTGCATTCTTTATGTTAGTTATAATGTTTATTCTTTGAAACTCAGTGAACTTAGTTAAGTCTTAAGCATGTGTGTGTGTGTGTGTGTGTGTGTGTGTGTGTGTGTGTGTGTGTGTGTGTGTGATATGCAAGGTAGTGTGAGTGGTTAGGGGTGGTGGTGTATAGGTTGTTTGATTTGTAACTGAGTAAAGAAAAATAAAGAATATGATATTGTTGATCAGCCCGATCAGTTTTGATCCAATGTTATGTTTACAAAAGGAGAGAGCGACACACACACACACACACACACACACACACACACATGTGTGTATGTGTGTGTGTATGTGTGTATGTGTGTGTGTATGTGTGTGTGTTGGTAGGGATTTTGCCAACTGGTGTGGAAGAGGTGAGTATGTGTGTTTGGTTATTGTTGGATATTGATGCCTTGGGGGTGTAGTGTGCCCAGTTGTTTGCACACTACACCCCCAAGGCATCAATATCCAACAATAACCAAACACACATACTCACCTCTTCCACACCAGTTGGCAAAATCCCCTACCAACACACACACATACACACACATACACACACACTTACATACACCACCACCACATCCCCTTCACTCACTTCATACAGTAGTTACAGCAACCCTCCATCTATTTAATCTTAGTTTTGTATTATCCTTCCCCTTAAATCCCCCCCCCCCCCCCCCCCCACCCCCTTTTTTTTTTTTTTTCCCCCTTACCATTATTATCAATCCACCATTACCACAACCATCACAAAGATATCACACCATCCCAATAAACTGGACACACAACCCTATCATATCACACACACACACCTCCCCTGACGCAACCCCCCCCCCCCCCCCCCCTCCATTTCCTCTCCCATAATCCCCCTGGCCGCATGTCATTTCCGCCCACCAAACACATGGACAAGAACGGATAAGTCATTTTTCATTCTTTTTTCGTTTTTCGTTGTTTGTACTGTCCCACATGTTAAATGTGATTTATTTTTTCGCCTGAAGAAGACCCAAGTGGTTGAAATGCATCGTGTCTTGTCTTGTGCTTTGTTTGTCAATGTCATTGGCGGTAAGTTCTAAACAAACTCTATTCCTAATCTATATAAAATTAGTAATAGAGTCAGACAAATGCGTGCTAACAATTCCTCTTTGATAAAGAAAAAAACCCAATGATTTGGTTATTATAAATAGCTTAAAGAAGTTTGGGGAGGGAGAGAGAACATGAAAACAAAAAATACATATATTAAAAAGAAAAAGAGACAGTTAGAAAGTAAATATTACACCCTTTAAGTAAATATTAAACCCTTTACTTGCAACGTATGGGGACCATTGAAACCTGTTTTGAAAGCAGAACCATCTGCATGGCCTGACTACAGTCCACTTTCATCCCCTGATTGGGAGTCAGCAGAACCCGGCTGATTGTACTGGTCCTCCCGTGTTATCATGTTATCGAAGGGAGATTACCACCTACAGGTCTGTGGTATTCTCCCCACAAGGGCATAAAAACAAAATCCAGCATCCTGCCAAAGCAGCCAGCGAAAGACAGAACAAGGAGATGAGAAAGAAAAAGTGCTGTAAGGAAATAAGTTACACAAAATTTGAATGGTGGAAAAAAAACAAGATGCAAAGCATATAAACGTACTCACAGTTTTTCCTGAATACGTGTGAGATATTCCATAAAGAGGAAAAAGTGTCATGGGCTGGTGTAACCATTAATAATGGCTATTTTGGTAAACATCGGCCATCATCTGTGACCTATAATGAACATACAAATTTTCAGAAAGATCAGCCAACTACTTTCTGAGATTTTCCATAAAGAAGAAAACCATTATGGGCCATTAGTAATGGCTATAACGGTAAACGTAAACATCGGGCATCATCCGTGACCCATAATGAACATACCTACAAATTTTCAGAAATATCGGCCAAGTACTTTCTAAGGTATTCCATAAAGAGAAGAACTGTTGTGGGTCGTTATAGCCGTTAGTAACGACTATAACAGTAAACTAAAATGTCAGGCATTATCCGTGACCCATAATGAACATACAAATTTTCAGAAAGATCGGCCAAGTACTTTCTGAGGCATTCTATGAAAAAGAAAAACCGTTATGGGCCGTTATAGCCGTTAGTAACTGCTGTAACGGTAAACTAAAACATCGGGCATCATCTATTGCCCATAATGAACATACCTACAAATTTTCAGAAAGATCGGCCAAGTACTTTCTGAGATATTCCATAAGAAGAAAACCCGTTATAGCCGTTACTAACGGCTATAACGGTAAACTAAAACATCGGATATTATCCGTGACCCATAATGAACATACCTACAAATTTTCAGAAAGATCGGCCAAGCACTTTCTGAGGTATTCCATAAAGAAGAAAACCTGTTATGGGGCTCTAACGGTAAACTGAAACATCGGGCTTCATCGGTAACCCATAGTGAACATACCTGCTAATTTTCACAAAGATCGGCCAAGTACTTTCTGAGATATTTCATAAAGAAGAAAAAAACGTTACAGGCCATTGCAGCCATTAGTAACAGCTATAACGGTAAACTAAAACATCGGGAATCATCCATGACCCATAATAAACATACCTGCAAATTTTCACAAAGATCGGCCAAGTACTTTCTGAGATATTCCATAAACCATTACAGGCTGTTACAGCCGTTAGTAACGGCAATAACAGTTTTTAAAAAAAATCAGACATTCATCCGTGACCCATAATAAACATACCTGCTAATTTTCAAAAAGATCGGCCAAGTACTTTCTGAGATATTCCATAAAGAAGAAAAACTGTTACAGCTGTTAGTAACAGTTATAATGGTAAACTAAAACATCGGGCATCATCCATATTCCATAATGAACATACCTACAAATTTTCAGAAATATCGGTCCAGTAGTTTGTCTGGAGTGAGTGGAACACATTTTGACCACAGACGGACAGACACACACACGCACGCACAGAGAGACAGACAGACAGACAGCATTTCTTCGTTTCCATTCTAAACTACTCCCTGTTCTATAAGAACTGGGAGTACAAAAAGCCAACTATTTATATTTTGGTTACTGTTAATTTTCTCATTGTCAAGATATTTGTCTTCAGGTCGGTAATGAGCATTTGCCTTCATGCTTTCATGATATTGTTGTTTTGTTGCAGATTACAACGTGAACTGGCAGAAATTACTCTGGAACCCCCACCCAACTGCAGGTATATGAAGCAAAATTTAGAAAGAGAGGTGGTTAGTTACAGCCAAGGACACAGACAAACAAAGTACAGGACAAAACACAATGCATTTCGACCTCTTGGGTCTTCTTCAGGCAAAAACAAACAACATTTAGGACAGTGAAAACGAAGAACAAAAAACCACTTCTCCTATTCAGTGCAAAATTAAAATGCAGGTATATGATTTGATTGCCATTACAGGGTTCTTGTGAAACAGGTTTAGATTTCACATATATTTTTCTTTGTTTTGTAATTTTACTTCATTGGTCATGCAAACATTATCCATACACATACACAGTCACACACGTGTGCATGCACATACACACACAGCCACACACATACACACACACACACACACATGTATGTATATGCATGTAAGCACTCATGCAGGCACACACACACATTAACACAGACACTTCGCACAACATACACACACACATGCATAAACGCATATACTCAAACACATGCACACACAATAATTTATAATATAGATGTAATCCAGCACCTAAAAACATCCATATGCATGGTCATAAACGAAACTTACAGCACAACTCTTTCACCACATGTCTGCATTGACAATAGTGCAGAGGAGTAGCCTTGCTTTGGACTGACGGCAAGACTTACACTTAGATGACCATATCTTTTCTAAGCTATCGCTTCTTTCTCTTCCTGCGTGATATGTTTGTCCGCTTCTCACTAATTCACTGCGTAATACATGCTCTTCCACTGCATTCTCCCACACGGTACTCACTCATATCCAGTTGATTTGAGTTTTAAACTAGCGTTTTAGAGTGTTTCATGGAAAGTCAGAAATATCGCTTTGTAAATTGGAAGTCAGGTCTCACAAATTTGCAGAAAATCTGCATGTTTTGGGTGAAATAGAATCTCTGAATCTAGCTTCTTTGATTACTTGTATGAAAAAGAAAAAAAGGATAAAAAAAACGAAGCAAAATGCCCGCACTCATAGGATAGATTTGCATGACTTCATTTTCCTGCACAGTGAGTTGAGGGCAAATTTCTGCTTTTGTTTTGAATTTGTAGGATGATCAGTATAGGATAGATTTGCATGACTTCATTTTCCTGCACAGTGAGTTGAGGGCAAATTTCTGCTTTTGTTTTGAATTTGTAGGATGATCAGTGTACAGAGAAAGGCATATTTGAATTGCTGTATGCAAGAAACTTTCTTTTTCTTGGGTCAGATTTGCTGCAATATTTGCAATAGAGATCTTTTGTTTCTACTCAGAGTGAGTCCTGTATATCAAGTATTTATCTCTGGTCACAGAGCCACTAATTGCAGGATGTTGTACTCAGTTAAAGTCATTGTACACCAAATGTGTTTGAATATAATCCCATCTCATTTTCATTTTTCTATCTGACGCTTTTATTCTACCCATGCTTTCTCGTCCCTTCCTGTTCACCCCACTCCCACCCTATCCCCATCCTTTTTCTCCCACCCTTCTTTTTTGTTCCACACCACTCATTATGTCATTTGTACTGCTTAATGTTGAAGTATATGTCTTTCTCAGGACTTGCCTGCTTTCAAATATCTGTAATCTGTTTATGATTCTACAGTGCCTTGAGCAGTCTGAAAGAATTAAAACAGTGTTTTCATGTATTGTGACGTGCTGCTTTTGAAAGATTTGTCCAGTACTAAGCTGTCAGTTCAAAAGTGATGGTCATGTTCATAGAGCGGCATAGTTAGGTGTTTTCTCAAGCTTTGAGATGTAGCAAATGATATTGATTAACCCTTTCGGCACTGCGTATCCAAAGGCAGCACAGTGCACTGGCCAGCTAATATAGCTGCTAAACACTGCCGGAAACTGCCTTTAGTCTGGAAGTTGCTGAGACTTTGTTGGACACCAGCTTTGTAAAGTTGTTGCTCAGGAGCTACTCAATTTTTTCATGTTGTTGTTGAACAGAGACAAGACATGAGATTTGTGAAAAAAGTATTGTTTTATTCTTATAGATAATTCTGATATTGGTGTTTTTGTTGTTGATGTTTTTTTATTTTTGAGACTTCGTCTTACAGAACTGTTGTTAACAATAATAGTAAGTATTTTGTGATTTTTTCAGGGACTTGTGCTACCTCCGGAAAAAATGTTTACAGTGTTGTACAAATTCAGTACAATACAGTGAAACAAACAGAGAATATTCAGATAGGATTACATAGTCACCAAGCAGAAAAGCACAAGGAAAAAGCATCACACTCTGATTCTGATGTTTTCCCCACATCAGTACATCACTGTCAGTCAACATGAAGTTCTAAAATACAACTGAATGACAGTTTTTCTGAGTAAACTCAATAACTGTCAGCAATGAATTGTCCATAATGGTCTTTGTTAGTTAAAACGAGCTTGAGCAAAATTCTGTGTGATGAGTATGAAGTGCTTTACTGACTTCGTGTACTCTCTCGGTCAAAATGGAGTTCTAAAACACGGTTGAATGACAGTTTTTTCTCATTAAAGTCAGTGACTATCAGCAATGAATTGTCCATGATGCTCTTTATTGTTGAAAACTAGCTTGAGCAGAATTCTCTGTGATGAGCATGAAGAGATAGACTGACTCATCTTGACTGCAGGGGAGAAGCTGCTCCAAAAACATTTATTCTGGCCACTAAATCTCTGCATAATGATGCACATACTGCCTACAGAAATCACTTATTACCAAAAGCTTGAAAACAAGGCTTCTCCATTCCCTAACAGTGATAGGGGAAAATTCGTTCAGTGTCATGTCTTTGTCACCAATAGGCGGCTACAGTTGACAACTATGACAATGCCAATGGGCATTCTACCTTGGAGTGACCACACAATACGTTCAGCACTGAAAGAGTTAAGAGTTTTTTGTCTTCTTATTGTGGTTGTATTATAGTGTAAAAAGTAAGCATTGCTGAAAGGTGACCTTTTTCTGCAAGGGCGATAAAAATTAAAAAAGTGTAATTGTGATTTGAATTTGTTTTTTAATTGATGAACACATCCAGTGCCTGGATTGACCAATGTACAGTGCCTCCTGCCGCTTCCTTCATACACACACTTTGCTACATGCGCAGTAACATGCACAGATCCTCTAGCCACATCCTTCATACACACACTTTGCTACATGCGCAGTAACATGCACAGATCCTCTAGCCACATCCTTCATACACACACTTTGCTACATGCGCAGTAACATGCACAGATCCTCTAGCCACATCCTTCATACACACACTTTGCTACATGCGCAGTAACATGCACAGATCCTCTAGCCACATCATTCATACACACACTTTGCTACATGCGCAGTAACATGCACAGATCCTCTAGCCACATCCTTCATACACACACTTTGCTACATGCGCAGTAACATGCACAGATCCTCTAGCCACATCATTCATACACACACTTTGCTACATGCGCAGTAACATGCACAGATCCTCTAGCCACATCATTCATACACACACTTTGCTACATGCGCAGTAACATGCACAGATCCTCTAGCCACATCATTCATACACACACTTTGCTACATGCGCAGTAACATGCACAGATCCTCTAGCCACATCATTCATACACACACTTTGCTACATGCGCAGTAACATGCACAGATCCTCTAGCCACATCATTCATACACACACTTTGCTGCATGCGCAGTAACATGCACAGATCCTCTAGCCACATCATTCATACACACACTTTGCTACATGCGCAGTAACATGCACAGGTCCTGTAGCCACATCATTCATACACACACTTTGCTACATGCGCAGTAACATGCACAGGTCCTCTAGCCACATTCTTCATACATGTTCATAGATAGATGCTCAATAATATGCACAGATCCTCTAGCCACATCATTCATACACACACTGAGATACATGCGCAGTAACATGCACAGATCCTCTAGCCACATTCTTTATACATGTTCATAGATACATGCTCAGTAACATGCACAGATCCTCTAGCCACATTCTTTATACATGTTCATAGATACATGCTCAGTAACATGCACAGATCCTCTAGCCACATTCTTCATACATGTTCATAGATACATGCGCAGTAACATGCACAGATCCTCTAAGCACATTCTTCATACATGTTCATAGATACATGCGCAGTAACATGCACAGATCCTCTAGCCACATTCTTCATACATGTTCATAGATACATGCTCAATAATGTACACAGATCCTCCAGCCACATCATTCATACATGTTCATAGATAGATGCTCAATAATATGCACAGATCCTCTAGCCACATCATTCATACACACACTGAGATACATGCTCAGTAACATGCACAGATCCTCTAAGCACATTCTTCATACATGTTCATAGATAGATGCTCAATAATGTACACAGATCCTCTAGCCACATCATTCATACACACACAGATACATGCGCAGTAACATGCACAGATCCTTCAACCACATTCTTCATACATGTTCATAGATACATGCTCAATAATATACACAGATCCTCTAGCCACATCATTCATACACACACAGATACATGCGCAGTAACATGTACAGATCCTTCAACCACATTCTTCGTACTTGCACTTAGATACACATACAACTTTCACAGACCTAGTCATAAGCACGTTGGTGTACAGTCTTCATGGACACTCATTTTTGACCAGGGCAGATTTACTTTCTTTTTTTGTGTGTGCGGTCACAATGGAATTGACTTTATGAAATGGTAAACCTTTGCCATGAGCATACTTTTAGTGGAGATAATTTGTTTTTAGGAATGAGCGAAAGCGCTGATATCCAAAGTAAGCTGGTATTTGTTCCAATGATAATGTGTGTGCCATCATGTCCAGTGCGGGCCCGAAAGGTGACAACTTATATGAATGGGTCTCCACCATTCTGGGGCCAAAGGGATCTGTATACGAAGGAGGGGTGTTTTTCCTGGATATCCACTTTTCCACAGACTACCCCTTCAAACCGCCAAAGGTATCAAGCATCTGTGTATTGATCTGTGGTGTTATGAAAGATAGCCCTCCAGCTGGGATAGCCTTTAACGACTTGGGTGGTGGTTGTCCATGGCAAAATTCTGTAGGAAAGTCCACTTTGATAATGATATGATAAAAGTCAAATGCAGACAGAAAAAATAGGCATGGATTACACATCCTTGGGTTACTGCAGCCCAAATTTCACACAGATACTGTAAAATTTCAGAAATATGAAAAGTCTGCAGAAATGTATAAGCTTTTTTCATTTTAATTAAGCAACCAAAACAAAACATACACATATGCGTGCACGGGTTCGCACACACACACACACACACACACACACACGCGCATGTGTGCGCGCATGCACATGTGTGTGCACGCGTACACGCACGAATAAGTCCACTTTGCATCGCCATTTAGAGGGCAAAAGGGCCAAAAGATAGCAGTTTACATCTAATGCATTCTCTTTGCCAGATTTTCAAACCTTCATTTCTTGCTGGCCAGCATTGACTTATCAGGTGGCGCTATATTTTGTCGTTCGTCAGAAATGTGAATCATCATGGCTTCTGAACATTGGCTGCAGTTAGCTTTTCCACAGTGTCCTCTCACATCCATATAACTGTTACAACACATTAAATTGCAATTATAGTGCTTATCAAAGAAAAAGTTTTTTTAAACAAAGAAATTGGTACATTCTCCCATAGTTTGGTGTGTGTATTTGTGTGGTGCAAACTCCATTTTAATTTTAGTTGTTAACTATGTTGCTGCCCTCACTATCACTTACCACATGATTCAGTGGATGTAGTGAGAAAAGGGTTTATTTCCTTGTGGCAGCTGGGTATTTGTTAGACATGAACTAGATGCTTTTGATGAAATAGTCTCAAAACATTTTGGATATTTCACATACCATGAGGTTTAGGTGAGGTTTTTTTAATACATGATTTATGTGGCATTTCAGGTTTCATTAATATCAAAGTGTTGTTTTGATAAATCCCAATCAACAAAGTGTAATAACTCCATATGGTCCTCTTTTCTGAGTGCAGTTGAAGCTCAGTAATGCAAATCATACACTTTCTCCTTTTAGAAAGAAATTTATAAATTACATAGATACAACTGAATATTTTTCAATAATAAATGTTGGTTTTGGCTTGTGTGTGTGTGATATTTTGGTTTGATAGTAAAAATGTTTTTTGTTTCAAAAGTTTACAGAAATGATAATCTGTCAACCGAGAAAACATGAAATTTAAAATGATTAAACATAGAATTGATATAGTTGTGATATGCTTTTACTTGTGAGTTTATATCCCTTGCAGAAATTTACAAAGAAACTATGGATATGGCAATTACAACAAATTGAATGTTAACAGTTGAAAGTTTGAGCAGGATTTGAAAATTTGAAAGTCAGTTGCCCAGTAAATAATCCTACTTGAATATTTTATTTGCTGGTCATTTTCACATTTTATGGTGGTGTTGTGAATATAGTTTCTTAAAAAAAACAATTTTTTTTTTTTTTTAAGACGGGGATCTAACTTGAATGTAACTGCTACTGATTTTAAATCTATCCAGGTTGTCTTTCGCACACGAATTTACCACTGCAACATCAACAGCCAAGGGGTGATCTGTCTAGACATTCTGAAGGATAACTGGAGCCCTGCGTTGACCATTTCCAAAGTGTTGCTCTCCGTCTGCTCTCTCCTCACTGACTGCAACCCCCATGATCCTCTTGTGGGTAGCATCGCTCAGCAGTACACCACCAACCGTGAGGAGCACGACCGCATAGCTCGCCAGTGGACAAAGCGCTATGCCACGTAGACCGTCAGACTATGTATGGACAGTGTGTGTATGTGTGTGTGTGTACGAATGTGTGTGTGTGTGTGTGTGTACGAATGTGTGTGTGTGCGTGCATGTGTGTTTTAGAAGGTGCATGCGAGTCGGTGTGGTGTGATCATGCTTGTGGCCGAGTGTGTATGTGTGTGTATAGGTGGGTGTTAATGTGTGCGAGTGTGTGTGTGCGTGTAAACAAGTCAGTAGATGTGTGTATTGTAAAAGGAAGAGAAAGAAACCTGAAAGTGAGGGGTGTGGGCAGAAAAATGATGAAGCCAAGGTTTTTTGTTGTACACCAGTGCCTGTATAATGTCAAGTCAACTGTGCAAACTGGACTTTGTGAAGACAAGTGGATATTGTGATTTTTGATATGGTGTACATTTGATATTGTCTCTCTGTTGTACGTATGGAACTAATATATATGTACAAGAACTGCTGGACCTAGCAGTTGCGCAACGTTTGGAAGTAAATGTCGCATACGATGGAAACCATGGCTTCATTCTGAATGTGACCCAGAGATAACTGCCTGATATAAGCACACTGCACATCATCCGTTCACTTTGGCTGTCAAACAAACAAAGAAACAAAACAAGGGGGGGAAAAAAAAACAGAAAAAATTGCAGATGTCACTGACAGTTAGCTGTAAGGTTCAACTCTGCATGAAGTATCTTCCTCATGTGAAATAATTGATCCTGAGATTGAGTCTCTAGCTGGATGTTTGACTCCTATGAATGCCGTAACAGATTCTTGCTATGTCTTAACCTTTGACGTAGACGTGCTCCAAGGAATTGCTGTTGGTTTTTTTTTTTTGTTGTTGTTGTTTTTTTAAAGGAATGGTTTCTTAAAAGTTCTGTGCTTCTCTTGAGATGTTGCAAGGACACATCATACGGCGCGTATCAAAGGGAAAGAGCAGCTATAAATGGGCATGAGCACTGTTTTGTGGAACTTCTTGCTGTTTTAACCTCTGTTACTGAGTTTATAATGAAAAAAATTGCTGGTAGGGACAGTGATAAATAAAAGTTGTGTATGCCCAAATGGATGCAGAGAAGATCCTTTCCTAATTTAACGTAAAGTGTAACAATTCTTTATTTCACATCAGGTTTAATAAACCTTTTATTTCCAGTATGAAATGTTTTGTGACATTGCACATATTTTACATCACTGTGATGGCCTCCTCCTTTCTCCCATGTTTCTGTGGTGACCTCATCTTCAGAATACAGATTTCCGCATTTAGCAAACTGGGCTGTTTTTAATGTTGCCTGATCAAAAAACGCCCCCATTTTGGGCTGTATTGTCTGTGAACGTTTGTTTCATGCTTATTTCCAGAGTTTACATGGAATTGGGGAGTGTGTATGTTCGACCAGAAACAGTTTATCTATGTGTTTTTTCTTGCAACTGTTTACGACTTAAAGCAAAGGCACACAGACAGAATGGTGCACGCATGCAACCAAACACACACACACAAACACACACACACACACACACACACACACACACACACACACACACTTTTTTTTCTGGTGTGTGAAAGTTTTATTTGATATATTTACTTTTTTTTTTAACTGACCAGTTGAGCAGAATTTTTTTAATTTTGCATTGCCATAGGGACTAGTGAGTGTAAAAACAATCATAAAACAATTGAAAACCAGTCTAAAGCTGTTATAAATGGATCTTTATGTTTCTCTGCAGCTTTCCCAATGATGTACCTTTGGTCTGTTCACTCAATGCAGAAAAGACTGGTTTTTAGAAAACAAGGGGGGGAGGGGGGGGGGGATTGTTTGTTTTGTTTTGTTTTGTTTTTGTCACAGAATTATAATAACCTAAGTTTGTGATTTCCATCGTGTGGAACTTTCTGTTTTGACTAGGAGAGTAAAATCTTATGACTGAAAAATAATGTAAACAAAGTAGGGTTTCTGAATAAGCACACTCGATGGCTGCTTTATAATCATGAAAGCACGGTTTTGACAAAAACTTGACCACCATCTTTTTCCCTCTTCACAAAGCTGTATGTTCGCCTGCAGTGAGTCAGTCATGGAGGGGGGGGGGGGGGGGGGGGGGGGGGGGGGGGGGGGGGGGGACATTTCCTGGGAAAGGGATTTCTTGGAAAGCATTAGCAGTAATTACTGATTTATTTTGTGTGCATGTGTGTGTGGTGTCTCATTTAAAGTGCCCCCTCGGGTGCATTCATCCCGCATGGTTAATTCCAGGTCCCCAAATACACAGACACATCCAGATTGAGCTTTCAAGGTTTCAGTGCCAACATCAGTATTAGGTGATCAAGAGACAACCTGCCAGAGGAGATGCTGCAGTGCGTCTGGGCCATTAGGACATAAACTGCAAAATTCAGATAAGGAATCTCAACAGCTGTTGTAAATTCCATCTCGGCTGCTTTTCAGCCAGCTTAAGTTAAGGTGTAACAGTGAAAAGGAAACGGTTTATTTTGGTTCTATTAATTCTTTTGTAAGTAGCGTTAAAAAAAAGAAGCTTTGAGCAGAGGCAAGATTTTCTTTATTACACATGCCAGTCAGGAAACATCTTTGTCTCTGAGTTTGTAGCAGAGTGAACATGTTCTCTAAAGTGAAAATCGAGAAGAAATGGGACAAAATATATGTTATAGTATTTCCTGCTTTTGAAATTATTTAATTAAATACCCCACCCCAACATAAACTCCTTCCCTCCCCTTCTCGCGACTGCTTACCATGAAACTTGCATTTGATGAAAATATTCTAAGGTTTTCTTAAGAAAGTGTTCCCATATCCATTTAGGGCTTGCACACATGTTTTGGTATGATTTCATTAATGCATAAAAGGTAATTAGTTTCCCAATCTGGGAAAACTGTTTCTTGTATGACTGGGTTGGTGTTTCTCTCTGATGTGGGCAGTGTAGGTAAGCAAGTCTGGAGAGAATTCTTTTTTTTTTTTTTTTTTTTTTTTTTTTGCTGTCCCAACCTTTGCGCCACTTCAGAGGCAGTGCCACCCACACCGCTCATTCTGACACCCCGTCCACAGCCACAGCCCGGTCGGCCCCCGCCGCAGCCCCGGCACCGGCAATCCACAGGGAGCAGTCAATGGCAAGTCGTCAAGAGGCAACCCACCGGAGGAGACACTGCACTGCCGCTGAGTCACTTCGGTGGTGTTCAGTGGTGCCTGTTCTGATCTAACATACACAGGACGCCACCTACTAAGCCCCCTACTGACGACAATAATTGCTTAGTCGCGGAGCCGGCGTGAGTGAGCTCTCCCTCCGGAGGGCGCCACCACGTCCGTCCAACGACAGCCCCCATGGACTCGCCGATACGGGTGACCCCGACGGAACTAAACCAAGGCCACAGACGTGGAGAGGACATCGAAATTGAGGTCACCATGAGAGCAGGGAATGAAGGGCCACAGAATTTGAGACATCTTTTTTTAATGCTGATCGATGAGAATGAGGATGATTAAGATGATGCTACGGATTTCCATTTCGGTCTGAGACTACATGACAGGGCTGTACTCTACGCTTCCTTTCATAATATATCCCGGCGTCAACCAGGCCCGAGAGATACAGGCACCTGCAGTGTTGGTCAGGAAATTTGAGCAACACTCTCAGAAACGCATCCATTAAGTGGATGAAACTCGACTGTGTGGTCCCAGTCTTCCCAACTGAGTCCGCAGCAAACTCAACTCTGGGTAGGAGCCGGTCGGGGCAGAAAAACCCACATGACTCTGATGGGATTCGAACCCACGACCTCCCAGCCAGGAGTCCGCAACGCTAACCACTTCGCCACGGCGGCTGGTCTCTGGAGAGAATTCTTATCACCATATCTATTACCCCTTGGTGAATTCATGATAAGGTCGCCAGTATCGACAGGGTCTGTCATTTGATGGACACAGTGGTACCTGCCAGAGGGGGGACACTCTTTCACGTTTGCTCTATGACAAGGCAGTCATTGCTGTCAGAAGAGGGCTTAGTAGGTGGTGTGCTGTGTATGGTGGATCAGAACAGGCACCCCTGAACACCACCGAAGAAGTGACGCAGCAGCAGCGCAGTGTCTTGTCTGGTGGGTTTCCTTATGATGGCTTGACACTGACTGTCCCTGTGGAGTGCTGGTGCTAGGGCTGTGACTGGACAAGCCAAAGTTTGACTGTGTACGGCAAGCCAGAGTAAGCATCAGTGGGATAATGACACAAATGGCACAGAAGATGAAAGAGAAGACAAGAACAGTCTCTGACAGAGAGTCCTCACAGAATGAAACAGTATTCTTGGAGCTGGTGCAGGTACACACACATGTGTACACACACAAACACACCCTAGTACACATACATACATTGGTCGGTGACATCATTGCCGGAAACAAAAATCAAAGTGACAAGAGCAGCAGTTCAGAAATGATGAAAACAATGACTCCAATCACTGTACACAAGAATGGAAAAATGCTGCAGAAAACACACTAAAATTATCGGCAAAACAAATTGTGTAAAATTGCACATATGTTGTTGTTGTCGTACCCTGGCTAAAAGACTCCAGGGATCATCCAAACAGCCTAAGTACTTGAACACTATGGTACAAAATGCATCAGCATGTGACCGTTTCTGATTACCCCGTGACATGGGCAGCCACACTCTGACTTTGGGGGATTTTAGAGAATGATTATGTTATGCTAGGAGCTTGTCACAACTGAAGACAACCCCCACATAACTATGCAGAGCATAAAAACATTTGATGTAGCCTTGGTGTTCTAGCCTATGTCAGTTGGCCTGACACAGCCTTAATTTAAGCCAAGGCGGTGTGCATATGATTTGGCAGAAGGATGCTTCTGAAATCAGTCTGGCAGAAACTGGATTCAAATACTTCAACAGTTAGTTAGTATTACATGATCAATTCTTTTCTTCAGCCTGATTGTGACCATCCACAACACACACATACAAAGATGTGCACTTTAACTCTTAGTGAGGCAGTCTCACTGTCTCAATGAATGTCCATGTCTTTCTCCCTAGTGTAACCTACTTTTTTTTTTCTCTTTTTTAAATTTTTTTCTTTCAGATAAAAATTACAGATTATTTACTGAAATGATGTTCACCGATTTATTTCTGAATGTCTGTGAATAGGAATATAACAGACAACAAAAGAAGCCAAAAAAAAGAAGAGTAAAGAAAAAAAGTAAATAATAATAATAATAATAATAATGAATACTTATATAGCGCCTATTCTCGGCTAGAGACCAAGCTCTAAGCGCTTTACAATCCACACTCGTTTACACAACGGGCTGCCTACCTGGGTAGTGCCGACTGAAGAGCTGCCAGCTGGCGCTTCATTCAGTCGTTTCCCGTGTCATCCATTCAGTATCGTTCAATATCGATCACTCATTTTCCTTACTTCCTTCATTCTTTCCATTTCTCACGCAGGGTGCATGCTATGTGTAACGTGTCATCCATACCAACGGCCAAACTGGCCTACTCTTCCGAAAGTTGGTGATGGGATTTTACGTGTGTGCAAGATGTTATGCATGCGTTCACACACGGAACCTCGGTTTATAGTCTCATTCGAAGGATAAATAAATATGATGATGGCAAGAGAAACATGATCTTAAATGAAAGAAGTTGGAAGTGACATATTGGATACAGCAGATTGATAAATTTGACTGAAAATGGGAACAGAACGATTATAAACTAAATCGTTCCAAACTTAAAAGATTGAAAAAATGATTTCATTTACCATTTTTTTCTTTTGTTAATGAAGATAACACACACACACACACACACACACACACACACACACACACACACACACACACACACACAGAGTTGCTACATGGATTGTATGCAACAAAAGCAAAAAGAACAAAACGTTTGAACCATCCATCGACAACAAAAAAAGACCACCATGGATTTGTGGATGGTGGCCAAAACTGGGAGTTCTTTGATTGAGTCCCATTAAACGCTGTCTGTGGGATTTAGGGGCTCCTGCCAAGAACTGTTTGTGCTGTTACCTCGCATGGGAAGACTGGAATCATGTGTTTAGATTTCCTCCACTTCATGGGTGCATCCCTTGAGACAGTTGAAAAGTGTGTGGAGACAACGACATGTAAATGTTACAGCAAAATCGAATTAAAACGATGAGCAAGCTGCAGCAGTGAAAAGGCGTATTTTAGGGGGGGGTTAAAGTGTGGCTGAGCAGTAATGGTAATAGCAAATATGCGCATTGTGATGTGATACACCTGAAAATACTAGGAGAGGGGTTAGTGTGTGGCAGACAGAGGAAGAGAGAAGAGGATGGGGGCAGGAGGGCCATCTAACATGATGCTGACATCGTATGATGCGTTCAGACTGGCTGCAAAAAAATGTCTGGCACCAATAGCTTGTGAACTAAAAATGTATAGATAACATCCAGTGAAACTGCATACACAACACATGCATGTGTGCACACACCCGCAGACGTGTACAACATGGAAACAGTGTAACTTTTATTTTCTATATCAAAAGGAAGGGAAATGTAAATGAAAAACAATAACACTGTAGGATCAGTTTTAACTTGTTCTGATGCAAAATCAGTTATCAGATTTTGATCTTCACAAGATTTCTTGTTGATTATAACCTATAACACATATCTATATCTGTCTGTCTGTCTATCTGCCTGTCTATATATTACACACAGACACAGACACACAACACACACACACACACACACACATGCAGTTCAAGAGTGCCTCCAGAAAACAAAAATCAATTTACAAAACGGTCGTAGTGTTGGAGCCAGTTTCCCATCTTGAGCTCACTATGTTTAGGCAAAACCACTCGTGGAGTGAGACCTTTATAGCCTGAAAGCCGTTTCTGTCCATCCAACAGTGAATGGGTTTGTGGTTCAGTCCAGAGAAGGTTTTTGAATGCAATATATTTCAAATGAAGGATTCCACAATAAAATGCTGTATAGGTGCTCAGGGCATGGTGAACCTCCAGCATATCACTGCTCCACATCTATTAGGGTGTTGCGGGACCTGAACCATTAACCAGCTGGCTTGCTTAGTGAAATTATCAGTTGGTCATCAACAAACTTTGGTACCTCCAAATTTTGGGATAAGTAGGTTAGGCAGCTTTTCAATAACCTCAACCGTGTCGGTTCTTCTGCCCGAATCAACACACACACACACACACACACACACACACACACAAAACCTCTTCACTCCTTGCATTTAATAGAGAAGGGTAGGCATGCATCTGCTCTGACACCTAAACTTCCCAGATGAAAACGCATATTCTCTCTCTCTCTCACGCATGTGCGCACAAACACACACACACAACTGACTTGCACAGAGGAAGATGAAAGGAGTAGGTGCAGGAGAAGTAGAAAAACAAATTGTACAGCGTGCTGTGTTATTAGTGATTTGGGTGTTACTGAGAAGTCACGAAACCAACCAACACAAGACATACCTTTTTTTTTTTTTTGGGTGGTGTAAAATCTGCAACCTTGAAGTTTTGTTTCTAGGGCCACAGGATTTGCTGCCAGCTGTTTGATATATGTAGCTTTTTAATTTTTTTTTTTTTTACAAGAATAGACATAAATCTTTCTTAGTTTTGGTTCATCATAAAGATAAGCAGTTTCTGTTTTTCCCACTGTCTGACCAGGCCAGCTCTAACACCCCAACACCATGGTTCCCCTCCACCCTCTTGAGTTTTGCATCTCTGCATGCCACTGCTATTGGCATTTGAAACCAAATACAAAACAGCACCATCAAACTCTCACTGGAAAATATGAAAACATATACCTGCAGAAGAAAACTTTAAAACGAACAAAAATAAATATGCGTAACTTGATAAGAGTTGCTGACTTATCAGTGTTCTTAAAAAACACTTCGACTGATGTAAATCTTCTCTATTGTAAAGATGGAACGTTGAAAAGTTGAATGTCATTTCATATTTAACCGAGGGGAAAAAGAGATTAAAGTAGTGGGTGGCTGGATGACGTTGAATTACAGTCTGGAAAATACATATACATACAAAGACACAGACGACTGCACACACACACACACACACACCATCAAACAAGATGAAGTGAGGGCTTGTGGAATGGTCACAGAGTGACATAAGGTTCACCCAGTTATAATGGATCACACTGAAAGATCAAATATGCTCTGCAAGGGTAGGTGGCAAATGACAGTTTTGAATTTCACTGTGGAGAAGCAGCCACCCTCAAATCCACCTGCATGTGGTAACCTACCTTCCTACTCATCACATTCATGTATTACATGTTAACAGAACTCTTTTTTTTTGTTTTGCTTCCCATCTTTAGTCACTTAACTGAATTGCCTTTCACTAGAAGCACTGTTGTAGTCCACAACGGAAGACTTTTTTTTTTCTTTTTTTTTTTGCTGTCCCAACCTCTGCGCCACCTCAGAGGCAGAGCACCCACTCCGCTCATTCCGACACCCCGTCCACATCCACAGCCCGGCCGGCCCCGCCGCAGCCCCAGCACCGGCAATCCACAGGAGCAATCAATGTCAAGTCGTCGAGAGGCAACCCACCGGAGGAAACACTGCACTGCTGCCGAGTCACTTCGGTGGTGTTCAGTGGTGCCTGTTCTGATCTAACATATGCAGGACACCACCTACTAAGCCCCCTACTGACGACAATAATTGCTTAGTCGCGGAGCCGGCGTGAGTGAGCTCTCCCTCCGGAGGGCGCCACCATGTCCGTCCAACGACAGCCCCCATGGACTCGCCGATACCGGTGACCCCGAGGAAACAAACCAAAGCCACAGACGTGGAGAGGACACCGAAACAGGTCACCATGAGAGCAGGCATGAAGGGTCACAGAATTTGAAACTTTTTTTTTTTTTTTTTTTTTAATGCTGATGAGGATGATTAAGATGATGCTACGGATTTCCATTTCGGTCTGAGACTACATGACAGGGCTGTACTCTACGCTTCCTTTCATAATATATCCCGGCGTCAACCAGGCCCGAGAGATACAGGCACCTGCAGTGTTGGTCAGGAAATTTGAGCAACACTCTCAGAAACGCATCCATTAAGTGGATGAAACTCGACTGTGTGGTCCCAGTCTTCCCAACTGAGTCCGCAGCAAACTCAACTCTGGGTAGGAGCCGGTCGGGGCAGAAAAACCCACATGACTCTGATGGGATTCGAACCCACGACCCCCAGCCGGGAGTCCGCACGCTAACCACTTCGCCACGGCGGCTGGTACAACGGAAGACTTAAAATCCCCAATTTAAAACATCACCCCAGCCCTACTGCTTATTGCCACCCCACCTCGTCTATCTTTCTCCACATTCCCATCCCTTTATCCCCCCCCCCCCCCCCCCCCCCCCCCCCCCTCCTATCCCACCAACCTACCAATGAGGTTGGTCATCTGGACAGCTGCTTTGTCCCACACCAGAAAAACGGGAACATTCGGTCGGTTCGCCACATCAATCCACTGCCTCCCCAACCTATTGCCTTCTCCCCTCTTCTTCCACCCCTACTGCCCTGCACATACATGACACACATAGTTTATACAATGTCGAAACAGTCTGTTTGGTAAAAGTGGACATCAAGCGATTTTTGAAAAGTGTTTAAAAAAAAAAAAGAATTGGAATGTGTGGGTGTGGGAAGAGACTTGCTGTTTAATGTCCACTTTAGGTGCACATCAGGCACTGCTTTAAAGGGTGATTATGATACACAGCAAAATTCCCATTGGGGTTGTATCCTTAGATTTTCTAAAAGCATTCACCAAATCTCACATAAAAGATTACTGTTCAAATAAAAAAAAAAAAGTATGGTATTCGGGGCAAACTTACTGACTGAATTGAAAACATTTTGACAAATTGAGATCAGTTTGTCAGTGTTGTTGAAGTAAAATCGGAGAATATAAGAATTGCCAATGGTGTCCACTCCCTCCAGGCAATGTATTAGGACCAGCAGTTCTATTTGTGTATGTCTTATATGTTTGACACAGCAAAGACATTTTCTAAAATCCTTGAAGCCTACTGTAGTGTTTTTGATAATAAGAGCAAAAGTAAGCTTCAAACCTGCTTTGACAGATTAGACCAATCAGTGATTGGCAAATTAAAATGTAATAGTGAAAAAAGTAAAGTTGATATTAGTAACAATAAACATGAGTATGATATATTACATTTATGGTCATAAACCACAATGCATTGGCATCCTTTATTGCTACAGCTCAGAAGCTCTTGATTTTGAAAATCAACTTGACAAACATCAGTTGGGAGAAGAAAAAAAAACTTTATTTAAAAATGGGCACACGTAAAGTGAAAATTCCAATAATCAATGTAAGCTGTGTACACAAACATCAAAGTCATAAGATACATCACACACATTCTCTTCTCAAATCATCACATCATGACATTCAGAGAAAGCAAGTAACTCAAATTTTGTTTTCACATCCTTCCAAAAAAGCATTCAAGTCGCAGACATTTAAATAGAAAAGTGGAATTTATTGTATACACAATAAGAATTTACACTCTATGAATGGGAACCATCTTGTTTGATTGATTGCATAATCCTTCTCCATTAAAAACATGTTCTATCTAATATCTGATACCCAACTCCTTTTCCCATACTCCCTCCTCTCCTCCCTCCCCCCCCCCCCCCCCCCCCCCCCCCAAAAAAAAAAAAATCGTTTAGGTCACAACATTTCGTTTTGCTAATTCTGACTTATAAATGAAATATATTTGTATTAGAAGTATCAAATCTAACATATCACCCGTTCTTGTTTTCTCCTCAGTGACAGATGATAGAATCTCCACATGAAGGGGTAGGCCTAGTCTTTTACAGTGTGAACACTCAACATTCAGAACTCTTTCAGGCTCTTCCCACTCATTCCTGCTGACAGTAATTCATTCATTTTTTCTATTACAAAAATTGTATTTTTTGCTATCAATATTTGCATACTTTTCAAAATACTAGATGTCTATTCGTTACCAGACATATGGCATTTATTTAGCTGAAACCATTTCAGTTTTGTTCTTTTTGTTTTCCTGGCCCTTTTTAGTGCCTTGATCCAGTCCGTAGGTATGACGTTGTTTCCATATAAGACAAAGGCACTATGTTGAAAAATTTTCATTGGCTTCCTTCATAACATAAATGCATGTTCCTTTAGTAACACGATAAATATTTGGAAATGCTAAGGTTCTGTCATCACTGATGTCACTATCTAATTTCAATCTTCTTTTCTTTAAGTGGTCTTTAACCGACTGCACGCAGTTTACAGCCTATAATTTAGTAACTTACCATTAAATTACAGCATGGCAGCTTAAAAAAATTGCCATCTAGAAAGTGTTTAATTAGTTATAACTATGTATTGTCCTGCAATTATTTCCTCCCTGTATAAGCTTTCCATTATAGTTCAGTAGCAAGATCTGTCCATTTGCCAAAGTCTGCATGCTTGCAGCACGTCTGACATGTTTGAAAAAACTCCTTTCCAAAATCTATTTATGATATTGCTTTCTACAAAGCTGCCTGGTTCATATATGTATTAAGGTTATTCATTTCGGAGCAGCTGAGATGAGTTTTGCTTTCAGACAAATTTTGGAAAGATTATCATTCAACAAACTCAGAGCACCCTCAGAAAGCTAAAACTCGACAGATCTTTTATTACCAGCGAAATGGCTGTCTATGCGTATATGCCTTATATCATTTAAAACTTGACAAAGGTGGTCAAAGGTGAATGAACTACTGTTCATTGATACGGCGAAATGGAAAACCTCAGTGTTCTGCACAATTTACTCTTTCAGTTGGGAAAATGCGCCAGTGTATGTATACCGATTTGTGTATGTACAATGTTACACGCTCAATGCCCGCCCTTCAGATCTGATTCAACACAAGCTGGTGCGTGTGAAGTTAGTACTCTGACTGTAAGACAACAGACCGACATCTACATGCTCGATAAGCCAACCGTTTATTCAGCTAACCCTTGAACCGAATACGGATGAATGCGAATAGCCGAACCGAATGCGGATAAGTACAAATTGGGTTAAGCCAATTATGTGACATCCCCTTTCTTTCAGGAAATGGACATAGATTTATAAACGTTAGCGTCTCTAGTTTTTTTTTCATTTCTTTTCTTCAAACATAGCATCCAGGGAACCAGGTCAGAGGTCCAGGCGGTCTGGCTTCCTGATGGCACGGCCACATCTAGAGGTCTGGACCATAGGCGTAGCAGGCTGGTCTTCTGGCTGGGGATCTGGCCTCTGGATGGGGTTCCCACGTCTGGAGTTCTGGAGTGTACCCGGGGACAGTTGTTTTGCTTGATGGGGTTTTGGGGACGAGGTAGGGGCCATGGCGGGCCGCCATGGTGTCTCGGTCTCAGGACCCGGATCGTCTTCCTCTGCAGGATCTCCCATGGACCCAGGGTACAGAGAGGAGGCCTCCCTAGGAACTCTGCAAGGGGTCTGAGGTTTGAGTTCCCTGGGGACCAGGTGCCGCCGGTTCCTCCTCTGTCTGCCACTGGGAGTCTGCACTTCATAGGACCGGAAGGGGAAGGACTGAACGACGGTCCCTGGTGCCCCCGATGGCTTGATCCACACAGGTTGTCCTGGAGTAAGTGGAGGAGCTGTTCTTGTGCGGTGTGCTCTGTCAAAGTTCATCTTCTGCTTCTGTTTGACAACTTTGTCCTGCTCCTCGAAGTTTTTCTCTTTTTGTCCCCCCGGCTTCAAGGTTGATGGCAGTATGGGTACTGTGGTTCGCAGCTTTCGTCCCATGAGTAGCTCTCCTGGGCTCAGTCCCTGCTGAAGTGGTGTTGCCCGATAGCTGAGGAGAGCCAGGTAAGGGTCTTCTGCTTTCTTCATGAGAGACTTCACTGTCTGTACTGCTCTCTCTGCTTCTCCGTTAGCTTGAGGGTAGTATGGACTGCTTGTGACATGTGTGAATCCATATTTCTCTGCGAAGGCTGCAAACTGGCAGCTGGTGAACTGGCAGCCATTGTCCGACATAACAACTTCTGGGATTCCATGTCTGGAAAACATGCTCTTGCAGTGGTTGATCACACAGTCAGCGGTAGTCTGCCTGAGGAGGGCTAGCTCGATAAATCTAGAATAATAGTCCACAACGATCAGGTACTGTTCTTTCTTCAGTTCGAAAAGGTCCATGCCTATCTTCTGCCAGGGGTAATCAGGGGTGTCTGTGGGAATTAGGGGCTCTGGGGGGATTTGTCTCTCTTGAACGCAGATAGGACAGTGTTCCACCATAGACTCGATCTGGGCAGACAAACCTGGCCACCACACACTTTCTCGTGCTCGAGCCCGACACTTGACGATTCCTTGATGTCCCGTGTGAATTTTCTCCAGGATGTCTGGCCTCAACTTCTCAGGGATGACCAGTCTGGTTCCATAGAGCAGGAGGTCTTCTTCCACGCTGAGATAGTGTCGAACAGACCAGTATGGCTGGATCTTCTCATTAGGGCAGTGTTCGGGCCATCCTTCATGAATGAATCTTTTGATTTCTGAGCAGACTGGGTCCTTGCTAAGCTCTTGCCGGATCTGGTCGAGTCTCGGTGGTGTGGCTGGAGCACTGGAGAGGACCTGATCCACCATGGAGTCAGCTTCTTCTTCTAGCTGTTTGTCTTCTTTCTGTGCCAGTCGAACCGGTGCTCTAGACAGGGCATCCGCAGTGATCAAGTCCTTGCCTTTTTTGTATTCCATCTGGAAGGAGTATCGCATCACACGCATGCGGAATCGCAGTAGACGTGGTGACAGCTCATCGAGATGTTTGGTCTTCAAGAGCGTCAGGAGTGGTCTGTGATCTGTTTCAATGACCAAGTCTTTGATACCTGTGATGTACTCTCGAAATTTCTCACATGCCCAGGCCACTCCCAATGCTTCTTTCTCCACTTGGGCATAGTGCTGCTCCGTTGGAGTGAGTGATCTGGATGCATAGAAGACTGGTTTGAAAATGCCGTCATCCTGTTTCTGCTGCAGTACTGCTCCAAGGCCATAGGACAAGGCGTCTGTAGACAGACGGGTCTTCCGGCTCGGGCTGTAGTGAGCCAGAACAGGTGCTGAGCTGAGCTGTCTTTTGATGCGTTGGAAGGCTTCTTCTTGTGGGGCATCCCAGGTCCAGTCATTTTCTTTCTTCAGGAGGTCTCTGAGAGCCCTGGTGTCATCTGCCAGATTGGCACCAGCAAACTTGGCGACGTGGTTGACCATACCAAGTAGACGTCTGAGTTCGGTGATGTTGGTTGGTGTTGGAAAATTTGTGATGGCGACGACTTTCTCAGGGTCAATGGTGATGCCCTCTGGGGAGATGATCTGTCCCAAGAACTTGATCGACGGCTTTGAAAATTCACATTTGTCTGGGTTCAGAGTCAGTCCAGCATCACTCTGCTTCTGCATCACCTGGCGGAGGCATTCATCATGTTCTTTCTGGTCTTTCCCATGAACGAGGATGTCATCCATGTCACAGATGGCACCTGGGAGACCCGCAAGCAAGTGGGTCATGGTGCGCTGGAAGATCTCGGGGCCTGAACTTATACCGAAAGGGAGTCTGGTATAGCAGAACCTTCCGAAGGGCGTAATAAAGGTAGTCAGTTCCTGTGACTCAGTCTCCAGAGGTATCTGATGGAAACCACTGTTGCAGTCTAGTTTGGTGAAGACTGTGGATCCAGATAACTGGGCGAGAAGCTGGTCGGTGGAAGGAAGTGGAAAGTTCTCACGTTTGACCCCTTCATTCAGTTTTGTGAAATCCACACAGATTCTGACCCTGTTGTTTGATTTGGGCACTACAACTATTGGAGCACACCAGTCCGTTGGTTTCAAGACAGGACGAATGACTCCAAGTTGTTGCAGATTGTCTAGTTCTTCTTTGACTTTGTCTTGGAGTGGAAGAGCAAGTCGACGTGGTGAGGTCACAGCATATGGTTTGCAATCTTTCAGGAGGTGTATTTTGTACGTAGAGCTTGTCAGGTTACCTAGGCCTCTGAAGAGTGTAGGGAACTCTCTCCTGTACTGGGCTTCCTTGTCACTGACAGCGTTCACTTTTTCTATCATCTGAAGGGCAGAGATAGCTGGGCGACCCAGCAATGGCTCTTCTAGGTCTTTGATGACGTAGATATCCTGTGTGACTGTCTTTTCTTTGTAGGTCATTTTTGCTGAGAATTTTCCTAGGACAGTGATTTCCTTCTTTCCTGGTCCATAGAGTTTTTTCTTGGTTTTCTCCAGTGGACGTTTTCCCTTGGGTATCATCTTCTCTGGTATGACCGTGACGTCGGCACCTGTATCTAGCTTAAAGTCATGGTCTGGGAGTCCTTCTAACTGAATGGGGACTTTCCAAGGGTCACTGACTTCTCCAATCACACATCCCAAATAGTACTCATCTGACTGTTCCTCTTCTTCCTCTCTGGTCCAATGAATTTGGCCTGCTGACCTGCACACCACCGCAAAATGTCCTGGTTTGGAACACTTTCGGCATCTGGCTAACTTTGCTGGACAATCATTTCGGTTATGGCGGTCTCTGCCACATCGATAGCATGTGCTGTCCGGTGCACGTTTTGGTCGCTGCTGATAGAGCTGTGGCCGTTTCTCCTTAGGCTCTCTGGAGTTTTGGCTGTTTTTGAGCTTGCTGTCTGTGAGGCGGCTGACACGATCTCCCTGTGACATGGACTCCATCTGGGTCTGCGTGCTCTCTTGAGCTCTGCATATCTGCACAGCTTTCTGGAGGTCAAGGTCTTTCACTTCAAGCAGTTTCTTACGAATAGCGTCATCCCTAATGCCAATCACAACTCTGTCGCGAATCATTCTTTCTTCTTCCTTGAAATTGCATGTTTTTGCAGCTCGTCTGAGGGCGGCGACATAAGCATCAATGTTCTCTCCAGTCTCCTGAGCCAAGCGAAAACATGAACGTCTGAACGCACCCAAAGGCCGTCAAACAAAAGACGTGTACTTTTGAACACAGCCTCAGTTTTTATAGGTGGTTCGACTTGCATTCGTGTCGCCAGGCATGTGGAAGGTGTGTCGTGCGTACGTGTGTGGGAGGAACGCAGTGTTGTGGAACACACACTATTGAAACAAAATGTTGAAAGCCATCATTCTCATCGGAGGACCTATGAAAGGTATGTATTGTGTAAACGTTTCAGCTTTTTATCTGCTGTGTGAAGATGTTTTTTGCGGACAAGAAAAATAGCCGTTGGAGTAGAAACTGAAAATGGATTTCGGAACCGGCGGGGCGTGGTCATGTTGAAATGATGCAACTGTCTGCTGTTGTGGTGGGCTGATCGAGCCAACGCACACACAAAGCGGAGTGGAAAGTAACGATTATTCATAGTATCAAACAGACAGGTGGATTTTGCACACATGTCTTCTTCAGACGTCACAGTGTGCAGACATTGAAAAGAAAAATCGCACAAAACTGTAGGCTACTTCCCAGAGCCAGCGTGAGAATGACAAATTCCATTGTAATGCTACTCACGATTCGGCTGTTGGCCATATGTTGTAATGTTGTGGCCACGTGTCTTATGTTGGCAAAAGACGTAATCTCTCTCTCTCTCTCTCTCTCTGTGTGTGTGTGTGTGTGTGTGCGGTTACTTCCCATTTGGTCTACTCCCATTTCGCCTACTCAGAAATGTGTGAGCACGACTTGGCCTAACGGCCTTCGTTCATTCGTCCTTCGTCCTCTCTCGGGCTTCGCCCCACTCTAATCTAAAGACCATCGATTCTGCTTTGGAGTAGACTGGGACACTGGTTACGCCAGGGGGGAGCCTTGCAGTATGGTCAGTATGGAAATAGACGAAATGGGAGTAGTAGACGAAATGGGAGTAGACCAAATGGGAGTAGACCAAATGGGATGTCACCGTGTGTGCATGCATGTGTTGTGTGTGTGTGTGTGTGTGTGTGTGTGTACTCACAATCATGCCTTAAAGTTACACTAGTCTGTTCATAAGGTTTCAAGTTATTGAAAGTATCATAACTGTCAATGTGCAGACAAGTCCAGAAATTCAGCATCTGATATTTATGGAAACGGGAATGTAGAATACCCCCCCCCCCCCAAAAAAAAAACACACACACACACACACACACACACACAACAACAACAACAACAACAACAACAACACCAACAATAACAAACAAACAAACAAACAAAAATGGTTGGTTAGTTGGGTGAGAGGAGGCTGTCATACAATGAAAATTAGCAGACATTGCTGATGCCTGTCATTTGCAGACATTGCTGATGCCTGTCATTTGCAGACATTGCTGATGCCTGTCATTTGCAGACATTGCTGATGCCTGTCATTAGCAGACATTGCTGATGCCTGTCATTAGCAGACATTGCTGATGCCTGTCATTTGCATACATGAACTCAACATCTGCTCAGGTCACCACTTTGTGACAACTTTTCCTTTTATCACGACAGGATGTTTACTGGTAAGGGTTGAAATGTTTCCAAGAAGATGCCATCCCTCTGCAGACCTATTTTGTCTAGAGCATTTTTGTGTGCTAGATTTAGTAAACTGGAAGACTACATTGTTTTAAAGATCCACTTTTTTTTTTAATGGAATACCTGAGGTGGTTCCATTGCAGACTGTAATCGATAGAGTATGAAGGATAATAGCTGTAGCTATGGACATTTCTGTGTGATCTCTAGCATAATTAAATGAGGTGATGCTGATGAGCACTTGACTCAGTTGCACTTATTAAGATTAAACCTGTAAACCCTCCGGGGGTTGCGACCTTGTCGTGGTCGGAGGGCTTGCGCGGTCCAGTGATCCCTTAGGCTTTGCTGGCGGGGGCACCAATACTTGGAGATAGGCTAGTTTTTTCAAACTGCTTCTAGGTCCGAAAAGCCAAGATGCTGTCTGGCCTAAGCGTAACGTGGTAAGGAGTTGATGCCCCTGGTAGGGCTTCCCATGTCAGATAGGCTAAGGGTGAGGATCCTGACTAAGAGTAACCCGCCTTTCTCCTTTTCTTGTTTTCTGCCTCTCTTATTTGGCCCTTTTCTATCTCCGTCTCCCCTTCAAGTCTTCTTTTCCACACTCCTTTTCTCTCTGTGGTCTCCTTAAGATCCGCCGCGTTTGCCGTGCGGTGCGACCTGTGTCGGAGGGGAATGAGATCCTGGTGATTGAGAGGGCCAGCGCTCTCAACACATCACTTTGGCTCGGACCTCTCCTAGACAGGGAGTACACTTTGGCCCGGGTGTACTAATCGGCTCCCCTTCTTGGGGCTGGGTCAAAACAGGCATTTCTCCGGCTGGCCAAGGTAACCCCTGCAGTGCTCAGCTCTCTGTTCCCGGGAGTTGGGCATGATCAGGGGGGATAGGGTTGGTAGGTTTTTGTCTGTTGTATGTCTCTCCTGAAGCCTGGAAGGGGTCAAGACAGTTATTCCTGGCCCTGGCCCCTTAGTTGGGACTCCAAGGTGGGTGGGTAAGGGAGAGATGAAATTTTTGCCTATAAATATGACTTCAATCAAAAATCACCCCCAAAAAAAAGGAAAGTACAGTTAATTTCTTTAAGGTCGTCACAGGAGTCTGATGGAGACTCTGATTCTGAAAATGAAACAAGGCAGTTGTCAGGATTTTGGTCCACTTGGTTAATCATGGAAAGTAAGGAGCAAGACAAACCTCTTTCTGCACTTAGCCATTTGCAATTCAGAAGGGCTTTCAAGGTATTGCAGGAGACCCAAAGTCCATTAAGCGACTCAGAAACGGCACGTTTCTCATCCGATGTAAAACTAAAAAACAATCAGAGCAGCTGCTGAAAGCTACCAAGCTGGTAGACCGAGAGATCCGGGTGACTCCCCATAAACAGCTGAATTCCTCTAAGGGAGTCATTCGATGCCCAGATCTTCGAGGTGTCTCAGAGGCAGAGATCAAGGCGGAACTGACATCCCAGGGTGTGACAGAGGTGCATAGGGTGACAGTGAAAAAGGGTGCAGAAAGAGTGGCCACCAACACCCTCTTTCTGACATTCTGCAACCCTTTGCTGCCTCTGGTCATCAAAGTCGGCTACCTGAACGTCGGAGTTCAGTTATATGTTCCATCCTCTTTGAGGTGCTTCAGATGCCAGAAATTTGGACATGTCAGAGACCGCTGTTCTGGGCAGGAGGTGTGCGGTGTTTGCTGCAAGGCAACCCATGATGGGCTGTGTAAAGACCGGCACATTGTGCTAATGCGGGGTGGCGACCATCCCTCTCTTCACGAAACTGCCCTCTTTGGATTCAGGAATCCACTATACAACGAATAAAAACTGAAAAGAAAAATCTCTTTTTTGAGGCCGCAAACAGGTTGTGGGCAGTCAGACGCCAACAGCATCTTCATATGCTTCGGCCGTAAAGAAGGTTTCCACTCGGTCAGTTGCTGCCAGACTGATGAATTTATCTTTTCAAGACACTGCAAGGAAGATCTGTAAGCTCTGGTGGAAGCAGGTCCACCACCTCCCAACTCATATTGAATGCCCCTGGTGGAGGCAAAAAATCCGCCACCCCTCAGACTGCCAGCAGTCTACAACATCTGCTGCTGGGCAGATTAAAAAGCCAGCACCCGCACCTCGAACTCCTCTGTCCAGTGCCTGTGCGGGCAAGGGAGTTCAATCCAGTGTGGAGATGGTGGAGATGAGGAAGAAACCTCCACCGTCTCCCAAATCCAGATCTTCTTCAACCTGTTGGCAAGTCTGCCAGCAGGTCTGAAGACCAACACGAATCCAGTCAAACTAAGTAATAAGTTCACTCCATTGGAAGCAGATGTTGATGAGGAGATGACCTGATCTCTCTCCTTTTCACCCTCTGCACCATGGATAGTACAATATTCCATTGGAATATCCGTGGACTAAAATCCAACTTTGAGGAGCTGCAGCTTCTGTGTCAATCTATAAAACCTTCTGTCGTGGCTCTTCAGGAACTCAAATTCAAAGCCAGAAGACCTTTACTTTTTCTGGCTTTAATATTCTTTCAAATCCTGCACAACCATCCACGTTGGGACTGTCGGGTGGTGTTGCCCTTCTCATACACAAAACTCTGCTGTATAGTCCTGTCGCTCTGTCTACCTCCCTTCAAGCTGTTGCTGCGAGAGTCACTCTCCACAAGACTGTAACAATCTGTTCCCTTTATCTCCCACCTTCTGTCCCGGTTTGTCGTCGGGACCTTGTCAGTCTGTTAGGAGACCTTCCTCGACCTTTTTTGCTGTTGGGTGACTTTAACGGTCACAATCCTCTTTGGGGTAGTGTCAGTACGTCATCCAGAGGTCTGCTAATTGAGGATGTCCTTTCGGATTTGGATTTGTGTTGTCTGAACGACGGATCTGCAACTTACTCACTCTTCCACAGGTTCACTTTCGTGTTTAGATTTGTCGGTTTGTGACCCCTCGCTGGTCCTGGGACTATGAGTGGTCTGTCCATGACAATCTGCACGGAAGTGACCATTTCCCTGTCCTTCTACAACCTGTAATAACTGAACACGTCACTGTCTCTCAACATCTAAATTATAAGAAAGCAAACTGGGATCTATTTGCAGCCACTATTTCTAAGGCATTCCAGGACACTGATTTTTCTTAGAGTCCGGACCCAGCAGAATCACTGACTAACACTGTGATCAAATGTGCTAAAACCTGTATTCCAGTGTCTTCCGATAAACATCAAATGCCAAAAACACCTGGTTCAATTCAGACTGCCAACAAATTTCAAGAGTTCGCAAACGGGCTCAGCGTCAGGTATACCAACGACCTTCAGGTCCCAATGCTAGAGCCATCAGAAACTCCGTGCGAAATCGAGACACACTTTTAAAATCAGTAAACGTCAGTCCTGGAGAAACTTCTGCTCCAGGCTGACATCTAAAACTTCCAAGAAAAAAGTTTGGAACATCATTCGAAAAATCAAAGGGAAGAACACCAACCCCTCCATTCATCACTTGAAACTTGCTGATGCTCTGATCACTGATAAACAAGCTGTTGCCAATCTGTTGGCCTCCACCATCCAACAGAACTCCTCATCTTCAAATAAATCTGCAGTCTTTTTAAGAAACAAAGAGATTAGAGAGAAATCTTCATACAATTTCACATCAGACAACTCTGAAACCTATAATCTTCCTTTTTCAATCGTTGAACTCAAATTAGCTTTAAAAACCTGCACTGATTCTGCCCTGGTCTGGATGACATTCATTATCAGGTTGTGAAACATTTTCCAGAAAGCTGTCTCCAGACTCTTCTCCAAGTCTATAACCATATTGGACCACAGGGTCCTTTCCGCCCTCCTGGCGGAAAGCCCTGATCATTCCCATTCCAAAGCTGGAAAGGACCTTACCAACCCTTCCAACTATCGCCCAATCGCTCTGACCAGCTGCCTCTGTAAGCTG
This sequence comes from Conus ventricosus, assembly GCA_018398815.1. Taxonomy (NCBI): domain Eukaryota; kingdom Metazoa; phylum Mollusca; class Gastropoda; order Neogastropoda; family Conidae; genus Conus; species Conus ventricosus. Next base: position 66,781,877 of record CM031596.1, on the reverse strand, counting down.
ATGGAAAAGATGGTCAACTCCGTCTGATGTGGAAGCTGGAAACGATGGTCTTTTGACCAGTGAACAGTGCGGTTTCCGGAAGTACCACTCGACGGTTGACCATCTACTCCGTCTGGAAACCAGCATCCGCATTGCCTTTGTTAACAAGCAGCATGTGGTCGCTATCTTTTTCGACCTCGAAAGGCGTACGACACCACGTGGGAAAGCAGGAGTCCTCATGGACCTGCACAGACTTGGTTTTCGGGGTCACCTGCCTCTGTTCATTCAGAACTTTTTAGCCGATCGACAGTTCAGGTGCATGTTGGCACCACACTCTCTGACATCCATGGGCAGGAGTTGGGTGTTCCTCAGGGGAGCATCCTTTCTCCCGCCCTTTTCAGCATTAAAATAAATGACATTGTCCAATCGGTAAGCCTGGGCACCGAGTCCTCTCTGTTTGTTGATGACTTTGCGCTGTATGCAGTTGGAGCTTCTTACGCCAGTGTACAGCGTCGACTCCAACTTTGTGTCAACAGAATCCAACAGTGGGCCGAGGAAAACGGGTTTACCTTCTCCCGTACCAAAACTCGGTCAATTCATTTCCACAATTTTCGTCGATTCTTTGCTGATCCTGAAATTCGTCTGGACAAGTCCACCATTCCAGTTGTAAAAGAAGCCAAATTCTGGGAGTTATTTTTGACCAAAAACTCAACTTTCTCAGCCACATCAGAAACCTCAAAACTTCTTGCCAGAAAGCTCTGAATATTCTGCGGGTCGTAGCGCACACCGACTGGGGCGCGCTGATAAGAAAACTTTGCTGCACCTCTACAGAGCCTTGGTCCGTTCCAAACTGGACTACGGTTTGTGCCGTGTACAGCTCTGCAAGATCGTCTTACCTCAAACTCTTGGACCCTATCCACCATCAAGGGCTTCGTCTCTGTCTTGGAGCGTTCCGCACCACCCTGTGTACAGCCTGTACGCAGAGGCAGGTGAACCTTCATTGTCCAACCGCAGGCTGAAACTGTCTTTGAATTATTATCTCCAACTGTTCTCAGAACCGCAGAATCCTGCCTATGACTGTGTCTTTGACCCTCCGTTCCAAAGTAAGTTTGAAAACAACCCGAAATGTATTCCGCCGTTTGGTCTTCGTATGCAGCCTCACGTGCGGAATGCAGGTCTAGACTAAGAGTAGTATCCGATTTTTCCAAGTTTCCGGATCAACCTCCGTGGACCTTTTTCACACCAGAGATTCGTTTCGATCTTGCAGCTTTTCGCAAAGAGTCTACCAGCTCTCTGGCGTACAAGGCATTGTATGCTGACCTCTGTTCCAAATTCCCATCCTGTCAAAAAGTTTTCACTGACGGTTCCAAGTCTGAAGATGGAGTGGCCTGTGCAGCCTACTGCCCTGGGGCTCCTTCTCAGATACTGTTGGAACATATTCATTCAGATGCTTCTGTCTATTCTGCTGAACTTACAGCTCTGGTTTTGGCTTTGAAGATAATCTCACATTCTTCGAAGAGGGACTTTCTGGTTCTGTCGGATTCGCTGTCAGCTTTGGAGGCCATAGCAGACCGCAACCTTCAGCATCCAGAACTTTTTTTTTTTTTTTTTTTTTTTTTTTTTTTTTGCTGTCCCAACCTCTGCGCCACCTCAGAGGCAGTGCACCCACGCCGCCCATTCCCACATCCCGTCCACAGACACAGCCCGGTCGGCGCCGCCGCAGCCCCGGCACCGGCAATCCACAGGGAGCAGTCAATGTCAAGTCGTCAAGAGGCAACCCACCGGAGGAGACACTGCACTGCAGCCGAGTCACTTCGGTGGTGTTCAGTGGCGCCTGTTCTGATTTAACATACGCAGGACACCACCTACTAAGCCCCCTACTGACGACAATAATTGCTTAGTCGCGGAGCCGGCGTGAGTGAGCTCTCCCTCCGGAGGGCGCCACCACGTCCGTCCAACGACAGCCCCCATGGACTCGCCGATACCGGTGAGCCCGACGGAACCAAACCAAGGCCACAGACGTGGAGAGGACATCAAAATTGAGGTCACCATGAGAGCAGGGCATAAAGGGCTACAGAATTTGAGACTTTTTTTTTTTTTAATGCTGATCGATGAGAATGAGGATGATTAAGATGATGCTACGGATTTCCATTTCGGTCTGAGACTACATGACAGGGCTGTACTCTACGCTTCCTTCCATAATATATCCTGGCGTCAACCAGGCCCGAGAGATACAGGCACCTGCAGTGTTGGTCAGGAAATTTGAGCAACACTCTCAGAAACGCATCCATTAAGTGGATGAAACTCGACTGTGTGGTCCCAGTCTTCCCAAGTGAGTCCGCAGCAAACTCAACTCTGGGTAGGAGCCGGTCGGGGCAGAAAAACCCACATGACTCTGATGGGATTCGAACCCACGACCTCCCAGCCGGGAGTCCGCGACGCTAACCACT
>CM031596.1:66716948-66771948 GCA_018398815.1 Conus ventricosus | reverse complement strand
ACTGTGAATCATTAGGTGAAAAATAGTCCCAACAGAAGAGTGTGGCTACACTGTTATGTCTTTTTTCATGCTTATCTGGTCTTTTGCTTGTATATGGGGATTCAACTGTGAGAAAGTCTACTCCTGTGTTGACGTGGGAGATCTGACAATATCTTCAGCGCTCTTCACCCATCATAAGCTGCCAGGTGATGAACCCATGCCACCTTGAGGTTAAGAGAGACCAGTGATGTGGCCACTCAGGTGTGACCAACGTCTGTCTACAGGTACCTGCAGGAGTACAGTGCCCTGGGCACAGCAGGGGGTCTGTACCACTTCCGTGACCAGATCATGACTGGCGCGCCGGAGATGTTTTTTGTGATGAACGCCGATGTCTGCGGAGACTTTCCGCTGCAGCGTATGCTGGAATTCCACAAAGCATTGCCGGCGTCTGCTGTTTGCACCATGTTGGCGACAGAGGTAATGGCTGAAACTCCCCCTGTGTGTGTGTGTGTGTGTGTGTGTGTGTGTGTGTGTGTGTGTGTGTGTGTGTGTGTATTTGTGTGTGTGTGTGAGTGTGTGTATGTGTGTGTGTGTGTGTGTGTGCGTGCATGCGTACGTGCATGCGTGTGTGCGTGCGTGAGTGTGTGTGTGTGTGTGTGTGTGTATGTGTGTGCATGCATGCATGTGGGTATATGTGTGTGTGTGTGTGTTTCCATAAAGAGGGAGAAATGATGCAGTTTAAAACAAATTCATATAAGTACTTGTCTAGATTGCCTTTTTGCCTCCTTACATTTATGTTTCTAGTTACAGCTTTCCAAAGTTGTAGTTTGATGGGGGCTGGAGAGAAAGGGATGGGGAGAATCTTCATCAGGAAAAGAAGATGGAGGAGGGGTTGAAGGGAAATGTGAATATGGGTTGTTTTTATATTGTTAATTCATAGTTGTTCGTATAAGGTGGAGAGTCAGGATGCCTTTAGAGTTTACTTGAGGCAGTTAAAACTGTCTGTTAAATAAAAAAGAATGATTTGAAAGCCTATGAAAAATACTGGAAATAAATAATTGTTGGGTAATTTGACATCAGTGATTGGAAGTAATGAAATCGCATAAACCCCAGGTTTACTTTGAAACAAAAGGTGTTTTTTTATTATATACACAAGCTACACTTCTTATTCTTGTTTTTATCACTTAGAAAGAAGAATCTTTTGTTTTCAACCATTTTGTTCAATTCTTGTGTGTTTTTAACATTTTACTTTGTAATTTTGTTTAAATCCAGGCTACCAAACAGCAGTCCCTCAACTTTGGATGCATCATTGAAAACAAAGACACTCATGAGGTAAATCCAATTAGTGATAATTCTCTTTATCTAGTTTTTCTTATATGTGAGTTTGCTATGTATGTTTATGTTTTGTGTTTATGTTTGTGTACATAAGTCATTCTAATTCATACTCCCATTTGAATTAGTGCAAACAGGTACATTTTTTTCCCAGTGAGAAAATACTTAATTTCTTAGCAATTTCAATCAATGAAAAAAAAAGAAAGCATCTTCAATAGAAGTAGTTATTATATCTTTTTTCTGTTCTGTCTTGGTCCCCCCCTCCTACCCCCTCTCCCCCCCACCCCCCCACCCCCATCTTTTCCAGACTCCACCTTGTGTCTACTGTCTGAGCCCATCCCTAACAGTATCATCCTCATAATCCTTACACTGCTCATTTCAGCCATACCATACTTACCCACACCAAAGGCTGTTCTCTTGCAGTCCTGGCATAAACTCCACAGGGAGTAATCAATATTAAATCATCTGAGGGCAACCCATCAGAAGAGACGCTGCCCTGCTTCCAGTTCATTTTGGTGGTGTTCAGTGAATCCTGTTCTGATCGAGCAAATGTGGGACACCGCGTACTAAGCCCTCCACCGACACTAATTGCTTAGTTGTGGAGCCAGTAATAGGGCTGAGCATCTCCCACAGGAGGGGTTCACCAGACTTATGAAGTGCCAGTCCCTACGAACTTGCCAGTACCAGTCACTTTGATGGGAACTCACCATGGGTGTCGGCATGGAGAGGAAATTGAAACTGAAGTCATCCATGAGATCAGGGCATGAACGGCTGCAGATCTGGAGACTTTTTTTTCCCTTATGATTGATGAGGATGAGAATAATGGAGATGCTGCAACAGAGCTTCATTGTGGTCTGAGACAGTGCTTTACTCTGTGTTTCTCTTTCATTATACATCCCGACGTCAACCAGAGTGAGAGGTACAGACATCTGCAGTGCTGGTCTGGAAGGTTGAGCAATGCTCTCAAGGACACATCTATTGAGCAGATGACATTTATTTGAGTGGTTCCAGTCTTCTTCTTTAAACCCACATCACGAGCAGACAAGAGGCAAAAAATCCTACCTGTTAATGCTCCTGATGGAATTCAAACCTATAACCTCTGAGCCTGCAAGTCCATGATGTAGACCACTGTGCCATAGTGGCTGGTAAAATGAGCAATTAATTTATGTGCTGGTAAAATGAGCAGTTAATTTATTGTGGTTAATTACGTAATTAGCTCTGTTTGCCATTTCAGATAAATTCAAATTTTAAAGAAGATACTGACCACAAAAAAAAAGGAAAAAAATATGAACAGCATAAATTTGGGTCACTTGGCTTGCCAGATGGGTTTTCAGAGAAGAATATGCAGAGTTCTGCTTATAAAGGTGTCCAGAGAGTCCCATGACCTTTTTCATCCCCTTTGACTGTTCCCATTGCCTTTAGTCACTTTTTTTTTTTACTAAGGTACCCAAAAGAAAAAAAAGAGAAATTATTCATTTATTAAAGGTGAAGGCTGATAGTAAAACATGTCAGCAGTATGGCAGTGGTTGCAGTTAATGTGAAAGTGCACCACAGTTGTTGATTTTGATCGTGATAATGATATCAATAATAGTAATGATAGTGATGATGATGATACAAAAATGATAATGATAGTAATAATAATCTAAATGATAACAACAATAAGAAAAAGAATAGTAACAATAGCAATAATGAGTGTATGCTTAAAGCAGTGTCTCGAGTTGTAAGTGAAGCTCTTCAAGTCTTGCATGAAGTGATGCAAAGGGAGAAGATCCAATACACATGCAAGCAAACAGCACAAACTGCATGACTCCTAAACAGACTATGTCACAAAATTCCCACAAACTGTTTTGAGTTGTGGCTGTCAGTTGATGCTAGAATGATGCAAAAACACTGATTTTCTTTCTCTCTCTCTCTCTCTCTCTCTCTCTCTCTCTCTCTCTCTCTCTCTCTCTCTCTCTCTCTCTCTCTCTCTCTGTGGCTCTCCTGCACTCTCTCTCTCTTGGTCTCTTCCCTCCTTCATACCCCACCTTCTACCTTCCTCTTTTCGCCCACTTTCTGTCTGTCTTTCTCACAGGCACACAGGTGAGCATGCTTATATTTGCAGTTGTAAACATTCTATTGAACTTGTAATGAGAAAAATTATTTGTATTATATATATTTAAAAAAGGGAATCTTGAAGAACATTTAAAACTAACTGTCATTCAGATGACACTTTCAGAGTAACACAGATTTCCCCATGATTTTGTTTTCCTCCCTTCTCCACCCTCCTCAGGTCTCTCCCACCCTCCCACCCCTTCCCTCCCTCAGCTCCTCATATTCAGATTTACTATCACTGCTTAGATGTGGTAGTACTACAAGGCATTGTTTGAATGCAGTTTTAGCAGCTAAACATCACCTTTGTATCGTAACAGATCACATGCTGAAACCATGTACATGCTGTTTCATCCTTTTCCCCACAGGTTTTACACTATGTGGAGAAGCCAGAAACATTTGTGAGTGCCTCCATTAACTGTGGCATTTACCTGTTTACACCTGAGGTGTTCCGACACTTGGAGGTGGCTTTCAAGAAAAATCTGGAGGAAAACTACAGGTGAATGAATAACAATGTTGCTGCATTATTCTCGCTCGTTAACGCTGGGTAACATATGTGCCTTGTAAACACTGTTTCTTTGGCAGGCATGAATAATATCTGAGTGTGCAGTGTGTCAGACTTTGACTAGGGAAGTTTAGCTTCAAAATAATAGTAAACCAGAACCACCAGATGGGAAGGTAGTAGAGAGACTTTGGAAACTTTTTTCTCTCTCAGAACAATAGGTGTGCTGACCTGAAACTTTTCCATACATATTTGCATCGTGAAGATGAAAACATGGTCACTGAAGGTCCCTTAACTCGTTTCAGCTTTGGCGAGGTTATGGAAACCAGGAAATATTTAACATGCACAAAATTACTTTATGCTTTCTCAGTGGACACTCTTTCACTTGCTTACAGACAATTTTTTTTAATTTCATTTTACACTACTTGATGCAGATATGAAAGCTGTTCGTTATGTATTAACAGAAACAGTACAGTATGAACTTGCTGTCAGTATGCTTTGATACACCTGTTAGCCAGTGCCAAAAAGCTGTTGAGACATGAAGAAAACTGTGAAACTGACCATCTGTCATAAAAATGTATCACTTTCCATTTTCTAAGCTTTTTGTGACAAAAATAATTATTATCTCTCTGATAAAAAAAATCATGTTTTCCATTTGCTAACTCCTAAAATAAAGTACATTATGTAATTGCATTGATTAATTTGTAAAAGGAAAAACAGGGGAATTTTTAAAGGGGGAAAAAGACCATTGTTGTTGATGTTCATTTTCTGTTGAATAATACTGAACAGAACACCCGCATGTTTTGAAAACATTAAACAGAACCTACCTGATGTCCATGCACATAGATTTTTTTTTCCAATCAAAACTTAATTTTTATCTCTTTAGTAAGAAAAGGGGTTAGTTACCAACAGATACAGACCGACTACAGGGCAAAACACTTAGTAGTTTTTCTTATTTAGTAGATTTTCCCTTACTTGTGCATAAAAATGAGGCACAGCTTTGTCCACTGCAGTATATATTCGCATACGCAGAAATCCTCATTCTTTGTCACTTGTATCATACCGTTGCTGCACAGCAGTTATATTTCTAATATATTTTTTTTCACTGTTGTTAATGAAATAATGCTTACTTAGAGACTGACAGTTCCAATTAGGTCAGAAACATTAACCGAGGCTGTGTTAGGTTGTGTGTCTCGCTGAATGCAAGCACATGTGATTTGAAACAGACTTCTAGCATTTACTGTTGTACCAGTGACATGGACCTCAACAAGAGACGGTATGTTCTTCAGCTTTGGTTGTCTGCTGGTTATCATGATGTGTGTCATCTTGCAAAGAAAAATGATGTCATCCTCTTTGGTTGAATCCTGAGTCTTGTTTCTTAGTCATTAGATGTAAATTGAAGAACCCACTTTCCCTGAGTTTTGGGAGTGTCTGGCTGTGTAGCGCGATGTCCATTATTTGGCATGGCTTGCATTCTGTCACCTCAGTCTTCACAGTGGAAAAACTTCATTGTTTGCGTCTTGGGCTATGGGTTGTGCATAATTCATTTCCATGTGCATAGAAGACGCAGTGGTGAGTTTGGTTGAGGTCGGTTAGAATGTAAGTATGTATTTCTGAGTGCATGAATTGTCACAACCCCCAATGCAGACCGTAATTTGCGAACAACTTTGCTCCTACAAGCCTCTGTCAGACTGGACGCACATCTCACCTTTCATCTTCATGAATGACACAGCACTACGCTGAGGCACCATGGATTTGATTTCATTTAGTTTTTGCCCGCTAATGTGTTTGACTTGGTATCTTATCATTTTTGGTATGGTTAGAAGAGTTCCATTTCTCTACGTAAATGTGTTCAATCATGCATTGTTGTAAAGAAAAGATTTTGGTTGTATGTATATATATATATATATATATATATATATATATATATATATATAGAGAGAGAGAGAGAGAGAGAGAGAGAGAGATACCCTTATGTATAAAAAAAATCTTACGGTCTCATTTATTTCTGGTGTGTGTATTTATGCCTAAATTCCTTCATCAGTTTTTTCCTTAAAAAATAATTGCGAGTTTGATTTTTTAATTTCACAGAAATAAGAACAGAGAGAGAGAAAGAGACACAGAGAGAGAGAGACTGACCCTGGCAGAATTTATACACAACAACAAAAGAAAAACATGATTTTTCAGTGTGTGTTCATGGTTTCAAAGGTTTCCCGTACATGACTTGCGGTTTCAATTTGTGTTATTTTCACACTTGTGTATTAATGTGAAATCTTGTTTCTTTCATTGAGTTTTTTTCCTTATATATGAGTGCACGTCAGATATTAACATTTTTTTCAGACTCCATAAAAGTGTTGTTCAGTGATGCCCTATTTGATGTTTGTTTTTGAGTCTCTTAACGATATAAACGTTTATCATTTAAGATTTTGTGGAAGAAAGATTTTGATGAAATTCCAGCTTGTGTTTAGAAAACTGTTGTATTGAGCTGCTTGTGTGTGAGTTTAGCGAGCTGGCTTCAGTGAGATGACAGCCCTTATATGGCCCTGTGTGGTCGGCTGGGGTATAAGCAACAGAAATTGAATCAAGTGCATTTTCACACAACTTCTGATTTCTTACAGTGTTGTACTGTTGCCTATTTCACTCTGTATTTCACTCTGGTATTGCATTCCATTGCGATGTGCTGTAAACCCAGTTTGTTCTGTTTTTAAGATATCAAAGATGCTGGTAAACTGACTGTGTGTTCATTTTGTGTGGCTGAATATTTAACATCAGCAGTATCTGCCATGTACTTGCTTTCAAACTTAAATAGATGGCTGGAAGTTTAACTTCTAAAATATAGAAAACAATAAATCCTGTGAAAGATCAGGTTGATGAACACTTCAGTAGATAAATGATGACATTGTTCCAATATTTTGATAGATTAGATAAGATGAAAGATTTAGAAGTGTTTGTAAAAATTGTGTGTGTGTGTGCACGTGTGTGTGTGTGTGTGTGTGTGTGTGTGTGTGTGTGTGTGTGTGTGTGTGTGTGTGTGTGTGACCACATGTATATGTGTGTGGGTGTGTATGTAGGAGTATGCATGCGTGTGTGGGTGGGTGGGTATGTGCGTTTGATTACAGATCTAAAACTGCTAGAATAAGGGCTGTAGGCAAGAAAGGAAGGCCTAGTTTCACTGATGGAGAAAAGCAATGGGGATACTGTTGAGAGAGGATGGTTGGGGTGAGACCACAGGGTGAAGGACTAGGGTGGGAAGAGGGACTGGTGAGGGTGTTAGGAAGCTCAGTATAGTATTTCAGATTGTTTATAGAATTACTCTCATCTTTCTATAATCGGCCGCATAAACAGTTAGTTACTTGGTGGCTTTGAATCAGACAGAAAGTATAGCATATGCTTCTTGTCCTCGTTCATGTTACCTTTTAGCTGTTTACCATCAGGTGTTTTTTTATCTGTGCACTATGCATCGAAGGATAAGAAGATATGCAGCATCTATTGTGCACATTTGATGTGTAGCTTTCAAACATGGCGTAACTGATTTTGTCAGCCAGTTCTGCTCATAAGAGTCAACAAGTGTTGAGCAGGTTTCCTGTACCAGCGGAAAAAAAAGAAAGTGTCAGGGAGAAAACACTGTTGTATTTCCCTACATCAGTGTATAAGTTAAGTCACATAGAAAACATGTTACACTGTCAAACACACACTTGCCCACATACATACACATACATGTGTGCACATGCATACACACACGCATGCACGCACGCACGCTCGCATGCACGCAAGCACACATGCACGCACGCATGCACACACACACACACACACACACACACACACACACACATGAGAAGGAGTGAAAAAAGAGGTGTTCTTCATGTACTTATTGACCACAGTGTTGATATTTGCTGCATCATTGCAACAATACCACAAGCACCTCCATAGCGAGCTGATTCTGTCAAAATCCAGCCAGTGTCAGGTAACAACAGGTTGACATCTTTCAATATTTACACCCTTTGAAATGGTGTTTTGGTGGCTATGGCCAGTGATGGCACAGTTCCTGTCAGTGGGCTGTTGTTTTGATATTTTGGGGAAAATAGAACAGTTTACAAACAGTGTGCTTATCTTTGCATTAAAAAGACAGAGCTCCTCAAAACTTCGTAAAGTTTGAAAATTAGATTTCCTTTTAAAACTGAAATATTCATAGCATATCATCGTGTTGGATACTCTCAGTATTTAGCAACCCGAGAGGTCCCTGTATGTGATAGTAACAATAGAAAGTGCAGTATGCTGAAACAAGAAACTTAAAAATGATATGCAGAAGTCAATATGTGTATTTGTATATATTGTAATGACTTGGATGATGCAATGTGTGTGTGTGCGTGTGCGTGTGTGTGTGTGTGTGTTCTCCACAGCTTCGATTTCTCGGTGCCGTCCAAAGAAGTGATTCACTTTGAACAAGACCTCTTTGTTCCTATGGCTGCCACAGGAGCCCTTTTTGTCTTTCAGACGACACAGTTCTGGAGCCAGATCAAGAATGCAGGGTGATTTTTTGTTGAATATATAATGTTAGTAAACACTGTGTGGTTTGAATAAGCGTTTTGTAGGTTTACAGGGATATTGTGACCTTCCACAAGGAAAACTTCACTAACCAGAGGAAAATAACTGTCATATTTACTCTATTACTGAAGTGTGTGTGTGTGTGTGTGTGTGTGTGTGTGTGTGTGTGTGTGTGTGTGTGTGTGTGTGTTTATATGTTTAACTATCAACATGTATTTGTTCAATGCCCATTATGTCTGAATTATGAAGAGGTTACCTTCATTTCTCTATGGATTGGACATCTCATTACTTGGATTTTCGTGCTTATTATGGACACCTGGTTGTTTAGACATTGTGACATAACTATTCTGTATGTATACATTCCTTGAAGGAACCTCACTCTTTTTGATCGAATGTGCAACATTTTAGTCGGTGACATGTCGATAGATGTGTATGTGTGTGTGTGTGTGTGCGCGTGCATGCGTGTGTGTGTGTATGAAAGAGAGAGGAAGAGAGACAGACAGACAGCCAATGTTCATGCATGCATGTGTCACACCCGCTTACTTTTGACATTGGTTGCCTGTGTGGGTTTACAGGGCCGCCATTTTTGCCAACCGACATTATCTGACAGTGTACAAGCGCACCCATCCGGAGCGTTTGGCCGTGAACAGAGAGGGGCATCCCACAGTGATAGGTGATGTGTTCATTCACCCCACGGCCCAAGTTCACCCTACAGCAGTGGTAATGACCAAGAGTTCTGTCTTTTCCTTCCTGTGTCAGTGGTGAACTGATGTGATATGAAATATGTAGATTGACAAAGGCAGCTCGCATATCGGGTGATTTGGCCAGAGGGGATAAGCTGGAGAACCGGGAACCATACTTTACACTACACTAATACCACCATAATAAATGTGTTAGAGCTTCATTGAGCAAACTCGAGTGTTTAATGATTTTGTATGTTTTTTTCTTTTAATGTTGTTTCTTAATTTCAAATCATTTTTGCACAAACGTTTCATTTTAGGGAGGGGGAGAGGGATGTAGCGTAATGCATGATTCATGCCATGATCAGTTTGGATGTATCTCCAGTTGGGCCCGAATGTGACGGTTGGAAAGAACGCTGTGATTGGAGAAGGAGTTCGAGTCCGTGAATCCATTGTCCTGGAGGGTGCTACATTGCAGGTGATTGATGCTAGTATACACTGCAGCTAAAATACATGTAGAGACACACACTTAAATACAGTCGTACAGCCACACACAGTTATAGTGACACCAACAAAACACTGACAGTGACACACTCAGTGAATGACAACTTTGTGAAGGATATTTTGGAACAGTTGGGTTCTATTCACCTTCTTTGTTCCTCAGTTATAGCACCAAGAATATAACACCACAATTCATCGTTGGTAAGAATTTTTCACATGTGATCAATATAATCCCACCATGAAGATAGCTGCATGATTCTGTCTTTGGGAATTATGTCAAATTATGATGCTGGTGATTGTGTGTGTGTGATAGTGTGGTGTGTCTGTGTCAGTGTGTGTGTGTGTATGTGTGAGTGTGTGTGTATGTGTGAGTGTGTGTATGTGTGAGTGTGTATGTGTGTGTGTGTATGGTGTGTGTGTGTGTGTATGTGTGAGTGTGTATGGTGTGTGTGTGTGTATGTGTGTGTGTGTGTGTATGTGTGAGTGTGTGTGTGTGTGTGTGTGAGAGAGGGAGAGAGATCCCTCCCACTTGCTCATGATGGTCTGCTCTTCAGTAGTGGATGGAATGGGATATATACTACTTTCTTTGTTTTCTCAATGCCTACATTCATATGATTATTATGGGACCTTAACTTAAGTCTAATCCAAAGCACCAGTAAAGGAGTCGGAGTCTGGGCAGATGATGCCTCCAGAATCTCCTCTCTAACTTGGCTGTCACAGACAGGAACTGAACCCAGGATCTTTGGAGGAAAAAAAATGATTTAACCACCAGGACGGCCAGGCCCCTTGGCTGGATGCAGTGAAAGCAAACTGAAGTAAACATTTTTTGAATTTTCTTTTTGTTTTTTTCGAGGAATTGAGAGCTGTGCTTTTGAGGCCTTGGCAGCCCTTCCCCTGGATCCCCCCCCCCCCTTCCCATTCACCCTGTGTTGTTATGCAAACACTAGAAATGACAGTAAGACAGTGTGATGCTTTTTGTTTTGACCAGGACCACTGCTGCATCCTGTACTCTGTCATTGGCTGGCACAGTACGGTGGGCTTCTGGACGCGGGTAGAGGGCACGCCCAATGACCCCAATCCCGACAAAGCTTTCGCCAAGGTGGACATTCCCTCCGTGTTCACCGATGATGGCAGGCTGAACCCGTCCATCACTGTCATAGGTAGGCGTTCCTTTCCTATATTCCTCAGGATTTGCAACGCTCACTCGCTGAGTTCTAGACACTTATCATGAGTATGTCGGTGATATTCATATATTTAAGAAAGAATTGTATGTCAGTGATATTCATTAATCAAAGAAAGAATTGTATGTCAGTGATATTCATTAATCAAAGAAAGAATTGTATGTCAGTGATATTCATTAATCAAAGAAAGGATTGTGTTTCTTATTTCTGTCACTGACTCGTAAGAATAACATCTCTTGCATTTTTTTTTTTTTTTTGTGCTTTCTCCATATGCACAAATGAAACAAATTCTGAAGAAAAAAAAAAGAAAAAAAAAAAGGGGGGGGAAAAGTTATGTGTGCATGACTGACAAGAATGAAGAAGCCTAATTGTTGTGAAGTAAATCTTTTGCATGCTGAGCCTTCTGCCCATTCTTTTGCAACAAAAAAAAAAGAAGAAGAAAAGGAATGTGTAAATAGATAAGTAAAACAAACATTATTTTAATCTTCTGAATTGCTCATAAACTTGTCATCACCTTTACTTTGACTGGATATGTCTCTGTCTCCATTAGCTCCATCATATGGTCTGTGCCCCATAAACATATCTATTACATTTTATAAAAGAATGTGAAAAAGAAATTGCAACAACGCACACACTCACATCTACTAAAAGATGCAGAGAAGAGTAGTATGTCAGTTTCTGTTGAAGCCTCAGAGAAGGTTTTTTTTCTTCTTGTTTCCATAGTCTTTCTGCGTTGTTAATATGTTTTACTTGACTGTCATAATCAACAGATTGTTATGTATTCTTTTGCACATTTGATAAGAGCAGTTAAATGTCGATTTAATATCGTCAGATTCACTTGAATAACATAGAATTGAACCTATGTTTTCAGTAGGAAATAGTATCCTGCCTCTGTCTTTTTTCTTCATTGTAAAGAGAGAAAAAAAGAGCATATTGTACAAATGAGTTTGGTGCAAGCCTTTACAGTAAAAGTTTCACTCTTTTTCTTTTTGTTAGCAGACGAGTTCTTCTTCTTCCTTTGAGTGTCCACAATCAACAATTTGATTTTTTTGACACTTGAGTTGTTAGCAGAGATTGTGTCCTCCATTCACCCACTGTGCCAGGATAATTTTTAAGTTTTCTGATGTATGAGTATTTTCCGAAGTTCAGAACCTATGAAAGTGTCACTGAAAGAATATCAGATTAAATGAGAAAAATTGATACACAGTTCATACAAAATCATAAGTTTTCAAGTTCATAAATGTCTGCTGGTGTCAGGTTGTTATCACTCATGCAGAATGTTACCATAGGCTGATCATCTGATGGAGGGACAGAAGATTAATGTGAAATAACATGAAGTACCTAAATGTGCTGTTAAATTGAATTGATATTCTCCTGTGTGTAGCTATCACTTGAAGTGATTGTTTTCACCATACAAATCGATAGCAGTCTTTGAAAAATGCTTTGTAATGAGGTATACGAATTACAATATTATTAACTCTCATAGCTAGTTTGTCTGAGTATTAACTCTTTTTGATGAACCTTATTTGCTCATTTTTTTTAAGCGAAAAATAATCAGAATGTTTTTGTATATTACTCTGTTGTCTTCTTTTGATTTTCAGGATCCAGTGTTCAAGTGCCATCAGAAGTCATTGTCTTGAACTCCATTGTCCTTCCCCACAAAGATCTGAATGGCTGCTATAAAAATCAAATCATTCTTTGAGAGGCACGGGATTCATTCTCTTTCTTTTTCTATCTGTAGTTTTTTTTCTTCTTCATTTGCTTTATTTTGCTCACATGGCTTTAAACAACTGTCCATTTTTTGTTTGTTGTTTCATTTGTTTATTTGTTCCTTGTCGTCAGGCTGCCTATATGACTGTCTCCCTTTTATACAAATGCATGAACTTGCTGTGAGGTCCTCTTCATTTTACCATGTACTGGGAGTATACTGATCTGGTATTCAATTTTGTAGAAAGGTTGTGGATATTGCAATCAAAAAAGTATTACAGTGCATGCATGCATGCATACTTATGTGTGTGTGTGTGTGTGCACACACATAAATAATAATAATAATGAATACTTATAATATATAGCACCTATTCTCGGCTAGAGACCAAGCACAAAGCGCTTTACAATCAACACTCGTTTACTTGAGTAACCATGTATGGATATACACGAATGAGTATATTTATCATAATATAATTTATTGATTTCATTTTGCCCCCCAGGAAGCTTACATGAGCCTATAGAACAGTTTACATTGACTGAGTATTGCAACAAATATGCAAGAAAATATGTTTTCATCAATATGATTATTGAGTATCAAATGATAATATACTGATCTTTTGCATGTGCAGCCTGATTTGGTAGTTTTGTGTGTGTGTGTGTGGTGTGTGTGTGTGTGTGTGTGTGAAAGAGAAAAATGAGACAGACAGACAAGCAAATGGAGAATGAATGTGTGCTGCCACCACTCTACTCGAGAAATGTCCAGATTTATTTAATTATTTATGTATTTATTTGTCTTTTAAAATGCTTATCAGTATGTCTATATTTCACCTGAGAGGAGCAAATTATACGTCTAAGGAAAGACTCTCACTTAAGGACGAGCTTGCGAGACAGATTGTGAATGAATCGAAGCTGTTATTACTAGGAGTATTTTTGTTCTGAGGGCATAGAGCAAGGTACACTGCTGGACAGAAGGCTCCTGAAAAACAAAC
The DNA here is from genome assembly GCA_018398815.1 of Conus ventricosus. Lineage (NCBI taxonomy): Eukaryota > Metazoa > Mollusca > Gastropoda > Neogastropoda > Conidae > Conus > Conus ventricosus. Next base: position 66,758,441 of record CM031596.1, on the reverse strand, counting down.
TTCTTGTGACCTTTTGTTGAAAGCTGAACTTACTGGCGCCACGGGCACTTTTTATGTTCTACGTGGTAATTTTGCTTCAGGTCTGGGTAAAATCACACCTGCCTACATTTTTGTTGTTGTTAAAAAGCAGGATGGTTTCAGAAAGGATTGCATTTTCAGTTCTTACCATCAGTCAGTGTGCATTAGTATTGAAAAGGAAAGCTCATGGATTACTTTAAGCTTCACAGGTCACACCTTTTTGTACTCCCAGTTCTTAAAGAACAGGGAGTACTTTAGAATGGGAACGAAGAAATGCTGTCTGTGTGTCTGTGTGTGTGTGTGTGTGTGTGTCCGTGGTCAAAATGTGTTCCACTCGCTCCAGACAAAACTACTGGGTCGATCTTTCTGAAAATTTGTAGGTATGTTCATTATGGGTCAAGGATGATGCCCGACGTTTTAGTTTACCGTTACAGCCGTTACTAACAGCTGTAATGGCCTGTAACGCTTTTTCTTGTTGTTTCTATTATCGACCAGTCACTGTAGAGTGCTGTCTTTTTTTTTTCTTTTTTTTTTTTTTTTCCATAACATACGAAACCTATGTCCAATGTAATTGTGTGTTCAGGGATAAAATGTGCCTGTAAGAAGTGCAAAGGTTCCCTAATTTTCCTTCTGAAAGTTCTGTTTGTGTAGTCAACATTCCTCTCTATTGGCGGTTCTTTGCTAAAATGCGCTAGATCATTCCTCGTTGGGAGAATGCAGAAAGTTGTTGTGGAAGGGTCGTCATCCCATTGTAAACCAGTCTTGTCAGGTGTACCACAGGGAACTGTTCTGGGGCCCTTGTTTTTCTTAATTTATATAAATGACATAAGTAGAAATCTCTCTCCTGGAACTACTATAAGGCTTTTTGCAGATGACAGCTTAGTATATAGAACAATCAGAAGCAAGAATGATACACGCATTCTACAAGAAGATCTAAACGCTTTACAAGAGTGGGAAAGAACTTGGAAAATGGAATTTCATCCCCAAAAGTGCCAAGTGTTGCGTATATGTAACAAACGCTCACCAATTAGATCAGATTATTCTATCCATAATACTATTCTTAAAGAAACTAATGCTGCAAAATATTTAGGCGTGATTATAGATAGTCGTCTCAAATGGAAAGAACATTACAATTTAGTATGTAAGAAAGCAAATAACATCTTAGCTTTCTTATACAGGAATATCAATGACTGCCCCCAAAAGGTTAAAGATGACTGCTACAAAACACTGGTTAGACCAGTACTGGAACATGGTTGCTCAGTTTGGGATCCTTACCATCTAAAGGACATTGATAACCTCGAAAAGATTCAGAAGAGAGCAGCACGGTTCGTAACAGGGAACCACATCAGAGAAAAGGGAATACTAGGAAGAACATGAGGAAATTAGAATGGAAACCCTTAGAAGAGAGAAGAGCTTTTATCAAACTTAACATCTTCTTCAAAGGCAGAGCTAAAGTAATTGATATTCCAATGGAACAACTAGTATTGAATAAAAGTAGCACCAGGAGTGGCGGTCAATGTTATACCATACCTGCATCAAATATTGACAGCCACTTACATTCTTTTTATCCCAGTTCTGTACGGCTGTGGAACTCACTGCCGGGTGCCATCAAGATTGCCACAAATGCAATCTCATTTAAAAAACAAATTGATTCGACAGTTTTGAGATCTGCATATTGACGATTTTCTATTTTTACTTCCCCAGATATTTTACTGTTACCTGGGCCTGAATTTGGCCATTGCTTATAACTTCTTGAATATCGAGTGCGACCCCTTGTTGCCAAATTTGCTCCAGGGGCCAACAGTCTGAGTCGCACTATTTTATGTTATTTTATTTTACTTTTTAACATGCGCGCTGGTGACCTACTCGTTTTTGAGTGTACCAGTATTTTAGGAAGAAGAAGAAGAAGAAGAAGAGATTCTGTGTCCAGGGTGGCTGAAATATTCTCAAATGCGTTAGGAGATATGGGGTATGTTTGCAGTGTCCCAAGCACTGAAGAACAAATGTAGCCATGTGATGTGTCATTTTCCACAGCAGTTTCCTCAGTGCAAGCAGGCTATCAGTTCCACTGAAGTCAAGCTCATCGCCACTGCTTGAAAGGAGAATCAGAACATATTTTGAGGCTGGAACAAAAAGTTTAAATTCTGATCAAATAGGTTTGCTGATTGATGAGACTGTCGAGCCTTTACCCCCATATCTCCCCTCCTTCCCCTTCCCTCTTCTTTGTTCCTGTTCTCTCTTCCTAGAGTTCTGTTTTCTAAGGAAATGATCTAGAAGGAGAAGTGTATTTTGCCATGTGTTTCGCCACTACCTTTGTCATTATCTTGGTGCCTGAAACTTACAGTTGTATTGTTTTGAACGCATTCCAGTGTACTGGATATGAAATGTTATGGTGCATCTTACCATTCACATCTTTTGTAGAGTTTGTACACTTTGTTGCAAATATTTAGATGTGATTTTTTTCAATGGATTTCAGCTTTATGTTGCAAGCGCTCATACACACTCGCACTCACCTCATGTTGAAGACTGCAAATTATCTTTTTTCTCCATGTTGATCAAATTAAGTACAATGTGATAAATTTCCTTTTTTGGGGGTACATGCTTACACATGAGCACCCAATACCCAATCTTATGTGACATTTTTTCCCCTTCTTTGTGTTGTTCAATGTTTTGTTTTGTTTTTCTTCTCTTTTTTTTTTCTCATTGATTTCTTTGGTCACTTACTTATTGTTACTCCTACACACTCTGTCCTCATGTTACTTATTGTTACTCCTACACACTCTGTCCTCCTGTTTTTGCAGATGTGGCATACCAGTGTTGGTTATGACAATCTGAAAATGCATGAACTTACGTTGTTGAATGTGAAATATGTAGTTTGCATGCCACAGTTTACATATACTCTGTGCATTGATGTAAATTTATTTCAAATTTTTAAAAAATCGTATCGCATAGCAACTACCTGATACGCAATGAACTTGAATGTGTTCAAGTGCCTTGGGACACACACAAAAAAAGGTGTGTGAAGTTTGTATTTTCAACCATTTGTTTTTGTATATATGGTAGATGTGCAATTATCCTGTGTTCCTATAATGAAGGTGAAATCTGTCTTAAAACTAGAAGAATTTGACTAACATAATGACAGCCACCATTAATACCTTCATTTATCAGTAACTTATATTTTATTCATATTTGATTATCTTTTATCATAGAACTATTAGTAACCTTATGAAAAAAATGAATATTTAATAGTTGTGAGTGGGTTATGTATACTGGAATCACTATCAAGGTTATATAGCGATGATTTAATCATGATATTTTTTAAAACTGGAGTTTCCTGTTGCTGCTGTAGTTGTACAATTGTTCATATGCACGTGATAAGATCCAGACTGGTTGTTGCATTTCTCAAGTGCCTCTAGGGATTTAAAACCGCATTTACTTGTTTTCTTCATCCTTGTTTTCTGGTCAGATATGCAGTTTACCAGTGGTGATATTTTTGTGCATTTGATTGTTTTTGATGGCATCATTAAGATAGCTGCACTCCAAATTCAGAAATGGTGTCTCAGTGAATGGATAGTGTGCATTTTGAAGGAACAAAAATCTGAAATGCCTTTATGAGTATATGCCAGAAAATATGCATGGTTATAGACATACATCGTTAAAAAATACGGTAGAACAGACTGCACTCTGTTTCATCCATCCCTTTCCTCCTATCATTCAAAAACTTTTTTCACAAGTGTAAGTCAGCTGAAAAACAAGAATCCTCCTCCCACCCCCACCCTCCCACTTCCTCTTCCCTGTTCTGACTTGACTTTTTTTTCTTTTTTGAGAGAGGGTTGTAACATTTTGTTGGTAAGTTCTACAGTTTTCAAGTGTAAAAGTTTGTCTAGTTAAAAGGGGCTTTTTTGCTTGTTAATTTTGACCTATCCAGAATTGATGTGTAATTCATAATTACCATTTTCTTCGCTGCAGCACTGCTTTGTTCCATTACAGGGTTTCTACTTATTGATTATGTACGAGGCTCCCAGATGTGGAGAATGATGATTGTGTCATGCAGTGCTTAGCATGAATGTGATTTTTTCTTTCTTTTTTTTTTTTTCATCCACTACCTTTCCACTTTGGCATGCCATACTGGCTTTGGATATGTAACTGCTCTAGATGAAATGTTACATGTTTATTGTAACAGATCATCAACAGTGAATGAATTTTCAGGGTATGTTTTGAGAAGTTTTCTTCATCTTTCAAACGTTGTCCCGCACTTCTTATTTCACAGCACTGCAGGACAAGAAGAACTAGCGCTTCAACAATCCCAGGCCTATCTACCCTACAACTGTTACTGGTGTACTTTCCCATAAAAATGTGTAGTTTTTCTACAAAGAATGTATACAAAATTCTAAATGGTTAATTTTTGTGAAAAAAAAGGAATAGGAAGTGGGGGGGGGGGGGGGGGGGGGGGGGGGGGGGGGGGGGGGGGGGGGGGGGGGGGGGGGGTTAGTACATGGTCCCAGTCAGCAAATGTAATTACCACTCATGAACTTAGTCTCTAGAATTTTTGGGGTGGGGGAGACTTTGTTTTCGTTTTTTTTTTCATAAATAGTCATAATTTTGCCAAACGTATACAAAAGAAGGTGATATTGTATGGATAAACAGGTCGGCACTCTCAGACTCCTTTCATGAAGAGAAGGCTGAAAATTCAGTGTTGCTTTGGTGGAGATTTCGTCATGTCTCCATGCTTATATCATGACATCAAACCTGAAACGATGCGCTACTTAATCCATAGGTGATATAGTATCATGGCTTTAAACATCATACGACAAACAAGTCCTAGGATTTTAGCATCCCATGACAAACAAGTCATAAGACATTAACCATCACATGACAGGCCACTGGACAAACATGTGAATGATGTTGATGCTATTATTTTAATTCTTCGTTGTGCCATTCAGTTGTCCTTTGGGGCAATGTTGATAACCATTTCCTCTCCAGACATCCCAGGACAGGCTGAACATTTTTGTGTTTCCCACCGGACTCCAATCTTTAATGCGCATATCTGATACTGTACTTGGGTGTAACATATGAAGGGAGTTCAGCAGAGCCGGTCTGCACACAGTTGACTGAGGAAGCAAGAAAAGTCCACTCCACACTTACCCGCGAGGCCCTGGCAAGGTTTGAACCTCTGATCCACAGAGTGAGGATCAAATGATCTAATCATCTAATTTTTGTTCCAGTGAAAGGCTTACTGCAAAGGCAGTAAATCCTTAATCATGCAGAAGGCCTTGCCTAGAGTAATTAATTTTTAATCATACAGAAGGCAGGAGTGAAGGGGAATAGTGTATTTTAACAAGAATACAAATCAAAGTTTATTTTGTACCCCACGCAAAACAGATGCGCTGAAAGTAGTCTGGATTTTAATATGTTGAGTTTTTTTCGATTGTGAGGCAGCTGCAGGGATTGTTTACACCACAGTTTTATTTGGATCTGAAGATTTTATCACAGTTGGGCTGAACTGGTGTTATATTAACTCATATTGATTTTTAGCAAATCATTTTTTTGTGGGTCATACGATTTTCAGTATTGCAGAGATTAATCTCATTCGTTTTCTTTCTTTGAATCATACGTGGGATTGATTACAAATAAAGTGACAAATAGGAATTTGTTGTACTTTTGTTTTCAATAGTAGTAATTGATAACAACATGTGATGACAACAATGATACACACACACACACACACACGCACACACACATGCGCACACACACACACACACACACACACATGCTCATATACATACACACGCACATACATACATGCACACATTCACACACATGCACGCATACACAGCCACACACACACACACACACACACACACACACACATACACACACACACAATACACACACACATGCAGCACATACAACAGAGGGTAACAAACTGTAATTTGTAAGTTGTATATATCCTTGATATGTATTTGTATGGTGACATACCCGTGATGTAATAGATGCTTACTGAGTCCAATTCATGGAACGAAGCAGGTATGGGGACAAGATAAAGTCTGTGCCACAAAATAAACACAAGTGGTTGAGATTGTAGCGTTATAACCAAATAACCCCAAAAGGAAAATGACAAAAGCATTCTAATGTTGAGTACATATTGCACAAAGAACACACTGATATGACTAAGATGTCTACTAATCAAGTGCCTAAGTACCATAGTTGGCATGATGATGTAACAATCAGTTTGCAGCTTCAATCCAGAGTTGCGTTTGCTGTTGACCCAAGACAGGAAGTCTGGGACCATCTTTTGAGAGTGTTGGTATACCTTCCTGATCCAAAATGCATGTTACTTGAGCCTGACGGACGCATGTTACGGTACTAGGACATAATAAGGTCCTGTTACAGGAACTTGCATGGTAGAAAAGATTGCCCGTAAATTTAATTAAGGAGACGGAAAGGGAGGACAGGGGGAAATAGGGACTAGGAGTAACAAGAGAGAGCGGGAGCAGTGTTCGATTAAACGCAGCAATATTGAATGGAATTAGTTTGAGTGGACACAGCTGTCTGAAAAACACGAGTATAGGTGCTTTGCTGCTTCCCCCCACCCCCTGCCCCCCACCCCCAGGACAGTGGGAGGAGGGGGGGTATTGACGCCACCCACTCCCTCATTCTGATCCCCTTATAGTGCAGGACATCACATTATATCATTGTTAGCCCGCATTACAACACAGATATAAACTTCAACATAAAATGTATCCATTTGCCTCAACAGAAGTATCCTCCTCCTGCCCATAGAAGTCCCCCCCCCCCCCTCAAGGTGAGGGAAGAGGGGGAAGTTTAAAGGCTAGGGACAGTGAAGGTAGAGTGTGCAGGATGACAGGTAAGTGAACAAATGAGGGGAGAGAAATTGATAGCTACAGAAAGAGTTGTGTAAAGAGGCGCGTGGACGAGACTTGTCAAATGCCTAACCTTGTACATATTTATCCAACACGCTGTACGCTGTAGTAAGGCCTAGCGAACATGCTCTGCGCCAGGTCACGAGTGTTCACGCGCGCAGCGCACGCGCGCATGTGTGTGTGTGTGCGCGCGCGTGCGTGTGTTTGTGTTGTGTGCGTATGTGTATCTGTGTGTGTGTGTCTCCCTCTCTCCCACTCTGTGTTTGTGTGTGTGTGTGTGTGCAGGCGCACGCACATGCCTCCTGTGAGCAAACACGCACTTGCGTGTGTATGTGTGTCTACGCATGTGTAGATGTGTGTACATGCACATATCCACATAGGTACATACTTTCTGGGGTCCCCCCACTCCGCTCCAAAACCACTTCTCTTCAAAATTATCCCACTACTCTTTCCCCTCCCCCCTGCTCGTGTCCCCATCCATCCCCATCCTCCCCCCTCTTCTTCCCCACACATACATCCCAATCCCCCAAGTCATAATATTAGAACTACGATGGTGGACGAACATTTTTTTGTTACACAGGAGGAGGGGGGGGGGGGGAGGAGTGGGAGCACGGGGAGTTAGGTGTTTTAAATCGTGATCTTTCCGTTTTTCAGCCATTGATCTTATTGAATGAGACGGTGGGAACTACGTGAGAGAATGACTGTTGTTCTAAGTGTGGGTCTCCTCTCTTCCGGGTAGTTAAGGACGAGACCGCCATCACACCGGACAGGCTCGGGTTTTTTTTCAGCATCAAGCACTGCCTCTAAAGATGAACAAGGGCTGGAAATTTCAACATCTAAAAACATGTCCTCCCTTTCGCTCGGGTCAGGGTCTGGAATGTCCGCGACGAAGGCTGGCACTTCAAGAGCCATCCCGTTCCACATCCGACCAAATGTTGGTCTCCCAGTCCACCTCCAGGGCTGTGGGTCTCACAATGTCTCCGCAGCCGAGGCTTGAAGGAAGCGCAGGAACTGAAATCGGGCCCTCCGCACAAGCACCATGTGCACACAGTCGTAGCATGGAATCGTGCAATGAGGATTAGCTCTTGACGTCCTGTGTTCCAGAAGGTGACAGCCGTGGGGAAGAAGTGTGGGTGTGGTGACTGGTAAGTCGCAACAGGATCACTCAAGTTTCTGCGATAAAGACGTACAGTGCGAACAACACTCTTTCTGTGTTCACTTTTCTTCCGACACTCTCTTGCTGTCTTCGCGCCTAAAAGCATCCTCCACTGGCTCACTCGCTTCTTCCTCGTAATGACTACAAACAGAGAACCGTTAGCGTTTGCATCAAAACCCTGTGGTTTGTCAGCAGCGGGATTTCAAAGTCAACGGGCTTGGAACCAGGGGCACCACTTTCTTTTTCTGAATAGTCGTTTTGGGGGCCAGGATGATGGTCGAAGCAAAGTTTGATTCGAAATTCTCTGCTGGAATTGGCCTGAATGTCTTTGCAGAAGTCTTCAGGTATCGGGGATGTAGGTGAACGTCCTGTGGCTCTGTCAAAAATGATCCTCCGTCTTGGATGGAATTCGTTTTAATTTCTCGCCAGAGATATCAAGGTGGACAACCGTCTCCTTAGCAAAAGTAGGGGTTTCCCACCGTAGGCAACGTGAAGGCTGCCATCGACAGTGCGGTAGATGCTGTGTATTTCTCCGGAACATGTCGCCCTTTCCGCAATGATAGAAACTCCTGATGACGCCCTACACCCTCCTGTTGGGTACCTGCAGCTTCACGGGTGAGAGCCGAAGTAAAGCAGAGCATCTTTCTTCAGCGACTCTCTCAGGTTACCGGTGAAAGAGAACAGGCCAGGGCGAGCAGTGTCAGGGACTTGTGTATCAGTCAGATCGCCCAGTTCACACACTTCCTCTTCCTTTCCTCATTTCTTTGTCCACGGCGACGACCTCGACGTCGTTGACTTTGCCACTGATAGCGTTCATTCACTCTCTTCTGAAGGTCCAGCAAGAATCCAAAGCCTGTTCGGTGTTTCGCGCGTCCTCACTGAGTTCTTGGTCCAACGTTGCTGGTCACGTCCGCCAGTCCCTCCAGCACCTTGTCGCGAAGCTTTGTGACCTTGGCTACCATCCAGCGGTGTTGCGAGTGTACCTGAATGTAAGGAAAAGGAATCAGACACTCCAATTCTCAAGACAAAATGCAAAGTATTTAGGTAATGTAGAAATAGTAATATAGAAGAGGACCAGAGACAGTATGAAATCAACGATTTGGCGAATGGAGTAAAATCAAATCATGAAAACATGATAAAAAACAGAAGAGATTGTTCCAAAGTGAGAATTACATTTATTCTTGATCAGGCTATGTTTCTTCCTTTATGATGGATGGTGTTCCTGTCATGTATTGAACGATGTCTTCAGATAGTGAACTATCTGGCGTATATCACCATTACCGTCCAGTGACTGTAGGTCAAATGCAGCGGGACGAATAGCTGCGGTCATCAGGGATATTCAAACTCCCTGTTCTGAATCAGGTGCAACAGTATAAAAGTGTTGGAAGCAGTCTAGTTCTTTATGTTGTCCATCCAGGACTTCGGTCCTGTCGCTTGGATGGCCACCCTCCATTGCGAATTTGTAGGAGGGTCTTGGACAGGGGGTAAAGGCCGGAGGTTTTCATCAAACAAGAGCTAGACTGAGGTTACTCTTATGCTTTAGATCAATGAACTCATGATTAAGTGTAACGGAAAAAAAGTGCATCCTACTGATGCCATTCCTTCTTCTGATGGCAGTAAACTCACCAGTTCTTCCAGAAGTCTTGCTTTATCACGGCAGCCTTCAGATTGTCTTGAGCCAGTTGGAACTTTGCCGACACGTTTTGAATGCAGTACTCTAGCCTGTCAAGCTCTTGGCGCAGTTTTGCTTGCTCCTGTCGGCAGATTTTGACAGGTCTTCAATGGAGTGGAAAAAATGGTCCGTCAGCTTACACGACAAACAAATGGGTCGATCACACTCCGCTTCTGTGCAGAAATACTTAAGTACCATTCATCTGGATGCGCGGAGCATATGACATTGGAACTCCAAAGTCTTTCTCGTTGCAGTTCTTGTTCTGAAATGTACTGATTGTCCATGAAGCCTTGGACACCTTCAGGTGGCACCTCGATCGTCTTGTGGCAGTAGGACATAGAAGGCTGTGGTCCATTGGTCGTCGCGAGGTTCTCTAGACACTCCAGGCAGAACGTGTGGGAGCAGGACATTAGCTTGGGATGGCGGAAAATCTCGCGACATATTTGACATTTTAGGTTCTTCCTGATCCCCCTGGAACAGGGCGCAGATTGTGACATGGCCATGCTTGCCAGAATTCTTCGCGCTTCGACCTGGAACGAGAGACCATTTTATTACCCATTATAACGCACGACACAAATGAAGTGTTTTTGATAATGTTGAAATATAGCCTTATCATGATTTTAGTCATGATTACACACAGAAACTTGTACTGAACCCTCCCCCCCTCCCCCCCCCCCCCCCCCCCCCCCCCCCCCCCCCCTCTTTACCCTTCATTTCCTCCCTTCTCTCGCACCCCTTCCCTTTCTCCATTTTCCCATTCCCCCAATTAATTTTAAGTGGGGAATCATGTTTAGAGATTACATGAGCAGAATAGAAAATTGGCTTTTCTTTTCAAACAAAGGTTGCCAACAATTATTGCCACTGATATATCAAGTAATCCGTATATAAGCAGGCTACTTCAAAATGAAAGCTAGTAATGCTATTCATCTCTCTCTCTCTCTCTCTCTCTCTCTCTCTCTCTCTCTCTCTCTCTCTCTCTCTCAAATCATTTACAAATTCATTCAGTCAAGTCTATGCAGAAATAATAATTTATTTGTAACGTAAGATCACATTCATTGACTTTGATGGTCAGTCTAGAATCTTTGATTTTAGTATTGTTGTTGGATCAGATCTGTTGGAGCATTTTCGGTTTAATTGTCCGAGCTTGTTGATGTGATGTGCTATGAGAAAGCTATGTCAGTGTAAATCGAATATAAAGACTACATTCTTTCTGAGCGGAACATCCTAAGAAAATCGATGATAATCAAAACGCCCAACAGTTCTGCATAATCAGATCGGAGGCATGCAACAACTGACACTCGGGACAGGTAGATTTACATGCTCGACTTCAAATCTTTATCAGACTTCACTTTTTAAATCGTTTAAAGAAATGAAAAAAAGAAAGAAAAGAGAACAGAAAGAAAATGGAATGAAATGGAAAGAAAAAAGAAAAGGAGCTCTGATGGACAACAGCAGCAATATAGTTTAGAAGTAGTAACGGTAGTAGAAGCGGCAGCAGCCACACAAGAGAGAGAATGAATGAATGAATGAATTTATTGAGGAAGGCTTACAAAACCCATTCTCACAGGGAGGACTCGATAGGAGTGGGGTGTTCATAACATTACTGGAAAAGAATAAACAAAGATAATACATATCAGAATACAACATCGTGATGTGGAAACCAGAACATGGAAGACATGAGAAACTAGGCTATCACTGCACACCGTATGACTGCGAACGCGACTGTCAACGTATCACCACATCCGTCCACAGTCATTAAGATTTCCGTCGCCGACAGCTTCAGTGTTGCTGGTAGTATATTGAAAGCTGTTCATATTCCTGGTCATTTCCTGCAGATATGCCAGTATGTCGCCAGTGGTGACATTATTAGAAGGAGCACTCTGTGGCTGGCTGACTTGAGAAATATTTCAGGATCTTCACTGCACTCTGACTCACGATCATCCCCATTTGCCAAGACTGCCTCTCTTTTGTTTCGTACACAAGGATCTGGTGGCCTGTCATGTCCACAGACAATGTCACAACATCGTTCACCACAGTTGTCGTGCACACTTTGCTTGACTGACAATATCCGACATGAAGGCTTCATCAAGTGCGATTGTCACGGATTGCTTATCACACGTCCCATGTTGATTTCTTGTTGATTGTCACTGTGTCGTGTATCTCGTGCAGGCTGTGGTGCGGAGGGAGGGTGATTACTGTCGCACTGAAAAATGTCAGCACAAGCAATATAGCCATGACCGGTTGTCAGCACTGTACACTAGCTTGGTGGAGTCGGTAAAAATAAAGTGGATAGAGGAAAAACCTTCACTTGCCTTTTCCTGTTGTTTTATTTCTGTATACCTCAGCTCTGCGCCTATCCCTGGTTATCTGTGACGGGCATTTCCGTCGATAAACAGTGCTGTGGTCTTGGGTTTGCATTGCAGGGGCTTGTCGGTATTCGCGGTCACACGAAAAAATCACGACTGTGTGGTTTCCTCTGCCCTAAATTTTAACGAGGACAGTCATTTCCTTTAGCGCAGCATTCAGCGTCGCTTCTAAAGTACACGGAAGACCTTCAACAGGCATACTGTGCAAGTTACAGGCAATACTGGTAGAAATTTTTACCAGAGCAGCTTGAAACACCGTGTTGCTGGGAGCCAGACAAGGGAAGCCACTCTCAGAAGAGAGAGAGAGAGAGAGAGAGAAGAGATTCAAATGAATAGAAAATGGTGTGAAGAGAGTCTGATTTGCTTTGCACTTTTTACAACGTCGGCGTTATGTTTCGGCGTAACATCTACGAAGTACGATTTTACCTTAGTTGCGATCTATGCCCATTCATGCAAGAGCCAATGCAAGACAGGTAGGTACCACTACAGAAAGTGTATAGCTCCACGCTGCCAGCCATTCTATGCATGGTCAGTTACCAGCGGCGGTAGGCCTACCAGAAAGTTGAAAATAACGTGAACTACAACTTCACCCCTGGCCGCAGAGGATGGAAAGAAGGAAGAAGCTGGCAGCGGCAAAGGCTTACAGCTAGCTGGGAGCATCTCTGTGGAGCTGGACTCCATTTTCAGGACCTCAAGAACTGTCATCATCTTCTTCTCTTCTTCCTAAAATACTGGTTCACTCAAAAACGAGTAGGTCACCAGCGCGCATGTTAAAAAGTAAAATAAAATAACATAAAATAGTGCGACTCAGACTGTTGCCCCTGGAGCAAATTTGGCAACAAGGGGTCGCACTCGATATTCAAGAAGTTAAAAGCAATGGCCAAATTCAGGCCCAGTTAACAGTAAAATATCAGGGAAGTAAAAAAATAGAAAAACATCAATATGCAGATCTCAAAACTGTTGTATCAATTTGTTTTTTAAAAGAGATTGCATTTGTGGCAATCTTGATGCACCCGGCAGTGATTTTCCACAGCCGTACAGAACGGGGAAAAAAAGAATGAAGTGGCTGTCAATATTTGATGCGGGTATGGTATAACACGACCGCCACTCCGGGGTCTACTTTATTAAATACTAGTTGTTCCTTTGGAATACAATTATTTTAGCCTGCCTTTAAAAAAAGGTTAATTTTTAAATAAAAGCTTTTCTCCTTCTAAGGGTTTCCATTCTAATTTCCTCATTTTTCTTCCAGTTTTTCCCCTTTTTCTCTGATGTGGTTCCCTTTAAACGAACCTGCTGCTCTCTTCTGAATCTTTTCAAGGTTATCAAGTCCTTTAGATGGTAGGACCCCAAAACTGAGCAACCATATTCCTTTCTGGGCTAACCAGTGTTTTTTTAGCAGTCGTCTTTAAACCTTTTTGGGGGCAGTCCCCTTGATATTCCCGTGTAAGAAACAAAATGTTATTTTCTTTCTTTTTTGTCCCAAATTTAAAAACTAAAAAAACCAAATTTTTTTTTTTTAAAATATTTTTGGATAGAATATTAAACAAATATTTTAGCTTTGTTTCTTAAGAAATTGGGTTTTGGATGAAAATATTTTTTAAATCTTTAATTTGTAAAACGTTTGTTTCTTAGAACGCAACATTTTTTTTTGAAAATTTTTTAAATTTTCCGTTCTTCCCAAAAAACCTTGAAAGGGAAAAATTTTTCTTTGTCATTTATATAAAATTAAGAAAAACAAGGGCCCCCGAAAGTTTTTTCCCGGGTCACCTGACAAGAAAATGGGTTACAATGGGATGACGACCCTTCCACAACAACTTTCGCGTTTTCCAACGAGGAATGATCTACCCATTTTTTCAAAAACCGCCAAAGCCCCGTGTTCTAATTTAGCAGCAGGCCCCATTCAACCTATCAAAGGGTTTAGAAAAATCAATAAATTGCACTATTTGCTGCTGTTGTTTAAACGTTACTAAAATCATTGAGATTGTTTATAAGTTTTCTCACAACTCCTTCCCGTCAAAACCAGCTGGCGTTATTAGAAACAATTTGTCAAAATGGCCTTATGCTACTTTAATTATGTTTTCAAGTAAATTTTGCTGATATGGTGTAAGAGTACAGGTCTAAATTCTCTGCTTTTGTTTTGTCACCCTTTTTAAATAAGGAACAATGCCTCGCATCTCGCCACTCATCGGGTAAAACTCCCTGGCCAGTGAAGCTGGGTAAAGTAATTGGTATACCTCACCCCAATTCATTGGCACATAATTTTTAAAAAGCTTGCCGGAACGCCATCGGGACCAGTAGCTTTTTTTCATTGATATTGGTCAGTAACTTAAATACTCCTGCTTGTTACTTTGATGTTTTGCATTTCAGGGAGTTTATCACCCATCCTTTAGTCTAACGTTAATTAAAGGTTAGGGATTTGAGAAAACGAACAAAACTGCTTGTTTAGTAAGTTTGCTTTCCCTTCAGGGTCCTGTATTAGGTTATTCTGGTTATTTCTCAGGTCTGAATCCCAATGTTGTCCTGTCTCTTACTCCTTATGTAAACCATAATTTCTGTATCATCCCGACCGCGTGGTTCTTACCTCAGTGAACCGGGCCTACTGTCACATTCATTTTCATGCTGAGGACAGCAATTTTAAAAAAAAAAGCGAAAATAATGAATAAATGAATAAATAAATGATATTAAAAGTCATTGAAAATAAGAAAAGGGCTAAAAGGAAAACGGGTCAGAAAAAAGAATAATAACTTATGTAATGTCCACACACACACACACACACACACACACACCAGAGAGAGAGAGAGATCAGACATTCTAAACGATTCTACTTTCAAACCAAATGCCTAAGTAGGCCTAATCTTGAACGTTGCATTCAAGTGTTTGTTTAAACACAAGTAGGCCAAGTCTGATGTTCTTCGGGCATTTGCCGTTATCACCAACAGATAGGTCGCTTGGTGCGTGCCTAAAGATCTACCGGCATCACACCTACATACTGCCATATAACTGTGTCTTCAAAGCAATGTATTACGTACTTATGTGCTTACCATATCTATGTTACCCTGTATCCAAGTGTTCCCTTGTCTTTGTGTCCGAATGTCCTCATGTGTCCCTTTGTCTCCTCGTCCATGCACCCGCAATACCAACGTTTCTTTATGTCTGTGTGACCCAATGTGTTCTTAACCTGTTTTCAGATTCTGTCCTGATATACATACATGTAGTCTGTGAGGTCAGCTTGACTCGAAGCAACATGACTTGACTCGTCTATGTGTTGCGCTATTTGTTGCCGTGTCTGTGTGTTGCCTTGTCTATATATTGCCGTGTCTGAGCGTTGCCGTATTTATGTGTCCCCATGTCTCTATACCCCGGGCAAAAAAGGATGATGTTTAGTGCGTCCCCTTTTTTTTGTATGACAGTCAAAACTGTCCTTTATCTTTCCCTCCCTTTATCAGCTGTTTTCTCTCTGTCAGCTGTTCAGGTTCATTTAGTGAAAAACATCCGGCAGTGGCCATGGTCTCTTGAGATATGTTGCATATTTTCGTTATTTGCAATTGGCAAATCTTTGATGGGAAGAAGCTGTACACAAGCCCCACACTCCGTCAAGAGCAGACATCTTTCTTCTCATCTCTGTTGTAAAGCCCAGTACAGCTTGCTGAGGTACTGCCTTCCATTACCATATCCCCACTGTTTGCGCCTCTCTTTGTGTACACCCCTTCACCCCTTCCCTCCCGCAGGGGAAAAAAAGTTATATTTGGCACGCTGACCTTCGTATCCTCACTTGGAGTGGACCCGTAACCTTGGACCCCCTTACGTGACCTCGTAACCCTTTATTTTCTTTGTTTTTCTATCTGATCCGGCCCTTCCTCGAACACTGAGAAAGAACATGTATGCCTATCCACTCACTGATGTTTTTCCCCCACCTCTTCTTTTGTTGGCCTCTTCTTTGACACCCCCCCCCTCCCCCCCCCCCCCCCCCCCCCCCCCGACTCTGTGCTATGCAGTCGGATTTTTACAAGACCGGCTGTTCTTGAAAAGTGTGTGTACCATCTCATCTTTCTCCTCTGGACAATGGTAAACAGGTCATCAAGTGGTCTGATGGTTCGTCTGTCTTCCTCCTTTGAAACATAGCGTTTGCAGTTGATGATCAAGATATTACAGTGATCTCTCTTTTAAGATTCGTCGTCGGAGATCCGCACTGAGTGTCTTAGTTTTATCTTTACGCAGAAATTTGGATGTGACCAGTGAATGCATGTAGTCAAGCCGGATTTATGACGCAAAGAGAGAAGTTTTCGTTGCACGTGATATGGTCATCAGCAGTTTTGTTAGCGCCTGCTATCGTTAATACGATTCTTAACAGAACTTCTGGTTTGGATCCTTCGTCTGTAAATTAGGACACTCATATACTTGATTCTATCGACAGCTTCAGTTTGAAACTGTCAAATGCAAAAACTGTCTATAAACCGAAACTGACAGTTTCAGTTTCCAACTGCCAGCTTGTTTCAAACTGTCAAGAGTGACAATGATCAAGAAACCGAAATTGACAGTTTCAGTTTCAAACGATCAAGAGCAAAAACTATCTACAAACCGAAACTGACAGCTTAACTTTCAAACTGTCAAGAGCAAAAACTATAGGCCTATAGAAACCGAAACTGTCAAAGTGGACACGGGTACGGTAACTGCGGACTCGGAAAAAGAACACTCAAGGGAATGATAATGCATGCACAGCAATATAAAGCAACGTGTGCCCGAACTTGTCGATCACTTTGATATTGAAGAGCATGCTTGGCCAGCTGTATTCACTGAACAGTTTTTAAAGTGAAACAGAAGCAACTCTTCCTTACCTTGTCAACTCACACAGATCTTTTCTCGAGGAGATCCTTGAAGCTGAAGAACACATACGTTACGTTATCAGCGTCCACTTTGCGATGGACGTGAAAGCGTTGTACAAGGATACGGCGCACTGCTTTTAAACCACTCGTCAGTGTGTCACGACTTTGGCTTTTACTTGTACAGTAGGCTATTAGCTATCGATCCCCTGAAAACCGGATCAGTGATATCACTTTATGTTATCTTATGCCCTGGCTATCATCCGGTAAGCCTATCTTTGAGTAGCACTTGCGGTGAGTGACCTCATTATGTGTACTGTATTAAAGAAATTTAGGTGCATGCAAACCAGAGAGTGGGCGCGTGCGCGCTTGTGTGTGTGTGTGTGTGTGACGAAATGCATAACAGCCACCACCAATGGGCTTTGCCAACATACATATTAGAAGAGTCCGAAGTCGGATATCTGATGGTGTTTGGTCACTTCTTTGTCTGATTTGGGGAGGTTAGTTCTGGAACATGCGATTGTCGTTCACAGAGATATGAAACAATGCATCCTTTACTGAATGTCAATGTGCAGGGGACTGCAGGATGGGTAGGGATGAGGGGTAACAAGGGGCAGAGAGATGATGATGATGATGATGATGATGATGATGATCTTTATTTCCAACGGTAACAGATAAGCAAATATGTGCAATTTTACATCTGGCCCTTGCCCCGCCGAGAGACTAAGAGTGACTAGCAACTAACTAACCATGACTAGCTACTAAACCATACAAACACACATACTTATCTTTAAAAAAAAAACCCATTAAAACATGGATAAGCTGTTTCTCCATCAACAAAGAGAGAGAGAGAGAGAGAGAGAGAGAGAGAGAGAAGGTGACGGTCCAATAGCAACGCCATCCCAGCTGATCATTTCAACTGACGTCATCCGCCCGGTATTTAACATGAAGTCATATCCGTCAGCCGAGACTAGGAAGTCGACCACTTTCCCATCCCGTGATAAAACTCCATGAGCAGTTTCTTCCATTACAACAGAGTAGGCGTGCAGGAGGCCAGGTCGATCACAATTACGTAGTGGCCAAAATATCGTGAAAACATCTGTATTTGAGCAATGTGAACCTCTTCATGATTGCTGTTATCCACGTACACTGCGTGATGTATGTCAAAGAGATGTCCATGATGTGGCTTTGATCATGCACATGGAAATTTCTTAGTCTATTCTCGTCAAGGATGTGAACAGTTATCACGCTTGTGGTATCTTGTTATGGGCCGTCGGTACGGCACAGTCGTTGCAGACTCTTTTGGTTTGTCACTCTATGAGGTGAAGTGAAAACTGGCAAAACTTTTCATGTGGAAGATAATCGCCGGAGATAGTGTAAACAGCCATAAATAGAAGGCCCCTTCCCCTTACAAAAAGAAAAAAAAAGAAAAAAAAGGGCGGGGGGGGGGGGGGGGGGGGGGGGGGGGGGGGGGGGGGGAGTGGGGACAAATACTGTCCCTACATACTTGAAACCATTCCCCACAATAATCACCCCTCGGACCCATGTGTACCCAATTAAAAGATTTTGTGTTAAAAAAAAAAATCAAAATGTAAATGTTGCCAGGGAGTAGATTTTCCACGCCTAAAGCTGTTATTGAACCAGAGGTCTGTACATTATACGTTCTTCTTCTTCTTCTAGTAATGCCCGTTGTACATATTCCTGGCATACTTCTGGGTTCAGAATCATTAACAACAGGAAAAACGCACACACTCGAACAAAGAGAAAAATACACTCGGGTTAAATCAGCTGTCATAGGAGCTGTCGGCATCACGAAGCTTGAAACGTGACCACTGTGTAGAAGGGGACTTCAAATGGATGGTACACACATGCAAACACAAAACACTCATACACGCACAATCACAGTGAACAGACGTTAAATTGAAGAACTAACTAACACGCACTTACACACACACACACGATCACACGCGCTTACACACTCACGCACTTGCGCGCACACACACGCGCTCACGCGCGCGCGCGCACAGCCCCCCCCCCCCCCCCCCCCCCCCCCACCCACACACACACACACACCACTTGTCAGGGGACCTAATTTTGCCTTATTGGGTACATGGCTCGAGCTCAAAGGTTTTGTCCCATCCAATGGCATCGTTTTACATTTTCTTTCTTACAATTTTTTTCCCTCACAGTATTTATTCATTTTGCACCTAGACAACTTGATATTTTATCAGTTATTAATATATACTCTTTCAATACTTTTCAGTGCCGGTTATAACTTAGTTGGAAAAGTGTTCGCAAACCTACAGGTAACTGGTTTGACTCGTCAAGATTGAAATGAACTTTTTTTTTTTTTTAATAAATAAATCAAGGTCAGTGACAAACTAATTCACATGCCAAAGAAGACCAATCAAAACCACTTTTCCACAATGTGAACATGCCCACTCAATCAAAAGAAAACAGAATGATTTCTGAAATTAATTCTTAAATTAACACTTTATCAGTCCAAAATTTGTCTTTTCCACTGAAGAGCTACCCGCATCAATCAAATTTAATGCGCCACTGAAGAGCTACCCGCATCAATCAAATTTAATGCGCTATCTCCCTTCTGGTCAACAGGCCTTGGACTAACAGAATTATATACTGGGCGCTTTTTCATATTCACACACACATTCACTGTGCACACACACCTTTTGATACACATCGTCTTCTTTAGAACTGAGCGAGTGGAGAAAGAGAGTGGTCTATTTTGAAATATGTAACAGGGCAATCGAGGGACTCATTTCACTGGTTTAACCAGTGTAAAACATGGGGTCTGAAATTGACTTTGAATGTTAAGATTGTTGCCATAGCAAAGTCGGCATTCATGTGCTGGTATGAAGATTTGTCCATGAACGTCTAAACTTATCAGTAGTTCTAGACTTCACTGGATTGTCTGCAGTAAGCTTCCCAGAGCGCGTGCAGTCTGCTGCAATCTTGTTTGGAAAATGGTGACGGCAAAGTGCGCCAACAAGCAAAATTTTACCAAGACAGATATTGTGGTGCTAGGTGAGGTATCTCTTGACTATAACATGATACTAGGGAAAACTGCAACCATCAGTAACAGTTGCTTAGTAAGTAAGAAGAAAGAAAGAATGAAAAAACAAAACAAAAAAAAAACCTGAGGAAGGAATTTGAGAAAGAAGATAGAAAAGGAAGAAAGAAAGGCTCAAAGGCAGAAAGGGAGGAAGACAAGCAGAAAGAAAGGGTCAAAGGCAGAAAGGGAGGAAGACAAGCAGAAAGAAAGGGTCAAAGGCAGAAAGGGAGGAAGACAAGCAGAAAGAAAGGCTCAAAGGCAGAAAGGGAGGAAGACAAGCAGAAAAAAGGGTCAAAGGCAGAAAGGGAGGAAGACAAGCAGAAAGAAAGGGTCAAAGGCAGAAAGGGAGGAAGACAAGCAGAAACAAACGCTCAAAGGCAGAAAGGGAGGAAGACAAGCAGAAAGAAAGGGTCAAAGGCAGAAAGGGAGGAAGACAAGCAGAAAGAAAGGCTCAAAGGGAGAAAGGGAGGAAGACAAGCAGAAAGAAAGGGTCAAAGGCAGAAACGGAGGAAGACAAGCAGAAAGAAAGGGTCAAAGGCAGAAAGGGAGGAAGACAAGCAGAAACAAAGGAACAGAGCAAGGATGAAAGAAGGAAGGAAGCAGGACGAAAGAAAGAAAGAAAGAAATGGAGTAAGCAAGAAATAAGACATGAACTGGAGTGGGAGAAAAAAAAACGAAAGAAAGGAAGAGAAAAATAAACCAAGGAAGAAAGGGAGAAAAAAGGAAAGAAGAAAGGAAGGAGGAAAGACAGGAAGAAAAAAAAAAGAGAGAAGGAAGAAAGAAAGAATGAGGAAAAAAAGAAAAGAAAAGAGGAAGGTAGAAGAAATAAAAAGAAAACGGAAGAAAAGGAGAAAAAAAAAGACATGAAAGGTAGGGTGAGAAGAGCACAGAAAGAAGGGAGAAAAAAAAGTAAGATAAGGTAATGTTGCTTATAGCCTAGCCGACTGCAAAGGGCCATATCAGGGCTATCACCGAGTTGAAGTCAACTCGCAAGTGATTCATTTACACAACTCTTTAAAATACATCTTCTAAAAACACACCCTAAATTTTGTTAAAAATCTTTCTACTGTAAAATCTCAGATCAGATGAAAAATGTTAATCTCTTTCCAAAATTCAAAGATCACGTCAGGTGAAACACCTCTGAACAAGATTTTCATGGAATCTGCTGTAAAATGTTTATGTCTCACCTCATGCAAGTACCAACACTCTAAAAGAATATGTTAATGATTATGTCAGAGATCTCTGGCAGGAGGACTGGAATACACAGACCGATAACAAACTTTTCCAGATCCGTCCAAACATAAAAGAGTTCCTCTCATCTACCTCTGGTGGTCACAAAGTAGAAATGGTTTTATGCAGGCTGCACACTGGCCATTCGTGTTTAATCATACGTACCTTTTAAAGAGTGAAGAAGCTCTGTTGTGCATTCCATGTCAAGTACCACTCACAATGGAAAAAAAAAAGAGATGTTGAGGAAAGGGTGAGAAAGAAAGAAAGACAAAAAAGCCAACCCCTCCCCCCCCCCCCCCCCCCCCAAAAAAAAAAGAAGGTAGAAAGGAAGAAGTGAGCAAGCCAGGAAGAAACCCCACACACACACACACACACACACACACACACACACACACACACGCTTGGGCAAGAAACCATTTTATTTGTAAAAAGAAGACATGATACCAGGAAAAATATATGCAGGCCAAGAGAAAATGTTACAGACTAAAAGCAAACCCAAACTAAAAAAAAAGTAGACGTAAGCCTGGCATTGACAGAACTGAAACCTGTAACAGGCTTAGGAGCATTTACTGAACATGTGGTTGAAGTGTATAAAGTCAGACGTATCAGATACTTAAAAAACATGGAAAAAAAGGGGAAAAAAATCTATAACATATTGATATTAGTACTTGGTTAAAAATCTAAATATCAACGTAACACATCAATAAATCATCCGTGTTCATACTGATTGAAGCGAAGGTAGCTGCAGAGACCCATTTCAAAGCTTAAAGCATGATTACTAAAAACAATGATGCATTAAACATTGACCTCTGATCTCTAAAAAAAAAACCAACAACAAAACTCGTTATAGTTCTTACCTTTACAGCCAGTTGACACACTAGGCTTTTTCAGGGCTGTTAAACCAACACAGTGGGAAAAAAATTGTCAGATCCTGAACAAAAAAAAAATTTTCAAAAAAATTCCGAAACCATTCATGTCATGATAGATAAACTATGAACATCCTTCTATGGGGGAAACTGAGCAATGCAGCATCAGCAGTTCCACTCAATTTGTTTTTAACCCAGACTGAAAAAAACGTGAAGAATTTATTGAAAACATGTAAATATACCAAAAAATGCATTTAAAGAAAAAAAAAAGCCATATAGCAAATGAGACACAGCAGAGCAGACAGATTGTGTCCACTTTGAACAGAGCATACAATTTCATCACTTAATTGTCAGATTACAACCAAAAAGCTGGTTTGTCATAAACAGTGACGAAAAAAAAAAAAAGTGGAAAAGTTTTAAGAACAAGGACAGAAGAATGGCCTACAAAGGCAGAAAATTAGTAGAGAACTTAAAAAAAAAAGAAGACAAAATTAAAATTAAAAAAAAAGTCAGAGAATAACAGAAAACAGGAAGTTACTAGACCAGAACTTCGATCAGGCAGGGAAGCTATTTGTCCTGAAAAATCTGGGTACGTTAACTTGTTAGACAAAGGAAAGTAAGAAATAAAGGAAAAGAAGGATATGCCATTTTGGTAAAAAGACATCCAGGTGTCAGTAAACTTCATGCAATACTTGACAGTTTGAAGCTGACATCAAATTAAATGACAAATAATGACATAGTATGATGATGATGTATTCATGTAAATGCACAACTATTGGTTTGTGAAATACAGACAGAGGCGCGTGTGTGTGTGTCAGAGAGAGAGTGTGTGTATGTGTGTGTGCGCATGAGCGTGTGTGTATGTGCCTGCGTGCGTGTTTGCATTAAGCAATAGAATTTAATTCATGTTGTTTATAGTCCAGCCAGTCACAGTGACTATCTAAGCCAGCTAAACGTCACTGCAGTGTAGTAAAAGCATCCATCAGTCTAACGGTGAAAGTTCCCTCAATTCACTGTCATTTCCTACCATGGCACAGTTCCTGATGGCCGCAATACCCACAACTAACTTTCTCCTTCATTTGTACCCGAGTCTATCTGCCTTCCCCTAACAAGAACATGCTAAATCACACACATACAAACTATTATTTGCATATGCTCACACATCTGGTCAGTCACACGCATTTTAACATCAAAACCCAGTCTTGGTGATAAAGCAAATGGGGGATAACCATCAAAGGAGGGTGGGTGTAGAGGACATATCACTACATTTTGCCACCAGAATGACAACGCATGATGACGGGTAGTGAAAATGGCAGTTTTTGTATTGGATGCCTGTGCAGTTCAGACTCACAATACTTGATTGTGAACTCAGTTCTCTAACAAATTGAGTCAGTTAGGCACAAACATGCCCAGAGTATTCCACTACCCCACGCTTCCCCACCCTTGCTACTCTCCCCCTCTCCATGCTCTCCATCTCTCTCTTTTTAATCCCTCTCTTGGTCTGCCTTTTCTTCTCTGTCTGACCCCCACCCCCCCAGCTTCCCCCCTCTGTCTCCATGGTATACAACACAGACTTGCACACACACACACACACACACACACACACACACACACACACACACACAGAGGTTTCTGTCTTTCACACAGTCTTGCACATGCATATCCATATAACTATATCATTATTTGTCATGTTATTTCATGTCAGCTTTAACACACATTGTTCAGTTTTCATCACACTCAAAGAATGTCTACAAACAAAACTTTCTTTTTCCCCTTTTGCCTCCAGTCGTAAGCTTATCAATTTCAGGAAGTTTTCTTTTCCCTTTTTTCAAACTAAAAATATTTCTACAGACTTGTAATCAACACACACACACACACACACACACACATACACACACACACACACACACACACATGCACACACACATACACACATTATTACTTCTAGCTTAGACACTAATCTGAACTCCGTATACTGATTCTCAACTTTTCTAGTAACACACCTTGTTACTTTTTTTTTCTGTATGCAGAACCCAGCAGATCGGTTTTGTTTTTTGTTGTTTTGTTTTTTTTGCTCCAGGATTACTTGACAACTCATATTTTAAAGCATAAAGAAGACAATAATGTCAAAAGCCATTTTCACACTTTGTTCTGTACAAGGAAAATAATGAAATCTGAAGATGAAAAAGCACTCTTACGATTTAAAGATAGGCTAGTGAGATTGGTATGTTACTTCGGTCTCATGCACACATAATCACATACAAAGTCCAACCATGAAGGTTAAGTAACACACACACACACACACACACAAATCGTTTCAATTTAAACACTCAATAAACAAACAAGTATGGTATTTGCTTTACCATCTGGAATGTCATCGTATCACAAAACAAAAACTCATCATGAACAATGAAAAGACAGTAGTGGTTTAGCATTGCTGGCTGGAGGGCCGAGGGTTTGAATTGTATCAAGAGTTTAGTGTTCACGTGTGTAGTTGTGTGTGTGTGTGTGTGTGTGTGTGTGTGTGTGTGTGTGTGATTTTTCAGCCTTGGCCAACGACCACCCAGAGTTGAGTGTGATATTGACTGGAAAAGAAAGACTAAGACCACACAGCTGAGGTTAAGAACTCCTCAAATTTCCTGACCAGTACTGCCTGTGTCTGTTTGTTCTGGTTGATGCCAGGATACATTGTGAAAACAAGCGTAGTGTACATAGCTGTAAATGAAGTCTCAGACCAGAATGGAATTCCATTACATGGTCTTCATCATTCTCATCAAACGTCATAATAAAGTTGAATTCTATGGCTTTTCATGCCTTGACGTCGTGATGACCTCATACAGTTTTCTCTTCACATCCATACCTGTGGTAAATTTGAGCCAAAGTCTTCAGTGTCAGCACGTTCATGGGGAACTGTAGATAGATGGACATAGTGCCACCGTGAAGAGAGGGAAATTCACCGATACCAGCTCCACAACTAAAGCAATTATTGTTGTCTGTTGAGGGCTTAGTAGGCGGTCGCTTGCATCTGTCAGGTCAGGCCCCCACCGAACACAGTAACAGCGACTCAGTAGCAGAGCTGTGTCTTTCCAAGAGGTTGCCTTATGACATTTACCATTGGTTTCCCCCTGTAGCTCACTGACTGAGCTGTGACTGTGCCAGTCAGGGTGTGGCTGTGGATGGGGCAGCTGGACTGATTATAGGGCCAGCAATGCACACACAGGGCACGTTAGACCAGACAGGAACTTTACACACACACACACACACACACACACACACACACACACACACACACACACACACACACACAAAGACAGGAAACACAATCTGAAGCTGAGAACAGGATCAAGACGTGTTTAACAGATTTTCCTTCCTCTGTGCTGTTCAATGTTGGTATGAATACTTTAAACCATACAGGTCTGTTTTGGTTTGGTTTGTTTTGTTTTGTTTTGTTTTTCCCAAACTGGCAAGTGGTTTACTGGAAAAGTGTACAAAAGCATCACAAAGTAAAGGTTTAGAATGCATTGCATTATATATATGTTTAACATAACAAAATGTAAAAGGATAAGGGGTAGGTTTGTGTGGAGGGGAGGGGGGGGGGGAGAAGGAAACGGTGGGGGTGGGGTGGGAGTGAGGGGTGACAGATAATTAAAAAAGAAAAGAACCAAGCAACAATGCGGTCATGCGCACACACTTGTGTGTGTGTGTGTGTGTGTGTGTGTGTGTGTGTGTGTGTGTGTGTGTGTGTGTGTGTGTGTGTGTGCGTGTGTGTGTGTGAGAGAGAGAGAGACAGACAGACAGATGGACAGAGAGGGATGGGGGAGTGATGTGCAGGAGATAATGGTTGTGGTAACAACAGAGAGAGAGAGAGAGAAAGAAAGAGAGAGAGAGAGAGAGAGAGAGAGAGAGAGAGAGAGAAATCAAATGACATAAACATATGCAACATACTTGTAAAGCTGACAATTTGAGAAACAATATCTACAAAAACAAACAAAAGCATGTAAAACCACCACTAGCATACAGCACAGGTTCACAGGATTGGTTACTGGTATGATTATAAAACTTTCATGTTGTCTATAAAGACCTTGTATAAGTTCTATAACTCATTTATAGACAGTCTTGTCCATAACAGAATAATATTACAGAACAATCAAAGAAAGAAGAACCATAAAATCATATGAAGCAAGTATATGGACAGAGTCAGATATACGTACTGACAATGTCTGCTTTTCAAATGGAATTCAGCATGTTAAAAAAACAAACAAACATGCTGAATTCAGACAAATCAAACTCTAAAATGTGTAAGACAGAATCCAACATTTAATGTTGATATGTAAAGAATATACAATCAGAAAATGACACAAGGACAAGAGAGTATCTTTACCTTCCAGCTGACTGTACAGAAAAGTAAACAAACAGATAAATACAACAAGTCTCTTTCAGCAGCACCAGGAAACTGATATGGCCACATTATTGCTGAGATATTATTACAGATACATGGAAAACAGCAAAAAAAGGACTCAAAACAACAAAATAAGTAAAAATGTATTGCTCTGTGTTTCCTTAATGAAACAGACACACACATCCATATCCTCGTGCATTCACAGATCCAGACACGTAAAGAATGCAAAAATGCATATGTGTATGCAAAACTTCTTTTAGTTGTACATAAACTTTCTTCTTTGTACACTCTCATATAATCAGTTGCAGTCAAACACCTCCTGAGTTCATGAGACCAGACACTGAAAGGTTTATGATACTAATCAGCAACTGCTTAGGAGCTCAGTGATATTGATGTATAATTATATTCCACATCATTGTTATGTACATCGACAAACAAAACAAAAAAAAGTCATGAAGACAGAATCATCTACTTTATACAAATGTCTCATGCTTCCTTTGCATATGTCAAACAATCCTTCCACAAAAAAAATGTATCCTACCTGAAGTGTAGGTAGTGGTGAGGTGAAAAAGAAAGGGCACACAGGTGGAAAGGACAATAGATTAATAAAGAGGCAGAGTACTGTGGATGACATCCCAACGATGCGCATCATCCCCGTCCTCCAGACAAAATGACCCTACCTACACGTAAGCAAAGCACTTTCTCTTTTCTGAAACAAATGTTCAAGCATGAAGCACAGTCAAGAAGAAAAAGCCGAATTTATTCATCCACGATCGAGTCCACACCTTCTGCCAGTCTTTAAATCAGCGTCTCTTGATTTTGGCTACATTTCTTACACTTTTGCCAATGAGATTGGAAAACATTCTTGCAGCTTGGTGAAGCAAAGTACAGTTTGACAGAGCTCTCAGACAAAAAGAAAAAAACAACAACTGTTCATTACACAGAAGACTGTGAAGGCTTGTGATCCAGTCATCAAGAACAAAAAGCAACATAAACCCTGACAATGTGAAACCAGGCATGTTACATATATCACATATGCATGCACACACTAAATGAAAAATCTTAAGCAACATCAAAACCATCTGAAGACATGCTTGTGGTTTGTTCATAGGTGATGCATAAGAAGTGCAAAGCTGGTGAAAAATGTTTTTCTCTTCTAAATTCATTATCAGCCATCCCAAAGATTCTTTAATGTATTGCACAAATAAGATCATGAGAAAAAAAGGTTGACAGAAATAACTATCTACCACATTTCCCCAGATAACTGTTTATCAAATCAGACAACATGAAAGATTTTTCTCTCTTTTACCCTGTGGCCTGAGATTCTTTCTTTTTTTTCCCTTTTTTCACACTCTGGCCTAGACTAAAACCGAAGTCCTCAGATCTTCAAGCTGCCTCTATCAGCATGACAGCCTGTTGTCAACTTGGTAACGGAAGACATACAACATATGTGAATGAAATGTACAAGTTGTCAGCCATTAAGGGAAAACAATATGATTAGTACATATATCAGTGTCAATGTGTGGTAATAGCAACCAATACAGGAAACTCTATGAACGCAACAGAAATATCTTGAGACCCAAAAAGCAATATGCAGATAATGCCAGCATCTGTTCCTTGAATCTTCAACTCCATCAGACACAAAATCGAGTAATGCCACACACAGATGAAACACATACTAATCCACTGAGATGAAAAGGTTATATTGATGGCTTAGAATCAAAACTGTGCATCTAGAAAATGCCTGTCTGAAGTAAAAATAAACTGAAACTTTGATAAATCCATACCTTCTTTGTATGCTTCAAAACGCTATCAATTTCTCAAACCTGATGCCTTTTGGTGTAATTTATGTTATAGCAAGTTGCTGAGCTGTTCAGTATAAAGATTAAAGAGTTTCTTTTTTTAATTTATAAGATGCACCAAATTGGCATAAAACTGGGAAAAAAAATATCGTTAAGAGAGATAGTGTGTGCGTGTGTGTGTGTGTGTGTGTGTGTGTGTGTGTGTGTGTGTGTGTGTGTGTGTGTGTGTGTGTGTGTATGCTTGTGTACGTATCCAGAAAAGAAAGCTTTCATTTGCTTTTATCAATTTTGTAAATCACCTTAGGGGCAGTCAATAATGACTCGCGATTTACATATTATTTGTATATGTAAATTTGTATATAGTACTGTGGAATACATTTTGTGTGTTGTACCCCCTTTGTGAGTGCATATCGCCTTAGCTAACATTTGTAAAAAAAATTTTTTTTAATGCAAAAGTCACAAGCTCCCTACCCCTGCCCACTCCTTTCTCCCCCTCTTTCTCTCTCTCTCTCTCTCTCTCTCTCTCTCTCTCTCTCTCTCTCTCTCTCTACCATATTGCATTTGACGAATTCTGAACAAGCAATATAACTGACAAATGCATTATTAAATGAAGTTACAAAACAATGAATAGATAAAAAAAAAGGAGGAAATAGTCAAAAGGTAAACAAATAAACTGAAATAATAGATAAGCATACACTCAGGTAAGCACAAACATGTACATTCATGTGTGCACGCACACGCACACACACACACACACACACACACACACACTTACATCCACTCTAGAATTCTCAGAAATGTCCGTTTTCTCAGTTCCTGTTGCAAGCTTTCAACTAAAGCAAACCTGTTCCATTTTTATTGGCATTAGCAAGAGCGCTGAATCAGCACATAGTGCACATTTTGTTTTTGAGCCAAAAAAGAATGTATTTGTTCAGGATGAAACAAGTTATTGCAAAAAGCATCCACTTTGTAGATATGATGTAGGTATCATCTTTTTTCTGTAAAAGGCATGCAGTAAATATGATGTAGGCATCATCTGTATTTTCTGTAAAAGGCATGCATTTTTTTTCTCCTACTTTTTTGCAGAAAATTACTTTCATATATTTTGACTGAGCAATCTTTGCCAAGACATTATTTCTGTAAATATTTCCTTTTCACTCTAAGAAGCATATCTCAAAACTGAAAACAATTTCATGCAAAAACAATGCATCTGTTGACAGTAAAGTTTGGCAAAATGAAAATGAAACAGCACTTGCACAGGTATACTAGTTTGGTACACACACAAAAACTGAACATGCCGAATATAACTCAAAACGTTTTAAATGATAATAAAAACAAAAGTTTGACACAAAGGAATTTATTTTTCCTTTTAAATTTATGTTTGAAAAATAAACATAGATCTGACTTGGTTCTAAACCATCAATGCAGTATTGGCCCGTTTCATGCCTAACTGACCTAATCTTGCAGCGTTGGACTGGCATTAGACTGGCACTCAGAAAACGGCTTGCTTATTTGCTTTGAATGCTCGAACTATGAAATTTTGCTTGAATGTGCGGCCCTTAGGACATACCTACCATGTCCATCAGAAATGTCTGTAACTGATGTTGCTTTCTGATTCTGCTTTTGCTTTTAAAGTTACCTTTTGTTTAATACATAGTCCGGTTAAGTATTTACTTTTATATAATATTGGCAGTCTTTCTGTGATTATATGTACACGCTCACAGCTGCAAACACATACACTTACATACAAACCCATGCACGCTTGTGAGCACACTCACTCTCTCTCTCTCTTGTCTTTTACCACATAATTTTGTGAAAAGACATAAAATGAAAGTACTGCTACTACCACTCAATCTACTCATAGTTTTCACCATCCCAATCAGGGAGCAACACAAAATTAAACAAGCCGATATAATAGGGCGCAGTCAGTTGGACAGTTCCTTTGCCCCAGCTCCACTTCATGTGGAGACGACTCAGCTGAGAAAGCCACCAATTCATGAAGAAAAGAGACCAGATGAGCCAACACACCATGCAAGTCTGTACACTCTATTGCTCCTAATGGACATTTTCTTGCTGACTTTAATGTTTTGGTGTTTGATACTGAGCACCAGGGTGTATCTAATGTGCTAATGTTTGACGTAGTGACACTTTCTCTCTGTATGTGACTAAAAAGATACAAGAAAAAAAAAACAAAGGAAGGAAGAAGAAGAGGTCCTAATATCTCCCTGAAACCATACTTGAAACGAAAGACGAAAACAAGTATGCAAGGATGATACCAGAAGTGCACGAACAACAGAAGGAAAAGGGAGAACAAGAAAAAAGAAGAGGGGAGAGAGAGAGAGAGAGAGAGAGAGAGAGAGAGAGAAGAGAGAGAGATGTTGTAGTAAAGATGGTGTACACCTCGTCTCGCGAACCGGCCTATTCCCCTTGAAGGCAAACCTTATAGTGAACAAATGAAGACTACAAGGAATACACAAGGAAAGCCATGCAGCAAGACAATAAGTATTAATGAGAGAGAGAAAGAGACAGAGGGAGAGAGAGAGAGAGAGAGAGAGAGAGAGAGAGTTTCTTTGTTAATATGATTGAAAGCTATAACACAATACTGTGACATGCAATTCCGAAGATACGGGAAATGTTCAAGTACCTTGTTCATTTTCCAAACTGATCTATAAGACAGATTCTGTTCCTAAGGTACTTGCGCACATCTCTGCCATAGGTATAACAAAGGACATGCTCACCATGCATTGTATGTTTTACTACTGATGGACAATAACATGCAGGTTTTAATATTTTGTCATATGATGCAAGGCATCTGGGTTTATTAATTTAGAAATGTTTGGTGTGTTGACACATTCCAAATGTTTCAAAAAGATGCACAATACATTCACAAAAGCAATTTAGAAACCATCTACCTGATGAAAGCATGTGATTGTGACAGCGCACACCTGCACACCTGTGAGTTTGCATGCGTCTGTGTGTGTGTGTGTGTGTGTGTGTGTGTGTGTGTGTGTGTGTGTGTGTGTGTGTGTGTCTGCCTGCCTGTCTGTCTGTTACTGCAGGCATATATGTATGTGAAAAAAAGAGAGAATAAGATTCACATGTACATCTCACCAGTTACACAGTATCAATTCATAACATAATCGCTGCGCTTTCTAATGAAGGATTATTGCAACGTGTGTATATATACATAAAACAGATTCGCAGGCATGGAGATACAGCAGCATGAAAAGAGAAAGAGAGAGAGATAGAGGGGTGGGGAGGGAGAGAGGGAGGGTGAGAGAGGGAGGAGGGAGAGAGAGCTGTAAAATTCTTTGACATTTCCATAATATGTTATTTTATCCTATAACACACATATACTCACTACTGATATGATCAAAGCACCAACAGCCGACATACAGGCAATCTGCATGGTTATGGAGATGGGAAATTTTAGTTAGCATGCTAAGGGTTAAGGTAGTGAAAACATGAAAGTCAAGGCTGAAGCCAACATGATAGGCATGAGAAAAAAACAAACAAACAACAAACGAAAATATTTCACTTCACAGTATTTCATGTACGGTTTAGAGAAGAAAAATATATGTATGAAACTACTTTTCATTCTATTTAGTGTCATACGTCCGCTTAGCCCTACATATTACATGTAAAATTTTGAATGGTACATTCCCCATTTTTGTGATAGTTTGTTCTTGAGGTTTACATTAAAAAAACATCATTTTTAATTCTGAAGCGCAGCTTTGTTGTTTTGTTATGGCCACAAAGAAGGAGGGTGGGACTTGGGTATAGTGATAAGAAAAGAAAAAACAACTCAAACCACTTTGGCTCACTGAAGAGAACAAAACCTCAAAGATACATGTTCATATCTGAAGTAGCTTTGATTAAGAACACGAATTGTTTACACTTTTAGAATTTGAGCAGAACAACAAAACAGAAACAGAAAATGAGAGGATGGAGAAGAAAAATGCTGACCACATTCAAATGAAAACTATGCAATGGTTATGATAATTCTCTACACATCAACATACAGACAACTGGTGAAACAAACGGGAACACAGTCTAGCCAGCTGACAGTTTTCAACATTTACATAAGCAAACAATATGACACAATATGTTCATCACAAAATGGGTACACAGACAGCAGACACATATGTACAGATACACGTCCGAGACATACCTCTCTAGCACCAACTTCACAAAACACTTGACTCGATGTTTATTCTCAGAATGTTCTATGCTTCTTGCTAGTAATTTACCTTTTTCTTACATCAAAACTAAAACTTTGGAGAAAAAAAAAAAAATCTGGAAGCCCCAAATTTTCAAACTTATTGCATGATCAAACCATAAACATTAACTTACTATGGAGACAGACACCTCTGAAAATGGCTGATCAGTCTTCAGTGAGCATTTCGACATAGTACTGCTTCTCTGACAGGTACGCTTTCACTTTCTGCGGCAGGGGCAACTCATCAACGAGGTCTATCCTCACGCGGCACAGAATGAGAAAACGGCAGATGTGCTGCAGTGATGGCACACGGTAGAATCGTGAGACAGGATACAGCAGCTGGATGGGCAGAGGGGGGGCACTGGAGTTGGGTGTGCGCTGGAAGTAAATGTAGTTGCCTTTCCTGGAATGCTCCACCGTCTGCTCGATGAACTGGCAAATGTGGGCCTTGCTGTGTTCATCCGGCTTCTCCCAGAAGCTGAAAAGGCCTGCAAAGAACACACAGCTGGCACTGGAGCACAGGACAGTCACGGCCTTGGAATCAAATGTCAGATTTCAGGCAAGAGACTGGGAATAATTCTTGCTCGTTGTTGTTCCATCTTCATTCGTTGTTTAGGACGGATTAGTCCTAAACAACTCATCCTCACTTCCCCTCATACATCCACAAACTCAGAGAAATAAATCATTATTTGAAATTAAGCATGTGATACATTCTCTGCATATGAAAGGCACACATGTTTTTGTTTTGTTTTTTCTTGGCATACCATCCAAACTGGCTTCTATTTCACTGAACAAGGAGACAGAGCAGCAAGAAGGGGAGCAAGAAATTTCACAGGAACTATTAAGAGTCAACTGCCCTTTATTATACACAGAAGTAGTAATTCACATAAAATATACTGTTTATGTGTTTCTACTCATCTTCAACACCTTGTCAAAGAACTGTTACAGACTTTGTTTCCATTCGCAGACCTATTTCACATCTAACGTTCAGTCTTTTAAGCAATAAATTATTAATTAAATACTGCCATAATATCAAATGTGCATGCACAATGACATCACTGTTCAAAATATCATTTCTGACAGTGATTTGAAGAACCCTCACATGAACATATGCTACCTACAGACACTAAGAGTGTTGACATTTGTTCCATTTTTGATTTGTCATCGGTTGTTTCTCATGTTATATTGATTACTTGCCTTTTACAAAGGGCATTAAGTAGCTTCCTGTAATTGCACTTTAGATCACTTCTGCCTGCCTGTTCACATAATTCCTCTCTTCCCCCAGCCCACCTCTTACCATGCTTCACCTCCCTCTCCCACTTTCAACTTTGTTTCTTTTTCACCCTCACCACCCAACCCTCACCCCCTTTTTTTCATAAATGATGGCAATCTAAAGTGAAATGAATTACCTTAATTAGATACCTACAATTACCTGTATGTGTGTGACATTAACCAGGAAGCCTTCATTTCCAAGGCAGAATGAAATAACTGACACATTGTTTCTTTCCCTCAATCAAGAAGTTCAGAATATTTAAGAAAGGAAGGAAAACACCAACAGTCACAGAACTTTACCTGTCTGTAGATGTCCATTAATTAAGTAAATCCCCTTATTACTTGATAAGAGAAAGTACAGATCATTTACTTCTTACCAAATAGCAACGACTTCATAGCAGGGGTTATCTTCCTTGAAAACAACATCTCTTTCCCCTGTCGTTTGCTTCTTACCAAATAGCAACGGCTTCGTAGCTGGAGTTATCTTCCTTGAAAATAACACCTCTATCCCCATAACATTTGCTTCTTACTAAATAGCAATGACTTCATAGCTGGAGTTATCTTTCTTGAAAAGAACACCTCTATCCCCATGTCATTTGCCTCTTACCAAATAGCAATGACTTCGTAGCTGGGGTTATCTTCTTTGAAAATAACACCTCAATCCCCATGTCATGACCACACACTTACCTTTGTGGAATTCGATGCGGGTGTGGTGGACATGGTTGTTGTATTTGAAGGAGATGGTTAGCAGGTACTTGTCGCTGGAGGAGTCCCTCACCAGGAAGGAGCCCTCGCACTTGTCCGTCAGCATGCTCACCGCCTCGTCACTGCTCAGGGGACCCCAGTACCACCCGCACTGCGTATCAAATGTCAGAGGCATCTTTCTTAAATAAAAAAACTGCGACAAAATTTACACTGCAACTTCTCTACAAACAACAACAACAAAGTTACTAGCAGATAACTGTCAAATCTGCATCTTCGAAAGAACAGAGTCAAGATTCAGAGGAACAATACTTATCGAGGCAGAAACAAAACAAAACAAAACAAAAAAGTGTTTATGAGAAATGTCTTTAAATCGGAGGCAGTTTTCTTTGGGAGGGTCTGGCAGTTTTGTTGGGAGTTTTCCCTGTATTTGATAGCAATCTAAATGAAAAAGTTGGTATCATTATTAAAGGGCTTGTGCAAAAGAGAGGCAGTGGTAAAGAGAGAGTGAGAGAGAGAGAGAGAGAGAGAGAGAGAGAGAGAGAGAGAGAGAGAGAGAGAGAGAGCAAGGAAATCTGAAAGTCAGTTTCTATTAAAAACACACACACACACACACACACACACACACGTGTGCGCGCACGCGCTAATGAAATCTTACATGTTTTTCCTCACTCTTGCAGAACAGAACTGAGTTTATTCATTTTTCCACTTATTTGCTTTCAAAGTTTTAAAAACTTTCATTTTTCCACTTATTTGTTTTCAAAGTATTAATACCTTTCACTGTGTTTATTGTAAAACAAGAGTAAGTAAAATTGTGGTTCATGTCTTTCCAACCAGGAAATACACATCCACTGTTAAAACAAGCACTTGTTCACTTCCATGTCATTCCTGCCATCATTTTGGACCTACTTTCCCATATTTCATAAAGATTAATGTGATGATCTTAAGTCTGGTCAATGTTTGGTTTCTTTAATAGAAATAACAATCTCTTTCCCATGAGGTTCATCAAAAAACAGCTTGCTTCCTGCATGTGGATAGTGTGAAAACTATTGTGTTCTAAAATAGGAAATGAGTCAAGTGTTACTTGAAGGAAAAACATAAAGATTGTTCCTTGTCAATCACAAGTTAGCAAAAGTTTGACCTGATATTAGCCGAGTTGTGCAAATAGAAGCAAGATAATGTTGCTTATAGCCCAGCCGACCGCAAAGGGCCACATCAGAAGCATATTTTTCAAGCAAATATACATTGTGGATAAATTATCAACCATAGGAATCAGAGCAGTGACAGATTTACTTTGTATGTGTATGTAGTAGAATATAATTATATTCATATTGATATAATGTGCTTTTAATGAAAACAAAACTTTTAAAGAAAAAGAAATTGAATTAGTTTCCATTCAAAAAGAATCTTCGGTAAAAAGAGCACCGAAAACATACTTAACCGGGCACTCACACATGGATGTGCACACACACACACACACACACACACACACACACACACACACACACACACACACACAAATATATGCCATTTCTCTCAAGGTAGACATCTGTAGTGTATGCTGTTTTAAGCATGGACTGTACCGGAACGGTATACCAGCTTCGGCTCTGCATGATGGCGGCGACCGCATCTGTATCTTCGTGTACTTAGCAAATAAAGTCCATATCTTTGGAATCAAGCACTGCCTTTACCTTATTGAGTGTGCGGCATACCATTACATGGTGTCAGAAGTGTAGAAGTAGAGAAGAAACCCACGACCATGGCAGAGACTGTCATTGTAAGGACGCTCTGTGTCAACAGCAGCAACCCCAGTGCTGAATGGAGCAAGTGGAAGATGAAGTTCAACATCTTTCTTCAGGCTACTGGCGCAACAACAAAGCCCAACGTCGTCAAGGTAGGACTTCTCCTAAACCACAACGGCGATGAAGGCATCGAAATCTATTCGAATTTTGCCTACCTACCAGCCAGAGACAACCCTGAAAATGCTGACGAAAGGCTCCCAGCAGAAGACCAAAATGACTACGCAACCGTCCTGCGTAAGTACGACGAATTTTTTAACCGTCGCGACCCCCAATTGATGCTGAGGGAACAGTTCTGGTATAATCTGCTTAGAGAACCGTCCCAGACATTCGATGCATGGCTACGCACTGTAAAAGAAAAAGCTAGTGCATGCAAATTTGACAACGTCGACACGATGGTTAGAGACAAATTGGTATTCTCTTGCCATGACGACATTGCAAAGATGAAGCTGTATGACGTGGGAGCTGGACTCACCCTTCAGAAAACAGTTGAAACTCTTTCTATGAGAGAACTGACGAAGAAAGAACTGACAAACACGAAGTCGGCAACAGTGGACGCCCTTCTTCTTCTTCTT
Source organism: Conus ventricosus (assembly GCA_018398815.1). Taxonomy (NCBI): domain Eukaryota; kingdom Metazoa; phylum Mollusca; class Gastropoda; order Neogastropoda; family Conidae; genus Conus; species Conus ventricosus. The sequence goes on along the minus strand of CM031596.1, from coordinate 66,721,588 downwards.
CTTCCAGTAATGTTCAGCGGTCATCAGGTTGACCATTATTAACATACTAGTGGCGAAGCGCGAGTGTGTGCAGGAAATCCTGAGACGGGGAGGGAGTAGGTGGGGGCAGGGTTGAGCTGGGAGGGAATGGATGGGGGGGGGGGCAGGGAGGGGGAGGGGGGAGGAGAGGGGGCAGGGGGGGGGGGGGGAGAGGCGGGTTCTACTGTGCCTGGAGGGCCCTCAATGCCCTCGAGCAGAAGGCATTATGGGAGGGGGCCTCGACAACATCAGCTGGGAGGGAGTTCCAGTCGACAACGGTCCTCGGGAAAAAGGAGAACTTCCTGTAGTCAGTGCGGCACTGGAATCGTTGTAGTTGGTAATTGTGGTTGCTGCGACGACCACTTCGAGGCTGTTGCTTGAGGTCGGTGCAGGAGACGCAAGCTTGATCGTTGATGATCTTGTGGAGCATTGCAAGTCTGGCGCAGCGACGTCGTTGTTGAAGCGAGGGCCACTCGAGTAGTGTCATCATGTCTGAGACACTGGAAGTGTTGTAGTAGCGGTTGGTGACAAATCTGGCAGCTCTTCGCTGGACTTTCTCGAGGGTTTTGGTGAGATCGTCGGTGTGTGGGTCCCATACAGAGCAAGCATACTCCACAATTGGACGAACCATTGCTTGTAGGCTAGCTCTTTGGTACGGCTGGAGCACACCTTTCAAGTTCCTTCTCAGAAATCTCAGAGTCTTGTTAGCCTTAGCACAGATCTTCTCTATGTGTTTTGTGAAGTCCAGCTTTGTCTCCAGTATGACCCCAAGGTACTTTGTGGAGGTGACTCTCTCCAGTGTCTGGCCGTGGAGGGTGTAGTTTGAGAGAACGGGGAGTGGCTTCTGGTGAAGGACAGTACAGCACTTGTCTGGGTGGAAGGCCATGTCCCATTCTCTCTCCCATTGTTCCAGACGCTGGAGGTCCTCCTGGAGCTTGGCTGGGTCTTCTGCACAGGTGATAAACCTGCAGGCTGCAGAAAAGGCGAAAGGGTCATTGTCGCACAAAAACGGCCACAATCAAACGGCACGCAGTCATCCAACTGGAGGGTCAGTGAAGACCAATACATGTGGTTACTGCAACTGACGACACCCTATAGGCAAGAAAAACTGCCCTGCTGCAAAAACTCACTGCAGAAAATGCAACAAAGTGGGACACTTCGCTATTGTCTGCAGAAGTTCCTTGGCAGTCAGAGAGTACAAGAAGAAAACCAGCAAGTCGAAAACTACTTTGTTGGAGGTGTACAGGCGAAGACACCATCAGATCCAGGCTGTCACATCAGACTGAAGATAGGATCTCAGGAACTCACCTGGTGTATCGACACAGGACCCCAAGTTTCTGTGATGCCAGACCACATCTTCAAACCAGCATATGGGAAATTACACAATCCCGACCGTCAGCTCCTTGGACCTGGAGACCAGCGTCTTGAGATCAAGGGTTTCGCCTTCATCAAGCTTTCTCACGGGAAGACCCACATAAGTGAGAAAGTTTACATTGGCAAAAGCTCCAAATTACTGCTTGGTATGCCTGCAATCCAGAAACTGGGACTGATCCATGACATTCCTGGTGCATTCACCGTGAGTGCGATCCGCACTATGCCAAGCAAAGCAAAGCACCAGACACGCCAAAGTGGGAATCAGCCTCCTCTGAAGTTCTGGTCCAAAGAAGATGTGAAGATGAAATATCCACAACTCTTTGGAGGACTGGGTGAACTCGAAAATGAACAACATATTGAGCTCAAGGACAACGCCAAACCATTTTGTCAGACCATCCCAAGAAGAGTTCCCATCCCTCTGTTGGAGAAAGTGGAAGCAGAATTGGACAGGATGGTCAGCAGCAATGTCATTGAACCAGTAGAGACACCAACAGACTGGTGTGCCCCAATCGTTGTCGTCCCAAAGCCAAATGGAGACGTCAGAATCTGCATGGACCTGACGAAGCTGAACACAAGTGTGAAAAGAGAAATCTACGCCATGCCTTCGGTAGAGGAAACTCTGAACAAGATCGCCCATGGCAAAGTTTTCTCCAAACTTGATGCAAACTCAGGGTTTCACCAAATCAAACTGGACGAAGAGAGCTCAAAGCTTACAACTTTCATTACTCCCTTTGGGCACTACAGGTTCAAACGCCTTCGCTACGGCATCTCTTCAGCGCCAGAAATTTTCAGAAAAAATGGACCAAATTCTTCAAGGGCTTGAGGGAGTACTGTGTCACATAGATGACATCCTTGTCTTTGGCAAAGACAAAGTAGACCATGATGCAAAGCTGAAGGAAGTTCTTGACCGATTGTCACAAAGCAGCGTAACCCTCAACTTGGATAAATTTGAATTTTCCATGCCCCGCCTCGAATACTTGGGACAAGTGATCGATGCAGATGGGGTGAAGAGGCATCCAGCAAAAGCCAAGGCAATCGCTGATATGAAGGAACCAGAGAATGTAGCAGAAATCCGAAGATTCCTGGGGATGGTCAACCAACTCATGAAGTTTGTACCCAACCTGGCTGAGAAAACCAAGCTCCTGAGAGACTTACTCCGAACAGATGCAGCATGGACTTGGGGACCAGATCAGCAAAAAGCCTTCAAAACCCTGAAGCAAGATCTTGCGTCACCAGTGACTCTTGCTCTATACAGCCCAGAGCGTGAGACAGTAGTTTCAGCTGACTCAAGCAGCTACGGACTGGGGGCTGTCCTTCTCCAGCGCCAGGACAATGGCATGCTTCATCCAGTCGCCTATGCAAGTCGCTCATTAACGGCCACAGAGCAGCGGTATGCCCAGATCGAGAAGGAGGCATTGGCGATTACATGGAGTCTTGAACACTGGTCTGACCTGCTCATTGGCATGTTCTTCCGAGTACAGACGGACCACAAGCCCTTGGTACCTCTGTTCTCTTCCAAGCTGATTGACAAACTGCCCATTCGCATCCAGCATTTCAGAATGAGACTGATGCGGTTTTCCTTCGAGATCTCCCACGTCCCGGGCAAGGAGCTTCATACTGCAGATGCCTTGTCAAGAGCTCCTTTGCCAACGACAGACACTAAGGACAACAACCTGACAGGCCATGTAGAGGCATACGTCAATTCTGTGCTTGTGACCATGCCAGTCAGCGACAGAAGACTGGAAGAAATCAGGTCAGAGCTACAGAAGGACGATATCTGCGTGTGGTCATGCATCATGTTCAGACTGGCTGGCCAGATAAGACTACCCTAAATCGTCCTCTCAAGACCTACTTCAATGAGAGAGGCAGCATGTCTGTACATGATGGTCTCCTACTCCGAGGGAAGAGGCTCGTCATCCCATCATCAGTGCAGCAAGATGTCCTTCGACACCTCCATGATGGGCATCAAGGAGTCAACAAAACAAAGGAAAATGCTGCCAACTCAGTGTGGTGGCCTGGCCTCTCCCAAGATGTCGACCAGATGGTGAAGACCTGTCCGGAGTGCACCAAGCATCGAAAGGCTAGGTGGAACCTATGAAGGGGACTCCATTTCCGGAGAGACCTTGGTCCAGGAATTGCTGCAGATTTTTTCCAGTACAACGGCAAGCTCTTTCTGCTTGCCATTGACTACTACTCCAGAGACATCGAAATGGCCCTGGTTTCCAGTAGAGTCACAACAGCAGAAACAATAGCAAGAATGAAAAAGATCTTCAGTCGCCACGGCATCCCAGACATTGTCATGACAGACAACGGGCCACAGTTCACTGCAGAAGACTTCAAGTCCTTTGCACAGTCCTGGGGATTCGACCACGTCACATCATCACCCCACTATCCCCAGTCTAATGGAGAGGTTGAACCATCAAAGGTCTCATCAAGAAAACCAATGATGAATACCTTGGCCTCCTAATGTACCCCATTACCCAATGGTTTTTCCCCTGCCCAGTTAAGCATGGGACGCAGACTCAAAACCAGAGTCCCATGCCATTCCAACCTCCTCTTGCCCCAGACCCCAGATTTCATGACGGTGAAGAAGAGGGAGAGAGAGTACCGTGAGAAGATGACAACCGACTACGACAGAAGACACAGGGTCGTCACCCCAGAAAACCTGTCACCTGGTGATGCAGTCGGATCCCCGACCTGAAGAAAGAAGGCACAGTCATCCAACGCCATGAGGCTCCAAGATCTGTGGTTATCGAAACATCTGACGGTGGCCTCCTACGCAGAAACTGTCGGATGACCAGGAAGCTCCACCAGCCAGCAGACCAGTCCAGCCCAGCACACATACCTCCTCTACAGGTCAGCCCACATCCTGGAAGAGAGGTGCCTCCTACCCAACTCCCAGAAGACGGGACCACATCTGGAGAGACATCCCCTGGCCAGAGCCCCTTACGCCAACAACAGACGGGTGCCAGAGGAACACCTACATCCCCAGAGGGACTTCAACCCTTACCCAGAAGATCTGCACGGGCCCACAAGAAGCCACAGCGCCTCATCGAACAGTTTTTGAAAACAAAAAGAGACGCTGGTGAAAGACCCGGTGCCACGAAAGGCAAAAGCAAATAGACACTGGTGAAAGACCCGGTGCCACAAAGGCAAAAGCAAATAAACGCTGGTGAAAGACCCGGTGCCACGAAAGGCAAAAGCAAATAGACACTGGTGAAAGACCCGGTGCCACAAAGGCAAAAGCA
>CM031596.1:66701948-66711948 GCA_018398815.1 Conus ventricosus | reverse complement strand
TTTTCTTGCGTATTTTGAAGGACCTGCGGATTTTGGAGAAGAAGCCATCACCAGGCTGGTCAATAAGCACTGCACCAGAGGGCAGGGTGGCAGACTTGGACTTGAAGCTGCGTCTGCTGAACTTCCTTTCATATTTCTCCTCTGTTCTCTCCATGTCTTCCCTGCTGGTCTCTCACTCCAGTTTAGTTTTGAGCTTTTCAGGGCTGCTCACATTCTATTATGTCACCAACAGTCAGCAGAATTTTGGATGCAATTTTATGAGCAACTGTTTCACATGCAGTGCATTCATATCTCCTCTGTCTTTGTTATCAATGTCATTATATGTCTTCAATAGCATTTAAAGTGACCTTCTTCAGCCAAGACTTCTGGTTTTGTGACCTGCAAGCATACAAAGAATGCACTATCAACAATGAAGACTGAAGAGTATTTTTTTTAAATCAACACCTCTTTTTTGTTAAATCATCATCCAATCAGCTTATCTCTGTCTGCCAAATTTTGTTTAAATCCACCATGAATAAGATTTCTTAGAATCCTGAATACATTTCACTGATGAATTACAGAAATAGATTTATAAGCAGTATGATCATGAATGTGTGTTCAAAATGTTGGCAAACATTTTCACCAGCAAGAGGAAATTATAGAAAACACTGTTCCCCTTAATACTGCTGTGATTTTAAAAAAAAAAACATGTACATTAATATCACCAATGTGTCACATTATTCATACATCTTTTACTTGGTGTTGCATCTGTCCCCTCTTCTACCATCCCACTCTTCTCTCCCCTCCAGTCCCCCATCCACTCCTCCTTCCCCTGTCTCTCTCATCTGCTCCTCTTCCATATGTCTTATTCCTCCTCCCCCTTGACTTTCATAGTTCCACCTATCCCTACCTCCCTCTTCCCTGTCCCCCCTCCATCGCATGTCTTCACCCCATCTCTCCTCCCCTCTCTCCCTAGCTGTCCCCCCCTCTCCCTCGTGTTCCCCATTCCCTTTCCAGTCCCTTTCCCTTCAGTCCCCCTGCCACCCTCTCTCTCCTTCCCCCATTTTTCTCTTCTTTTTTTTTCCTTTTTTTTTTTCCTGTCCCATCTTCTGTGCCACCTCAGTGGCAGTGCACCCACACCACTCATCCTGACACCCCGTCCACAGCCACAGCCCGGTCAGTCCCACTGCAGCCCCGGCACCGGCAATCCACTGGGAGCAGTCAATATCAAGCGGTCAAGAGGCAACCCACCAGGGAGACACTGCACTACTGCCGAGTCTCTTCAGTGGTGTTCAGTGGTGCCTGTTCTGATCCAACATATACAGGACACCACCTACTAAGTCCCCTACTGACAACAATAATTGCTTAGTCATGGAGCCGGCATGTGTGAGCTCTCCCTCTGGAGGGCGCCACTACATCCTCCGACAACAGCCCCCATAGACTCGCCGATACCGGTGACCTCAATGGAATCAAACCAAAGCCACAGACATGGAGAGGACATCAAAACTGAGGTCGCCATGAGAGCAGGGCATGAAGGGTGTCAGAATATGAGACTTTTTTTTTATGCTGATTGATGAAAATGAGGATGATGAAGATGATGCTATGGATTTCCATTCCGGTCTGAGACTGCATGACAGGGCTGTACTCTATGTTTCCTTTCATGATATATCCCAGCATCAATCAGGCCCGAGAGATACAGACACCTTGCAGTGTTGGTTAGGAAGTTTGAGCAACACTCTCTGAGACTCATCCATCAAGTGGATGAAACTTGACTGTGTGGTCCAAGTCTTCCCAACTGAATCCCGTAGCAAACTCAACACTGGGTAGGAGCCGGTCGGGGCAGAAATATCCCACATGACTCTGATGCGAATTGAACCCACGACCTCCCAGCCGGGAGTCCACAACATTAACCACTATGCCAAGGTGGCTGGCTCCTCCCCCCATCTTACCTCTCCTTCTCACACCCTTCCACCCCTCCCCTTCCTCCCCTCCTCGACCAATCCTCCTTCCCCATAATAATCTCTTCCCCCATCCCCCCTTTCTCCACCCTTCACAGTCCCTCTCCCCCCTCCAATTCCCCCACCCCCTCACCTTTCCTTTAGACCTGCTTCAAATCCCAATATTGCTAGATGGTCACTTTTTTTTTGTTTCATTAAAAACTAATGTAACCTATTAGCACATAAGTGATTTGCTCTTCATATGCCTATCATGCTTATGAGCTGCCATGCCAAATTTGGATATCAGATGAAAATAGGATTTGTATATGTATAAAAAAAGAAAAAGAAAGATAAGACACAGAAGCACAGAACATGTTTTATATAATAGCAGTAGCAGTAATAGTACTACTACTAGCAGTAGCAGTAGCAGTAGCACCTGTAATAGTAGTAGCAGTAGTAGTATTTGTGATCATAGTCACCATCATCTTAGCCTTGATCCTTGTCACCATACTAGTGGTAATAGCTGTAGCAGGATAAGATAAGATAATGTTGCTTATAGCCCAGCCGACCGCAAAGGGCCACATCAGGGCTGTCACCACGTTAAAATCAACTCACCAGTCATTTAAAAAAAAAAAAAAAAAAAAAAAACAACAAAAAAAAAAAACAACCCAACTTTCACACATCTCGTTAAATGACCTCGTCTACAAACGCACCAGAAACTTTGTTAAAAATCTTTCGGCCGTAAAATCTTAAATCAGATGAAAAATGTTAATCTCTCTCAAAAACTCAAGGATCACGTCAGGCGGGACATCCCTGAACAGGATCTTCATGGACTCCGCTGTAAAATGTTTGTGTCGCACATCGTGCAAGTCCCAACACTCTAAAAGAACATGTTTCACTGTGAGTGGCGCATGACATGGAATGCACCACGGAGCTTCTTCACTCTTTAAAAGGTAAGAATGGGTAAAATACGAATGGCCGGTGTGCAGCCGGCACAGAACCGTTTCCTCTTTACGACCTCCCGACGTAGATGGGAGGAACTCCTTAAGGTTTGGACGGATCTGAAAGAGTTTGTTATTCGTCTGTGTGTTCCAATCCTCCTGCCAGAGGTCTCTCACATAATCGTTAATTTTCGGTTTCACATCTGAGCAGGGGATATAAATGGTGGACAGTTTCTCTCTTGTGGCGTTCTTGGCTAAACGATCAACCATTTCGTTCCCGCCGATGCCAACATGACCAGGAACCCAAGCAAGAGTAATGTTGTAACCGTCCGCCTTCAACTTGCTAAAAAGTTAAAAAAAAGTAAAAGTTCTGGATGCTGAAGGTTGCGGCCAGCTATGGCCTCCAAAGCTGACAGCGAATCCGACAGAACCAGAAAGTCCCTCTTCGAAGAATGCGAGATTATCTTCAAAGCCAAAACCAGAGCGGTAAGTTCAGCAGAATAGACAGAAGCATCGGAATGAATATGTTCCAACAGTATCTGAGAAGGAGCCCCAGGGCAGTAGGCTGCACAGGCCACTCCATCTTCAGACTTGGAACCGTCAGTGAAAACTTTTTGATAGGATGGAAATTTGGAACAGAGCTCAGCATACAATGCCTTGTACGCCAGAGAGCTGGTAGACTCTTTGCGAAAAGCTGCAAGATCAAAACAAATCTCTGGTGTGAAAAAGGTCCACGGAGGTTGATCCGGAAACTTGGAAAAATCGGACACAACTCCTAGGTCTACACCTGCATTCCGCACGTGAGGCTGCATACGGAGACCAAACGGCGGAATACATTTTGGGTTGTTTTCAAACTTACTTTGGAACGGAGGGTCAAAGACACAGTCATAGGCAGGATTCTGCGGTTCTGAGAACAGTCGGATATAATAATTCAAAGACAGTTTCAGCCTGCGGTTGGACAATGAAGGTTCACCCGCCTCTGCGTACAGGCTGTACACAGGGGTGGTGCGGAACGCTCCAAGACAGAGACGAAGCCCTTGATGGTGGATAGGGTCCAAGAGTTTGAGGTAAGAGGGTCTTGCGGAGACGTAGACAGCACAACCGTAGTCCAGTTTGGAACGGACCAAGGCTCTGTAGAGGTGCAGCAAAGTTTTCTTATCAGCGCCCCAGTCGGTGTGCGCTACGACCCGCAGAATATTCAGTGCTTTCTGGCAAGCAGTTTTGAGGTTTTTAATATGGCTGAGAAAGTTAAGTTTCTGGTCAAAAATAACTCCCAGAAATTTGGCCTCTTTGACAGCTGGAATGGGAAATTTCCTGACTTGAATTTCAGGATCTTGAAAAAACTGACGGAAATTATGGAAGTGAATACACTGCGTCTTTGTTGGAGAAAAGGTGAAACCTTTTATCATCGCCCACCGATGGATTTTATCTACGCAAAGCTGGAGCCTGCGCTGGACACTCGGGTACAGGCTTCCAGTTGCGTAGATAGCAAAATCATCCACAAACAATGAGCAGTCTGAACCCTGCTGAACTGATTGAACAATGTTGTTGATTTTAATACTAAAGAGGGCAGGAGACAGTATGCTCCCCTGTGGAACACCCAACTCCTGCTCGTGGACATCAGAGAGAGTGGTGCCAACCCGGACCTGAAACTGTCGTTCTGCCAAAAAATTTTGAATAAAAAGCGGAAGATGACCTCGAAAAGCCAGATCGTGGAGATCATGAAGTATCCCCGACTTCCAGGTGGTATCGTAGGCCTTCTCCAAGTCGAAAAAAATTGCCACAGCATGCTGTTTGTTCAGAAAGGCATTCCGAAGTGTAGATTCCAGACGAATCAAATGGTCAACTGTAGACCGATGTTTGCGGAAACCACACTGTTCTTTCGCCAAAAGGCCATCAGTTTCGAGTTTCCACATGAGCCTAGCATTGACCATTTTCTCCATCAGTTTACAGACACAGCTGGTCAAAGCTATGGGACGGTAGTTTGAAGGGTTAGAAAGATCTTTTCCAGGTTTGGGGATGGGAATAATGAGAGCTTTTCGCCAAGAGGGTGGAAAAAAACCTGTAGTCCACACATGGTTGTAGACCTGTAGCAGTATGTTAAGACCGTCTTGCGGAAGATGTTTCAACAGCTGATAATGGATTTCATCTATACCTGGAGAGGAATCGCTGCAAGAAAGTAAGGCAGATTTCAGCTCGTTTAACGTGAAAGGAAGAAGAAAAAGAAACACCCGAAGGTGCTGGGGAGGACCCAGAGAAGCCCCGTCTTCACCTGCCTTGAGAGCAGTCCTGTACCACCCTTGGAGGCCTGCGCTGTGTTGACGATGGGTACAGGCACGCGCAGGACACTCCATTAAGATATCAAGGGACATAACTGCTCCTGAACAGAGGTAAATTAGACTACAGGATGCAGCTCATAACAGCCAAAGTCGCATCCCCATGGGTGTACCAGCCCGTATTTCATGACTGCAGAGCCCACCGCCGAAAAACACCACCCTCCAGCTACCGAGCACACCCACAGACCCAACCACCCTGCCCACGCACGGACAGATGAAGACGGTGCCACTCCAGACACAGCCAAGCTTTCGCCATACGGTCTTATGTGCCTCAAGAGAGAATCCAAATTTTGTAGTCTTTCCCACTGTCAACAGGACTTTCCTGTGGTCAGTGGGTCTTTCCTCACCGTCACTGGACCTTTCTCCAGGGTCAGCCTAGTTAAGGCAAAAGATCTTTTCCAGGTTTGGGGATGGGAATAATGAGAGCTTTTCGCCAAGAGGGTGGAAAAAAACTGTAGTCCACACATGGTTGTAGACCTGTAGCAGTATGTTAAGACCGTCTTGCGGAAGATGTTTCAACAGCTGATAATGGATTTCATCTATACCTGGAGAGGAATCGCTGCAAGAAAGTAAGGCAGATTTCAGCTCGTTTAACGTGAAAGGAAGATTGTAGTCTTCCATGTTGTCGGACGAAAAGTTGCAGGGTGATTTTTCTTTTAGGGCTTTGTTTTTGACAAAAGTGGATGATTTATTAGAAGAGGAGGAATTCTTTTCAATGGTTGAAGCAAGCAGTTGGCAACTGCTTTCTTCTCTGTTATTAAAGAATCCGAAAACTTGAGATGGTTCACAGTGGGACAGGTGTTCTTCCCTTTGATTTCTTAATGATGTTCCACACTTTTTTCTTGGAAGTTTTTGATGTCAGCCTGGAGCAGATGCTTCTCCAGGACCGACGTTTACTGATTTTAAAAGTGTGTCTTGATTTAGCACGGAGTTTCTGATGGGCTCGAGCGTTGGACCCGAAGGTCGTTGGTATACCTGACGCTGAGCCCGTTTCCGAACTTTGGAAATTTGTTGGCATTCTGAATCAAACCAGGGTGTTTTTGGCATTTGAAGTTTATCGGAGACACTGGAATACAGGCTTTAGCACATTTGATCATAGTGTTTGTCAGAGATTCAGCTGGGTCCGGACTCTGAAAAAAATCAGTGCCCTGGAATTCCTTAGAAATAGTGGCTGCAAATAGATCCCAGTTTGCTTTCTTATAATTTAGATGTTGAGAGGCAGAGACGTGTTCAGTTATGACAGGTTGAAGAAGGGCGGGGAAATGGTCACTTCGTGCAGATCGTCATGGACAGACCACTCATAGTCCAGGACCAGCGAGGGTCACAAACGACAAATCTAAACACGAAAGTGAACCTGTGGAAGAGTGGAGGTAAGTTGCAGATCCGTCGTTCAGACAACACAAATCCAAGTCTGAAAGGACATCCTCAATCAGCAGACCTGGGTGATGTACGGCACTCCCCCAAAGGATTGTGACCGTTAAAGTCACCCAACAGCAAAAAAGGTCGAGGGAGTTCTCCCATCAGACTGACAAGGTCCTGACGACAAACCGGGACAGAAGGTGGAGATAAAGAGAACAGACTGTCACAGTTTTGTGGAGAGTGACTCTCGCAGCCACAGCCTGAAGGGAGGTAGACAGAGCGACAGGACTATACAGCAGAGTTTGTGTATGAGAAGGGCAACACCCCCGACAGTCCTAACGTAGATGGTTGTGCAGGTTTTGAAAGAATATTAAGCCAGAAAGAGTAAAGGTCTTCTGGCTTTGAAGTTGGGTTTCCTGAAGAGCCACGACGGAAGGTTTTAGAGATTGACACAGAAGCTGCAGCTCCTCAAAGTTGGAATTTAGTCCACGGATATTCCAATGGAATATTGTACTATCCATGGTGCAGAGGCGAAAAGGAGAGAAATCAGGTCATCTCCTCTTCAACGTCCGCTTCCAATGGAGTGAATTTATTTTGTAGTTTCACTGGACTGTGTTGGTCTTTGGACCTGCTGGCAGACTTGCCCGCAGGTGACGAAGGCCTGGAGTTTGGAGATGGTGGAGGTCTGGGGTTTGGAGATGGTGGAGGTTTCTTTCTCATCTCCACCATCTCCACACTCAGTTGAACTCCCCTGCCTGCACGAGCTTTGCTCAAGGGAGATGGAGGTGGGAGGGCTGGCTTTTTTGATTGCCCCGCAGCAGATGGAGTAGACTGCTGAGCAGTCTGGGGGGTGGCAGATTTTTTGCCCCACCAGTGGCACCCACTTTGGGTTGGGAGGTGGTGGACTTGCTTCCACCAAGCTTATCTGTCTTCCTTGCAAAGTTTTAGAGAAAGTAAAATCGTCAGTCTGGCAGCAGACTGAACGTGTCGATACTTTTTTTACCGCCGAAGCGTATGAAGATGCTGTTGGCGTCTGACTGCCAACAACCTGCTGCGGGCTTCAAAAAACGAGATCTTCTTTTCTGTTTTGACCTTTTGGATGGTTGACTCTTGTTTCCAGACAGGGCAGTTGCGTGAAGAGGAGGGGTGGTCGCCACCGCAGTTTGCACAATGGGGCCGGGTCTTTACATGGCCCATCATGGGTTTGCCTTGCAGCAAACCCCACACACCTCCTGCCCAGAACAACGGTCTCTGACATGACCAAACTTCTGGCATTTGAAGCAAACGCATGGGAGACGGAACATACATTTGTATACGGACATTCAAATATCCTACTTTGATGACAGGAGTAGCACAGGGTTGCAGAATGTGAGAAAGAGGGTGTTGGTGGCCACTCTTTCTGCACCTTTTTTCACTGTCACCCTATGCACCTCTGTCACACCCTGGGATGCCAGCTCCCCCTTGATTTCTGCCTCGAGACACCTCGAAGATCCGGGCAACGAATGACTCCCTTAGAGGAATTCAGCTGTTTGTGGGGGGTCACCCGGATCTCTCGGTCTACCAGCTTTGTAGCTTTCAGCAGCTGCTCTGATTGTTTTTTACTTTTACACTGAATAAGAAATGTGCCGTTTCTGAGTCGTTTAATGGATTGTGGGTCTCCTGCAATACCTGGAAGCCCTTCTGTATTGCAAATGGGCTTAATGCAGAAAGAGGTTTGTCCTGCTCCTTACTTTCCATGATCAACCAAGAAGACCAAAAACTGACAACTGCCTTGTTTCATTTTCAGAATCAGAGTCTCCATCGGAGTCCTGTGACAACCTTTGTGAAAATAACTGAACTTTCCTTTTTGGGGGGGATGATGTTTGATTGAGGTCATAGTTATAGGCAAAAATTTCATCTCTCCTTACCCACCCACTTGGAGTCCAACTAAGGGGCCAGGGCCAAGAATCACTGTCTTGACCCCTTCCAGGCTTCAGGAGAGACATACAACAGACAAAAACCTACCAACCTATCCCCCCTGATCATGCCCAACTCCGGGAACAGAGAGCTGAGCACTGCAGGGGTTACCTTGGCCAGCCGGAGAATGCCTGTTTTGACCCAGCCCCAAGAAGGGGAGCCGATTAGTACACCCGGGCCAAAGTGTACTCCCTGTCTAGGAGAGGTCCGAGCCAAAGTGATGTGTTGAGAGCGCTGGCCCTCTCAATCACCAGGATCTCATTCCCCTCCGACACAGGTCGCACCGCACGGCAAACGCGGCGGATCTTAAGGAGACCACAGAGAGAAAAGGAATGTGAAAAAGAAGGTTTGAAGGGGGGACGAAGAAAGAAAAGATCCGTTTAGAAAGGCAGAATACAGAATAGGGAAAAGGTGGGTTACTATTTGTCTGGGTCCTCACTCCTAACCTTTTGACATGGGAGACCTACCCGGGGCATCAATTCCTACCACGTAATGCTTGGCCAGTCAGCAACTTGGGTATACAGGCCTAGAAGCGTTCACAACAACTAACCATCTAGCTGAGTATTGATGCCCCCGTCAGCAAAGCCTAAAGATCACTGGACCACGCAAGCCCTCCGACCACGGCAAGGTTGCAACCCCGGAGGGAATAGCTGTAGCAGCAGTAGCAGCAGAAGTAGTAGTGGTGTAGTAGCAGTTGCTGTAGCAGCTGCAGTAGTAGTCATAGTAGTAGTCATCGTCATCGTTGCATTAGTCATAATCATTGTTTTTGTAGTCACAGTAGTGGTGATAGTAGAAGTAGTATAGTCATGGTTGTTATCATAGTAGTAGTCGTAAGTTTACCCAGAATTCATCCTCATCAAGTAGTACTAGTAGTAGCTGGTGTTGTTGCAGTTGTAATAGTGATAGTACAGTATAGTCATCATTGTCATCTTCATAGCAGAGTTGGTTATCATCACAACATTTCGTACTAGCGCAGTAGCAGTCCAAGAAATCATAATTGCAGTCATCATTATAGAGGAGGAGGAGGAGTAGTAAAAGTAGTACTAGTGGTAATAATAATACTAGTAGCAGCAGCAGCAGCAGCAGTCATAGTAATAGTAGCAGCAGAAGCCTATTGGTTCTTCAACTATCACACACACACACACACACAAACACACACACAAACACAACACACACACACACACACACACACACACACACAGAGAACACCTTTAGATATCTGGTACTGTGTGTGTGTGTGCACAATTTTTTTAACAGTGTGCCTCATGCTGCCACATGATCCTAAACTTTCCTGTACTCCATTCTTTTTAAGTCTGGATGCCGTAAGCTTGACCTCTGCAGCAAGGTTAACAGCTGTTTGGACTTAATATCAAACTGTGGGCTGTAGGTACAGTGTTCAAGAGATATTGGAGTTGGATTGGAGTGGACTAGCAGGGATTTTCCACACCCCTCCTACCCTCTGAAAACCAAAACAAAAAGACCCTGAGACCTG
>CM031596.1:66679448-66684448 GCA_018398815.1 Conus ventricosus | reverse complement strand
CATATTTGTTTCACAGTGCTGATTGTATCTTGATAACTGCCATCAGTAGGATGAGAATTATGATAACGATGATGACGACATCAACGAAAACAAACCTGTTGACAGACATATATCATGTTCGTAACGGCAACAATGGCGAAGGCGACGACGAGTAGTATACATTTTTTTTTCTTTCTAGTTCATAACGTGTGACAGCATACAACTTCTGACAATGAGAAAATAAGCAAAACGATGAGGACGATGAGGACAATGGCGCTGTATGTTCCCAGGCTGGTTCAGAGTGGTACAAGGGATGCAGGCCGCCGGACTGACAGCGGTGGCAGCGGCCAGTACCTACGCCCTGGTGGTCAACTTCTGCAAGGACCAGCTCAACTCTTCCAAAGCTGTGGAGATCTTAGCGGGCACAGGAGGTACGTAGAGACTGGGCGAATCAAGCAAGACGAGGCCGTTTAGGCATCGAAAAGGAAAAGAGAAATCAGCAAGAGATGCAAACACAATATCAGTAAGTAAAGTAGGGTCGAAGGCAGAAACGAAAAAGCGAAAAACAACAACATTGTTAACTGACTTGTTCTGATGAACACACACACACACACACACACACACACACACACACACACACACACACACACACCACAAACACACACACACACACACAGGGATGATAGCGTCGATCTTTCAACTGCAGATAGAGTTACCTTTCCTCAGTTTAGAGAATCAAGTAGACGCGCGTGCCAAAATAACGATTTGGATATTTAGTGTCTGCAGGCGCAGCGTTACAGACCCATGTTTTGTCGTTTTTCTCTCTCTGGTTGTATTACTAACCTGTGTAATGAGGTGAAACTGCTTTGGGCGTGCCCACCATGCAGCATCTGCCCCATGAAAACCGCGGGGTCACTCTGGTGACTCTGGGGTCACTCTGGAGATTAACTCCCTTGCAAAATTCCAAACATCGTCTGTTTAAAGACCTCACCAATAGTAGAGCATAGAGAATAAGCAGAACAGGCTCATTTACTGTAACTGATCCATAACAGTTGAATATTCGGCATCAGAGTTACTGCAGGGCCTGTCTCCGCCAAAGAGGTTTCGTTTGCACCAGCGTCTGTTTGTTTGTCTGTCCATCAGCGAGACTACAAAAAAAAACACCCCGATTTGAACGAAACCAGGTGGAAAGACAGAATGCAGCTCAAGGGCGAACCCATTACATTTTGATTTGAATCCATAGTACGGATCCATAGTGCGGATCCATGGTGCTGATTCATAGTGCGGATCCACGGTGCGGATCCATAGTGCGGTCCCATGGTGCGGATCCATAGTGCGGATCCACAGTGCGGATCTACAGGGCGGATCCATAGTGCGGATCCATGGTGCGGATCCACAGTGCGGATCCATGGTGCGGATCCATAGTGCAGATCCATAGTGCGGATCCATGGTGCGGATCCATGGTGCGGATCCACAGTGCGGATCCATGGTGCTGATTCATAGTGCGGATCCATGGTGCTGATTCATAGAGCGGATCCATGGTGCGGATCCAAATCAACGGGATGATCCAGGATCTGTTCGACCTTGGCTAAGGGCTGTGCTTTGCCGAGTGCCCTTGTAACTGAACACTGATCGCCTCATGACAGCGGGTCGTGGGTGTGCACTTTGACGGACGCCTGGTCTCGCATCTCCACAGCTCCCTGTCAGGAGTCAGGAGCAACAGGGCAGAGATATTGTTACAACTGATCCAGTGCTTCATGCTGTCCGTTCAGGACTTCTTTGGTCTACCTCTAGGACGTCCTCTCCAGTTAACTCTGTGGTGTGATCGTGAT
Source organism: Conus ventricosus (assembly GCA_018398815.1). NCBI lineage: Eukaryota > Metazoa > Mollusca > Gastropoda > Neogastropoda > Conidae > Conus > Conus ventricosus. The sequence continues at coordinate 66,682,637 of CM031596.1, read as the reverse complement.
CATGATGAAATACGTGCTGTGCCAGACAAGCTTACGGCGCTTGATGATAAATGCGAGGGAGGTTCATTTGTTCGCCGGCGTTTGTGAACTTGCTGCCCGACACAGTCCTTTGTCTGATAGTATCCCTTGCGTAAGATGCGCAGAATTCGGTTCGCGGCAGTTACTCTCCACCGAGTGCTATCGTACGTAGTTCATTACTATTCGCTCGACCAAGGTGGGTGAAAGCCTGAAGAATAGACGGAAAGTCAGTTCAACGAAAACCACCTCTCTCTCTCTCTCTCTCTCTCTCTCTCTCTCTCTCCTCTCTCTCTCTCTCTCCTCTCTCTCTCTCTCTCTCTCCTGACAGTATTGTTAGAAGTTTTAGTCTACTGCTATATCACGCCTTTAAAATTCGAGACGTACTGTGCACAATTTCTTTGCACGATTTGATTTGAAGGGATGATGGAACTAAACTGTTTTTTTTTTTTTTTGTTTAAATTTTTAACATGTTACCTCTGAATATATGAATAAACCGTTTTCGTTTTGTTCCGTGTCATATCTCTCTGTCTCTGCCTCTGTCTCTGTCTCTGTCTCTCTCTCTTCACATGTTTAACCCAAACGCTTATCACTTCCAGAGAAAACGTGAAGCTATGAAACCTCTCTCTCTCTCTCTCTCTCTCTCTCTCTCTCTCTCTCTCTCTCTCTCTCTCTCTCTCTCTCTCTCTTCCACCCTATCACCTGTCTGTTGCAGGTCTTCTGGGTATTATCAGCGCCACAGTCTTCGTCACCAAGACCTCCACCATCCTCAAACACGGCCACGGCATCAGCTACTCTTGGGCATTCAGCCTGGACTTCGCCGCCAGCGTCTTCGTCCTGATCATCGCCGTCTTCATCGCTCTCGCCAACCGTCGTCCCTCTGCCCACGACGCTGACGAAGCGGCCAAGGTCATCGTCGAGGATTGGGGTGGAGGTCACGAGGTCGAGGACATAAGGTCAAGGTCGCCCGAAAGGCACTGCCACCGCGGCGGCGGCGGCGGGGTAGGAGGGGCGTTGGTGATGCAGAGGAGTCCGGCTCGCACGAGACGGCTGGAGGCTATTTCGGAGACGTTTGTGTCTCTGGAGGAGGAGGAGGAGGATGAGGAGGAAGAGGAGGTTGGGAAGAGCTCGAAGCGTCCTTCGAGTTACGTGAACAGTGCTGGCGAAGTGGCGCGCAGTGATTCTAGGACAGACACTGTGTGAACTTGTCATTATTAGCATTACTATTATCATCATCGTTATTGTGATTATCATTATCATGTTTATTATCATAATTATAATCATGATCTTTATTTTCATTCTTATTGTGTTATTATCATTATTATTATTATTATCATTATTATTATTATTATCATTATCATTATTATCATAATTATTATTATCATGATCATCTTCATTATCATTATTATCATCATCGTTAGTAGCAGCAACAGCAGCAGCAGCAGCAGCAGCAGCAGTAGTAGTAGTAGTAGTAGTAGTAGTAGTAGTAGTAGTAGTAGTAGTAGTAGTAGTGGTAATAGCAGTAGTAGCAGAAATAGTGGTAGCAGCAGCAGTAGTAGTAGTAGTAGTAGTAATAGTAGCAGTACTGGTATTAGTGTCAAAGTGAGGCGATTGCTGGGGAAAACTGAAACAAATTCAAAAGAAAAAAACTACTATTCCGCCGAACGACTGGGACACACAAATTACGAGACAAAACAGTGCGCTTCTCTCGTAATCTGTGTGTCTTTTTCGTATTAATAGTCTTATTGTAGCAGCAGCGTGAGCGGCAGTAGTAGTAATAGTAGCAGCACTAGTATTAGTATCATTGTTGTTATTGTTGCTGTTGTTATCCTTACCATCATCATCATTAGACTGAAACTTACAGTGTCACTAAAACGACGCCATGATATAAATCATCGTACGGGAAGTATGGTTTTCTGCCCTATCTTATGCACGCTGTGTGTAACATCTCAGGAAGACTTAGACCCCTGACAAAAAGCCATGCAACAAGGACACCTGAATCGGGCCAGAAGGCGCCGCTGTTTGGGGGGCATGGATCAGTGGCGTTGCGTTTTCTTCACTGACGGGTGGAGCTTTACGTTGAACGTCAACGATGGACATCAGCAACGTGGAGGGAGATCCGCAGACTAAGTTCTAGCGGAGGACCGTGGCATTCATGGTGGTGACAGTCTACTGGGGTGGGCTGGCATCCCGGGTGGTAGCTGTACGGGCCAGGAAGCTTTCCTCAGGGGCGCTGTGAAGGCCCAGCGGTGCATGAACGAGGTCACGGCACATCACGTCATCCCCCAGCCAGTCGGCAAGGAGCAGGGTGATAATGCCCTGGCCACAAGGCAGCTGTCGCCAGGAAGCCTCTGAGAAGAGCAGCTTCAGAAGTGGCTTGTCATCCATACAAATCGCATGTCCAACAACGTCGCCTACTTGGACTGGCCAAGCCATCACCGATGTTGACCCCATTGCGCGGACACGGGGCATGGCTGTCTATGGCATGGCCGCGCATACCCTGATCCCAGCTGCCTTGAAGAATGCGGTCAGAGCTCGGTTGACAGCGATCCCACAAGATCAGCTCAACGGGATGATTGCTTCCATGTCGAGAGGAATCCAGACCTGTATTCAGAAAAGCTTGAAGCTGTGTTCAGTCCCGTTAACACTTTTGGTAGTGACCCTGTTCGTGGTGGGTTTTTTACCCACGTGTTCAGTGGCATTTACTTTTCTAGGAAAACAAATCAACGAGGCACTTGGATTTCCTTAACTGTGACAGATAAGAGGTTGAAAATGGAGTAGCAAAACGCAAAATTGGTCGATGAGTTTAGAAAATCTTACAGAAGTTGTTCGTTCGCAATGCTTGATTTTTTGTGTGAGAAGTAAACACACACACACACACACACACACACACACACACACACACACACACACACACACACACACAGAGAGATGTATACATATACATATATATATGTGTGGTGTGTGTGTGTGTGTGTGTGTGTGTGTGTGTGTGTGTGTGTGTGTGTGTGTGTGTGTGTGTGTGTTTCTTTAACATTTCTCTCGTTTTTGTTTTTTGTTTTTATTACGAATGAAATAAACGTTTCTTTGCGCTTGTGGATAAACTTTTTTTTTTTTTTGATGATGGTATGACAATAGTGGTAGTATTATTATCATCGTCATTGTGACGGCTGG
>CM031596.1:66636948-66676948 GCA_018398815.1 Conus ventricosus | reverse complement strand
TGCTGTGTGCAGTTTCATTCAATTCGATCACTGTGTTGCTCGCAAGACGCGCACCTGTGACATATACCCGCCGTGTTCTCAACTGAGAAAAGACATGTTCGTCGCAGGATATATGTCTCTTTTCGTCAGGCTTGCCACGTGTTTGCTGAAGACTGTGTTTGTGACCGTGTTCTCGGCTTCGTGTGAGAAAGACAACGAGACAGAATCAAAATAATCTTGTTACCATAAAAAAGGAACACACACCAAAAAAAAAAAAAAAAAAAGGAAAGGGGAAAAAAAAGAGGAGCAAACAAAAGGAAAGAGAAGGCGCAAAATCAATAGACTTCACCTTCAGTTGCTGATTTTCGTGAAGTGCTTTTCTGTGTCAGAATCGACATCGGAGCGAGATTGTTCAGTATCTCCGTTTGAGCGTGGGTAACTGTTTCGCAGAACTGAACTTACTCGCTACTTGATGCATTTAATATTAAGTGAAGTATATACGATTTAACAGGTTAAAAAAAAAAGACCACCACACAAAAGAAATTCACAAGTTATATTACAAAGACCTACGGCATAACTTCTCAGAAGAGACTGGGGGGGGGGAAGGGTATTCAAAACTTCCATCAACAAAAGCCTACGCCATAACCCATACATAGTTCTTCCTGACGTAGGCCAGGCCAGCATTGCCGAAAGCATGAGTCTGGTGTGGAGTCAACGAAGCCGTCTGTATCTGGTCGGAGTGGCCGGCCTGGTGGTAGCCACCTTGGCCTATGTTGTGGGGCACGTGGCACCCTACTGGGTGACACAGGACGCCGACCAGAACCAGCCCATCCTCAACATCGGTCTGTGGTTCTCCTGCGATCATGGGGGCAGCTGCATCAGTCATGCCTTCGCCTTTGATGCAGGTGAGGATGGATTTCATTCGGGAGGGGGGGGGGGGGGGGGATGGTGCGACATTCAGGTTTACAGCTCTAAGAGAAGATAATCTATCGACGGAAAGAAGTCCCAACGTTATTTTGGGAAGGCTTCTTTCCGTCAACAAATCATTAATCTTTTACGGGAGCAAATGTCAACAGCCTTTTTTTTTTTAAAAAATTGCCTTCCCCTTTCCTCCATATCCCGTTCTCATAGAATGGGGCTGACCATTAGGGGAGACTTTCTCGACCATACCAAACGTATTACAGGACCTACGCTCATCCCCACCCCCAACCTCCATCCCCCCCACCCTCCACCCCACCCCCCATTCCACCCATCCACTCCCCCCAAAAGCTACAACAAAGGATTATCAATTCAACGAAGGTGAACATCATTAAAAAGTTTGAAGAAGAAAAAACGGCTATGTCAACCTCTACCTCCCGTAAGAGAAGCAATATGTTAGTAGTAGTAGTAGTGGTAGTGGTAGTAGTAGTAGTAATAGGGACCGGCTTTTTTTTTTTAGCCTTAGGCCTTACGGCCTATTTGCGTCCCCTCATTATTTTTCAATTTAATTTCGGTCTGGTTGCACGCCTATCTTATAAATAACATTATATTCAATCCACGCTAAAGAAAATGTCTTTCAATGTAGGGTCTTCATCTAGGAGTTTTTTTAAAGCTGTTGTCAGGTGCATGTTTGGTGTTAGTAGGCAGTGCATTCCAATAATTAGCAATTCTGAAGGTAAAACAAGACTTTCTTTTGTTAGTATGGCAATGTCTGATAAAAAAAATCTTGCCTGCATTATTTCTCGTGCAATCCACTTCAGAGAATTTGAAAAGCGAGCCTTTTTTTTATTGCCTTCCCCTTTCCTCCCTATCCCGTTCTCATAGAATGGGGCTGACCATTAGGGGAGACTTTCTCGACCATACAAAACGTATTACAGGACCCACGGACAGCAGCTCAACGAATAATTCAGCAAGCGACAATATTCACATTTACCTCCCGTAAGAGAATATAATGTGATGACGGAGAGAAACTAAACGAATAATTCAGAAAGCTTCATGTCATTACAAGATGACCTCTCACAGTTTCAAAACGGAGTGACTGAGGGCGGAAAATGAAGGAAAATTTAGAAAGAGAGGGGGTTAGTTACCGCCAAGGACACAGACAAGGACATGTGTTTTTGTACTGTACTTTGTCTATGTCCTTGGCGGTAACTAACTCCCTCTCTTTCTAAATTTTGCTTCTCTCACAGGTTGAATGTGGTATGGGATATAGCCGAAGAAGCTGTGTGCACCTGATGTTACCTGCGCTGACAAGGTGATGTTTCCGATCGGGTCTGTTGAAGTATCTGCCTGATAGCAAGACTTCACAAAAACAACGAAACCGATTTTAATTAAACTTGTTGTAACTGGAAAGATGGAGTGTGCCTCCCGGACGGACCCCTAGAGATTTGGTGCGGATCCATAGCGTAGATGGGAATCAGAGGGCAGATCCAGGATCAGTTCGACGTTTTTGGCGCATATCTGCGCTCTCCCCAGTGTCCGTCCAGTCGGTGCTGTTTCTGCTGACATGATGAATTACTAAGTTACAAGTGCCGTTGTACACAAACTGTAGATTCTTTCAAAATAGTGTACTCCTTCTCCCCACCCCCACTCCCCCACCCTCTACCCCCCACCCCCCACCCCCACTCCCGACCATTTTGTCCAATGATAAAATCACTTTTGTTTGCAGGGGGCAAAAAAAAAAATCGATGAAGCTCTAGAATGCTGTGCTGTAATGCCGTTACATCACAAGTAAAGGTCTGTAATGTTTTTGACATACAGCAACTCTTGTGGCAGAGGGGTGAAACTAAAGGAAATCTTGACTTCCCTTCGAAGATATCCCCTCATTAAAGACCCTTTACAGCCAGGAAACCTTCCCTGTATGGCGGTACATATAGCACAAAAGATATATTTTCCCATTCTCTAGTGACGTTTATCTTGTTCGTACCGAAGTGGATTTTAAGACAGAGGGAAGACGAGGAACAGACTGGGTTACATACACTTGATCTGTGATTTTCAGTTCGCTTTGTTGCTATGTCTACTCACTAACGTATAAGTCAAGTTATGTGATTTGCCAAATGTTGTCAGCCTTCTGGGGAACGATGCTTGTCAAGATTTCTGTTCACCTGTCGTCAGACCTCCCCGTCTCTGTATTATCATTCCGGTTGCGTGTTCATGCGCGCGCGCGTGTGTGTGTGTGTATGTGTGTGTGTGTGTGTGTGTGTGTGTGTGTGTGTGTGTGTGTGTGTGTGTGAGCGCGCGCGTGTGTGCTTGTGCGTGTGCGTGCGTGTGTGTGTGTGCATGTGTGTGTGTGTGTGTGTGTGTGAGAGAGAGAGAGAGAGAGAGAGAGAGAGAACTAATATATGTCTGTTCTGGCTCACCCGCTCTCAACCGGCCTTAGCCGGTTTCGACCGGGCGAATCTAGAACAGACATATATTAGTTCTCTAATAAGTAAGACTTTAATAACCAAAAATAACGACCCTAACAAACAAACATACTGTGTAGGATTATCCGTTTTCAATACTAATTTACCAAACTTTTCAGATTTCAGTTTTTGCTTAATCCTATGTTTTTCCTGATCATTTTCAATAACATCATTTTCGCGCAAACATTCATCAAATGAGTCCTCTGTCTTTCATGTGAAATAAAACTACAGTCTTTAAACTGTTCTCTAAAGTCTTTTAAAACTGAGTTATATTTTTGACATAAAATCCACACACTTATCCCAGCATGTCTTCCGCTGAAAGCTAGTTTCGACAAAGTATTCTTTTTTAACTATGTCTCTTTCTGCCGAACAGTCATCTATAATAAATTGTGTCTGCGTTCCTTCAAACAGTTTATAAAACTGTTCTAAAACACCACTAAGTTTATTGCTGGGATCAACTAAATATATGCTATCATCTGTCCATATAAACCTTCTATCATGATATGCTTTGTTCCATTTAAGTGTTGGGCAGAAAATCACAATATGATCAAAATTATAGCGATAAACTGTTTGTAATAGGTCTAGGACAAATATTGTTTTTCCACAACCAGTCTGCCCACAAATCAATGAGCAATGAGGAGTTTTTGTCATAAAGTTTAACTGCTCCATGGTTTTATAGCAGAATTTAATCTAATTCAGTTATTATGTTTATCATACTCTCTGTCAAAACTTGTTCAGTATAATAAAACCCTATAAGACCTAAATGTGTAAGATTAATCCAATTCAGTTCTGTAAGATTGTTTCTATTTAAGTCAACAGTGATTTTGTTGCTTGTTGTTATAACCTTAATATCCTCACCATTGTGAAGAACGACGATGGTAACTTTAAGACGTTTAAACGTCTAAGTTTTGCCAGCTAATATTAATTCCTTTTATAAGGTCGTCACTAACGCCCACAACCCCATCCCTCTCCACATCTTTAAAGACAGAAATTTCAAATATTATCGTGAACGTGTCTCCTAATTTTCTGCTTGGAAAGAACTGTAATTTTGTAGAAGCTTTTTTTAAAACTGTTTCTTTTCTGTGGAGGATGTACTGTTTTTTCCCATACGGCGGTTATTTCAATTTTCTTTCCGACTATTGTCGTCCGGCATAAGACTTACATGTAAAAGGGCCAGAGTTGAATGCTTTTCTGAAACTTTTTTGACGGCTAAAAAATGTAAATGGGCTTATGAATTCAAATTTTATGTCCCATTCTAAATATGGTTCCAAGTGCCAGTTGAGGTCAGGTTTTCGAACTATTTTATATTCATACTGGCCAACATTATTTGCTTCTAGATTGCGCAGTTGTTCTAGTTTAGGAAACTTTTGTTGTCGCTAACCTCTTTGCGTTTATAAACACCATCTTTAGTGTACTCAAAACCATACAAAGCGCCTATCTCACCGTTCTGTTCAAAGTCTGTAACGTCTGCAAGGTCTTTTAATTCTAAAGTTATACACCTTACAGGTGCTAATGTAACTCCCGGTTCTTCTGGCCCACGCGACATTATTTTTTAGTAGCGTATTATTTTATTTCTAAAAACAATGTGTAGGTTATCACATTTCACAACTTTCCCCGCTTTGTCTGCGATTTTTATATTAAATGATCCAACCCTCCCACAAACTAATCTTTTAAACTGTAAATTAGGGAATTGTATAATTTCATAATCGCAATATGCAGCTTTCCCTGACGGAAGAGCTCTTAAAACAGTTGAGGGCCTTCCATCATATAAGTTTTCATCAGTGCTCAGCTCATCCAAATGAAACATAGAGTAATGAATGTAATGCAAGATCGAGCGGATTTTCTCCCTCATAAGTAGTTTTGTTTTGTGTAACTCTAAATCTAAAATTGTCAGCTGCAAAGCCTAACATTTTAGCTACTCTTTATCAAAATAGTAACCTCCTTCTTCTTCAGGCTTGAATGTTAACATTGTTTTTAGATTTGCATTGTTAAGTTTGAGAGTAATGTCGAAGTTACTCATTGCTTCTTTGTGAGCAAAACCCGTAATAACCATCAGGGATTGTTAACTGGCTAACTTTGGCCCCTGTTTTGTCAACTTTAGAACCTTATTATTCTCCTTGGCTTTGCTTATATTAAACCATAACGACTTTGTAGAATATTTCATGGAGCGCGACCGTTCTGGTTCCGCATTCGTTATCAATAGCATGTTCTAAAAACGAAGGACGGTCTTGAGTTGTTATTGTTACAAACATTTTTTAAACGAAAATAAAAATGAGTGCATTTAAATATAACTGATGCAAAATATTCTGTTGGGCCGCACTACAATCTTAAAAATATAACAACTGATACTCTTGACATTTCTGTGGCTCAGTCTGACGCCTTTCAAGCAAAGGTTAGTACTCCATTAAACAGATATCTTAACCCTCCTATTAAAAAAGACTACATCGCAAAAGTGTGGTTCATCCATCCGATGCAGTTTATCAGAACCAGTTAAACTTTGCTGTGTTTTGTGCATCAACTGGTGTGTGAGTATCGTATGCTGATCATTTAAATCATCCTGATCCTTTGGTGAGGTCGGTGTACAGATTTCATTTCTATTACACCTTCAGACGTATTTTGACTGAACTGCAAGCACCATTACCTAATGACAAACCGTTTAATCCATTCAGCAACAGAATAGACATGAAGGCTTTTGAAAGGATCTGTAACGAATTCAATATTAAGACCAAGACAGACTTTAGACAAAAGTCGGATCTTAATCATGGCTTAGGCACCCCTTATTATTGGGCGGCACAGAAAGTATAAGTATGATTGGAATCCTCCTTACACATCTTTCTCTTCAGGCACAGCTGTTCACCTCGGGTCCATAGAGCAAGAGCATAAAACAGCATGGACAACATTTATCTTAGACACTTCTAAGGCCTAACTAAAGCAGGAATAGAACGAATAAATGACTCTATTCGTACTTACGTTTGGTGTTTGCTAGTTCACAAGCACAGGCAAGATCGAGCATAACTGATCCTTCTACTGGCTTTGATGCACAAAAACAATACTTAGCAAATTTAGAGGATGCCATTAATTCTACAGTTGATTTACCTCAAGTATAAAAAGGTACCAAGATGTTTTACAATACGCAAGATCAAAGTAGACTTTGCGTTGGCACTGGTTTATACATGCTACTTCTGACCTCAGACACCAGGTAGGAACAATAATGAACTACAACAATGAAATTCTTGTTGCAGAAATGAACAGAAGGTTGGACAAAACGACATAAATTCTGAGCCAGTAATATTGCAAGCAGTAAAAAAACAAGATGACCCCCCAAGAATAAGTCATCCAATCCCCGTGGCCCAAAGCCCGAAGACCGTTGAAGACGCGGACTCTGTTCGCGATGACCATGAATATGAAAAGACAGCGCTTGTTCTGGATTAACTGGCCTAGGATTACTTGTCTTTATCTTACTAAAAATTAACCCAACTTAAGAGAACTAATGTCCATAAGTGCCCGGCATAAAGCCAACTACTTTGCTCGCAGTAGACAAAGCAGCTAACAATACCTCCTAATATACCTGGTAAAGCGTCTATACTTTACCGGCTAATTTTTTTTAATAAACCCGCAAGATGGTCAAGTTGTTTTTTTACCCATGATTTATCAGGGGGTGATGGAGCGATGGTGGTGGAGGCACTGGACTTTGACCACCGCCGCCTGTAATAGCCACACCCAGTGTACTTATTGCAAATCCTAAGGCCGTTATAACGCTTGCTAATGTGACTCCTTGCTCTCTAAACAGTGTTCTTATTCTTTCTGCTAGCGTTGTGTCTTCATATAAAATTCTTTGGATAGTTTCTCTTATTCTGCTCACTTGAGTTCGTAATTGTTCTCGGTTAGTAGACAACGCTTCTAGTCTTGCTGATCTCTCTTGTTCAAGATCTTTTAGTCTTTGGGTTATTCTTTCTTTAATATCAGACCCTAAGTTGGCGTCATCAGCCTCAACGAGTTTTTTCTTTTTCTCTTTTTATATGCTCATCTATTTCACCCAGTTTTGCTAAATTGTTTGTTAATTCGCCTCTAATGGTTCTTAAAGCATGATCAAGGGCCGCTATTTCTCGCATGGGTAGTGGTGAGTCGTGTATAGTCTTTAATGCTGTTTCTTCTGAAAAACTGGTTTCTGCCTCTATTGCATTTATTAATTCGTCTGCCGATTGATTTAATTCTTTAAGTTCCATGTTTTGCATTTGGTTATCTGTCGGAGTTCCTGCAGTGTGTTTTGAAGTTTAGCAACTGCATCCCTATCTAATTTTGGTTTAGTAATGCCAAGGCGATTTTGATCGCTCCACACTGAGCCTTTGTCTAATTGTACTCTTTTTTAAAAACTTTGATGATCTGGTTTAGATGTAAGCTGAACAAGTTGTCCTTGGTCGCTCCTCACAAACAAATGGTCATCTTTACTTCAAAATCATTAGGGTCTATAAATTCGGGAGTTCTTGGCCTAAACTTTGGTATAATGATCTGACCTTACTTTCTGTTAATTCACGCCGCAAAGAGAGCCCCGAGCGATGTTGTACCAAAGGAGTCATTTCACTCATGTCGTCTCCAGGATCAAAATCATCATAATCTTCATCTTCAATGCCTGCCATGTTTCTTTAATAATTAACTTTTTTATTTGTTTTATTAAAAAAATGTCACAAGCATATGGCTCGATTCTTGACCCGCATAGAAGACTGAAAGAGCCCTTTGCGTGAAGGGAAATAAGCGGAATATTACTGTTCCAAATAATCCATCTACTATTGATGCGGATCAAATTCTTACTCCTCAAATTTCCGGACCTAGGAGCAGATGAAGTGATTGTGCCAGGCTCTGCGCGTCTTACTTTCAAAATAGAACTCGCTTAAACAACAGACACAAACAGGACAGTTGTCCAGAAATCTGGGACGGGCAATCGTTAAGAAAATTTCTATAAAACTTGAGGGGCAAGAAATATTTTCTTTACACAATGCAGACATATTTTTAAACCTATTCTGATCTATGGCTAACCGGGAATGAAAGGGCTGACTTTGCGTTTCAAGGAATCGAAAATGAAGAAGCACTAAAACATAGAATAGGCGCCGCAGATATTAAAGACGGCAAAAAGTATGCAGCTGTAAATTTTGCGTATGGAAATCGCTTTTCCATCCCCTTAGATTTGAGTTGTTAAAAGCGCATGCACCGTACTTTCAAGGAGCATTAAAAGACAGATTGTCATATGAACTAACTTTTAATGAATACAAACGCGTTATCAAATCATCAGACACCGAAGCAAAGTACAGCATTTCTGACATCTCGTTAGAGTTTGACGTTGTTAGCAACCCTAATTTAGCAAGGCTGATTGAGCAACAATATCAGTCAAAATTAGCAATATATTACGAAAGAGTGATTCATCATACAACATATCCCAGAAGCAGGGCAGACACTATATGGAATTTTAGTTTTAGTGTCGCAGCAAGATCGCTTAAAGGTATTTTATTGCTGTGTGAAGATGAAGAACCGTTCAAAAGAGGAAGTGAAAAGTTTATTAATCCTAAAATAACGAAAGTACAATGTTCGATTGAGGGTAGTCCTAACCAAATCTACGCTAGCGGGCTTAAACCTATCAGCATTTTGATGAAATAAGAAAACTGTTTGGAGCGGGAGTGTAGAAATCCAACAGTTGACCTTGTGTCTAAAGATTTACATCTTCACAATGTTAGGCTTGATGATTATTTAACAACGAAATACGGTTTATGGATTGACCTAAGGTCAACAGAGGATAATCAGTTGCATGGAAGCGGGAGAACTGTGAGAGACGTAATAAACATTCAAATTGATAAAGAAGAAGAAGCCGATAAACCGCTTAATGTACATTTGTTTTTAATATATGATGCGCAGCTGAATATTCAAGAAAACAGATTAAAAGATATACATTACTAAATTATTTTTTCATTTTAAAAAAAGCATGTCTGTTCAGGTTTATCCAAATGTGCCTACAGCGCCAGAGTCGCTAAAAGAAGGGATAGTAGAAAGCCCTAACATAAAAACCTTCAGATTAACCAACATACACAAATGCAACAAAAACTAGAGCAAGACCTTTCAAAATACAGCAAAACCAAAACGAAGGTATTCTGCTGCCTGTAAATGCTGTTACATATGTTAATACTGGAGCATCAACTGTAAGTGCCCTATCAGCAGGAACGAGTGTAGGCCTCTTAGCAACGGGCGTAGGCGCACCCGCGGCTTTACCTCTAGGAGGTTTGTCTTTAGCTCTTGGCCTGTGTTCATTAGCTGTAGGTGCTGCTAGCAAAAAATTAAAAACTAAACTCCAAAAGCACACAGCTATGGTTCAACTAATAACGGCTAAACTTAGTTCGTTCAAACTGACAATAAATAAAGCACTAGCTGACTCAAACATCACGGATGAAGAATTTAATCGTTTACAGGCCGATTTTGATGACTACAAAAGACAAAAGTTTGATCTTCAAAGAAAGGCGAGGACAACTTTTTCTCAACAGCCAGACGCCGAGCAGATAAAAAAGGAATGCTTAAAAAAAGTAAACGAAACATTAAACTCTGTTCTAAACAGCTCACATTAACAACGCCAAAAGGTGTTTATACTTTAGTTTATGAGTCCAAGCACAAAAAGACCGTTGATATTGATTCTGATTAATTATTTTTTTTAATTTAAATAAATATTTTGAGTTAGAAAAGAAACTCAACATGGCTAAGATATATGAAGGGCAAGACGAATTGTTTGAAGAATGCTCGAGGGAGAGCGTTTGTCAAGAGCACTGATGAAATTGATCTAGAAGTCATTGATCCAACAAACGTACAGGCAAGCGTTGTTCATGCTATTTCTCAAGTTCCAGGTAAACTAACAATAGACCCGCCAGTTAAAGTAATGTTAGCTGTTTTAATCGACTATATACACAAAAATGAAGAAAATCTAGAAGTCTGGGTCTCGACTAAACAACAGGTTATTCTTTCTCATAATGAGTTAACACCCGGTTGGGCAGACGAACTGCTTGCACAGTTTGACGCTGCCGCTGAAGAAGCCAAAAATGAGAGGCTCTGGCTGGTCAGAGGGCGAAGTCTTAGAGATTAGATTAAAACAGGCTAAGTATGCGCCGATTGTAGGCAAGGCTTACATTCCACTACCTCCAGCATTAGTTGCAAAAAAAGCAGTTCTAAACAAAAGAATACAGACAACAAATGTTTTATGTGGTGTGTTCTTGCAAGGCTGCATTACGTCCGCAAAAACGCAGAGAGAGTTCTAACTATGAACCATACATCAATGATCTTAACTTTAGTGGAATATCCTTTCCTGTTAGCACGGATTCCATTGATCAGTTTGAAGAACAAAACAAACCAATAACTGTTAATGTATACACATGGGATGAGGAAACAAATTTGGTGCCTATTAGAGTGTCTAAAGACAGCCCAACAATAGGTGATCCAGACAAAAGCCATGTTGACTTACTGCTGATGCTTTCGCCAGCGGGCTACCACATATACACATTGATACGCACAATGAGTAGATTATTAGCGCATACTGCAAAAAACACTAACAAACAAGAATTCTGTAGAAAATGTTTAACAAGAATTCCATCTGTTCAAGCCGCGAGTGAACATATAAAACATTGTAAAAGTTCTGTAGACGTAATACAGAACTAATATACACCCCCATCGGATCTAAAGTTAGTTTTAAGAACTGGAAAAAACTGCAAAATTCTCCATACGTAGTGTACGCAGAATTCGAGTCGCTAATTGGTTCCTTATGAAGGGCCAGCGCCACAAAAACTTCGAAAAACAGTCTTAATGAGTAATCATCAGATTTGTTCATTTGCCTTCATTATTGTCAGGTCGGATGGCGCTCATTCAACGCCAGAATTATACAGAGGGCCAAATGCAGCTAGAAGATTTCTACAGCGCATGCAGCAAGTGCGCAATGACTGTTCTAATAATCTGAATTTTATCTGAAATCATAATGACGCCTGAAGACCAACAACATGTATGACTCAGCCCTCACTGTTGGATTTGTGGTTTAGAACCTAGTGAAGAAGCAACAAATCCAACAGTAAGAGACCATGATCACATTAGCGGAAAGTTCAGAGGAGCTGCGCACAGTAAATGCAATCTTCAACTAAAGTTTGACCCAAGACATGGAAGCTGCCCATCTTCTTTCAAACTTGCGAGGTTACGACTCTCATCTTATAATGAAAGCAGTGGACAATGCCTTCAGGGTGTCATGCATTGCACAATCATCAGAAAAGTACATGTGCTTTTAATCTGAATAACATGTCTTTTTATGACTCTATGCAGCACATGATGGGATCATTAGAGTCACTAGCTATGTCCTTAAAGTCCTGCCCAATAACGGAAGAATATTTTGACCCAACACTTGTTAGAAAGGGCGTTTACCCTTATGAGTACATGAACAGTTTGGGAAAGTTTGTGAAGATACACTTCCACACTAAAGGCGCGTTCTTTTCTAGTCTTAGAGGAAAGGACATCAGTGACTTCCGATACCGGCATGCTCAAGATGCGTGGCAGAAGTTAGATTGTAAAACGATGGGAGACTATCATGACTCATATTTAAATGGCTGACGTATGTTTGTTTGGCGGATATTTTGAAAATTATAGGAAGACCTGCATAAAACATATATAGCCTGGATCCTGCGCATTACATTTCTGCGCCCGGATGGTTGGGATGCTTTCTTAAAGTTTACTGGAGTACAGATTGATTTATTGTCAGATTACCAATGATTCAGATGATTGAAAACGGATTGCGCGGAGGAATTAGTATGGCGTCGCATCATTACTGTAAAGCAAACAACAAATACTTGGACGACTATGATCCAAGTAAAAGGTCTAACTATCTCATGTATTTAGATGCAAACAATCTGTATGGATGGGCAATGGCACAATCACTTCCACTACGCAACTTTGAAATGACACAGGTACGAATAATATTCAAAAGGCATTAAAGTGGTTGGGCAGTTTAACGCCCGATCAGCAGCGTGGATACATTCTAGAAGTTGATTTAGAATATCCTCATGAACTCCATGACCTGCATAATGACTACCCATTAGCAGCAGAAAGTCTAAAGATGAATCCAACAGAGCCGCCTAAAACTTGTGCCTAATCTTCGGGCAAAAAAAATTATGTCTGTCATTACAGACTTCTACAATTTTATTTAAGACATGGTTTGAAGTTGACAGCATTCATCGCATAAATTGCTTTTGATCAAGAACAGTTCATGAAACCATACATCATGAAGAACACTGATCTTAGAACTAAATCCAAGATGCTTCAGAAAAAGACTTTTTCAAGCTGATGAACACAGCTGTTTCGGAAAGACTATGGAGAATCCGCACAAGCGCAAAGATGTCAGATTGGTCACCAAAGAGAACGAAGCAATTAAGCTGACTCAAAACCTAATTATCAGGACTTCAGAAGATTTCATGATCAGCTTTTTGGCATAATGAGAAAAAAAAGAAAGTCAAATTGGACAAACCTGTATTTATTGGGTTTACTGTTTTAGAATTATCAAAGCTTTTGATGTTAGAATTTCTTTATGACTACTTTAAGCCCTCGTATCCTGAGTCCAGAGTACTTTACACAGATACAGATAGTTTTGTATATAGATATCCCTACTGAAGACATCTATAAAGACATGGAATTAGAAGTAGCTAAAGGACAATGTGGGATGGTATGACACGTCCGATTATCCTAAAGATTCGCCTTATACATTCAATTACTAACAAGAAGGTTTTAGGAAAGATGAAGGATGAATTATCTGGAAAGGTGATCAAGGAGTATGTGGGTTAAGGTCAAAAATGTACAGTATTTCGAGCCAGAGAAAATCATAGAAAGCAAAGGGAATATCTCGCAGTGTTGTGCAGTCAAACATATCACATGACAACTACAAAGAAGCATTGTTATGGTAATAAGAGTTTTCATCATGACAACGTAAAACTACGATCTAATCTACATGAGATCAACACAACTGTTGTAACAAAGAAGTCGTTAGATAGAACAAACACAAAACTGTGTTTGTTAATCCGGAGTTTTCATATGCAATACGGCATTGGGGACCGCATAAACAGGAGGTTTATATTTTTCATCAACTTTATTATAAGATCAATCATAGCTTCATCCAATTCATTTAAATCTTTTCTCATTTTGCTTGATGCGTTCGAAATTTTTTTTATTATTTCAAGATATTCTTTTTCCCAATTTGGGGGTTTGAGTTGTAGGTGATCTGGATGATTTAGCATGCATTGATTAATCCCCGAAAATGTTTCTTAAGAGCATTACACGCATGAAAAGATTCCCGTATCATTTCAAGGTCTCTTCCTTTACCATTCTTGTTTCGTTCTGCACTTCTTCTGAGCTTCCATTTTAAACTCAAATATATTTACGTAAATAATTAAAGCGGAACTGTGTCTGGTGGGATTATCTGCAGTTCTTCTTCACAAAATCTTTGAGGAGCTGGTTGTTGTTGTGTTCAGTTTCTCGTAAATAATACACGGGCGGATTCATTTTTACACTTCTTTTATTTCAATGGATCACACTCCAAACTGGATCTGTTGCCCTGATGCGAGTGCCCCTTCTGCTTCCCCCGTAAATAAAGGATACCTTACTTTAAACCAAACGGAATAGTTTGCCGGATGAAGACTCTCCTCAGCACTTAGTTTTTCTTTGATTGCTTGTATGGTATCGAGAATGGGTATTGACGGAGAGAAACTAAACGATAATTCAGAAGCTCATGTCATTACAAGATGACCTCTCACAGTTTAAAAACGGAGTGACTGAGGGCGGAAAATGAAGGAAAATTTAGAAAGAGAGGGGTTAGTTACCGCCAAGGACACAGACAAGGACATGTGTTTTTGTACTGTACTTTGTCTATGTCCTTGGCGGTAACTAACTCCCTCTCTTTCTAAATTTTGCTTCTCTCACAGTTGAATGTGGTATGGGATATAGCCGAAGAAGCTGTGTGCACCTGATGTTACCTGCGCTGACAAGGTGATGTTTCCGATCGGGTCTGTTGAAGTATCTGCCTGATAGCAAGACTTCACAAAAACAACGAAACCGATTTTAATTAAACTTGTTGTAACTGGAAAGATGGAGTGTGCCCCCCGGGACGGACCCCTAGAGATTTGGTGCGGATCCATAGCGTAGATGGGAATCAAGGGCAGATCCAGGATCAGTTCGACGTTTTTGGCGCATATCTGCGCTCTCCCCAGTGTCCGTCCAGTCGGTGCTGTTTCTGCTGACATGATGAATTACTAAGTTACAAGTGCCGTTGTACACAAACTGTAGATTCTTTCAAAATAGTGTACTCCTTCTCCCCACCCCCACTCCCCCACCCTCTACCCCCCCACCCCCCACCCCCACTCCCGACCATTTTGTCCAATGATAAAAATCACTTTTGTTTGCAGGGGGCAAAAAAAAAAATCGATGAAGCTCTAGAATGCTGTGCTGTAATGCCGTTACATCACAAGTAAAGGTCTGTAATGTTTTTGACATACAGCAACTCTTGTGGCAGAGGGGTGAAACTAAAGGAAATCTTGACTTCCCTTCGAAGATATCCCCTCATTAAAGACCCTTTACAGCCAGGAAACCTTCCCTGTATGGCGGTACATATAGCACAAAAGATATATTTTCCCATTCTCTAGTGACGTTTATCTTGTTCGTACCGAAGTGGATTTTAAGACAGAGGGAAGACGAGGAACAGACTGGGTTACATACACTTGATCTGTGATTTTCAGTTCGCTTTGTTGCTATGTCTACTCACTAACGTATAAGTCAAGTTATGTGATTTGCCAAATGTTGTCAGCCTTCTGGGGAACGATGCTTGTCAAGATTTCTGTTCACCTGTCGTCAGACCTCCCCGTCTCTGTATTATCATTCCGGTTGCGTGTTCATGCGCGCGCGCGTGTGTGTGTGTGTATGTGTGTGTGTGTGTGTGTGTGTGTGTGTGTGTGTGTGTGTGTGTGTGTGTGAGCGCGCGCGTGTGTGCTTGTGCGTGTGCGTGCGTGTGTGTGTGTGCATGTGTGTGTGTGTGTGTGTGTGTGAGAGAGAGAGAGAGAGAGAGAGAGAGAGAACTAATATATGTCTGTTCTGGCTCACCCGCTCTCAACCGGCCTTAGCCGGTTTCGACCGGGCGAATCTAGAACAGACATATATTAGTTCTCTAATAAGTAAGACTTTAATAACCAAAAAATAACGACCCTACAAACAAACATACTGTGTAGGATTATCCGTTTTCAATACTAATTTACCAAACTTTTCAGATTTCAGTTTTTGCTTAATCCTATGTTTTTCCTGATCATTTTCAATAACATCATTTTCGCGCAAACATTCATCAAATGAGTCTCTGTCTTTCATGTGAAATAAAACTACAGTCTTTAACTGTTCTCTAAAGTCTTTTAAAACTGAGTTATATTTTTGACATAAAATCCACACACTTATCCCAGCATGTCTTCCGCTGAAAGCTAGTTTCGACAAAGTATTTCTTTTTTAACTATGTCTCTTTCTGCCGAACAGTCATCTATAATAAATTGTGTCTGCGTTCCTTCAAACAGTTTATAAAACTGTTCTAAACACTCACTAAGTTTATTGCTGGGATCAACTAAATATATGCTATCATCTGTCCATATAAACCTTCTATCATGATATGCTTTGTTCCATTTAAGTGTTGGGCAGAAAATCACAATATGATCAAAATTATAGCGATAAACTGTTTGTAATAGGTCTAGGACAAATATTGTTTTTCCACAACCAGTCTGCCCACAAATCAATGAGCAATGAGGAGTTTTTGTCATAAAGTTTAACTGCTCCATGGTTTTATAGCAGAATTTAATCTAATTCAGTTATTATGTTTATCATACTCTCTGTCAAAACTTGTTCAGTATAATAAAACCCTATAAGACCTAAATGTGTAAGATTAATCCAATTCAGTTCTGTAAGATTGTTTCTATTTAAGTCAACAGTGATTTTGTTGCTTGTTGTTATAACCTTAATATCCTCACCATTGTGAAGAACGACGATGGTAACTTTAAGACGTTTAACGTCTAAGTTTTGCCAGCTAATATTAATTCCTTTTATAAGGTCGTCACTAACGCCCACAACCCATCCCTCTCCACATCTTTAAAGACAGAAATTTCAAATATTATCGTGAACGTGTCTCCTAATTTTCTGCTTGGAAAGAACTGTAATTTTGTAGAAGCTTTTTTTAAAACTGTTTCTTTTCTGTGGAGGATGTACTGTTTTTTCCCATACGGCGTTATTTCAATTTCTTTCCGACTATTGTCGTCCGGCATAAGACTTACATGTAAAGGGCCAGAGTTGAATGCTTTTCTGAAACTTTTTTGACGGCTAAAAAATGTAAATGGGCTTATGAATTCAAATTTTATGTCCCATTCTAAATATGGTTCCAAGTGCCAGTTGAGGTCAGGTTTTCGAACTATTTTATATTCATACTGGCCAACATTATTTGCTTCTAGATTGCGCAGTTGTTCTAGTTTAGGAAACTTTTTGTTGTCGCTAACCTCTTTGCGTTTATAAACACCATCTTTAGTGTACTCAAAACCATACAAAGCGCCTATCTCACCGTTCTGTTCAAAGTCTGTAACGTCTGCAAGGTCTTTTAATTCTAAAGTTATACACCTTACAGGTGCTAATGTAACTCCCGGTTCTTCTGGCCCACGCGACATTATTTTTTAGTAGCGTATTATTTTATTTCTAAAACAATGTGTAGGTTATCACATTTCACAACTTTCCCCGCTTTGTCTGCGATTTTTATATTAAATGATCCAACCCTCCCACAAACTAATCTTTTAAACTGTAAATTAGGGAATTGTATAATTTCATAATCGCAATATGCAGCTTTTCCCTGACGGAAGAGCTCTTAAAACAGTTGAGGGCCTTCCATCATATAAGTTTTCATCAGTGCTCAGCTCATCCAAATGAACATAGAGTAATGAATGTAATGCAAGATCGAGCGGATTTTCTCCCTCATAAGTAGTTTTGTTTTGTGTAACTCTAAATCTAAAATTGTCAGCTGCAAAGCCTAACATTTTAGCTAGCTCTTTATCAAAATAGTAACCTCCTTCTTCTTCAGGCTTGAATGTTAACATTGTTTTTAGATTTGCATTGTTAAGTTTGAGAGTAATGTCGAAGTTACTCATTGCTTCTTTTAGTGAGCAAAACCCGTAATAACCATCAGGGATTGTTAACTGGCTAACTTTGGCCCCTGTTTTGTCAACTTTAGAACCTTATTATTCTCCTTGGCTTTGCTTATATTAAACCATACGACTTTGTAGAATATTTCATGGAGCGCGACCGTTCTGGTTCCGCATTCGTTATCAATAGCATGTTCTAAAAACGAAGGACGGTCTTGAGTTGTTATTGTTACAAACATTTTTTAAACGAAATAAAAATGAGTGCATTTAAATATACTGATGCAAAATATTCTGTTGGGCCGCACTACAATCTTAAAAATATAACAACTGATACTCTTGACATTTCTGTGGCTCAGTCTGACGCCTTTCAAGCAAAGGTTAGTACTCCATTAAACAGATATCTTAACCCTCCTATTAAAAAAGACTACATCGCAAAAGTGTGGTTCAGTCATCCGATGCAGTTTTATCAGAACCAGTTAAACTTTGCTGTGTTTTGTGCATCAACTGGGTGTGGAGTATCGTATGCTGATCATTTAAATCATCCTGATCCTTTGGTGAGGTCGGTGTACAGATTTCATTTCTATTACACCTTCAGACGTATTTTGACTGAACTGCAAGCACCATTACCTAATGACAAACCGTTTAATCCATTCAGCAACAGAATAGACATGAAGGCTTTTGAAAGGATCTGTAACGAATTCAATATTAAGACCAAGACAGACTTTAGACAAAAGTCGGATCTTAATCATGGCTTAGGCACCCCTTATTATTGGGGCGTGCACAGAAAGTATAAGTATGATTGGAATCCTCCTTACACATCTTTCTCTTCAGGCACAGCTGTTCACCTCGGGTCCATAGAGCAAGAGCATAAAACAGCATGGACAACATTTATCTTAGACACTTCTAAGGGCCTAACTAAAGCAGGAATAGAACGAATAAATGACTCTATTCGTACTTACGTTTGGTGTTTGCTAGGTTCACAAGCACAGGCAAGATCGAGCATAACTGATCCTTCTACTGGCTTTGATGCACAAAAACAATACTTAGCAAATTTAGAGGATGCCATTAATTCTACAGTTGATTTACCTTCAAGTATAAAAAGGTACCAAGATGTTTTACAATACGCAAGATCAAAAGTAGACTTTGCTGTTGGCACTGGTTTATACATGCTACCTTCTGACCTCAGACTCCAGGTAGGAACAATAATGAACTACAACAATGAAATTCTTGTTGCAGGAAATGAACAGAAGGTTGGACAAAACGACATAAATTCTGAGCCAGTAATATGCAAGCAGTAAAAAAACAAGATGACCCCCCAAGAATAAGTCATCCAATCCCCGTGGCCCAAAGCCCGAAGACCGTTGAAGACGCGGACTCTGTTCGCGATGACCATGAATATGAAAAGACAGCGCTTGTTCTTGGATTAACTGGCCTAGGATTACTTGGTCTTTATCTTACTAAAAATTAACCCAACTATTAAGAGAACTAATGTCCATAAGTGCCCGGCCATAAAGCCAACTACTTTGCTCGCAGTAGACAAAAGCCAGCTAACAATACCTCCTAATATACCTGGTAAAGCGTCTATAGCTTTACCGGCTAATTTTTTTTAATAAACCCGCAAGATGGTCAAGTTGTTTTTTTTACCCATGATTTATCAGGGGGTGATGGAGGCGATGGTGGTGGAGGCACTGGACTTTGACCACCGCCGCCTGTAATAGCCAACACCAGTGTACTTATTGCAAATCCTAAGGCCGTTATAACGCTTGCTAATGTGACTCCTTGCTCTCTAAACAGTGTTCTTATTCTTTCTGCTAGCGTTGTGTCTTCATATAAAATTCTTTGGATAGTTTCTCTTATTCTGCTCACTTGAGTTCGTAATTGTTCTCGGTTAGTAGACAACGCTTCTAGTCTTGCTGATCTCTCTTGTTCAAGATCTTTTAGTCTTTGGGTTATTCTTTCTTTAATATCAGACCCTAAGTTGGCGTCATCAGCCTCAACGAGTTTTTTCTTTTTCTCTTTTTATATGCTCATCTATTTCACCCAGTTTTGCTAAATTGTTTGTTAATTCGCCTCTAATGGTTCTTAAAGCATGATCAAGGGCCGCTATTTCTCGCATGGGTAGTGGTGAGTCGTGTATAGTCTTTAATGCTGTTTCTTCTGAAAAACTGGTTTCTGCCTCTATTGCATTTATTAATTCGTCTGCCGATTGATTTAATTCTTTAAGTTCCATGTTTTGCATTTGGTTATCTGTCGGGAGTTCCTGCAGTGTGTTTTGAAGTTTAGCAACTGCATCCCTATCTAATTTTGGTTTAGTAATGCCAAGGCGATTTTGATCGCTCACACTGAGCCTTTGTCTAATTGTACTCTTTTTTAAAAACTTTGATGAGTCTGGTTTAGATGTAAGCTGAACAAGTTGTCCTTGGTCGCTCCTCACAAACAAATGGTCATCTTTTACTTCAAAATCATTAGGGTCTATAAATTCGGGAGGTTCTTGGCCTAAACTTTGGTATAATGATCTGACCTTACTTTCTGTTAATTCACGCCGCAAAGAGAGCCCCGAGCGATGTTGTACCAAAGGAGTCATTTCACTCATGTCGTCTCCAGGATCAAAATCATCATAATCTTCATCTTCAATGCCTGCCATGTTTCTTTAATAATTAACTTTTTTATTTTGTTTTATAAAAAAATGTCACAAGCATATGGCTCGATTCTTGACCCGCATAGAAGACTGAAAGAGCCCTTTGGCGTGAAGGGAAATAAGCGGAATATTACTGTTCCAAATAATCCATCTACTATTGATGCGGATCAAATTCTTACTCTCAAATTTCCGGACCTAGGAGCAGATGAAGTGATTGTGCCAGGCTCTGCGCGTCTTACTTTCAAAATAGAACTCGCTTAAACAACAGACACAAACAGGACAGTTGTCCAGAATCTGGGACGGGCAATCGTTAAGAAAATTTCTATAAAACTTGAGGGGCAAGAAATATTTTCTTTACACAATGCAGACATATTTTTAACCTATTCTGATCTATGGCTAACCGGGAATGAAAGGGCTGACTTTGCGTTTCAAGGAATCGAAAATGAAGAAGCACTAAAACATAGAATAGGCGCCGCAGATATTAAAGACGGCAAAAAGTATGCAGCTGTAAATTTTGCGTATGGAAATCGCTTTTCCATCCCCTTAGATTTTGAGTTGTTAAAAGCGCATGCACCGTACTTTCAAGGAGCATTAAAAGACAGATTGTCATATGAACTAACTTTTAATGAATACAAACGCGTTATCAAATCATCAGACACCGAAGCAAAGTACAGCATTTCTGACATCTCGTTAGAGTTTGACGTTGTTAGCAACCCTAATTTAGCAAGGCTGATTGAGCAACAATATCAGTCAAAATTAGCAATATATTACGAAAGAGTGATTCATCATACAACATATCCCAGAAGCAGGGCAGACACTATATGGAATTTTAGTTTTAGTGTCGCAGCAAGATCGCTTAAAGGTATTTTATTGCTGTGTGAAGATGAAGAACCGTTCAAAAGAGGAAGTGAAAAGTTTATTAATCCTAAAATAACGAAAGTACAATGTTCGATTGAGGGTAGTCCTAACCAAATCTACGCTAGCGGGCTTAAACCTTATCAGCATTTTGATGAAATAAGAAAACTGTTTGGAGGCGGGGGGTGTAGAAATCCAACAGTTGACCTTGTGTCTAAAGATTTACATCTTCACAATGTTAGGCTTGATGATTATTTAACAACGAAATACGGTTTATGGATTGACCTAAGGTCAACAGAGGATAATCAGTTGCATGGAAGCGGGAGAACTGTGAGAGACGTAATAAACATTCAAATTGATAAAGAAGAAGAAGCCGATAAACCGCTTAATGTACATTTGTTTTTAATATATGATGCGCAGCTGAATATTCAAGAAAACAGATTAAAAGATATACATTACTAAATTATTTTTTCTTTTTAAAAAAAAGCATGTCTGTTCAGGTTTATCCAAATGTGCCTACAGCGCCAGAGTCGCTAAAAGAAGGGATAGTAGAAAGCCCTAACATAAAAACCTTCAGATTAACCAACATTACACAAATGCAACAAAAACTAGAGCAAGACCTTTCAAAATACAGCAAAACCAAACGAAGGTATTCTGCTGCCTGTAATGCTGTTACATATGTTAATACTGGAGCATCAACTGTAAGTGCCCTATCAGCAGGAACGAGTGTAGGCCTCTTAGCAACGGGCGTAGGCGCACCCGCGGCTTTACCTCTAGGAGGTTTGTCTTTAGCTCTTGGCCTGTGTTCATTAGCTGTAGGTGCTGCTAGCAAAAAATTAAAAACTAAACTCCAAAAGCACACAGCTATGGTTCAACTAATAACGGCTAAACTTAGTTCGTTCAAACTGACAATAAATAAAGCACTAGCTGACTCAAACATCACGGATGAAGAATTTAATCGTTTACAGGCCGATTTTGATGACTACAAAAGACAAAAGTTTGATCTTCAAAGAAAGGCGAGGACAACTTTTTCTCAACAGCCAGACGCCGAGCAGATAAAAAAGGAATGCTTAAAAAAAGTAAACGAAACATTAAACTCTGTTCTAAACAGCTCACATTAACAACGCCAAAAGGTGTTTATACTTTAGTTTATGAGTCCAAGCACAAAAAGACCGTTGATATTGATTCTGATTAATTATTTTTTTTTAATTTAAATAAATATTTTGAGTTAGAAAAGAAACTCAACATGGCTAAGATATATGAAGGGCAAGACGAATTGTTTGAAGGAATGCTCGAGGGAGAGCGTTTGTCAAGAGCACTGAATGATATTGATCTAGAAGTCATTGATCCAACAAACGTACAGGCAAGCGTTGTTCATGCTATTTCTCAAGTTCCAGGTAAACTAACAATAGACCCGCCAGTTAAAGTAATGTTAGCTGTTTTAATCGACTATATAACAATAAATGAAGAAAATCTAGAAGTCTGGGTCTCGACTAAACAACAGGTTATTCTTTCTCATAATGAGTTAACACCCGGTTGGGCAGACGAACTGCTTGCACAGTTTGACGCTGCCGCTGAAGAAGCCAAAATGAGAGGCTCTGGCTGGTCAGAGGGCGAAGTCTTAGAGATTAGATTAAAACAGGCTAAGTATGCGCCGATTGTAGGCAAGGCTTACATTCCACTACCTCCAGCATTAGTTGCAAAAAAAGCAGTTCTAAACAAAAGAATACAGACAACAAATGTTTTATGTGGTGTGTTCTTGCAAGGCTGCATTACGTCCGCAAAAACGCAGAGAGAGTGTCTAACTATGAACCATACATCAATGATCTTAACTTTAGTGGAATATCCTTTCCTGTTAGCACGGATTCCATTGATCAGTTTGAAGAACAAAACAAACCAATAACTGTTAATGTATACACATGGGATGAGGAAACAAATTTGGTGCCTATTAGAGTGTCTAAAGACAGCCCAACAATAGGTGATCCAGACAAAAGCCATGTTGACTTACTGCTGATGCTTTCGCCAGCGGGGCTACCACATTACACATTGATACGCACAATGAGTAGATTATTAGCGCATACTGCAAAAAACACTAACAAACAAGAATTCTGTAGAAAATGTTTAACAAGAATTCCATCTGTTCAAGCCGCGAGTGAACATATAAAACATTGTAAAAGTTCTGTAGACTGTAATACAGAACTAATTACACCCCCATCCGGATCTAAAGTTAGTTTTAAGAACTGGAAAAAACTGCAAAATTCTCCATACGTAGTGTACGCAGAATTCGAGTCGCTAATTGTTCCTTATGAAGGGCCAGCGCCACAAAAACTTCGAAAAACAGTCTTAATGAGTAATCATCAGATTTGTTCATTTGCCTTCATTATTGTCAGGTCGGATGGCGCTCATTCAACGCCAGAATTATACAGAGGGCCAAATGCAGCTAGAAGATTTCTACAGCGCATGCAGCAAGTGCGCAATGACTGTTCTAATAATCTGAATTTATCTGAAATCATAATGACGCCTGAAGACCAACAACAGTATGACTCAGCCACTCACTGTTGGATTTGTGGTTTAGAACCTAGTGAAGAAGCAACAAATCCAACAGTAAGAGACCATGATCACATTAGCGGAAAGTTCAGAGGAGCTGCGCACAGTAAATGCAATCTTCAACTAAAGTTTGACCCAAAGACATGGAAGCTGCCCATCTTCTTTCATAACTTGCGAGGTTACGACTCTCATCTTATAATGAAAGCAGTGGACAATGCCTTCAGGGTGTCATGCATTGCACAATCATCAGAAAAGTACATGTGCTTTAATCTGAATAACATGTCTTTTTATGACTCTATGCAGCACATGATGGGATCATTAGAGTCACTAGCTATGTCCTTAAAGTCCTGCCCAATAACGGAAGAATATTTTGACCCAACACTTGTTAGAAAGGGCGTTTACCCTTATGAGTACATGAACAGTTGGGAAAGGTTTGATGAAGATACACTTCCACCTAAAGGCGCGTTCTTTTCTAGTCTTAGAGGAAAGGACATCAGTGACTCCGATTACCGGCATGCTCAAGATGCGTGGCAGAAGTTAGATTGTAAAACGATGGGAGACTATCAATGACTCATATTTAATGGCTGACGTATGTTTGTTGGCGGATATTTTGAAAATTATAGGAAGACCTGCATAAAACATTATAGCCTGGATCCTGCGCATTACATTTCTGCGCCCGGGATGAGTTGGGATGCTTTCTTAAAGTTTACTGGAGTACAGATTGATTTATTGTCAGATTTACCAATGATTCAGATGATTGAAAACGGATTGCGCGGAGGAATTAGTATGGCGTCGCATCATTACTGTAAAGCAAACAACAAATACTTGGACGACTATGATCCAAGTAAAAGGTCTAACTATCTCATGTATTTAGATGCAAACAATCTGTATGGATGGGCAATGGCACAATCACTTCCACTACGCAACTTTGAAATGTACACAGGTACGAATAATATTCAAAAGGCATTAAAGTGGTTGGGCAGTTTAACGCCCGATCAGCAGCGTGGATACATTCTAGAAGTTGATTTAGAATATCCTCATGAACTCCATGACCTGCATAATGACTACCCATTAGCAGCAGAAAGTCTAAAGATGAATCCAACAGAGCCGCCTAAACTTGTGCCTAATCTTCGGGCAAAAAAAATTATGTCTGTCATTACAGACTTCTACAATTTTATTTAAGACATGGTTTGAAGTTGACAGCAGTTCATCGCATAATTGCTTTTGATCAAGAACAGTTCATGAAACCATACATCATGAAGAACACTGATCTTAGAACTAAATCCACAGATGCTTCAGAAAAAGACTTTTTCAAGCTGATGAACAACAGCTGTTTCGGAAAGACTATGGAGAATCCGCACAAGCGCAAAGATGTCAGATTGGTCACCAAAGAGAACGAAGCAATTAAGCTGACTTCAAAACCTAATTATCAGGACTTCAGAAGATTTCATGATCAGCTTTTTGGCATAATGATGAAAAAAAAGAAAGTCAAATTGGACAAACCTGTATTTATTGGGTTTACTGTTTTAGAATTATCAAAGCTTTTGATGTTAGAATTTCTTTATGACTACTTTAAGCCCTCGTATCCTGAGTCCAGAGTACTTTACACAGATACAGATAGTTTTGTTATAGATATCCCTACTGAAGACATCTATAAAGACATGGAATTAGAAGTAGCTAAAGGACATGTGGGATGGTATGACACGTCCGATTATCCTAAAGATTCGCCTTTACATTCAATTACTAACAAGAAGGTTTTAGGAAAGATGAAGGATGAATTATCTGGAAAGGTGATCAAGGAGTATGTGGGTTAAGGTCAAAAATGTACAGTATTTCGAGCCAGGAGAAAATCATTAAGAAAGCAAAGGGAATATCTCGCAGTGTTGTGCAGTCAAACATATCACATGACAACTACAAAGAAGCATTGTTTGGTAATAAGAGTTTTCATCATGACAACGTAAAACTACGATCTAATCTACATGAGATCAACACAACTGTTGTAACAAAGAAGTCGTTAGATAGAACAAACACAAAACGTGTGTTTGTTAATCCGGAGTTTTCATATGCAATCGGGCATTGGAGGACCGCATAAACAGGAGGGTTTATATTTTTCATCAACTTTTATTATAAGATCAATCATAGCTTCATCCAATTCATTTAAATCTTTTCTCATGTTTGCTTGATGCGTTCGAATTTTTTTTATTATTTCAAGATATTCTTTTTCCCAATTTGGGGGTTTGAGTTGTAGGTGATCTGGATGATTTAGCATGCATTGATTAATCCCCGAAAATGTTTCTTTAAGAGCATTACACGCATGAAATGATTCCCGTATCATTTTCAAGGTCTCTTCCTTTACCATTCTTGTTTCGTTCTGCACTTCCTTCTGAGCTTCCATTTTAAACTCAAATATATTTACGTAAATTAATTAAAGCGGAACTGTGTCTGGTGGGATTATCTGCAGTTCTTCTTTCACAAAAGATCTTTGAGGAGCTGGTTGTTTTGTTGTGTCAGTTTCTCGTAAATAATACACGGGCGGATTCATTTTTACAATTCTTTTTATTTCATATGGATCAACACTCCAAACTGGATCTGTTGCCCTGATGCGAGTGTCCCCTTCTGCTTCCCCCGGTAAATAAAGGTACCTTACTTTTAAACCAAACGGTAATAGTTTGCCGGATGAAGACTCTCCTTCAGCAACATTTATTGTTTTTCTTTTGATTGCTTGTACTGGTTTTAGCCCTTTAAATTCTTCATTATTCATTGCGCGCAAAACTGAGGGCAGTCTTCTAACCCATTCTGCGTTGCGAGAATTGTCAATCAGCTCTCTATGATACTGGTAGGAGAAAAGTCTTTCAGCTAACTGTTTGTTAAAGTTTTCAACTAAAGCCTGTGATCTGTGAACTCCCGGAATGCCTCTTTTAATGGTAACTCTATGTTTTAACAATAATTGATTCACTTGGCCTTTAAATTCTTTTCCATCATCGACTTGAATCATGCGAGGATAAGTTAGCGGGCCTCGTTGGTATATCAGTTGTATGGCAACAGCAACAGCAGAAGCACTCTTTTGTGTTAATGGTTCCGCATCTTTATATCTTGAAGCTATGTCAATGACTGTGAGCGCGTACTTAAACCTTTTCGTCTAATCGTATCGGAGGGTAAATATAGAAGGTCCATTTGATGGGTGTCGTTCGGTATTGTGTTCACAAAGTGTGGTCTCTGTATTCGTTTAGGCGCAGGTAAATAAATTTGCCAAATCGCTTGTTTAGATAACCATTCTTTTGCTGTTTGTTCACTAACCCCCGCTGCTTGGCTTAGCTTTTTAATTGCCGTGATTCCCTTCCAATATCCTTTGGGCGAATAATAGATTTTGTTCATTTTTTTATTCAGCCAATATTATGCGCAACAAAATACACAACAGTCATACCAACGACAATAAACCCGATTTCTTGCATCTTTTGTTTTTCTGATGGCTGATAAAAGTCGCTGAATTTTGGTGGGGGTAATGTCTGAATTGGTTTGCCTGTTACAAGATAATATTCTTTTATTGCCTGGTCAACATTTTAAATGTGTAAGCTGCATGTCCCTGTTTTTTCAGTGTGTTATTAATAAAATCTAACTGCTCAATTCTCTGCTTTTCATAGTGATCTTGTGCTGCAGCTAGTTGCTCCACAGCTTTGTTATGTCTTTTTCTCTCGCCTTCATCCCGTAGTTTACTAAACGCGTAATTACTTTCCGCTAAAAGCAAGCGCATTCACCACAGCGCCGCCTATCATCATTACGAGTGAAGCCATTTTTATAAATGTATTTTTTTCTTACATATTTATATTGTCCGGAATTATTCCTTGCTTAACTAGAAAATCTTTCGTAGCAAACGAAGCTGCAATGATAGCAATTAGCTTTGCTGAATCCTCAAAGTCTAGTTTGCCAAGATCTGCTGGTTTAATTCTTAACAAGCTTTTACCAAGCATTGAGTATCCTACACTTAGACCTCCAATAACAGCAGAATGGTATACAAGGTTAGCAACAGTTTTTTTCGGTGCTCATTTTTAGAAAATAAAATAATTATAATTAATAAAAAACATGAACAGTGATGATCTACTACAGCTACAAGGCAGCCTAAACCTTCCTGAACTTATGAATGACCAAGTTGATGGCCAAGCTGTTATGCCCCAAAAGGAGAGGTTGTATTCTTTGGCGGCGTGTGGAAAAACAAAACAGTTCCTCGGAACTGAATTCAGCATTGAACAGATTCAACAGATGTCGCCACAAGACATTTTAAAGTATCATAACAAGTATGAAGCGCAACTTGGATCAAGAATGGTAAAAAGTGTGGGGCAAACGGTTCTTAGTTTGTACACTAAACTAGTCAGTAGATTTGCTCCCATTGATTCTGAACAAGATCTTACGTATGATTTAACGCAGGATCCAGTTTTAACTAAGTCATTAGAGTCTCTAGGGTGTGATCTGTATTACAGATTTGGAACATTGTTATCGCCATTAATCATGGGATTAATAACTTTTAATCATATAGATTTTATTTCCCTTCAAAATGACCGAGCCAGAAAATCAGCAGAATCAGGAAACCCTGAATCAGAAAACATTGAATCAAGTCGAGAAAGTGACCAGTAAAACACCTCATCCTGGGCGTGTTGAAGCAGGAAAAAGATTAGCGGAGTGGAACAGACAAAAAAATTAATGTTACAAAATATAGCTCATAATGAAAACATAACACCGCCAACGCCAGAACAAGTTGATTCAATGCCAGCTATAAAAACTCCATGTGATTCAAGCCCTACAGCGCCAAGTCTTCATGGAATATTGAACTTAAAACTGTTGCCCTTTTTGGCGCCCTTGCTGCTGCTGGGGGCGGTTATTACTGTTATAAAATATATAAACAATGGCAGCCAAAACAAAAGCAATCAAAAAAATCTGAACCGCTAAATACAAAAAACAACAGCACGCCAGCACCGCCAATAACAAAAGATCATTTTGATCCATTTCAGATGGAATAATATTTTAAGAACTTAAATTTAAATTTTTTTAATAAAAATAGAACATGGCGTATTATAAAATGATGGTGTCAATAAATAAAGACATGGAGTCTATAAAAGACATTTCCATAGACCAGAATTGTAATCAATGCGGTTGCTTAGGATGTAAGAACTTCATTAAGATCTATGCTGACCGATCTCGCGCAGAGAACGCCGAGCAAGATATTCTCAGTGATGACGCGTTTTTTGAGGCGTGTGTGTACTATATTAGACATCTACTATTTAAGACAAAAACATAGAATGTATTGTTTTTTTGACAAGATAACTTGAAATAGAACTTGGTTGTACTTAGAGGATGACTTAGTTATGATCTTAGGTTAACTTGAGGATGACTTGAGGACGACTTCAGTTAAGAACTTAAAAGTGACTTGGGGTGACTTGGGGATGACTTAAGGATGACTTAAGGACAACTGAGAATAACTTGAGTAAGAACTTGAGGATGACTTAGAAGTGACTTGGGGTAACTTCAGTTAAGAACTTGTGGATGACTGAGTGTGCGTGCGTGGGGTGGGGGTGGGGGTGGGGAACGTGCGTGGGGTGGGGGTGGGGGGACGTGCGTGCGTGGGGTGGGGGTGGGGGGACGTGCGTGCGTAGGGTAGGACAAAACACACACACACAAACAAACAACAAACACAAACACAAACAAACAACAAACAAACAACAAACAACACACAATAGACAGGACAGTGCTTGTGAGAAAAGTGAAGGGGGCTTTTTGTTGTTCACACTTGAACGTCGTAAATTCAAGACAGCCACCGAAAGCACCTATCAGAATCCTGAATCAATAATCACAGGATCTGTTTCAGTTCTATCGGCGGCCGCCCGAAGGCAGCCTGAAAAGGAGGTGTGCAGGGCGTTGAAGCAGGTTTTCAGTAGAAATGTTTGCCAGGCGGTTACGCGTAACCGTTACTATTTTTAAAACCACGTCATACTGTCGTCAGTAGTCCAAACCCCACCACGCTGTTAGGTTGTCCCTGTGGACTGACTGTTTACAAAAGACCACTGCAGGCCTACCACTGACGTGGCTCTAAATATAGTACCGTTCATGCATGAACGGTACTATATTTTAGAGCTGACTGCCTTGAATTTCCACCTCAGCTGACTAAGTGTCCAGTCCAATACAGGTTGACCTATTTGAGCGCTACAGGCAGTTGCGTGACCTACTTCAGCCTTCGCTGCCTCAACAGCCTAGCCTTCGCTGCGAGCCAGGCGGTTACGCGTAACCGTTACTATTTTTAGAAGCCCGTCACTGTAGTTCAGAAAACTTGACAGACAGGTGGTTATATATAGCTGTTTCTGTTTTAAAACCGCGTCATTCCAATCGTCAGTAGTTCACAAAACTTGCCAGCATTAACCGTTGCTTTACGAGCCGCTTCAATCATTTTTTCAAAGTACTTATATTTTCATGTAAAGCATTCTTTTCTTCCTCTGTCCACAATTCCGTTGGTGTTGGCGGCGGTAATGGAGATTTTGAGCTTGTTGGAAAGTTGTAGCTGATTCCATGTCTTCCACACCCAAATAATTTAATCTATAAAGCTGTTGAAAAGGTATTTGTGATTCAAGAACTTTTTCTAACTCAGAATCCACACTCTCTTCTGAAACTGCAGCTATATTTGTGACATAAGCAAACACTTCTCTCGCAGAAAAAGCACCGTCTTCACACCACCACAGCACTGGGAGAAATGAACAACAAGTGCTGGGCGGAAATGTCGTCACTACTAATCAGCTGATTCTATCTAGTCTTGTGATTGGCCGGCCGTGACATCAGCCCATCGCGTGATCCGAAAATTGTCATGTCCGGCCACGTAGTAAGTAATCGGATAGTGCAGAGTCCTTAGGTAGGCCGGCAACTAGCAATTAAAGGCTTACCTGCCCCCACCGTTTGTATATGAGGCGCGTTCAGCCACGGCTGCTTTTCCCCTACGTTACTCTATGGGCCGTGTTCAGCCACGGCTACTTTCCCCTACGTTACTACGCTACGTTTTTGGTTATTGAAGTCTTACTTGTCAGAGAACTAATATATGTCTGTTCTGGATTCGCCCGGTCGAAACCGGCTAAGGCCGGTTGAGAGCGGGTGAGCCAGAACAGACATATATTAGTTCTCTGAGAGAGAGAGAGAGAGAGAGAGAGAGAGAAGAGAGAAGCCATACAATGATTTTATACAGGTTGATTCTGTTCTATCTATGGATGTGCGGAAATAAAGACGCACTGGGACCGCTCTCTCAATGTATCACTGTAAAAAAACAAACCTCTCTTAGTTAAATGTACTCCCACCCTGATGGAGCTTCCGTTGTCGGCCTGGCCGTAACCATGACTTGATCTGACCAGCTTTAAAATATACGGACGTTATCTGGGCTCGTCGGCTGAGCAAACGAAGAAACCATTTAAAGAATGTCCAAAGATGTCAGATCAACAATATTACGGACACCAAGGGCCTTCGTTGTGAACAGCCACTCAGCAAAATATACCTAGCCTGCAATTTTGTCGAAGCTGGGGATGATATTTTCGACGACAATTTCACTTTTCATGGATATTATGAAGAAGAAAAAACACGTCTGCTTCGGTTTGAACCTATCAGTTGATAATCACGTACAATACATATACAATACGTTAAAAAAAAAAAAGCAATAAAAGCGACAGCACGTCAAAACTTCCTTGAAAGTTTGTTAAATGTCTCTAAAGTTACTGGAGGCCAAGCGACAGCACGTCTAAAACTTCCTTGAAAGTTTGTTAAATGTCTCTAAAGTTACTGGAGGCCACCTTTATAAATTAAACAAATGTTTCCTTTAGATCTTACAATCATTATGGTGATTATTCTGGCACTTTTAAGGGTGTTCATAGCACGATCGGCCAAAAGGTCATGCACTAATGTAAAAACAGCACAACAAAAAAAAAAGAAAATCAGAAAATGAACACGCACGCACGCACGCACGCACGCACGCACGCACGCACACACACACACACACACACACACACACACACACACACACACACACACACACACACAGAGAAACAAATCCCCACTACCAACACCGACTTGTTTGCTTTAAAAATAAAAATAAAAATAAAAAAAAGTTGGAAGATTTTGAACAACTTACCACCATCACTCCTGATTTGGTCCTTGTAGTCAGCTGGACTGAAAATATAACTTGACTTGCTTCCCCCCTTCCTCCCCCTTCATCCCTCTCTTCCCCCCACCTATACATACACACTGGCCCCCTTCGTCCTTCTCCCTCCCCTGTCCACGAAACGGTGAAGACAGCAATATTCATTGCTTTCAAGAATATACAGTTCTGGACAACTATTAGAAGCATTTGGCGTTCTCCATAAAAAAAATTTTTTTTTAATTCTGCAGAATAGCTACAGCGAAAAACGGTGCACACAACAAATTTCTCCCATGTAGAACGACAGTAGAGAACCATTCAGAATGCAATGGATCAATAAGACTACAGGACATGACGGAAGCTACAGAATCATGTGACCTTCACCCCATGGTTGAGGACAGCGCGACAGAAAGGGATACTACCCCTGCACGCTGAAGGCATTTCCTGCACAAATCAAAATTGCGTCCTCTTCTTCTTAGATCTCGTTCGCGAACTTTTTCTTTCTACAGTTTTCTGTCAGTTTGGGACTCGGGGGACTTGACCTGTAAGTAGGACTACGTGCAGATACGCCTCTAAAATGATCATTGTAAATGTTGATGATTATACACTCATCAGTTGTTTTCTTGCAGACAGACAGACAGACACACACACACACGCACACACGCACGCACGCACGCACACACACACACACACACACACACACACACACACACACACACACACACACACACAGGGAGCCGAAAATAATGTCCCCCTACGATACTTGGCTTGCTTGCCGGGTGGTGAGCTGTTAGTGATTCGTGTTGCAGATTCTATGAAAGCGGTTCGCATCTTGCAAGTTCTGGGCCTGGTGATGATGGTGTTGTCAGTGGTGATCGCCATCTTTGCCAACTGTCGACGTAAGCATCCGGGCACTTCTTTTTTCCTGGAGCTCGCAATTGTTCTGGGAGGTGAGCGGTTTTCGTCTGTTCGGTGTAATTTTTCATAGCGCTACGGCTGCACGTCAGTTCTGTGAATGTTCGTCATCAGTTCGAACCGTATGTTATCGACAGACAAATACAATGATGAACATGAACGAAGAGTTTATGTAGTTTTAAAATGTTGGCAAGGTCCTAGTTTAGAGGCCCCCTTTGTGTTGATTTCGTTGTTAAACGTAGAGCTGACATTCTGTCAAAGAGAGCGCCAATCAATGATGTCAACACAACGTGGTAGAGGATAGGGTGGGGGGGACTCTAAACTAGGACTTTTTTCATGTGCACTGTGACGGATTTTTGTACTAGACGTGTGTTTTGCGATACAAGTTTCAATTACAAAACTTTATTTCAACGTTTCTTTGTAAAATCAGGTCTGTACCATAGACAATGTTTTTAATGATAGCAAGTTTGTCTGTTGAATCCAGATCGTCTTTCATGGATGATAAATTAGCAAAGATGTCGTTAACTACAATACTGTGTCTGGTATATTTAGCAATCCAGCAAAAACGGCTTCGATACTGTGTCTAACATATTTAGCAATCTAGCACACAAAAAATGGCGCAAATACTGTGGCTGGCATATTTAGCAATCTAGCATTAAAAAAAAAACTGACGCCAATACTGTGTCCGGTATATTTAGCAATCTAGCAACAACAACAACAACAACTACAACAACGGCGCCAATACTGCGTCTGGAATATATAGCAGTGTAGCAAACACGGTGTGTAATTTTTTTTTTTTTTTTTTTTTTCAAAGGTATATCCCAAACTGCTTTTTCCGCTCCCGTCCTTTAATAACTTACAAATCGATATTTAGGCATACTGTTCATGGAGAATGCTTTTCTCTTGTAGGTTTAAAACAAAATACGATTCTGTGAGAAGAAAAAAACAACAACAACAATAGTTCAGCCGTAACGATGGGCAACGTAGCTGTTTACTTGTATTTGTACTTGCTTAGCAATGCGTTGATATGGATTAAAGATAAACGTTAAGGTAAAAGTCGTAAAGCCTTGTGGCTATAGAGGTAGTGAACCGTTAGAGGCAGGCCTAGATCAATTGTATGAGATGAGAAATCTCCAAATGTAAAGCGGGCGGATAATCGGGCGGGCGGGGGGGGGGGGGGGGGGGGGGGGGGGAGGGGTGTCTTCCCTAAATTTTGTAAAAGCAGAGGGGAAGAGACCGGAATCAAAATTCTATAAGAAATTAAAAGTGGAAGGGGGTAGGGGGTGGGGGCAGTTCTCCTCACGCTA
Source organism: Conus ventricosus (assembly GCA_018398815.1). Classification (NCBI taxonomy): domain Eukaryota; kingdom Metazoa; phylum Mollusca; class Gastropoda; order Neogastropoda; family Conidae; genus Conus; species Conus ventricosus. The sequence continues at coordinate 66,642,971 of CM031596.1, read as the reverse complement.
AGTTTTTGTGCTAGGGGGAAGAGGAGGGGGGGAGGGGGGGGGGCTCAAAAGTTTTTCTTTCGAAGACGGTGAGGGTGGGGTATTGTTGGCGTGAGGAGGTGATTAGGTTAGGAAGGGGGGCGGGGGAGGGGGGGGGATAAACCGCGGAGAGGTGGGGGTGTTCAAAGGGGGGTCTGGCGGTCCGTCACTCCTCAACAATTGAGTGACCTTTCCATGGGTGAAATGTTATTAATAGGAAAGAAATATAGTGTCCTTTTCTGGGAGTACATTTCATAAAGTATCATTTACAGGGAAGGAATCTCAGGGAGTGTTCGTTCCAGAGAGCTAACGTTAGGCATTATCCTATTCTGGAGAAACAAAGTAGAAACTGTCGTCACCACATGGGAAAAAAAATCTGGCATTCCGTTTCCAGCGTCAGAATATTAGTGTTCTTCCCAGTTCAAAAATACACGAATCTTTGGAACGAATGAGGTGTTGCCTTTCCAGGAGAAAAAAAATGTGTGAGGAATTGTCCATACCGGTGGAGAAATATCATGGAGTTTTCTCTTTGCAGGAATGATACAGAGCGTCTTCCTGAAGTAGAAATATTATGGAGTACCATTTCATGGGTAGAAATACTGGAAGTGGCCTTTCAATGAAGAAACGGTTGTGTGTCTTATGGGGAGCGGGCTGGGGAGGGGGGCATACTAGGGAGTGTCCTTCTTCGGAAGAAATATTAAATGCCATTTCTAGTGGTGGCATATTATGGAGTGTCATTTGCAGAGGAAAAATTCTGTCTTTTCCTTTTTCAATGAAACAAATAACTGGAAAGTGTTGTTTCCAGGAGATTAACGTTATGGGGTCTCCTTTCCAGAGAGGAAATGTTATTGGGCATCTTCCCAGAGGGAGAACTATTATAGAGTGTATGATAGAAGAGACATATTATGAAGTGCCCTTTCTTTGTGGAAAAAATTGTGAAGGGGTATCCTTTGTACCCTGCGCCACTGAGACAATGTTAGTTATCCTTTAGGGAGAAATACTATTTTGAAGTCTTTCCTCCGGAAGAAAGAGTATGGATGACCCTTTCCCCTGTGCAGTTGCACTGGGGTTCAGCGGATCCATGGTGTACGTGGGCGAAACCAGAGAGAACGTGGAAAACTCCAGCAGCATCTACTACGACTGGGCCTTCGCTCTCAACGTGGCCGCCTCAGCGCTGGCGCTGCTGTCTGCCGCCCTCATCTTCATCGCCAACGTCCGCGACTATCGCCGTGGCTCCCGCGGCCGAGGCACAAGCGGGTCAGACCAGGCGATGTTCGTCAAAGGGCGGGGCTCTCCATCTCAGTCCGTGTCGGAACGACCTGTTCTGGAGCCCCCCACAGACTACCACCACGACAATGCCGTGTATTTCATGCAGAACCCCGCCTCCCATCAGCCCGTGACCAACCTTCACTTCCTTCAAAACCAAGGTCAAGGAGGCTCCCTGGCGGACGGAATTCAAGATGCTAGGTGGCGGATGATCCGGATGAAGGTGCCCCCGCCCCGAGGCGCCTACGATGATCGAGGCCTCGTGGGCATGGAGCAGGCTGATCCCAGGGGCAGGCCAGTCGGGGACCCGGGCACTGCGGGTCCCCAGGGTCCCTTCACGTTACCGCGGGTGATCGTTCGTGGCTTCTACGTGCCTGGGTATGGGTACCCGGAATACGCCATGCTCTAGAAGACGATGATGAGGGCGGGGATATCGATGATGTTGTTTACACACTGTAGAAGGCCCCTGTCTCGGTGACATCACATTGTGGGTCATGATGTTAAGCCAGTTATGTTAATGAATTATTCTATGGCCAGGTAAGTCGGTCATGGTGGGGGTAATGATTATGTATACAAACCACTTCGTCGACAGAGGGTTTTGACCAATGAATGTATAAAAAGATAAATAAAAATATGTTCTATGAATGTTTTCAGTGTTATACATTTCGACAAATGTTGTAGTGAATGTGTTTTTAGTGTGTAATTTGTGTTGTGCAAAGTGTGTTCGAACACGAACTGAATGCTTCGATCTGTCTTAAGAAACATATCTCATTCGTTGGTTGAGGGAAGCAATGAAGGAAGGATGTGTCTGAAAGATAGACAAACAAATTGCTAGACAGATAGCAGATAGATAAGAAAGAAAATGAGATAAGTAGGTAGGTAGGAAGGTAGATGGATATATGGACACACTGTTTGATTGATTGATTGGTTGGCTGATGATTGATTGATTGATTGATTGATTGATTGATTGATTGATTGACTGACAAGTCTGATTCCACTAACAAAAAGGGAGACGTGGGACTCATTTTTTTTTACATATGGGGTTCGCATAATTGTTAGGCCTACCACAAGTAATAAACAGAAAGAGCAGCAGATGTGAGCTGTCACGATAATAATGAAATTAATGAAATATTAATTATGATAGTTATGGAGATGATGATACGTGGTGGTGATAGTGATGGTAGTAGAAGTAATAGTAGTAGTAGTTGTTGTTGTAGCAGTAGTAGTAGTGAAAATAGTTGTTTTTGTTCTTATTGTAGTAGTAGTAGTAAAAAATAGTTGTCGTTTTTGTGGTTGTCGTTGTACAGCCTCAAAACAGAAGTCGTTTAGGGTGAGGCAAGCCCGGAGAGCAATTTAAAACTATCAAAAGCCCAGCGAGTTCATACACAGCTGTAAACAGCTAGTTCTTGGAACATTTCGCGGCAGAATCGGCCAGTAAGCTTAGCAGCTATACTAGCTAGGAGACACATACAAGAACGAGAGAAACGGGGCATATTTTTCTCTTTGCCCTGGAAGGTGTCAGGATTATCACTTTGATCCATTGCAAGAGCCGCCGTATCTGCGAAGAAATCCCATCCCCCATACAATGCAGATTCTCCCGTGGCGGCGTTCAGTTCGTGAATGTTGATGGTGACTACGATGATTTGCCTGAGAGCCTGTGTTTTGTTGTTTCATTTCTCTTTGTTTTATGCCGAGCTTCACAAACGTCAAAAATCCGCCACGCCTGTTGTAACCTACTTTGGTGCGAAGGAGGAAGGAAAAGAGGGGCGGGGGGGGGGGGGGGGGGGGGGTGTGAAAAGGAGAGGGGAGGGAGAAAGTGGGGTTTAAAGGGGAAGGGAGAGGGTGCGATCGTCGACGCCCATTCTAATAATTATGTGTGTGTGTGCGTGCGTGCGTGTGTGTATCTCCCCCCCCCCCCCCCCTTCTCGAAGGGCCATACTCGAAGCAGTGAAGCGTGACACAGTTTTGCATTCACAGTCCCACCAGCGTGTCGTGAAAGGTGCCAATACTGTACATAAGAGTTGTCCTCCGACATGTTTGCGTGCCTGACGACGAGCCCGTTGCAATGTGTTGCAGTGCGTGTTGATCTAGTTGGCAAATAAAACTGACAAAAAGAACACCGATCAACGATTTGTGTGTTCAGCTGAGGCCAACTCTCTCTCTCTCTCTCTCTCTCTCTCTCTCTCTCTCTCTCTCTCTCTCTCTCTGTGCGCGCGCTTGTGTGTGTGAGAGAGAGAGAGAGAGAGGGTGTACAGTGTGATGGTGGGTGTTTATCCACGCTTTCAAACAAGTTAGACAAAAGTGCGTGTATCCGTGTGCCAAAGTCGCACATGCTGGAGCGCACGGAGCATATTTGTGTGTGGTGTGTGTGTGTGTGTGTGTGTGTGTGTGTGTATATATGTGTGTGTGTGTGAAAATAAGCGAACCAGTGCACCTAGCGCTTCATTTGTAGATGCCTTTCGACTTAATGTTTGGGTTCGTGGGTGTACCCACAGAAGCAGTTTACTGCATGTACATTCGTGCGAGAAGATCTTGTTTGGGACACAAAGCTTACAGATTTGAGTGCTCAGCAAGCCTAAGCTCATGGCAACATATTTCCGAATGTTCAACAAACAGAAACAAAATCAATAAATTCAAAATCAGATAAGTGTTGTGGTTTGACCATAATTTAATTTGTTGTCTCTTATGCGACTACAATACGCTGAAGGCATTTGAAAACACACACACACACGCGCGCACGCACGCACGCACGCACGCACGTACACACACGCACAAACACACACACACACACACACACACACACACAAAGTTTATTAAGTTGGTATGTGGGGTAATTCAGTTGAGGAATCGATTAACGCATAAAACTTGCAAAATATCAGAGCACATGCCCACATATATAGGAAGGAGCTAGTTAGCAGTAACTTCTCTGTTTCGTGTCGACCTGGAATGTGTTCTCGAATGGTGCACGACGGACTGATTGTGTGGATGAAAGTGAACCGCCACACATACAGCATAGCACGTAATTGAAGCGAGGGGATGTTTGTTTTGCTGCCTTTTAACATACAAGCCCACACAAAAGCGGCGACTCACTCACACACTGTACCGCCGATCCTTCGCCTCTAACCCCACTCCTTTGCGAGCTCGGAGGTCGCACCCATCATCAAGACCCATACCTTGACGACTGTTTCTTTTACCGAAGTTAATTCGATCTGCGCAAGAAGTATCCCCAAAGTCAACATGGCGTTCAGCAGCTCACGCTTTTGAAACTACCGTAATGCTTTTGATGTACATCGTATACACGACTGTCTTCTAGGCGTACGAGTACATCACTGTCCCAGCTTACGCGGATAACACCACCTTCGAGCTACAAACGCTACCCATTTACACTGTAAACACTATCATAGAAAACTATGATGGGATACGGGAAGGGAGCCAATTTGAAACAATTCTGCTTGTTAGAGAATTCTTTTTTGAGTGATGTCCCCCAATTCCTCTTATCCCCCCTCCCCCAAAACAAAATATTAATGGACATTTTTAATGAATCAATGAATCATAGATAGATGAATATGTAAGTATTTGAAGAATTTTTGTCTGCACTGAAAGAGGTTAAAATTAATTCGTCCAAATTAGTGAGGAAAGTCAAAACAAAGTCTGTAGAATTGTTGGTTTGGAAAAGGGACAGTGCATTTTGCTTGCGTGGCTGATTAAACGTATTGGCCGAAGTTATCTTAAAAGACAGTGTTTCCAGCATACGCGAAAAAACCAAACAACGCTACTGCTAGTGTGCAGAGCGTACACTCTAAGCACTGCGGTGGTGTTTTTGGCACGGTTACACGGGCTCCTGCAACCAAAAGTTGTTGAGGGTGCTTACGGTTTCGAATGGTGGAGGGGGGGGGGGGGGGATCTGAAAACCTCACAGTCGAGTTTCATTTGCGTTAATGGATACTTCTCTGAGATAGTTGCTCTGAGTTTCCTGACCGATACTGCAATGTCTGTCTGTCAGGGTTCCGGCTGACGCCGGGATACATCATGAAGGGAAGCTTAGGGTACAACCCTGTGATGCAGTCTCAGACCATAGAGTAGATTTCAATAGCGTATTACCGTTATGGTGATATTTTCTGACACACACACACACACACACACACACACACACACACACACACACACACAAGCGCGCGCGCGCACGCACTCTCACACGCACTGTCTCAAATCCAATGGCTCTCTCGCCAAGCTGCTGTCTTAATGACCTCGCTTTGATTGCCCCCACCCCAGCCTACCCCTTCCACATTCTCCTATGCCCTGGGCGAGTTCCCATCCTCAGCGTTGGCAAGGTCATGGAATCGCGGAATGGTCGTGGTGGCGCCCTCCAGAAGGAGTACTCACTCTGGTTCTGTGGTCGCGTATGCTGTGAACACTGTCTTTTAAAATAACTTCGGCCAACACGCTTAATCAGCCACACAAGCAAAATGCACTGTCCCTTTTCCAAACCAACAATTCTACACACAAAGCAGGAAGGTCTTTGGCCATCATCTGTTTTCAGTTGGTGATGCTGTCAAACAACAACATCAACAACAACAGCAACAACAACAAACTGATTGAAATGGCTAAATACACACTGGAGAAGGGACAGATTGTGTGCTCTCAGAATTAAAGAACAGTTGTTTTTGTTGTTGCATTCCTTAATCTTCTTTTCTATTTTTTGTAGGGTGTGAGTGAACATTTCAAGCGGATAGGATGAC
>CM031596.1:66631948-66634448 GCA_018398815.1 Conus ventricosus | reverse complement strand
ACCCTACTCTGGACATATCTCTAATCACACCCATCTCCAATCCTCGATCATGTTCAGTTCGTTCAGTTCAGTTCTTGGACACCCATGTTAAGTCTTGCGGCTTCTTAATGGTCCAGTGGAATTGTCAAAAAGTAGAACATGATGGAGTTGTGCACATTTACCACAGGAGTTCATAACAAGCAAAACAAATGATAAGTAGATTATAATATAATTCGTATGCATCATTTGCATTAATCTGATAGAAACTTGGGGTCATTGATATCTTTTTGTCTTTTTCAAGGTTTTTGAAAGTGTTAATGTTGGTAGCTCGTTTATCATGCACAAGTAGTGCATTCCAGTAAGTTACAGTTGTTTTGTTAAAACAGTTTCTACAAATAAATAGACATTTGGTAGAAAACACAGAGTTTGTGAGGGGCATTCCTAGTTACGTCAGAAAATGGTATTATGAAAAGAAATTCTTAGAATTCAAGTTGTCTGTTCCATTAAGTATTTCCTATGTGTGTATCAGGGTTCAATAAGCTTTGTTGCCCGTCTCTGAACTTGTCGAACAGCAGCACAAGACTTGCTTTTCTGCTGAACACACGCACCATATTTGCGATTAAAAATCTGCGCCCTTTTTTGCTGAAGGAAACTTTCCCGTCCAAAGTTGGAAAATGAGTTCAGGTGACTAAAACATTGTTCTTTCAGGTGAGTATCAACTATTTTTTTTTCTTCATACTCGAAGTTACTATGTTCAACAGATGATCGTCTCATTAGGTGTTGTTGTTTTTTTGTCTTAAAGAGGAAATCAAATATGGGAGGGTGTGTCATTAATGGTGGGGGTGGAGAAAGAGTCGGTGCGTACGTGTGTGTGGAGAGGGGAGGGAGAGGAGGCAGGTCTTCACGCTGACGGGAGGCGTCAGATAAATACAACCATTTATTTTCTGTCAAAAACAAAGCACACGATCGTTATTGACGTCGTGAATTTAACTCGTGTTTTATTATAACTATCTTTATTAAGTATATAAAAAAAAATAGGCTCAAAGACCTGCTTGTTTCGATAAAACGCAGAAACACGAACGTGAAATCTGTAACAGCTGGAAAGAAAGAAAAACAAGTATCGGCCTGTCTGTCAGTTTATCTTATATGTAAATACGCTTCCCCTACAATAATTTTTTTTTTCTTGAAGAAGAAATGTTCTTTGTAAGAGCATCAAGCACCGTAAGAGAAGATAGATGATCAGTTCAGAGAAAGATCGAAGCCTTGTGAATGATTCATTGACTGGCTTTTTTCTATCAGTAGATTATTTTCTCTTACTAGACTAACCATGGGTATAGCCCGTGCATGAAAAACAAAATCAGTAAAGCAAGCAAAAGATCAGACATTGCTAAATATTAACGTGCAACATGTGGCAATGTCTTAACAGCAACAAGGATAAGAAATTGCACGTTCCTAGTTTTCAGCAGCCAGGCCACTATAGCCTCCTTACCCTCTGAACATACACCCTCCCAGCCCCCCCCCCCCCACCCCCTCTCTTCCATCTGCCACCCTCTCGCTTCCTCCACCCACCCCCCTTCCCATCACTCTCCCATCCGCACCACTTTCCATCGTTTCAGTATCCACACGACTGGTTTTGTACCTCTTAGGTCTGATTTCATTTGTTTATGTTTATCTGTAGGTATATTTGGTGCATTCAACGTGTATACGTATTTTATAGGGAAAAAAAATGTTCACAGCAGATGGAAACAATTGAGGGTAACATAAACAACGGGGTAAATAAGGGGGGGGGGGGGGGGGGGGGAGAAAGGTTGAGGCTTATACTTCATACCTCACACACACAACACACACACACACACACACACACACACACACACACAGCACACGCATAAGTATGCGTGCGCACTCACGCACGCACGCAAACACATTCTGTGAGCCCGCGCGCGTGCATGCATGCACACACGCACACACACACGTGCGCGCGCGCACACACACAGTGGTTTTAGCAGAGTAATCTATTGATATAGATGAAGGTGGTACGAGGCATACAAGCACATGCACGCTCGCGCACACACACACATATACACACATGCGGGCGCGCGCACGCACACGCACACGCACACACACACACACACACACACCGTGCCTGTCAAGCGTGAAATCGCTTCATTTTCTCGAGGCGCGACCACTCTCACAACTAACACCCATCTCACCGTCAGCGTTTGCGCGCGCGCGCGCACGCACGCACGCACGCACGCACGCACGCACACACACACACACACACACACACACACACACACACACACACAACACACACAACACACACACAACACACACAACACACGCACACACACACACACACACACCGTGCCAGTCAAGCGTGAAATCTCTTTCTCGAGGCGCGACCACCATCACAACTAACACCCATCTCACCGTCGCCTTTCGAGGGCGTGTCTCACGCTGACGCAAATAGAGGTAGGATGCATCTGAGGAGTAAATGATACGCCAGGAGATGGAGGGGGAA
>CM031596.1:66606948-66626948 GCA_018398815.1 Conus ventricosus | reverse complement strand
CTTCCTTCTTCCTCATTGTCATTGCCTCATCTTCTCTTCTTCTCCTCATTGTCACTGACCCTCATCTTCTCTTCCATCTCCTCGTTGTTGCTCTCTCATTTTCTCCTCTTCCTCATTGTCATTGTCTCTCATCTTCTCTTCCTCTTCCTCATTGTCATTGTCTCTCATCTTCTCTTCCTCTTCCTCATTGTCATTGTCTCTCATCTTCTCTTCCTCTTCCTCATTGTCATTGTCTCTCATCTTCTCTTCCTTCTTCCTCATTGTCACTGTCTCATCTTCTCTACCTTCTCCTCATTGTCACTGTCTCTCATCTTCTCTTCCTTCTTCCTCATTGTCACTGTCTCTCATCTTCTCTTCCTTCTTCCTCATTGTCACTGTCTCTCATCTTCTCTTCCTTCTTCCTCATTGTCACTGTCTCTCATCTTCTCTTCCTTCTTCCTCATTGTCACTGTCTCATCTTCTCTACCTTCTCCTCATTGTCACTGTCTCATCTTCCCTTCCTCCTCATTGTCACTGTCTCATCTTCCCTTCCCCCTCATTGTCACTGTCTCTCATCTTCTCTTCCTTCCCCTCATTGTCACTGTCTCTCATCTTCTCTTCCTCCTCCTCATTGTCACTGTCTCTCGTCTTCTCTTCCTTCTCCTCATTGTCACTCATCTTCTCTTTCTCCTCATTGTCACTGTCTCTCATCTTCCCTTCCTCCTCATTGTCACTGTCACTCATCTTCCCTTCCTCCTCATTGTCACTGTCTCTCATCTTCCCTTCCTCCTCATTGTCACTGTCTCTCATCTTCCCTTCCTCCTCATTGTCACTGTCTCTCGCTTCTCTTCCTTCTCCTCATTGTCACTCATCTTCTCTTTCTCCTCATTGTCACTGTCTCTCATCTTCCCTTCCTCTTCATTGTCACTGTCTCTCATCTTCTCTTCCTCACTGTCACTCATCTTCTCTTCCCCCTCATTGTCACTGTTTCTCATCTTCCCTTCTTCCTCATTGTCACTGTCTCTCATCTTCTCTTCCTCTTCCTCACTGTCACTCATCTTCTCTTCCTCCTCATTGTCACTCTCTCATCTTCCCTTCCTCTTCATTGTCACTGTCTCTCATCTTCTCTTCCTCTTCATTGTCACTGTCTCTCATCTTCTCTTCCTCTTCACTGTCACTGTCTCTCATCTTCTCTTCCTCTTCCTCACTGTCACTCATCTTCTCTTCCTCCTCATTGTCACTCTCTCATCTTCCCTTCCTCCTCATTGTCACTCTCATCTTCCCTTCCTCCTCATTGTCACTGTCACTCATCTTCCCTTCCTCCTCATTGTCACTGTCTCTCATCTTCTCTTCCTCACTGTCTCTCATCTTCTCTTCCTCTTCCTCACTGTCACTCATCTTCCCTTCCTCTTCATTGTCACTGTCTCTCATCTTCTCTTCCTCCTCATTGTCACTGTCTCTCATCTTCCCTTCCTCCTCATTGTCACTGTCTCTCATCTTCTCTTCCTTCCCCTCATTGTCACTGTCACTCATCTTCCCTTCCTCTTCCTCATTGTCACTGTCTCTCATCTTCTCTTCCTTCCCCTCATTGTCACTGTCTCTCATCTTCCCTTCTTCCTCATTGTCACTGTCTCTCATCTTCCCTTCTTCCTCATTGTCACTGTCTCTCATCTTCCCTTCTTCCTCATTGTCACTGTCTCTCATCTTCCCTTCCCCTTCATTGTCACTGTCTCTCATCTTCTCTTCCTCACTGTCTCTCATCTTCTCTTCCTTCCCCTCATTGTCACTGTCTCTCATCTTCCCTTCTTCCTCATTGTCACTGTCTCTCATCTTCCCTTCTTCCTCATTGTCACTGTCTCTCATTTTCTCTTCCTCTTCCTCACTGTCACTCATCTTCTCTTCCTCCTCATTGTCACTGTCTCTCATCTTCCCTTCCTCCTCATTGTCACTGTCTCTCATCTTCTCTTCCTCTTCCTCACTGTCACTCATCTTCTCTTCCTCCTCATTGTCACTGTCTCTCATCTTCCCTTCCTCATTGTCAATGTCTCATCTTCTCTTCCTCTTCCTCACTGTCTCTTATCTTCTCTTCTTCCTCATTGTCACTCATCTTCTCTTCCTCCTCATTGTCACTGTCTCTCATCTTCCCTTCCTGCTCATTGTCACTGTCACTCTTTTCTCTTTCTCTTCCTCGCCGTCACTCATCTTCTCTTCCTCTTCCTCACTGTCACTCTCATCTTCTTTTCCTCTTCCTCACTGTCACTCTCATCTTCTCTTCCTCTTCCTCACTGTCACTCATCTTCTCTTCCTCACTGTCACTCTCATCTTCTCTTCCTCTTCCTCACTGTCACTCATCTTCTATTCCTCTTCCTCACTGTCACTCTCATCTTCTCTTCCTCTTCCTCACTGTCACTCATCTTCTCTTCCTCTTCCTCGCTGTCACTCTCATCTTCTCTTCCTCTTCCTCACCGTCACTCATCTTCTCTTCCTCTTCCTCACTGTCTCACATCTTCTCTTCCTCTTCCTCACTGTCACTCTTCCTCTTCCTCACTGTCAGTCTTCCTCTTCCTCACTGTCCTCTCATCTGCTGATGGTGGCTGGTGTGTGCAGGACTCTGGCGAGCGCTGCAAGTGGTGAAGCTGACGTCACTGTTGCTGCTGACGTGTGGTCTGACGTGTCTGATGGTGGAGGCTCTGTGCTGCCCGCCCTGCAAACCATCCCCATGCTGTGCCGCCAACCGCTGTCCACCGTCCTTCTGTCTTACTCTGCTAGGGGGTAGGTGCACTTTTATTTTTGTACTACTCGTGCAGGCGACTGCTGTCATTTAAAAAAAAACACCTTTCCTTGAAAGATTTCGGTGGATGTTAGTAACGATTAAGTCTCAGAACACACACTGGGAAATTAATCAGCATAAAACAGGCTGTAAATAATTGAGAGAATAGTGCACAGATGGTCCTGTGTGTGTTGTGTGTGTGTGTGTGTGTGTGTGTGTGTGTGTGTGTGTGTGTGTGTGTGTGTGTGTGTGTGTGTGTGAGTGAGTGAGTGTGTGTGTGTGAAAATTGGAGAACAACCGGGCGGGCATATCTGGAACAAATTTGACAATAGATTGTAGGGTTGATGTACAGCAGGTGATCATATGTGTGTCTGTGTGTCGGTTCGCTTCAAAAACCCGACAATAAACGGCCAGATCTTGAGCAGACTTGACAGGGTAGTGTGTGTAGGGGTGCCATTTGGCAAAGACTGAAGATTGAGATCTTAGCTACATTTAAAGAAACGACATCGTAAGAAACCGTTCGATGCTTCGATAATCAACATGTGTTCGAGGAATGTGGATAGAGCGTACAAGGTTTGCTTTCAGCTCCGAGGAAGTGAGATGAATGTATACGGGGACATGGATGGTGACATACAGACAAATAGAACGAGTGACAGAAGGAAAATGAGGATTGCGGTGAGAAGGGGGGAGGGGAGTAAGAGATGATCCAGGCCCACTCCCGTAGTCGTGATGCATTGATTGACAGGCTGCATTTGTCAAGTGACAGGCTGTCATTTACCATGCCTTTTCATACGTTGTTTTTGAAAGCTTCGGGCTGCATACTAATTTGCTGACTGGCACTGACAGGAAGATCGTTCGGCCCGTGTAAATATGATCAACGTCCACGGCAGCCACCGCGTATGGGGGCTAACCTTCAAACCACTCCACCCGCTGAACAAATGTAAATCAAGTGTCTTCGCATAGGATGTTTGGCAGCTCAAACTCTATGCAGTCTCCAGAGGAAAGCATTCAAACTGGACAGAGTGCTGAGCGAGCATGTTCCCTTGAGTGCATGCGTGCGAACAAACAACCGCGCAAATGGGCCCTGGTTACGTGCATATGGGTGAGAGCGTACTTGTGTCCTGTATACAAACATGCAGTATTTTCGCAGAGAGTTTAAGAAAGTAGTGGGGGTGGGGATGCTGAGAAAGAGACGCGAGGTGAGGTGGGGTGGGATGGATGGAAGGGAGGGGGGTGGAGGGAGAGAAAAAGGGGTGTGGTGGAAGGAGGGACAGTTTGTGATCGTTCTGGGCGTGCAGGTCGTATTCGGATGCGCACGTACAATCTAAATGCGGAAACCAGCCAGTCATGTGTTCTGTCTGCTGTGCAGGGCTTCTGAGCCTGGTGGGAGACCTGCTGTATGTGGGTTACATGGAGTACCACCACACGACACGCCTGGCCCAGGAACAGGAGTACTACTGGTCCTTCGCCTTGTCGGTGGGCGGCTCCAGCTTTTCCCTCTTCTCTGCCTTCACCATCGTTTTGACTGCCTGCATCGTCTTCCCCCGTGACCCATCCGCACAGCGCCCTGAACTAAGGCGAAGCGGGACGGCCCGGCCCAGACACTGGTCCGACAACAGGCTATACCGGACAGACAGAGGGTCGGAAAGCTCTTGGCAGTACTACCCGAACCATAGACCGCGCAGTCAGGGGCGTGACGACCTGAGGGAGGACTCGTTTCGTCCCTACTTCATCAGCGATGCCTTTCGCAGGTCATGCCATCCGTACTTGATCCACGATCCCCGTCCTTATCGCTCTCGTTTCCCTGATCCCTACCGTGGATCTGACCATCCTTACGTTGTCGACGGACGAAGTCTTACAAGTTCCTTTCGCAGACCAAGTGAAGGTTCAGATCGAGGTCACTATCCACGTGTAGTTCAGTCAGGGTCAAGGTTGTACCCCGACCTCAGAGAACTGGAAGCACGCAGAAGTTACAGCGCAGATGTCGGCAGCAGAAGGTCAGGTCCAGTCTGGGAGGAATGCCCAGTGGGGCGGATCGCCACTGCTCCTGAACTATCTGACTCGAGAAACTCTTTGAGGGATTCAGCGACGGACGAAGAGTTACCAGGATATTTTCCACAGAGTGGAGAACGGTCGCTTGTGGAGAGTGACCCTAGACCATCTCGGCCGACCTCAAGAACGCCAACGACTGCGAGTATTGGTGACCTCTCCACGATTCATCCTCCATCAGACGGCACTGACCACCGTGGCCAGGCAAGGTCTGTTGAGAACAGGTCCGACAGTAGCACCCCACAACCTCCACCTGAAGCTAGGGTGGAAACTCACGTTGAAGGCGGGTCAGGTGCTCCGGTTGAGGTCTCCTCTCAGACCCATGCTCAGGGCATGAATCCTATGAGGTCATCTTCCGCCACCTCCTCCAGTAGTGGCCAACGCCGCGTGCAGTTCGAGGACGAGAGAGACTGGCATCCTCAGGCTTGCAGCACTGCCCGTCCAGCCAGGCAGGAGAGTCCAGTTCGCGCCTCTAGACAAGTACATGGTCGTTCTGATGGGCGCTTAGAAAGAAACCAAGAAGGTATCCTCCGGTCGGCCGTCGAGAGCTCTGGCGGAGCTATGGGTCGTGTTCATCCTCCAGTGGGGTCCCCTGAGCACGAGGCATTGGTTGAGCGACTGCAAGCCGCAGGAAGAGTGGAGCCCCGGGATTATAGATGGACGGCCGACATGGAGAGAGATCCGGGACTCCAAGGACAACGGTCGGCGTTGAGGCGACCGAGGCCCTCTCCTCGCCGTAGACCTGCTCTGCCGCTGCCAGAAGATAGCGAGGACTACATCGGGTACTGGTGGGGACGGTGGAACAGGCATCCAGGGCTGAGGAGAATGGTGTTCAAGACCAGACAAGGCCCGGATTTTGACCCTACCGAGTACTTCTGAATGGGGTTCTTGCGCAAATTCCACTTGCGCCCATACCACTTTTGGACGTCGACTTCTTGGTGACATTGTCAACCCATCTTAGATGCGAATGTTGGCTTTTTGGTGGGAGTTTATCATTCTACATCCGATTGTCGGTTGACATCTTGATCGAAGTCGTCAACCCATGCCATGTTTAACTCCGACTTCTCGTTAGTTTTCAGCCCTTGTAAGACGTGAATGTTGATTTGTCAAAACAGTTGTCAACCGTTGTGCGATGCGGATGTCGACTTCCTGTTGGACGTTGTCAATCCATGTCAGATTGAACGTTGACAATTAGGAAATTATTATCCTGTGCCAAACTGAACGTTAACATTTTTGATTTTGTTGGAAGTCGTCAACCCATGTCTTTTGGGATTTTGACCTTGTTACTTGTCAACGCTTTTGATGTGACTTCTGATATTTTTAAGAAAGTTGTAAACTCTTGTGAGAGGCGGCTGTTCAATTTTTGGCGGAAGTTGTCAACACATGTCACATAAAGATGTCGGCTTTTTGTTGGAAATTGACGAATGTCAGATATGGAAATTGACTTCTTGTTGGAGGTTGTCAGTCCCCAGACTGGATTTTGACATCCAGGAAGTTGTCATCCCACATCAGACTGGACTTTGACTTCGTGTTGGAAGTTGTCAACCCTTGTGAGATGTGGATGTTGAAGTTTGGGTGTAAGCTGCTCTCCCTTGTGAAATGTGAATGTTAATTTTTTATGGAAGTTGTCAAATCTTATAAGATGTAGATGTTGATTTTTGTTTGCTTGTTCGTTTGTGGAAGCTGTATTGATGTTTTTTTATGTGAGAGGTGTCAATCCGTAAGAGATGTGGATGTCAGCTTATTGATGGATGATGAGAGTTGTCAGCCTTATGGATTACGATCTAAAAGTTATGTCTTAACAGATATGGATGCCAGCTCTGAGGTGGAAACCGGTAGTTGTCAGCCGGTGGTAAATGTGAATATTGACGTCTTGAGAAGTTGACAGCCCTTGAAAAATATGCGAGAATAGGTAGAATTTGAATCAGGCGTGTTAACCCATGAAGACAAAAGATATTAACACCAACATGACTGAAATCGCCATTGAAGGAAAAAAGACAAATGCTCTTTAGATCTGTCCAGTTTACGCTGAGCTCTCTCTTTCTTTCTCTCTCTCTCTCTCTCTCTCTCTCTCTCTCCTCTCTCTCTCTCTCTCTCTCTCTCTCTGAAAGTGGAGCGGACTTGAGGGGAAAGCGCGGGGGTGAGTGGGGATTGGGGAAGGACATTGCGTGCATGGCTGCACGTATGAATGCCACAGCGTATGTGTGTCATGCACGCACTCAAAAAAAAAAAAAAAAAAAACATTTTGCAAATGCGCCTTTGGGAAAAGAGAAAAGAAAACCGCGTGCTTGATCTTGTTTCTTTGCATTTCGATGTTATTGATTTAAATGGTCGAATTCTCTGCGAGCAGAGGTCGCTGTACTTTTTAAAGTGGTAATTGTAAACATTGTGACTTCAACTTTTCGGCATGGTTAAACAAAGAGAAAGCATAGCAGAGACATAGTATTCGCAAACAAATACGTTAATTAATTAATTATTTTATTTGTATGGGGGGTGGATGATTTTATCGATTTAAATGGTCGAATTCCCTGCGATAAGAGGTCGCGGTACTTTTTAAAGTGATAATTGTAAGCATTGTAGCATCAACTTTTCGGCATGGTTAAACAAACAGAAAGCATAGCATAGACATAGTATTCGCAAACAAATACGTTAATTAACTAATCATGTTATTTGTATTGGGGTTGGGACATGGATAACCGTGATCAGTTACTTGGTTTTTACATCGGAAGGGGTGCGCTCGATGTTCTGTTCATATCGATGTCAGACAACACCTCTGGGCGTCTTTCTGTTGATCTTAGTTTCGTTTTCTCATGGCAATAAACGTTCAATGTGAATGGTTTTGTGAAGAACCGGGGTTGTTGATGGAGAGGTACTGGAATAATTATATTACGAACATTTGAGTGTGTGGGAGCGTGCTGGACAAGCCAAACTGTTCAACAACAAAAAAGCGAGAGCAAGACAAGGTTCAAAAGCACAATGTTTCTTTCCACACAGTTTGTTACACAACTATAACTGACTCTTCATTCTGCCAATCTCCACATTTACTCCCGTGAGGGAAGATAATTTATTGACGGAAAGAAACCTGACGAAAGATTCAAAACGTTCCTTAACATCTACAGGTTATTTTCGCTTTGAAGGTATTGCATTAATTTTCTCAGTCCACCAGTCTCGCAGCTCATTCATACAACTGTCATGCTTCAAACATATCAATCTCCAAACTCATAGAATTTGGGCCCAAATTGTTCTCGGAGCAACGGAGGAGTTCTGCTCTCGAACCAGTTCCAACACGGAGAAATATCGAAAACACGCACGCACGGGGCGCGCGCGCGCGCGCGCGCACACACTCTCTCTCTCTCTGTCTCTCACATTCTCTCTCTCTCTCTCTCTCTCTCTCTCTCTCTCTCTCTCTCTCTCTCTCTCTCTCTCTCCGTAGTTAGCGTCGCGGATTCCCGGCTGGAAGGTTGTCCGTTCGATTCCTATAGGAGCCATTTATTTGTGGGATCATTCTGTCCTGACAGACTTCTACCCAGAGTTGAATTTACTATGGGCTCAGTTGGGGGGGGGGGGGGGGGGGGGGGGGGGGTCTTTGAGAGTTGCTCAAATTTCTCACCTACAATGCAGGTGCCTGTATCTCTCGGGCCTGGTTGACACCGGGATATAGTATGAAGGTAAGCGCAGAGTACAGCCCCGTCATGCAATCTCAGGACTGAGTGGCAATCCATAGCTTCATCTTCATCCTCATCGATCATCACAAAAAAGTCTTACATTCTGTGGCCCTTCCAGCCCTGCTCTCATGGTGACCTCATTGTCGACTGCCTCTCCAAGTCTATGGCTCGGTTTGATTCTGTCGGGGTCGCCGGTATCAGCAAATTCATGGGGACCGTCGTTTAACGGACGTGGTGGCGCTCTTCGGAGGGAGAGCTCACCATGCAGGCTCCTGGACTAAGCAATTACTGTCGTCAGTATAGCGCTTAGTAGGTGGTGTCCTGCAAATGTTTGATAAGAACAGGCACCACTGAACACCACTGAAGTGACTCGGCAGCAGTGCAGCGTCTCCTCTGGTTGGTTGCCTCATGACGACTTGACACTGACCGCTCCCTGTGGATTGCCGGTGCCGGGACTGCAGTAGATCGGACCAGGCTGTAACTATGGACGAGAAGTCAGAATGAGTGGCGAGGATGCAATACCACCGAGGTGGCACAGAAGACAGGACAAATAAAAAGGAGCCGAAGAAATCCCATAACTTGATACTGAAGGTGTCGGTCGACTGCCACACCAGCCGTTCGAGCCATGTGGTTAGGGCGGGCCGTTTCAACCTCACGCGATTCGTCTCGACCAGGTGTAACGTGCTGTTTGTCTCAGGATGATCTGATACTAGGCTGAAAACCCCTCGTACAGCTGTGTGAGCCAGTAGTTATTTGGAAAACTGGATGAAATGCTGCTGCCGAAATCTGGAGGTATTTAATTTCATCCATCGATCGTTGTATAAGGTGTAAGGCAGGACGTTTTCGTCTCCACTCATTCTTCACGAGACTGGTCTTGGTCATAATTCTTTTTCATCAGATGGGTCCAGTACTTTAAAAAGTCCGTTATTGGCTAAGAGCTAGGGAGCGGGATAAGGAGTGCGGTGTTTGAGTTTCATATTAGGAAATCTTTAAAACGGCGTGAATACTCTCCCATGTTAGTTGGACTTCGCAGCCAGCAAAACGCACGTACTACCGTTTAATCCGACCATCCTCAAACTTTGATGGTTTCCCTAGACTGCGTTCCATCTCCCCACCATGCTTGTTAAATTCGATTAAGTTTTCTGTAATCTTGCATATAGATAACCCAACCAACCAGTGTGTGTGTGTGTGTGTGTGTGTGTGTGTGTGTGAGCGTGTGCATGCGTGCTCTGTGTGTGTGTGCATGTGTGTGTGCGCGCACGCATGTGTATGTGTGTGTGCGCGCGCATGTGTGTGTGTAGCGCGCGCATTTGTGTGTGTGTGTGTGTGTGTGTGTGTATGTTTGATGTGGTCTCCATGATCAACCGGGTTATAAACAATATGACTTCGTTCGCTTTTCAACACACGTTGATGAGTTTTGGACATGAGGGGATGGAGGACAGGAAAAAGGGGGGAAGGAGGGGCTATCGCAGTGGGATTGAGAGCAAACATTTCCAAGGCCCTCCCTACAAATAAATGGATGTTACGATTTTTGGAGTGGAGGAGGAGGGGGTAGCTGGGGAAGGGTGAGGGGTAAATGGCTGCCATAATTTGAACATGTTTTTGCTTTGCTTTCTAGAGCCCATACAGACAACATCCTTCTTGTTTGTATCCAGATGAAGTGGATTTTTTTTTTCACTGATAAGATTGTATTTGGGATTCACATTTATTAAATCTCTAATCACTATGTCTTCGTTTACTTGTGATCAACTCCTACGCGAAAATAAAGTGGGTTTTAAACTAAAGGAAACTGAATTAGAAACTAGATTGTTTAAACTTCGACTTTCATTTATTTTACTTCAGGCTGCTTTACCTATAAACATTACATATCGGGCCGTGTGACTCTCCGAAACTTGTCCAGTTCTTGGGACTGGAAGGAAGAACCGTTGGTACTCTCCCGCTGTTTAGCGGGAAGAAGAATGTCACGATCTGTTAAGGCTCAGATCTTGTCACAGCTAATGATTTCAGCGGCACGTGCAAAGCGTCTGTCCTCCTGACCCACCGTTCACAAACATCACAAGAAACAAGAGTTCGATTCACTGGGGGAAAAAAGATGCACTGTGTAAATTTCATCACAGCATTTACTGGTTACCCGTGTAATTCAATCAGTCATTTTACTTTTTGGCTTGTTGAACGGAGACTGGAATTCACATCTGTTTTGTATTTTACTGGAACTTCACAGCAAGCGATATCGCTGAAGTGAAACGTGGTGTTTTATTTTCGAAATTCAACTGTAACTGTGATTAAAAAAATCTGGATAAACATGGACGTGTCTGGACAGGAAATTGAGATGGAAAACAAAATCAAGGAGACCAGAGCTGTTAGGCAAGTGCCTGTTCTCACCACCCGGTTTACTGGATGTGCGTCTGACTCCTACAGTAAGAACACAGAAACAGCCACAAGAAAATCGGACCACACGCCGGGAGACGGAAAACAATGGCAGTCAGAAACGGCGGACTTTCTCTCCAAGCTACCAGACCTTGTGATCAGAAAAGTCCAGAAGATTCTGGAGAATAAAGACCTAATGACTGTGTCCCCAACTCGGGTTAATGATTCGACACCAACAACAGCTTCATTCTCAGAAAATGATGATGATAATGACGATGATGATAATGCCATTGTTGTACCCACTGTTCAGAAAGATGCCGTGATATCTACAGCGTCATTCGTAGAAAATGATTGCACCAGGGAGACGGCGCTGTGGCCAAGAAAAGGAATACTAGTCCACAAAATCCAGCATTCTAGCAGTCACACGCACGAAAGCAGCAGCAACAACAGTAGCAGCAGCAGCAGCAGCATTAGTTCCGACGCTGGCTTGAATGCCAGCTACCAGAACGGAGATGTGGACGCAAGAGGATCCACTGTGGACATCATCAAGATCCAGATGATGCTGCCCCAAAAATGTGTTCGATTTGCTGAATCTCCTGACCTGCCAGATAGGACTGAGGACGCAGATGACCAGGTCAGGTTTCCTTCTTTCCCACCGAGTTGTACATTATAGTGGACAAGCTTCCAACACACGCACAGAGTGCCTCCCTTTCTGCTCTATCCTGCCTCTCTTCCCGTCCATCCAGCGTTCCAACATTTCTATCTGTCTTCCTCCTTAAATGACGCGCGTGTTCTTTGGCTATCATAACGGGTTTTGAACGTTTTGTGTTGTTTGTATAACTGAATTGTCATGAATTAAAAGTAGCCCTTTTGTCAGAAAGGGGCACGAAAGGATATCTCTGTAATATCAGATACGATGTGCAGGAAATCGCGGACATCTGGGCGTCGTACGATGAGGAGAAGTTTCACCAGGCACGGTGGGAGGATCGAAGAACCCGGCTGCACCTGTTGGGCTTTCTGTTGCCCATCGCCACCGCCCTCACTCTCCTCGTCCTCGTCCTCACCGTCAGCAGACAGGCCTGCAGCGGCGAAAACGACGATGAAAAGTTTGGTGAGTAGCATAGACAATGGAGAAAGAAATTCCTTGCGTTTGATGAAGAAGAAGAAGAGAAGGAGAAGAACAATAAGACGAAGACAAAGACGACGAAGAAGAAGAGGCAATAAAGTCAAAGTAGGAAGTTTCTTTTCCGGTCCCTAGAGAAGTTAAGGGTAAGGCTTCTTCATTCTGTCTGGGAATTTGTCACAAACTTGATTTTCTTTGAAAACAGAGACATGTTTGTTTTCTTTGTCCCTTTTGGCAGAACACTTAAAGTCAGGATTTCTCTTCTTTGGCCTCATTGGCATGAATTTAAATGGCACCACTTTTAACCCCCTAAGCAGAACAGTTAATGTCAGGATTTTCTTCTTGCCCCCCCCCCCCCCCTCCTCCACGCCCTTCCTCCCTTCTACCTTAACAGTTAATGACAGGATTTTGTTCTCTCCTCCCCCCCCCCCCCACCCCGTGGCAGACCAGTTCATGACAGGATTGTCATTATATCCCTCTTGAAATTTCTTCTCCATCTCCCTCCCCCGCACCCACCACTCCCTTCCCCCAAATCGTTATTGAAATGATGTCAGTATAGACGGGACTACGAATGACCATATTTCTTTCTTATCCTCAACAGAGAATGATTGACGACAACATTCCCTCGCCAGACTCTGCACTGGAAAGCTATGTCTGGGATTTGCAGAAAACGTTTTCTTTCCTGCCCATTCACCTCACCCCCTCCCCCTTTTTTCTTTCCCCCACTTTCCCCCCATTTCTCTTCATGCTACCTGTACAAACCGTTCCTTTCCGCCAGGTATCAATGAAGACTTGGCCTCAGGTAATGGTAAGAATTCTCTGACATTTGAAGGGAATACGTGACAATATTAGAATTCAGTAAGTAAGCTTCACGATGTAGAAAGCTGTGTTGTATTCCCCTCCCACACCACCCCCCGTCCCTTTGACGTCTAAGAACTTCATTCTGTCAAAGAACAAGGATCGTTTGGTTGCAGTAAATTTAGATATTGCTTTAGATTGTTGACTGACCATACAATACTTCAGATTTCAATACAAAAGCTTCAGTATTTGACCCAAAGCGGCTGTTGTACGGAAGGGGGTCCGAAGGGAAATCATCCTTGTTCGTCTTATAAGAGAGGTTAGCAGTAGCAGGCTAAAGAAAAAGCTTTAATTTCATACACAGGAATACATTTTGCTGGCCTTATACAATGGACTGGTGAAACCACATCTAGAGTATTGTAATAATATCTGGTATCCATTGTTTAAAAACCGTCTGCGTTGATTGAGAAGGTACAAAGGAAAACAACAACATTAGGAATTAAGAAGTATTCATATAGAATTAGGCTGGAATATCTCAACTTACTCGCTTTGAAAGCAAGAAAACATAGGAGTGGTTTTCTTCAAAGCTTTAAGATTTTCAAAAATGTTAATGATATGAAAGTTGTTGACTTCAAAATATCTAGTTACTATGTACAAAAAACAGTGCTGGCAAAATATTATTAAATAGTAACAGAAAAAAAAAATTACAAATAGAATTACACCTGTATAGAATAAATTACCAACCAACATCAATAGAACACGAAATAATAACACCCAAAAACTTGTTGAAAATGTTAATACTTTAATCACAAAAGGTATGTGTATGACGAATATGCTTAACTAAACTTTGAACATATTACTGTAGCCTGTTACCAATCATGTTATCATGTAAGGGTGGGACTTTTAAAAGGCTGTTGACGGGCAAAATGCGGTCTCTATGATTCCTGATTTCCTTATTTCTGAAATTGGTTTTTTCTTTCTTTCTTTTTTTGCCAGTTCAATCACTTAGAGAATTTCATGAGAAGCTTTTCTTCGTGGGTTATTCTTCCTAATCTCATTAATGGGGACAGTCAGGATTTCGTTTTTTATCAGCATAGTGATAGGGCCCTTCCGCCTATGCCTCCATACGTAAAGATAGCAGGGTTAGAAAAGAAATTAATTCTGTGTCCTTTCAAGACAGCCCCTATGACATCGTCTTTGACAAGTGTCAGTACTTTTCGGTGGATATTCAAATGTTGTACAGGCCCAGCCAAGACGTATTCAAATCGGTTAATGAGAAACAAGTTTTATGCTCCTGCACAAACACCCACCAATGTAGATGACAGATTTCCTTTTGTTCCAGTCTGTTTCTCCTTTCCGTTAAACAAAAAAAGTCAGTTTAGTTATGCAGTGGAAGCTCTTTACTGATCATCAAAAAATCCCTAACTTGATTTCTAGACCACACTTCTGCCACCAGAAGGAAAAGGGGGATGGAGGGGGGGGGGGGGGCAGAGAAAATAGTAATTTTTGTGTTGGGCACCAATAAGCTTCGGACGAGCAACGTCTGAAGGCGAACTCGGCGCTTTATGACTTGGCCAGCAGGGACCCGATGCGCAGTGCTGTCACGAAAACGTTAAGTGGCCGGGATGGAAGGGAGGTTTCGGATTGTAGGGAGAAGTGCAAGAGAGAGCAAAAGGTAAATCGTGCATTGATTATTGACCGTGTCCGTTACAAGCAGTAGAGAATGGGACCACGTTGCTGTGGTGAGTGTCATGGTGTCCTCTTTGGCGGCTGAAATGTCCCCGCGCTCGTCCATGATCATGTTCGGACCAAGAGTTGCGAAAGTGGTTGGGGGGTGACAAAAAGGAAATCATGCCGAGCACAAACTCTGTGTGACAGCAGAGAGTGGTACCAGGTAGTAGTGACTGTTGTGATGTGTCTGGGGTCAGTATCTGCGTTCGTAGGGGATCTTAGGAACAGGGAGGAAAGGAGGGGAGCGTCAATAAGTCTTACCACGAAATCTTACCGGATGCGTCGGTTGCTTTCTGACTAGGCAGCAATGATGAACCCCCTGTGCTCGAAGAAAATGTTTAGAATATGTGAGCAGATGGAAGAGGATGGACGATTGAGAGAGCACCTCTTTCATGGAAGCTTCCTAGCTTGGAAAACGCTATACTGGCCGTTTCATTCGTGAAAACAGAATTTCTCAGAAAACGGTGATACTTACCGTTCTGCGTCCAAAGAGCATTAATTTTCACTGAGGTCATGATTTCATAATTTCTCATTTTCGTGTTTCTCTGCATGATATGGCGGTCAATCGTGATCATCATAAAAATTGTCGTTGTGATTCATGAAATTGTGTAGCTTTCACTCATAGGCATGTGTGCTGGTAAGAGTGATACCACTGCGCGTTCGACAGGCGTTTAAAAAAAACTGCTTTGCAAGGGCGTAGAATTTGAGAAGCCGGAAAAAAAAACAGTATGATATAGGGCATACGAGCTTCAAAAACCGGTAATTGCTCTTCTCCGTGTTTTCCTGAGGAAAGTGGGCATTGTCTTTCAGAAAAGCAGTGTTGTGCTGTTATTACTGTGGATCACAAGTTACTTTCCCTAGGATAATAACTGAATTACCGTTTTCCTCTGTGGTTCACTACTGTTTTCCCAGTTTACCCGAGGAAAAGTTTTTTATCGTTGCTGTCGCTGAGGATTCTGACTATTTTCGCAATTTTTGCGGGGAAATTTAAGCCAGCAGTGTGAGTCATAGCTGATACCAGTAAAATCCATGTGCCAGAGTGCTTTCTGGCTGGGAAAATAGCCATCATCACTGTTTTCCTCCAGATAGTACCCGTTTTCCTCAAGAAAACAGGGATACTAGTTATTTCCCCGAGGAAGATATGAACAATGATTGTGACCCGGAGGGAGAACTGTGTGAACAGTCACCATTCTGAGGGAAACGGAGGAAACAGCTGTGATCCTGAGGAAAACTGTTGTGATCTGAAAGAGAATATTTGTTTTCCCCAGAGATAACCGAGATAATAACCGTTTTCCTTGTTTTCGTTGTTTTTCCTCGGGGATAGTGGCCCTTTATCCCAGGAAAACGGTTATTATCGTTTTTATGTTCCTATAACCGTTATCGCTGATTACGGCGTATCAAGATAAGGTTGTTATTACCCGATAATCTCAACAGCGTCCAAACCAGTAAAAAATAATCGTCTTGGCGCAAAAATCACTGTTTTCTGGTCATAATTACTGCTCTGTTACAACAATTATTACGATTTTTAAGAAACAACTGTAATCCTAACTTTATTTTTCCTCGAAAGGAATTATCAAACGAGCTATGACCTTTTGAATTTATATGCGTAAAAAATCTTGCCGAAATGTGATCACTTTATTTTTACTATGTTTTGAAGCTTACAAACTTTCATGATCTTGTGAGAACGTGATCACTACATGTAAACATCAGTCGTTGAAGCCACTAAGTTTTCGTAATGTTGCCATAATGTCATTACAGTGTCTATAAGTTTGTAAGTATTCATAATTTTGCCATTATGTGATTACTTTATCTTTGAACTTTTGAAGATCGCAGCCAGTCATAGTTTTGCCATAACATAATCACTGTATTTACCATGAGTTTGTAAGCTAGTAAGCTACCATGATGTTGCCATAATGAAAACTCTGTCTTTCTTGAAGTTTAAAGCTTATAAGCCTTCATGATTTTGCCATCATCTAACGATGAGCTTTCAAAATTAGGAACCTTTGATGATTTTGCCACAATGGGATCACTGTCTAAATTTGAGCTTTTAGCAAAACGGTTCTCATAAAGTTGCCACAGTACGATCATTTTGACCGTAAGCTTAAAAACAAATGATGTGCTCTCATTATTTTGCCTGGATGTGATCACTTCATCTGACTATGAGTTTTTGAAGCTAGTGAACTCTCTCATAATTTCACCATGAACTCTCATGACTTCACCATGATGTGACAACTAAGCTGACGATCTCTCGTAATTTTTACCATGATGTGATCACTTCATCTGACGATGAGTTTTTGAAGCTAATGAACTCTCATAATTTCACCATGAACTTTCAAATTTCACCATAATGTAACAATCAAGCTGACGATCTCTCGTAATTTTTTTTACCATGATGTGATCACTGCATCCATCATCTTTTAAAGCGAGGAAGCTCTCATGATGTTGCCATGAGGCGGTAGCCGTTTCTAGCCATCAGCTTCTAGACCTAAAAAGCCTTCACAATGAGACTATAAACCGAGGTTCCGTGTGTGAACGCATGCATAACATCTTGCACACACGTAAAATCCCATCACCAACGTTCGGAAAAGTAGGCCAGTTTGGCCGTTGGTATGGATGACACGTTACACATAGCATGCACCCTGCGTGAGAAATAGAAAGAATGAAGGAAGTAAGGAAAATGAGTGATCGATATTGAACGATACTGACTGGATGACACGGGAAACGACTGAATGAAGCGCCAGCTGGCAGCTCTTCAGTCGGCACTACCCAGGTAGGCAGCCCGTTGTGTAAACGAGTGTGGATTGTAAAGCGCTTAGAGCTTGGCCTCTAGCCGAGAATAGGCGCTATATAAGTATTCATTATTATTATTATCATGATTTGGTGTCTGAAATAAGCTGGTAAGTTCTCGTAATTTTACCATGATGTGATCGCTGCATCCATCATCGCCTTTTAAAGCGAGGAAGCTGTCATGATGATGTTGCCATGAGGCGGTAACTGTATCTAGCCATCAGCTTCTGGACCTAAAAAGCCCTGACAACGTCGCCATGGTCTGGTGTCTGTTTCCAACCTGCAGGCACCCGCGAGTGGCTCCAGGTGACGGTGACCGCCTTGCTGGCCTGCGTGCAGCAACTGATGCTGCTGGGCGCCCGGAGGAGGACGGGCAGTTCTGTGCGCCAGGTGGACATCGCCACTGCTGATGTCCGGGGAGGTTGGGCGCGACTGCTGTATCCTGTCTGGTTTGTCGTCGGTGAGAGGGCTTTTGTCCTTTTTGGATTGGACTTTTGTTGCTATTGTTGTTATTGTTGTTGTTGTTGTTGTTGCTGCTGTTGTCGTTGTTGTCGTTGTTGTCGTTGTTGTTGTTGTTGTTGTTGTTCTTCTTCTTCTTCTTCTTCTTTCTTCTTCTTCTTCTTCTTCTTCTTCTCCTCCTCCTCCTCCTCCTCCCCCCCTCCTGCTCCTCCTCCTCCTCCTGCTCCTCCTCCGTCTTCTTCTTCCTGTCTTCTTGCTTTTGTGCCAGTCTGAGTGTCTGTCTGTCTGTCTTTCTGTCTCTCTCTCTGTGTCTCTGTCTCTATCTCTCTCACTCTAGCTTTCTCACGCACGCACACACACGACGCGCGTACACGCGCATGCACGCACTCATGCGCTTGCAAAGAGACAGACAGATAGAGACAGACAGACAGAAAGAGTCAGAGAGACAGAGTTATTCCTACATGCCATGCCGACCACTCAGTGGCAGACAGACAGATGGAGAGAACAAACGAATCCTTCTTTTAGTAAGGGAAACAAAGTAGTAAAGACGACTTGGTGGTGGTAGTGGTGTTAAATCCCGTTTATTCCTCAGAGAAAAGCCATGAAGTATGTGATCACAAAAACGCGAGTAAGAAATGGATCAGAGAGAGAAAGAAAGATATAGAGACAGACAGATTCAGACACAGACAGGCAGATGAGCGTGTGTGTTTAATAAACCTCTTTCATCGTTCATTCCCTTAACGTGGTTTTAAACGAACGTTAAGGTATAGTATGGGGGCATACTTGAGTCTAAAGGTGATAGCAGCTGTTGCTTGCGAGTCCTCGATGGTCCTCGAGGAAAATAGCGAAAAAGAGGGAAAACGGTTATTATCTGAGGATCATAACTATTTCCCTTGGGATCACAACTCTTTCCCCTGTTTTCCCTCTTTTCCATCACTTTCAACATGAAAAGTGCATGTGGGGTCGGCAAAAATTGGAAAAACGGTTGTGGTCCCGATGTTTATAACCGTTTTCCTATCGTCGTAGTTTTCCTTAAGGATAATAACCGTTTTCCCCGCGAAAAAACAACAACAACAGGGAAACCAATTACGAACCCCAGGGATGACAACGATAATAACTTTTCGTCGGGAAAATAGGTCAAACACTTTTGATCCTTGGGGAAATCAGAACATAGCTGTATTCCCAGGGAAGACAGTTCTTTTCTTTAGGGACATCAGCTTAATCCCATTTTCTTGAAGAATAATTGCCATTTTCTTCGCAAAACGACTATTAACACGGCTTACGAAGCTACCAGTATGGATCTAACAGTATGTCCCCGTTCATTTCGCAGACTTGGGCGCACTGGCGGGCACCTTCTCCCTGTTTTTCCTCCGGAGCCTGTCCTCTGCCGGCCTCTTTCTGCTGGTTGTCCTGTCGGCCCTTCGCCTCCTCGACGCCTTCATCCTCTTCCTCTTCCTCCTGGACGATCCTCCTTACCACCGGGTGCGCATCAAGGAGGTGCCGGATTCTCCTCTCAGCACGGAGCCTGACTGTCCGACCACGGCGCGCTGTGTAAACGTCAGTGCTGTCCGTCAGTCCTGATGGCCGTCACCATCGTCAGGAGACTGGAAGACTATGTCACTCGTGTCCTGAAGGTGGGGAACGGAGGGGTGATGACGGAAATCTTTTGGTGCCCGTTTTTTACTAGCTTTTTTTTTTCTTTGTTTTTTGTAGATAAGTTGTTTTATATCATGGAATAACTGTGGGTTTTTTTTTTTAATTCTTTTACTGTTTTCTTTTTCTTTGTTTGTTTCCCGAACTAAATCCATGAAAACTTTACTAGAGGGGGAAGCCTCAGTAGCAGACGTTCTTCCTATCAGATTGTACATGTTCGTCAGGAAAAAAAAAAACAGATTCTGTCGCTGGGATGTATAATGGAAGAAGAAGATAATGTAATAATCCAACTTGGATATGCATAATCAAGAGACTTCTGCGGTTCTCTGGGTTGTTTTTTTTTAATGTAGTATAACGACTTCTTTAACCCGTTTCGTTTGTTTATTTGTTTGTTATGGGGGAGGAATATATTCTCATTTGTTTGCTTTTCAACAAGTTTAATTTTTTACTGACTTCTCTTGACATAAAAACCAAACTTTTGTTTTTCTTACCCCGCCACTCGAAGGTGATTTTCACATGCTGGTGGTGTAGAACTTTTCCTTGAGCGACCGACTTTTAGTCCTTGACGGATACGGGTTGAACCGAGGCAGTCTTGACGTAGGCTGACATGCAAATTGCA
>CM031596.1:66601948-66604448 GCA_018398815.1 Conus ventricosus | reverse complement strand
ACATCAATGATAACAAATTCACGGGAGTATTGTTCGTTGACTTTGCAAAAGCTTTCGACGTCATTGGCCATAATTTGCTGCTACGTAAGCTAGCCTTATATAGACTTTCCGACCAAACTCTTTCTCTTCTTACATCTTTTCTTTCTAACCGTCATCACAAGGTTTTCTTGGGTAACCAACAATCCAAATTCCAGACACAAAAATTTGGTGTTCCCCAAGGATCCGTTCTTGGTCCTCTACTTTTTTCTCTCTATATTAATGATCTTCCCTTACACGTTACAGGAGGCGTATGTGAACTGTTTGCAGATGATACGTCTATTCATTCGAGCCATTCTAATTTGAAGCAATTATCCACAACTCTGCAGAACAATGTTAGTAACTTAATTGATTGGACTGAGCTGAACCGCATGTCTTTGAACGACCAAAAAACTAAATACATGATAATAACTTCGCGACAAAAACGGCAAAAAATAACCTTCAGTCTGCCTACTATACACATAGGTAGTACAGTCATTCATGAAGTTGATACTCACAAAGTTCTAGGTGTTACTATCGACAATAATCTTTCCTGGTCACCTCATATCGATAGTTTATGCAAACGTATTTCCCAAAGGTTATTTCAACTTTCAAAAATTAAGAATTTCCTCGATGTTACAGCTCGAAAGAAATTCTTTCATACATTTATTTCATCATCTATCGATTATGCGTCAACGCTCTATGATCAATGCAGTGCAAACACATTAAGATATCTGAACAGGATCTATAAACGCTCTCTGAAGTTAGTACTTTTAAAAACTACTAGTTTGACGACTGAAGACTACTTAGCGCTGGAGATCCTTCCATTATCGTATAAACTACAGTTTAACAAAGCCGTTGTAATGTATCGAATAATGAACGGACTTGCTCCTTGTACACTAACCATACGATTTCCGCGAAATCAATCAAGATACACGAATAATATTGTAATGAGAAAACCCATAATTGATCTTTTCAAAACAAGCCTCGCCTATTCAGGAGGGGTCCTTTGGAACTCCTTACCAAATTACGTGAAAGATAAAAAAAAAAAAAAAGCATTAGCTCGTTTAAATCAGCTTACAAAGCATTTCTCTTTCAGGTACTAAAAACTTCTTAAAAAGTACAATACATATTTTAGACATGATATTCCTCTTCATGTCATATAATGTGAAAGAAAGAATATAACGGACATTGTGACCATTGTTATCTTTAAACAGTACTGTACAGTTTGTTGATGTTGTCATTAGATCAATTCTTTCATGTGTGTGAGCGAGCGCGCGCGCATGGATGCTTGCACGATTTTGTCGTTTGCTTTTGTAGTATTAGTCTGTTACTTTTTACAGTTTGCAAGTTGACTAGTGTATTCACTTTTTCCTCTTTGTTGCCATACTGACTTGTGTGTTGTCCGTGTGCTTTTTTCTTCTTTTTTTCCCCAGGGCTGGGTGGAAAAAAGCATGCGCAATTTGCTTATCTCATTACCCTGGTAAAAGAAAATTTCGTTCGTTCGTTCTCTCTCGACCTACTCTTTCCCTTTCCATCTTCTTCTTTCTTCTACATCTTCTGTTTTTCTTTTCCTTCGCCCTCTCCCGCACTCCCTCTCTTTCTCTCTCTCTCTCTCTCTCTCTCTCTCTCTCTCTCTCTCTCTCTCTCTCTCTCCTTCGCTTTTTTCTTCTTCTTCTTCTTCTTCTTGTCTGTCTGTCTGTCTGTCTCTCTCTCTCTCTCTCTCTCTCTCTCTCTCTCTCTTCTCTCTCCTCTCTCTTTTCTCTCTCTCTCTCTCTCTCTGTCTTCTTCTTTTTCTTCTTCTCTTCCTCCTCCTCCTCTTTTTCTTCTTCTTCTTCTTCTTCTGTGTGTCTGTCCCTGTGTCTGTCTGTCTGTCTCGGGAACGGGATGCCAGCCTAGGAGAGACGATGGGAGCGGGATTACTAATACGGATTCGCACGTGCGCGCGCGCGCACCCCCCCCCCCCCCCCCCACACAACACACACACGCACACACACATACACACACTA
Source organism: Conus ventricosus (assembly GCA_018398815.1). Taxonomy (NCBI): domain Eukaryota; kingdom Metazoa; phylum Mollusca; class Gastropoda; order Neogastropoda; family Conidae; genus Conus; species Conus ventricosus. The sequence continues at coordinate 66,602,424 of CM031596.1, read as the reverse complement.
AGATAAGAGAATTAGTTAACGGAGCGTTTTTGTATCATCATATACCCCGTCGGGTGATAAATCAGGTCGTTTCTGCACCTAAAATTCAAGTTGTCCAAAATGGATTTACATGTTGAAGATACATACAAGTACTTCACCTTGACATGGTATGCACAATGGCAGAAACCATTTATGCATTGACATACTTCGTTCAACTCCAACTATTCCTGGAAGGAAATAATGTGACTCTTCGTCCGAGATGTATGCATCTGTTAAAATTGTTGTTTTAGTTTTTCTTTTCTTTTGTTGTTGCTGTTATTGTTGTTGTTTTCCTCAAGTGTTATGGACTACTGATCAACAGCTGAACCCGATAGATTGCTGAGACTTGGATCTTTTGAGATTAAAAACAGAATTACTGTGCCGCCAAACGAAAGAATGAACACATTACGAAACACACACTACGCGTTTCGACCTTTGTGGTCTTGTTCAGGCAAGAC